>OY728120.1:545504232-546754232 GCA_963277665.1 Viscum album | reverse complement strand
AAATATATGACATAATAATGATACTAGATTTATGTGTATATATATGTATGTCATCTACTTAATTCCATTCAACTCAATAAGGAAACGAAAACAGCGTTCATGCATACGTACGGCCTACCGTCTCCATGAATGGTGTATTTCTTTCCATTTACTGATCTATTATATATATGTATATTCGGAATATATATTATATATAAATCATGTTTTATATTATGGAATTAAGTAATCATGATCTATGTAATCATATGAATAATTACAAGTCAAAACACGGACGACAAATGAAACGATTTTACCCAAAACGCTCTTTAACATGGAATTTACAAAAGAACGGGTAATATAAAGTCATAAGTGAACCATATATAATATCATAACAATGAGTATGATTCTGAAATAAGTCAATGACATTATTTAAATCATTATACAGGAGGTTCGGACACTTACGAAGCAAATCGGACCTAAGGTAAGGGAAAATATGACAATCTCATTTTATCCGAGATTGTTTATACTTTGGTATTTACTGGGGTGTATTTTATCATCCACATACATGTTTCCTCAATATGTAATATTATTTCCATCCACCTACAATTTTTAAAATCCAATTTTATCCTTCGATTAGTTTTTAGTAAAAGATATGAAAGGAATATTTTGTCGTTTTTCGTACGAGGTACTTTTTGACTTTTTCAACAAAAGTACGAGAAGAATGTTTTTTTAACTTATATGGCATGAATGGATTTTTAAAACATTATTTCCAAGAAGTTTCCTTTACATGTTTTAAAGTTTATTTTTAGTCAACTTCTTTTAGTTTAAAATTTTATGACATGTTAAGAAAGGAAAAATGTTTTTGAAGTAAAAAAGGATATTTTCCTCAAGAATGGAGTGCAAGAGTTTTATCAAAATTATTTTCCATATAATATAATAAAGGGTTATGACTCTATCCCTATTATTACATTGATTTTATTATGTTGTGATGGAAATATTTTTATGAATTCCTTTATCTTATATGAAATTTTTTATGATGTCACGATGTTTAAGATTCCCATTTTTATTACCTGGGTTATGCAATGATGTATGATTTATGATTTTGTGGCACACGTAAGAATGGTATCATTATGAGATGGGTGGGACCTATATCTCCCTCTAGTGCATTGGGTAAAGATTTTATATCTCATGAGATAGACATGGCTGGAACGGCAGGTTAAACCGGTTTAGTGAAACAGGACTGAAACGAGGAGTGAACTCGGTTCAGATATGGACTTTGTCCACTAAGATAGTCTTGGCAATGAGTCTTGACTAATAAGAAGTGATTATATATGATTATTTGTGTATTCCACAAAGTCTCATGTTTTAAGTTATGATTATTGGGATTACATTTCACTACTATGACTTATCCCATGTTATGATATTATGATCTCTTTTGCAGAATAAGATTTTCCAAAATGTTACGTTCTTATGAATATGATGTGATTGATATTTCTTTTATTTACCCTTACTGATCATTTGAGCTCACCGTTTTATGTTTTCTTTTCCCCAGGATATAAATAATGGTTATAGGTAATAAAAAATAGGAAGATCATTATGGGAGATGTTGAAGATCTTTCACCACGATTAGAAGATTGTGTTCCAAGTTTCCAAAGACACTATACTATTACGGTCCATGTGTGTATGTTTTTGTTGTGTATTAAGTATTCCGCAAAAGTAATGTAATATCTATGTACGTCAAGCTTCGAGTCTCTACAGTTGGTATAAGAGGAAAGGTTTAGTCAACCTTTGGAAAAAAGGATGTGAGAACTTTAGTGAGATCCCTAGAGATATTTCTATGGTATGTCTAGGGATGTCCCTAAGGTTAAGTATATGTATAGGTTATAGTCCTAGAATTACGCTAACGATCTTAGAATTAAACCTATGATGTTAGATATTGAAGGTACTACCCCTTTATTATGTTGTTTTCCCTAGCATGATTTTTACCTCTCACACTATTCTTTTTGGGTTTTAGAAAATGGCTAGAAACAAGAAGATTCATGATAATAGAGGATATGACGGAAAATGGAATGATATTCTTCATGAGAAACCAAATTAAACGGGATTTGGAGGTCCAAACATCGTTATTATGCCTAATCAAAAATCTCATAATATGATCAATAATCTCAACTTTGGTAAGTTTCCAGACTCAGATAATAAGAGAAAGATGGAGTTTCATGATGATCATAGAGGAAAGAAAGTTCAATTTACCTCATGTAAATCGTGTGGGAAGAAGCATCGGGGAGATTGTTTCAAGGGAACTGGAAGATGCTTTGGGTGTGGAAAAGAAGGACACAAATCCAGTATGTGCAAAGGAAAAGGTTCAGTTAACACCATGGATGAGGATATTGGTATTGCTATGACATCAACAATGGTTAAATGTTTTAAATGTAGAAAGTACGATCATTATGAAAACCAATGCCCTAAGGGAAAGTCTCATGAAGAGAATTAGTACGGTCGTTTGGGTAGTATTTATGTTGATGATGATGAAGATACTACAAATGATATGTGAGATAAAAGAATTTTTGAAGCTCTCTCAATGGTTTAAGAAGGTAGTGGAATGATTACATGTTTATCAAGTGTAATGTTGTACAAGTAATCTCATGGTACTATGGAATAAAGAGACATCTAAGGATTGTTACACTGTTGTCTTTCCTTGAGTTATGAAAGTGTATGATTAATGGTACCAGTATCCATGAAATGTTATTCAGAAATTTTTGGAATGTAGAAGATATGTTCATAATGAAGGTATAAGGATAAAATTAAATGTTTGATAGTATTCATGAGCTCATGACTGATATAAGGAGAAGGTTATATCATGGTTTGAGTATATAGAATTTTTGGATTTTGGTATAAGGAAAGAGTTAATTTTTGACAGCATTCATGTTTTCACTAAGGTTTAATGGGTATTCATTTTTCAAGAGAATACATGATTAAGGTATTCACAGGATTGGAATGTGAACAACAAGTTATTTGGGGGATAAATGATGGTATTCACATGCTTGGTTGATGACATTTCATGTAATCGTTTTCTTTATACTATGAGATTGGACCGAAGTATTTTAGATAACCCTAAAGATTGGAATCGATTATGTTGGAAATAAGTTAGTATTGTTTAAGGATAGAACTTTTTTTCGATATTATTGATGGGATGTTATAGTAATATAGATTTAGAAAAAGGAAAACCTGTAGGACGGGCGATAGCCCATCGCGTCGGACAAGGCTGTGGGAATCGAACCCACAACTGAAGTACGACTGGCCTTTATCGCCTACCACTGGCCTACAGGAAGTCCATGTTTAGTAGAAACTAGTTTTAATATATTAATAAGTATGATATATGAAGTATAAGTCCATTTTAGGAACCATATATGATTAATCTCACTATAGATGGACTTATGTATTTTTTGATAACTTTTGATAACCTTTTGTTTGAGACAGATGGAATGACCCGTCATTCTATCACATGATCTGCTAACACTTCACGAATAACAAATTCAACTTAATGTCTTTAAGAGATGAAGTGTAAATTGTTCAAGGCACGAACAACAGTGAGATTGTACCAAAAATAAAGTAAGTATTTATTCTAATTCAAATTGTTCAACTTTATGGAAATGATCTTGAAAACCAAAAATCTTGTCCTACTGCCCTTATATCTGATGAATCAGATGGAACCCTAGATCATAAAAAATTTATGGCTTTGTGATTGTTGTCTTTTTCATAGCAATGTTCTCTACCACTCTCCATCAGAACATGACGGTTAGATTTCTCTTCCATATCCAAATTTTCACCTATGTTATCCTGTGTAGAAACCCATTGATTAGTTAATTTGGGTAACCGTTTCGTTTCATAATTTAGCTTTTAAAACCAAGTTTTGGTATTCCTTTTTACGATGTGGGTTTCTATTAAAAAAACTTTCGAGTAGTAAACCATTTATAACCCCGACGAATTTCGAGGGCGAAATTCATTTTAAGGGGGGTAGAATGTAACAACCCGAGATTTTATGAAAAACATTCTTTTTAATTTTATTGATGTATTGTTTTGTACGCAACACCAAAAGGAGCTTTCACAACACACATCGTTGACTTACCTTGCATTACACGCAATTGCGACCTTCCTCGATAGCGTGTGTAGTACGTAATACCGAGTTTCACTAAACAATGATATGCTATTAAAATATTATTAAAACTAGCCGTTATGAATAGTAATAACCACTTTTTGAAATTTTGTAAATTTTATTTTTCAAAATGGACTTCATTTTGGAATCGGAATATCGAAATTAGATTAGGGTGAAATTTTGTTACTTTTCAGATAACATTCATATTCTGATGAATAGTGAAAATTATTAAATTTTAAATAAAAACAACTTTTTTTAATAGAAATAATTAAAAGTGATAAATTATTAATTTGATTGGTTTTAAATTATATTTTGAATATATTTTTACAATTTAATACAATATTTTTCATTGGATGTAATTTCACATTTAAACCAGACATAAACAAGTGTCAATCTTTTGATAGTTATTATCTTTTAAAAACACGCTATTTGTTTGGACGACGGGAATTAAGATTTAAATTAGTTAATGTAACTGATATGTATTTAATTTGGTAAAATAAACATCATTTTTCAATTCATAATATCAAATATAGCTTAGGCATAATTTTTGGTATTTTTCTGGAAACATTCATTTTTTGATGAATAGTGAAACCACTAAGTGGTAGTTAAAAAAACTGAATTTTTCATTAAACATAATTTTACCGCTTTTGTGAGTAGAATTTCGAAAATCCGAGAGACACGGTTAATATCAAGGACTAAAATGTGGTTCAATGAGATGAAAATAATTTTTTATGAATAGTAACTTTTTACTTTTATTTACCACGGTTAAAAGTAAATAGGGTAATTAAGGGTAAAAATGACATTATTATTACCCTAACACATGTCGTAATTCTATTGGATAAGTGTAATTCGACCAAAAATATCCTTAGGAATAACATATGACCATTTAGGCCCACTTGGATTAGATTAGGACATTTATTATTAATGTATTTAAAGAATGGTTAAAATAGTTAAAATCAATGTTTAATAAGTAAATCATTTTTAATATGGGGTTTTACATAATATAAATTGGACTATAAATATTCATTAGAAAGATACAAAAATTTCCTACATAATGGTATTTTATTTGTAATTTTTAGACATTAAATAATTTAATTTATTTATGACACAACGATGATGCAGTAATTATCTTATTAATGAAATATTGACATAATTGATGTCATAAATACCCAAATAAATGTAATTTGAGACTTTTTATGAATTAAACTAATTTTCCAGGTTAATATGACATGTTATTAATGATATAATATACTTGGATCTAACTAATAATTCTGTTATGATTTTCACAAAAATCAATTACTAAATAGTGTCAAAATTGACATAAAATAGTTTTTAAAACAAATATTATATTATTAATTGTTATTTTATTCCTAAAAATCTAAGTATCATCCAAATGACTTAGATAAGGTTATATATATTAATAATAAACAACTTGAGGTTTCTTTGGATTGTTATAGTAAGTTTATTAACCTAATAGTGTAAAAGCACAAGAAGACACGGTAAAAGTAAAATTATTTAACTTATTGTTAAATCTAACTGATAAGTTTAAAATAGGAACCTAAACTAGTATAAATTCTATTTTATGAGATTATTTCGACCCATACCCACCTTAGCTTCGAAAGAAATCAATTTGGAGCTATTTAGAACCGAATTTGGCTTTATAATAAAATAATATTTTTAGTTTTTTCAAAGGTGCACCTCTCCTCCCTTTTAAAAAGGCACCTCCTCCCTCTCTTCCTCACACCAATTTGAGCCTTCATGCTCGCCCAAACCCTGCCAATTTCTTCTATCCACTTCCCTAGAGACATCCTAGAGGTCCTGGTCGTCTTCAGAGACCAATTTTAGTGCCCTAAAAGGAGGTCTCAATGAAGCGCTTCAAAGAAGAGGTAATGTCCGTTACCGATTCTTTCATCTTTATTTCTTCTTCCACTTCTTCTTATTTAGTTTTTTCATTATAAAGTAATAACATCAGTATCACTAATATAATGATATTTTATTATAAGTATGAAACAACCTTATTTCACCATCTATCCATCCTACGGAAAATGAAATCACCGCGCGTGCGTACGTACGGAATATCGTCTCCACGCCGTAGTGTAATCTATTTTCCACCACCACAATACTTGGATGGGTATAATGGTGTAAATAATGAATATATATGATTATTTTAAAGTGATATTGATTCTGAAATAGTATACATACACTCCAATACAATTCCACGATCATGAGAATGATATCATCGCTCGTGCGTACATACGGACTACCGTCTCCATGATGCGATGAGATTCATTCTCCACGTTAACCATTCATGAATGATTATAAAGTATATATAATAAGTAATAATGAAACATATGAAATAAAAATGATACTGTATTTATGTGTATATATATGTATGTCATCTACTTAATTCCATTCAACTCAATAAGGAAACGAAAACAGCGTTCATGCGTACGTACAACCTACCATCTCCATAAACGGTGTATTTCTTTCCATTTACTGATCTATTATATATATGTATATTCTGAATATATATTATATATAAATCATGTTTTATATTATGGAATTACGTTATCATGATCTAAGTAATCATATGAATAATTACAAGTCAAAACATGGATGACAAATAAAACGATTTTACCCAAAACACTCTTTAACTTGGAATTTACAAAAGAACGGGTAATATAAAGTCATAAGTGAACCATATATAATATCATAACAATGAGTATAATTCTGGAATAAGTCAATGACTTTATTTAAATCATTATACAGGAGATTCGGACACTTATGAAGCAAATTGGACCTAAGGTAAGGGAAAATATCACAATCTCACTTTATCCGAGATTGTTTCTACTTTGGTATTTACTGGGGAGTATTTTATCATCCACATCCATGTTTCCTCAATATGTAATATTGTCTCCATCCACCTACAATTGTTTAAATCCAATTTTACCCTTCAGTGAGTTTTTAGTAAAAGATATGAAAGGAATCTTTTGTCATTTTTCGTACGAGGTACTTTTTGATTTTTCTGACAAAAGTATGAGAAGAATGTTTTTTTAACTTATACGGAATGAATGGATTTTTAAAACATTATTTCCAAGAAGTTTCCTTTAAAAGTTTTCAAGTTTATTTTTAATCAACTTATTTTAGTTTAAAATTGAATTACATGTTAAGAAATGAAAAAAAAATTTGAAGTAAAAAGGATATTTTCCTCAAGAATGGAGTTCAAGAGTTTTATCAAAATTATTTTCTATCTAAGATAATAAAGGGTTCTGTCTCTCTCCATATTATTACATTGCTTTGATTATGTTGTGATGGAAATATTTTTATGAATTCCTTTATCTTATATGAAATTTTTTATGATGTCACGGTGTTTAAAATTCCCATTTTTATTACATGGGTTATGCAATGATGTATGATTTATGATTCTTTGGAACACATAAGAATGGTATCATTATGAGATGGGTGGGACCTATATCTCCCTCCAATGCATTGGGTAAATATTTTATATCTCATGAGATAGACATGGATGGAACAGCAGGTTAAACCGGTTCAGTGAAACAGGACTGAAACGAGGAGTGAACTCGGTTCAGATATGGACTTTGTCCACTAAGATAGTCTTGGAAATGAGTCTTGACTAATAAGAAATGATTCTATATTATTATGTGTGTATGACACAATGTTTCATGTTTTAAGTTATGATTATTGGGATTACATTTCACTACTATGATTTATCCCATGTTATGATATTTATGATCTCTTTTGTAGGATAAGATTTCCAAAATGTTATATTCTTATGAATATGATGTGATTGATATTTCTTTTAATTACCCTTACTAAGCATTTGAGCTCACCGTTTTATGTTTTCCTTTCCCCATGATATAATGAAATGTTTTAGGTAAGAAAAAAAAGGAAGATCATTATGGGAGATGTTGAATATATTTCACCACGATTAGAATATTACGTTCCAAGTTTCCAAAGACACTAAACTATTACGGTCCTTGTGTGTCTATTTTTGTTATGTATTAATTATTCCGCAGAAGTAATGTAATATCTATGTACATCAAGCTTCGGGTATCTACATGATGTTTCGAATAAGTTTTATTATAGTGCACCAATTTAAAAATATATTGGAGGTTCTGGTATGTACCTCCTTAAGGGGGATACATGAAAGACATCATGTACTTTGGACATGGTAGGCGGAAGTACAAGTCGATTTTCTACAGCCCCAACACGATCAAGAATATCGAAGGGGACGATGTACCTATGACATAACATCCCATTATTTCCAGACCTCATGACCTTCTTCCATGGAGATATGTGTAGAAATACCATGTCTCCAACTTTAAAATCAAGTTCTCATCGACGATTATCTACATAACTGTTTTGTGGACACTGGGATACCTTAATAAGATACTGAATGGTTTTCACTTTCTCCACCATTTCATTTACCATTTATGGTCCTAGCATCTTACATTCACTGACTTCATCCGAACATGTTAGTGTTTTGCACCTCTTCCCATATAGTGAATCATAAGGATCCATTCAGATTCTCGAGTGGAAAATGTTATTATAGGAGAATTCAACCAGTGGAAGATGTTGGTCCCACCCTCCTTTGAAGTCCATAGAACATGATATTAACATATGATTCAGTGTTTGAATAGATCTCTCATATTGGCCATCAGTTTGAGGATGATAGGCCGTACTGATGTTCAGTTTAGTACCCAGAGTATGTTGATGACTCTTCTATAACATAGAGGGGAATCTTTGATCTTGATCGGATACAATAGATTGTGGTACTCCATGCATCCTTACCAATTCCCTGATATATATATCTGTGCCATTTTATCCAATGAGAATTCATCCCAAATTGAAATAAAGTGTGCTGAATTTGTAAGACAATCCACAACATCCCAGATTGCATTATTGCCTTTGGATGTCTGTGGAAGTCCGGTGGCAAAGTCCATGGTGATATTCTCCCATTTCCATGTCGGTATGGGAAATGGTTGCATCATCCCCTTAGACTTATACCTCTCTACATTGACTTGCAGACACACCAGGACCTTTGTTGTATACTCAGGGATCTCCATCTTTATATTATCCCACTAATAATGCTCTCGGATATCATGATACATATTTGTGTCTCATGGGTGAATAGGGAAATTTCAATTATGTGCATCATCCAAAAGTGCCTTCTTCGGCAATGGACTTGATGGAACACATAGTCTTTTTCAAAATCTCACAATTCCTTAATCATTAACATTGAACTCCAAGGATTTCCCTTTTCTGATAGCTTCGACTTTATTTTGAATTCCCACATCATCCTTTTGAGCATCATTTTATCATTTCCAAATGAGACGATTTTGAAATCATTTGTTAAAATATTGATGGTGTTCCCTTTTTTATGATTCCCATGTCCATATTTAGAAAGTTTAAGAAAATTTGATCCTTCTCAATTCTCATCAATAATATAATCGTTGGGTCCTTTCTACTTAGAGTATCCTCCACCTTGTTCACTTTCCTAGGGAGGTAATGGATTGAGCAGTCATAGTCATTGATCAGCTCTAACCATCTTTGTTGTTGCATGTTCAACTCTTTTTGTGTGAATATATACTTGAGAGGATTTTTTGACCCGTATATATTTCACACTTCTCCCCAAATAGATAATTTTACCAAATTTTTAAAGCGAAGATCACCACAGCCAACTCCAAATCATGTTTTGGATAATTCTGCTCACGAAATTTCAATTTCCTTAAAGAATAGACAATGACTTTGTCATTTTTAATCAACACACGGCCCATACCCTTCTTCAAAGCATCACTGAATACCTCGAAAAGTTCTCCACCTATGGGTATAGTGAGCACGGGTGTAGTGATAAGACTCATTTTTAACTCCTTGAAGCTTTCTTCTCGTTCATCACTCCAAGAAAACATTACTCCCTTCTGAGTTATCTTGGTAACAGGGTTTGACAATCGTGAGAAATTTCTCACAAATCATCGATAATATCCAACTATCCCCAATAATCCACGGATATATGTTACAGAAGTTGTCCTAGACCATCCCTCAATTGAATCTATTTTGGAGGGATACATAGATATTCCATTACTTGTGATGATATGGCCCAAGAATGACACCTCCTTCAACCAAAACTCACACTTGTAGTATATTTCATAGAGATTCTCTTTCTGCAAGGTCTTTAGTACAATTATTAGCTGATCCTCATTATCCACCTTGGTTTTGAAGTATATCATAATATCATCTATAAAGACTACTAAATATTTCTCAAGGTAATCCCTAAAGACTCTATTCATCAAGTCCATGATGATTTATAGAGAATTGGTGAGTCCGAAAGGCATTACTATGAATTCATAGTGCTCGTATCTTGTACAAAAATTAGTATTTGGGATATATTTTTCCGTCACCCTAACTTGATTATATCCAAACTACAAATCCCCATTTGATATGTATTGTGCTCCATGCAGTTGATCAAACAGGTCATCGAGTCAAGGGAGAAGATACTTGTTATTTATCAAGATTTTGTTAAGCTAACTATAATTGATGGAATGGCGCATTGACCAATCTTTCTTCTAGACGAAGAGGACTGGTGCACCCCATTGTAAAGTAGTTGGGTGTATAAAAACATTATCCAGATTCTCTTGTAGTTGATTATTCAGCTCCTCAAGCTCTAAAATTTCCATTCTATATAGAGTCTTCGATTTTGGAAATGCCCCAAGTATAAGGTTAATTGGGAATTCAACATCTCTTCTAGGAGGAAGACCAGGAAATTCCTCAGGAAACACGTCAGTGAATTCTCACATAATAGGAATGTCTTCAAGGATTGTTTTCTCCTTATACTAAATCATCTGAGCCAGATACGCGTGCTTATAGGGCATTAATATCCACGCTTGAGATGATAGAGCTAAAGAAGATTCATCTTCCTCCTTTCACTTGTAGAGAATAATGGGTCGATTCTCTACATGGAGTGTGATTTCCTTATCATGGAAATTTATGTTGGCTCAATATAAGGAAATAGAATCCATGCCATAAATTGCATCGAATTCCACCAGAGGAAGTATGTTGAGGTTCTCCAAGAAAATAAATCCACTGATTATGTTAGGGGTGGAGTGTCACGACCCGTCCTCGGGGCCCGTGTCGTGACTACCCCAATCCCGCCTTCCATAGGCCAGGGGCTGGCGACTAGCACCAAGGCGTAAATCCCAACAAAAGGGAAGGCATTGCCTTTGGAAAGTAAACAAGCACCACAGAGTAAGCAAGTGGAAAAGTAAACACTAAGTAAAAACTGTACAAGCTGTGCTGAAAGTAAAAGTGGTCGGAAATACAAGCCCAACTATAAAGTAAAACTGAAAGGAAAAATAGAAACTGAAAAGAAAAGCCGCAGCGTCGAGCTGTCCTCTGGAAGTCCCACCTGAAGGGTGGGTACAGATATCCTCCACTGCTCCTCGTGTCCACCTGACCACTCCGAGTACGTCCCGCCCAGTGGTCCACCTCCAGGTACCATCCTGCTCCACACGCCTCCACCACGATCAGCGCTGTCCATCGTCTGCAACCAACACAACGAAGTGCGGGCATAGCCCGTGCAGGGGTGAGTATAAGCTACTCAGTAGGGACCCCGAGACCCCCGAAGGTCTCCCGAAATCCACAAAGGAGGAACCACAAACGAAAGGTACAATCACGAAGTAACATTAGACACGGCTTAGGTATATGACCATACATATATCTAAGTCATCAATTCCCGTTCGGATCCAACGTCCGAGCCCAAGCACAACCCAGTCCATACAGGAAACCAAACGTAAACCCACACAGGATAGCTCAACACAATCCACAAAGGAGAGTAAACAGTAAATCCACAGAGGATAGCTCAACACAATCCACAAAGGAGAGTAGACAGTAAATCCACATAGGGTAGCTCAACACAATCCACAAAGGAGAGTAACTCAAGATTCAGCTCACACAGGTATACTTCTTCGGATGACCATAAAGATGATCACTGATCCATCTAAGTCGTCTGACCCACAAAGGATCGACAGGTAACTAACCCCCGCAATGACCCACACAGGATCAGGCCCACACAGGACCTGTAGCACTGATCCACATAGGATCGCTGAGTACTGTAGTCCTCGCAGTCCACTGAGGATCTCTGCACAGTCGTCGTCGCAGTCCACTGAGGATCTCTGCACGGTCGTCACTGTCGAAGTAGCAGTCGTAGCCAGCTCTAGGGTTCCCGCACACAGAAAGCTTGTTCGGGAGGGTCCGCTCCACGAGCCAAGAGGCCGATACATCAACTGTCACAAAGTCCAAAGTTGATGTATCCAAATGTTCTGTATCGTCAACAGGAACTCAACGTCGCAGACGGCGCGTCGATCGGACGCCCGGTCTGAGAGTTATTGGCTTTTTCGTCCCAGGGGCCCGGTTGGTTTTTAAGGAAAAACCAACCCGACCATACTCCACCTCTGTCCAAACCTCAGGCGGAGTGAGCCAAAAGATCCGTCTCACTTAGAGGAATTCAACAAAGCTGACGGCATGTCAATCAGACGTCCATAGCTCAAGATATGAGCGTTTCCGCTCCGAGGGCCCGGTTGGTTTCATGTATGAACCAACCCGTCCAATCTCAAAGTATTCTGAAACCTTGAGTGCGATATACTGAAACGACCGTATCGATCCAAGGATCGCGTTGCTGCTGGCAGCGAGTCATTTGGAGGCCCGTAGCTCAATATACTACCATTTGACTGAAAACAGTCCGAAGACGGGGGGTCCGGGCCCGGGCTGACCCGGCCCGACCCCCCCCCCCCCCCTCCCCCCCTGGGTCGGCCGAACCGGGAAGACCCGGTTCGACCTGGTCGGACCCGGTCCGGCCCGGCCGGTCAGACCGGCCTGGCTCGGCCAGCCCGGCTCGGCTCGGCCGAGCGACGCGGGGGGGAGCTGCGACCCCCGCGTGACACCCCCGCGGCACCCGCGGGGTGTCGCCCAGGACAACCGAGCGACGCGGGGGGGAGCCGCCGCCCCCACGGGGTGTCGCTCGGACAACCGGACGTGGCTTCAGCCGCATCCCGCGTGTGCTGGACCCGCGCGGCCGCGGGTCCGCGAGCGCCGCCGCCGCGGCTTCTGCCGCCGCGGCCCTGTACGGCGGCGCGCAGGGGTGCCGCTGGCGGCTTCCGCTGGCCACCGGAGTCGCTCCGGTGGTCCGATTCTATTCCCTTCTGCGCCGCTGCTCCGCCCGGGACTCTCCCTTAACTGCGGAATCATCAAACTTCCGTTTCGGCACGTTCCGTCGTCGCCCGTCAAATCCGCACAAAAACGAAGAACGGCGGAGGGTTGTCGGGCCGTGTTCGTTTGGCCCGCACCCTCCGCGTTAGAGATAAACATCGGGAGAAACAAAATTCAACACATGAATTCAACAATTTTAATGGAATAAAATTGTTCTTATGCCTGGTTTCTTCATTCTTGAACGGAAATAACACGGGATATAAGGGCAATTCCAAAAATAAAATCCCTACCTCGTAGTTGTCGTCGTACGCATGTTCTTCGCGGAATTGCTCGCCGCGGAAGGAGGGGATCGCCGCGTCGTCACGGAAAGGCGTCGCGTCATCGCGGAAACCGGCGTTGAGTCGTTGAACTCAAAGGACCAAGAAACAGTAGATTTAATTATAAATAATTAAATCTGTGTTTTGGTAAAAACCACAAAGGAGATTAAAAAAAGAAAATCTGAGACTCTTACCTCAAGCAGCCGATCGAAGACCCGTCGCGGAGGAAGAGACGTCGTAGAAGAACGTTGCAGGAAGGGAACGTCGGCGTCGCGGATCACGGCGTCGCGTCGTCGCGTCGTCGATTTCCGGGATCGGCGTTCTTCGTCGGAGACCGGCGTTCTTCGCGTTCTTCGCGTTCTTTGCGAAGAAGGATAAAGGCACGAGAACTCTGCCAAACCTCTCAACGAGTAATCTTCCAAAAGACCTTGTTGGTCTTTTTTTATTAATATGCCAACAAACGAAAAGGTAAGTAACGACCCATAAATTCGTTGTATTAATTCAGCGAAAGTAACAAATCATTTAATTCATGAAATAAACCGCCCAATTAAATGGTCTGTTAAGAATTTAAGAAAACGCTTCAGTTGACTTTCATAATGACGGGTTTTCGCGGGTGCGTTACTTAGCGGAAAGAAACTGCGGGGCTCGTGCGGGACCCACCTCACAAATATCCTACCAAGGGGGTAGGATATTTCTGGATAGCATCCTATCCGGATCAACTCAGTTTAAGCCACTTTTAAGTGGCTTCAAGTGGCTTCCAAGTGGTTTAAGTGAAATAAAATAAAGTTGTCGGAAAATTATTTTATTTCTTTACTTTAAACCCGAAAATTAAAAACCACACCCGAGCAAACACAACTCCGGAAGAGGAATTTCTAAGCGAATATCGGCACTGCGATTTAATCGGTGCCCTCAGAATTCGATTCCGGGCACCGGTTCAAAAGTTAGAAAAACCCGCTCGTTCGTTCACTGAACGTACCCGTGCCAAACTTCGGAAAATGATTCCGGGCACACCGGGCCTCGGAATCAGGTTCTGTCAGAAACTACGCTCCTGTAAAATTGCAAAGAAAATTAAGAAAAAAATTTCCTTGAAATTTACGGGTCTTTACATTACTCCCACCTCAGGGCTTTACGTCCCCATAAAGATACATCATAAACTAGGGAAACAAATGTGGGTACTGAGCACGCATCTGAGCCTCCCGCTCCCATGTGCTCTCCTGGAGGTTCCCATGCTGCCATCTGATGCGCACAAGAGGAATCGATCGCCCATGTAGGACCCGCTCCTGTCGATCCTCTATCTCCACTGAGACCTCCGCAAAAGTCGCCGCATCATCCAGGTCTAGCTCCCCAAGGTCAATGATGTGCGTCGGGTCGTGCACGTATCTCCTCAGTTGAGATACGTGGAAGACGTCTTGCACCCGGTGCAACTGAGGTGGCAGAGCCAGGCGATAAGCCACCTCGCCAATCCTGCTAAGGACCTGGAAAGGCCCGATGAAGCGTGGAGACAACTTGCCGCCTCGGCCAAATCTCCGCAAACCACGTCGAGGTGAGACCCGCAAAAAGAGGCGGTCTCCATCATCGAACTCTAGTGGCCTCCGCCTCCTGTCAGCATATGACTTCTGCTGGCTCTGAGCTGTCCTCATCCGCTCCTGGATGACCTGGACCTTCTTTTTCATGGCCCGGACCATCTCTGGTCCCACGAGTGTTGACTCCCCAGGGTCTGTCCAGCACAAAGGAGATCTGCAAGGCCTGTCGTACAATGCCTCGTATGGTGCCATCCCGATGGTGGAGTGGTATTTTTTGTTGTACGCGAACTCCACCAAGGGTAGGTGGTCCTCCCAGCTGCGACCAAAGTCGAGGACACATGCACGGAGCATGTCCTCAAGAGTCTGAATGGTCCTCTCCGTCTGACCATCTGTCTGAGGGTGAAAGGCGGTTCTCAGACGTAGCCGCGTCCCGAACGCCTCCTGAAACCCCTTCCAAATCCGGGAAGTAAAGCGAGTGTCCCGATCGGAGACGATAGTCGATGGCACACCGTGAAGCCGTACAATCTCCTGAACGTAGAGACGCCCCACGCTCTCCACTGAGCCCTGCTCTCAGATGGGTAAGAAGTGTGCCGACTTGGTGAGTCAGTCAACAATCACCCAAATGGAGTTGTGACCTCTGGAAGTGCGTGGAAGTCCAGTCACAAAGTCCATAGATATTTCTTCCCACTTCCACTCCGGGACCACCAAGGGCTGTACCAAGCCTGCTGGTACCTGATGCTCTACCTTCACCTTCTGGCAGGTGAGGCACCATGAAACAAACTCTGCCACAGCCTTCTTCATGCTCGGCCACCAGTGCTATCTCCTGAGATCCTGGTACATCTTCACCACTCCAGGATGTACCGCCAAAGGAGAAGTGTGAAACTCTCTTAGAACCTCCTCCCATAAAGCGACTGGTACCAGGGTACGTCCTCTGAAAAGGACACCGTGATCTGCTCCAAGGGAGAAACCATCAGGTGCCTGTCCCGAGGATATATGTGCATGCCGCGTCCCACAGTCAGCATCCTCACGTTGTGCCTCTCTGACCCGCTGCAGTAGTGGAGGGGTGACTGTGAGAGACTGAAGGAAGGCTGCTCCATCTCTATCCACGAAGGATATCTGCAAGGTGACCAGCTGCTCTATCGCCTCCTCAAGGAGCTGAATGCCCGTCCTCCTACTGAGGGCATTGGCTACTACGTTCCCCTTCCCAGGAGTATAGACTATCTCAAAGTCATAGTCCTGGAGGAACTCGAGCCATCGCTGATGTCTTTGGTTCAGGCCCTTCTGAGAGAAGATGTACCTGAGACTCTAGTGGTTAGAAAAGACTGTAAAGCGCTTGCCCATCAGATAGTGTTTCCATGTATTCAGAGCGAAAACCACTGCTGCTAACTCCAGGTCATGGGTAGCGTAGTTCTGCTCATGCGGCCTCAACTGACGTGATCCATAGGCAATCACGGCCCGCTCCTACATTAGGAAACACCCGATTTCGGTCCCTGATGCATCGCAGTAGACTACGTATCCAACTCCCTCCTCAGGCAACCTCAAGATAGGTGAACTGGTCAATATCTGCCTCAGCTTCTGGAAGCTCTGCTGACATCTGCCTGACCACACGAAGGGTTTCCCCTTCTTCGTCAACACTGAGAGTGGCGCCGCAACTCTGGAGAAGTCCGGCACGAATCTCCGATAGTATCCGGCTAGACCCAAGAAACTCCGCACCTCTATCACGCTCCTGGGTGGCTTCCAAGCTAACACTGCCTCGATCTTCGTGGGATCCACTGCAACTCCCGCCTCAGAAATGACGTGCCCCAAGAAGTGGACCTCACGTAACCAGAACTGGCACTTCGAGCGCTTGCCATAAATATGGTGCTCTTGGAGGGTGTCCAGTACAACCCGTAAGTGGTAGGCGTGCTCCTCCTCCGTGGTCGAGTATACCAAGATGTCGTCGATGAAGACCATGACAAATCGATCGAGGTATGGCTGGAAGATCCTGTTCATGAGGCTCATGGACACTGTTGGAGAATTGGTTACGCCGAAGGGCATAACCAAGAACTCATAGTGGCCATACCAACACCTGAAGGCCGTCTTCTGCACATCACCATCTCGAACTCTGAGCTGATGATAGCCTGACCTGGGGTCTATCTTCGAGAACCAACGTGCTCCCTTGAGCTGGTCGAAGAGATCATCAATCCTGGGTAGCAGATACTTGTTCCTCACTATCACCTGGTTTAGGCGACGATAATCTACACACAGTCACAAGCTCCCGTCCTCCTTCTTGGTGAACAAAATCGGGGAAGCCCAGGGTGAAACACTGGGTCGGATGAACCCCTTGCCCTGCAAGTCCTCCAACTGTACCCGTAGCTCTCGAAGCTTGGCGGGGGCCATCCGATATGCTGGAGTGGATATCGGGGTTGTCCCGGGGTACATGTCAATATAAAATTCTACCTCTCTGTGAGGAGGTAGCCCTGGAACGTCATCGGGAAAGACGTCCACATATTGATCCACCATTGTAGGAAAACTAGGACTCCACACGTCAACTGCTCCAAGGAAGAGGCTAGCCAAATGATGAGTGATGGGCTGCCCTCTCCTCTGCGTGAGTCCATCCTGTGCTGCGAAGGCTCCCTTCTCGCCGGTGAAGGTGAACCTGCTCCCATCGGTGCGCACACATCGCACCTTGCGCCTAATGCAGTCAATCTGAGCATGGACCATAGATAACCAATCCATTCCCAAGATGACGTCGTAAGGCCTCGACGCTGCTACAAGAAGATCCCAACCAAAGCTCTCTCCTCCTAGAGTAATCTTACACTGCCGGAACCAGTGCGTAATTGTCGAGTCTGCTCCTGTAGGAGTCTCTACACATAAGTATTGAGCCAACAGCTCTGTCGGAATCTCCGAGCTCCGAACAAGGGCAGTGGCTATGAAAGAGTGACTCGCTCCTGTGTCTATAAGAACTACAGCAAGGGTGGAATAGACAAAGATTGTACCTAGAATCATCTCTGGTGCGCCGTGGTCGTAGGCCTCTACTGCCTAGAGCTGTGCCTATCTCTTCCCGCAAGCTTCCTGTGGTCGGGGCGGGCCTCCTAGTTGTGGTGGTGGCAGAGCCTCAAAGCGTGGCCCACCAACCGCTGCTCGGCCATCTCCTCTGCCTCGTCCGCCTCCTCCCTGCGGACCGCCATAGTCGACCCTCTGCCTCTGCCTGGGTGGCCCCTCCACCGTCTGCTGCTCCTCGGTACGGCGGGTCGGGCAGTCACAAGCCATGTGGCCCTGCCCGCCGCAGGAGTAGCACTGCCTGCCTCTCGAAAGACTGGCCCCGCGCTGTGTGCCCCGCACTACTGAGCCAGTGTCCCGAGGTCGTCTTCCAGAAGGTCTGGGCTGCCTGGAACCCTGAGTCATCCATCGGCTACCAGCTGCCAAAGACTCTGCTACTTGTCTCCCTGCGGTAGGTCTCGCTGTGGACTCCGCCAGGAAACTCTCGATCAGAAGGGCTCGCTCCAGCACTCCTGACTGGGTCGGGATGCTGAGGGAGATCAGCGATGCCCTGATCTCGTGTCTCAATCCCTGCTCGAAGGTCCGGGCCCGGAAGAAGGGGTCTCGTACCATGTCTGTCGAGTAGCGAGAAAGGTCGGTGAACCTCGTCGCGTACTGGGCGACCGTCAAGCTGCCCTGCCGAAGCTGAAGAAGCTCCTGAATGCGCACCGCACGGAGGGTGGCCGGGACGAACTCTGAGCGGAAGAGGATCTAGAATTCTGTCTAGATGAGGGTGGCCTCATCATGTACCTGGAGCATCAAGCTCCACCATTGTCCTGCTGCTGCGTGCAGTAGGCTCGCCGCGAGGATCACCATGAGGTTTGCTGGTGTCCTCACTAGCCTGAAAACTCAGACGACCGCCTCCAGCCAGTCCTCGGCTGCCTGGGGGTCCGTCTCCCCACGGAACCTGGGTGGTCGCTGGCGCTAGAACTCGTGTAGAGCTCCAAGGCGTCGTGCATCCTTAGCGATCAGCGCTGGAAGCATCGGGGGCTCGGCGGATAAAGGTACCGCCGGTGCCTCTGCTGTCAACAGGCCCTGTACCGAGGCCTCATCGCTCGGCGGGCTGTCGTCGCGCTCTACTCTCGGAACCCTAGCTGGCTGCCATCGTGGGGCCATCCTGAAAAGGAAACAAGTGCGCCACGGTCAAAATAGTATACCTGGTGAGCTGACACAAGTAATCACAAGGAAAACTTGAAACACACATGCAATCAATATTTTCGTGCATTTTGTCGGAAATCAGAAGTTAGGGTCCTGGTGTAGGGATACGTCAGCCGCCGCACCAACACAGGACTCCCTGGACTGATAACCACACCTAATACGCTAAACACTATTGCTTCACATAGAAGAAAGATCAGAGTCTGCAGTAGAACCGACCGCCTCTGATACCAATTTGTCACGACCCGTCCTCGGGGCCTGTGTCATGACTACCCCAAGCCCGCATTCCATAGGCCAGGGGCTGGCGACTAGCACCAAGGCGTAAATCCCAACAAAAGGGAAGGCATTGCCTTTGGAAAGTAAACAAGCACCACAGAGTAAGCAAGCGGAAATGTAAACACTAAGTAAAAATTGTACAAGTTGTGCTGAAAGTAAATGGGTCCGGAAATACAAGCCCAACTATAAAGTACAACTGAAATGAAAAACAGCAACTGAAAAGAAAAGCCACAGCGTCGAGCCTTCCTCTGGAAGTCCCACCTGAAGGGTGGGTACAGATAGCCTCCACTGCTCCTCGGGTCCACCTAACCGCTCCGAGTACGTCCCGCCCAGTGGTCCACCTCCAGGTACCGTCCTGCTCCGCACGCCTCTACCACGATCAGCGTTGTCCGTCGTCTGCAACCAACACAACAAAGTGCGGGCATAGCCCCTGCAGGGGTGAGTATAAGATACTCAGTAGGGACCCCGAGACCCCCGAAGGTCTCCCGAAATCCACAAAGGATTAACCACAAAGGAAAGGTACAATCACGAAGTAACATCTGACACGGCTTACGTATATGCCCATAAATATACCTATGTCATCAATTCCCGTTCGTCTCCAATGTCCGAGCTCAAGCACAACCCAGTCCACATAGGAAAGAAAACGTAAACCCACACAGGATAGCTCAACACAATCCACAAAGTAGAGTAAACAGTAAATCCACACAGGATAGGTCAACACAATCCACAAAGGAGAGTAAACAGTAAATCCACACAGGGTAGCTCAACACAATCCACAAAGGAGAGTAACTCAAGATTCAGCTCACATAGTTATAATTCTTCAGATGACGATAAATATGATCACTGATCCATCTAAGTCGTCGGACCCACAAAGGATCGATAGGTAACTAACCCCTGCAATGACCCACACAGGATCGGGCCCACATAGGACCTGTAGGCGCTGGCTCACACAGAACCGCTGAGCGCTGACCCACACAGGATCGGACCCACACAGGATCAGGCCCACACAGGACCTGTAGCACTAATCCATGTAGGATCACTGAGTGCTGTAGTTGTCGCAGTCCACTGAAGATCTCTGCACAGTCGTCATCGCAGTCCACTGAGGATCTTTGCACGGTCGTCGCTGTCGAAGTAGCAGTCGTAGCCAGCTCTAGGGTTCCCGCACACAGCAAGCTCGTTCGGGAGGGTCCGCTCCACGAGCCGAGAGGCCGATACATCAACTGTCACAAAGTCCGAAGATGATGTATCCAAAAGTTCCGTATCGTCAACAAGAACTCAACGTGGCAGACGGCGCGTCGATCGGACGCCCGGTCTGAGAGTTATTGGCTTTTTCGTCCTAGGGGCCCGGTTGATTTTTAAGGAAAAACCAACCCAACCGTATTCCACATGCGTCCAAACCTCGGGCGGAGTGACCCAAAAGATCCTTCTCACTTAGAGGAATTCAACAAGGCTAACGGAACGTCAATCGGACGTCCGTAGCTCAAGATATTAGTGTTTCCGCTCCGAGGGCCCGGTTGGTTTCGTGTACGAACCAACCCGGCCGAACTCAAAGTATTCCGAAACCTTGAGTGCGATATACCGAAACGACCGTCTCGATCCAAGGATCGCGCTGCCACTGACGAAGAGTCATTTGGATGCCCTTATCTCAAGATACGGCCATTTGACTGAAAACAGTCCGAAGACGGGGGGGTCCGGGCCCGGGCCGACCCGGGCCGACACCCCTGGGTCGGCCGAACCGGGAAGACCTGGTCCGAACCGGTCGGACCGGCCTGGCTCGGCCAGCCCGGCTCGGCTCGGCCGAGCGGCCGAGCGATGCGGGGGGGAGCCGCCACCCCCACGTGACACCCCCGAGGCACCCGCGGGGTGTCACCGAGGACAACCGAGCGACGCGGGGGGGAGCCGCCGCCCCCGCGGGACAACCCCGCGGCACCCGCGGGGTGTCGCTCGGACAACCGGACGCGGCTTCAGCCGTGTCCCGTGCGGGCCGGACCCGCGCGGCCGCGCGTCCGCGAGCGCCGCCGCCGCTCCCCGCTGCCGGTGCCGCCGCGCCGGCGACCCGTGTCGCCGGCGGCTTACGCGGGCCACCGGAGTCGCTCCGGTGGTCCGATTCTGTTCTCGTCTACGCCGCTGCTCCTCCTGGGACTCGCCCTTCACTACGGAATCATCAAACTTCCATTGCGTCACGTTCCGTCGTCGCCCGTCAAATCCGCACAAAAATGAAGAACGGTGGAGGGTTGTCGGGCCGTGTTCGTTTGGCCTGCACCCTCCGCGTTAGTGATAAACATCATGAGAAACAAAATTCAACACATGAATTCAACAATTTTAATGGAATAAAATTGTTCTTATGTTTGGGTTCTTCATTCTTGAACGGAAATAACACTGGAAATAAGGGAAATTCCAAAAATAAAATCCCTACCTCGTAGTCGTCGTCGTACGCACGTTCTTCGCAGAATTGCTCGTCGCGGAAGGTGGGGATCGCCGTGTCGTCGCGGAAAGGCGTCGCATCGTCGCGGAAATTGGCGTTGAGTCGGCGAACTCAACGGACCAAGAAACAGCAGATTTAATTATAAATAATTAAATCCGTGTTTTGGGAAAAACCACAAAGGAGATTAAAAAAAGAAAATCCGAGACTCTTACCTCAAGCAGCCGATCGAAGACCCTTCGCGGAGGAAGAGACATCGCAGAAGAACGTTGCAGGAAGGGAACATCGGCGTCGCGGATCACGGCGTCGCGTCGTCGATTTCCGGGTTCGGTGTTCTTCATCGGAGACCGGCGTTCTTCGCGTTCTTCACGAAGAAGGATAAAGGCACGAGAACTCTGCCAAACCTCTCAACGAGTAATCTTTCAAAAGACCTTGTTGGTCTTATTTTATTAATATGCCAACAAATTAAAAGGTAAGTAACGACCCATAAATTCGTTTTATTAATTCAACGAAAGTAACAGCTCATTTAATTCATGAAATAAACCACCCAATTAAATGGTCTGTTAAGAATTTAAGAAAACGCGTCAGTTGACTTTCATAATGACGGGTTTTCGCGTGTGTGTTACTTAGCGGAAAGAAACGGAGGGGATCATGCGGGCTCCACCTCACAAATATCCTACCAAGGGGGTAGGATATTTCTGGATAGCATCCTATCTGGATCAAATCAGTTTAAGCCGCTTTTAAGTGGCTTCAAGTGGCTTCCACGTGGCTTAAGTGAAATAAAATAAAGTTGTCGGAAAATTAATTTATTTCTTATCTTTAAACCCGAAAATTAAAAACCACACCCGAGCAAAAGAAACTCCGGAAGAGGCGTTTCTAAGCGAATATCGGCGCTGCGATTTCATCGGTGCCCTCAGAATTCAATTCCGGGCACCTGTTCAAAAGTTAGAAAAACCCGCTCGTTCGTTCACTGAACGTACCCGAGCCAAACTTCGAAAAATGATTCCGGGCACACCGGGCCTCGGAATCAAGTGCCGTCAGAAACCGCGCTCTTGTAAAATTCCAAAGAAAATTAAGAAAAAAAATTCCTTGAAATTTAAGAGTCTTTACAGGGAGTTATATTATTTGGATGGAATGCCTTCCCCATTTTTCACACTCACTAACACCATTACTTCCCTGATTTGTAGTGGTGGTGGGATTGTTCTACTAAACTTTTGGGATGTAAAAGAATGCGTAGAACCTGAATCAAAATGTATTTTAACTATTCTTGAATAAATAATTAGCCTAATTATCACCGCATCATTGTCGGGGTTCACTTTGGCAGTAGTGATGGGAAAAGATCTCCCCTGATACCTTGGAGGTTATAGGTTTCCTAAAAAACCCTTGGCTTAGGGAAATGATTTTCAAGAGGCTCTGGTTCTTTGTAGTTTTAGAAATGAACAACACGTTGAGGTTCGAACAGAGCGTTCCTTTCCTATGTTATAGTCTTGGCTTTATCTTTTTTGCAGTTAATAACTAGGTGCCCTTCTCTTCCACACCTAATGCATTTCATCATCCCCTTTAAGAAATTTTTGGGGAGCTTCTTTCTACACCTTTGTCATGTGGGGTGCTGGATCTTCTTAGCACTGTTGGGTTTATCCATCTGACAGCTAGCATTTAATTCCAACTTACGTTTATTATCCCCATGATACCCCTAAGATTCTCTGATCTCCATTTCGACCATGAGGGCACATCAGAAAATTTCCTCATAGTCGTCGAAGTCACGGATTTGTCGCGCTTTCCGTAGGCTAGGTTTCAGCCATCAAATAAGCGGTCATCCTTGTATTCAGGGGTAACGAAAAAGCCATAAGAATATCATGAAAGCCTTGTGAAGTTTTCCTCATATGCTATGATAGATTCTTTATCTTTTATTTGAGTGAAATGATTTCCCTTTCTATCCAAAGTTGGAGGGTGCGCAAAAAATATTTATCAAAAAAAATCTTCCAGAAATATTTCCATTCCAACACCTCAATCTCCTCCTCAGGCTTCATAGTTTTGAAAAATGTCCCCCATTGATTAGATTCACCCTTCATATGATAAGTATCCAGGAGAACCTTTTCTTGTTCAGAACAGTGATGGATGGAGAATATCTTTTCAATGGAGTTGATCCATTGTTTGACGATTGAGGGATCATATGATCCATTAAAATGGGGAGGCCTTTGTCTCAAAAATATCTCAATATGGACTTGTTCTTTATTAGGGGGGTTGAACGTTCCTCTTGACTCATGTTTATATTCAAATCTTGAGTTAAACAATATAGAAGCGGGACAATGTTTTTGATTCCCACTCCCATCGGATTGGGATTCTCATTAGCAGAGTCATCACATTGATCTTTACATTGGTTGTTATCTCGAGTCCTCCTATTAACGGACATTTGCTTGAATAAAAGGAAAGTTACGGGAAACACATAAAGGGTAATCCAAGGACAAAACTGATGACTTATAAATAAGTTTTATTTCCTTAACTTATGAATCCCTAGGATTCAATCTATGCTTATCACGATCTACTTTCTAACATATATTCTTAGTGGAATTTTTTCATTCCCTTAATAAGGGTTAATACTAAGATTTTGAATTTACCAAATCATATCCCTAGAGAGTGTCGTAACCAAGTGTGCAGCAAGTCCCATTGTCATAGACCAGTTCTCATTCGAGTCTATCTCAAAGCGGTGTTTTCAGGTTTTACCCCTAGGATACATACGTGCCAGAGCTGCCTCAACATTCTCGTATCCAGACAGGGATGTATTTTCGTGATAAACCACTTACTCAATACTCACCAATACATAGGGATGTTTTTATTATACTTATTCTTATCTCTAATACTTAACTAGGGTTTTCTAATCCTAGTCCAAAAAAAACTAAACATATCCTCTGATTCCAACTATAACAACCCTTCTTTTTATTACACACTTAAAACTGATTTATTACATAAAATATTAACATGATACAATATAGAAGATAAAGATTTATAGTGTCTTTGGGGCTTATAAACATTACGTAACATCTTATAACATAAAACACACAACATCATTATTGAAAAATTCCTTTACATGACCACTATATTCCCTTGTACTTAGCATTGGATGGGATAACCAGAGGGCATGCATAAGAAAAGGTTGAGCTATAAAGCCCAGTAAGGGAATAAACATGTAATAACAAGAGGAATACAATACATGTTATAAAATAGGCATATCAATTGATAAAAATATAAACATGAACATAAAGTAATAATAAAGCATGATAAACAAAACATGGAAATGTGGCAATAACACTTTACATGGAATTAGCATCAGCCAAGGCTCATTGCACATGGAGTATATGCAAACCCTCATTTCACATGAAGCGTGAGTAAATCCTAATTATACTTAAATTAGAATTAATCCACACCCATTTCACATGACGTATCATGATACTATACTTTTCCCAGTGCATTGGAGAGCTATTAGGGTGCACCCTTCTTAAACATTTCATTTCATGCATAAGTGTGTGACATGGATCATGGAATCTCTCAACGTCATAAGTTATTCCATGATTAAGTAATGTGGAATAAATACATGAAATTAAAATTCAATATTTATGTGTGTATAATGTTGAATACCCTTGATAGTGACATGGTTATGGTTTTCACTACACAATGATCTTGGCTTGGAAAAACATGCTGCATTTCCAGCAGCATAACGACGTGACATAAGGATTCATGAAAATGGATAAAGAGAGATAAAAGGGTTTCTCATCTTATATACATGAAATGTGCAGTATGGGGCTCACATAGTTACATGTCCCAACAAACATATTGGAATTTAGATGCATAATACAAAATAATTACTTGGATGTAAAAGAGGAGAGAGAAATCTCTCACCGAATTTCAGCATGGTAACGGGTGTACATGGGAGGTATTAATGAGAGAGAAAGGGGTCTCCCATCATTCAAACATAAACAGGATAGTATTGGGAAGTTTTAAATTATAACCCTGAATTTCTTATTGACGAAAGGGGCATAGCTGCTTGAATAAAATTTGATAAAAATGAGAAAGGAAGAAATCCCTTACTTTGAAGTGTGATCCCAAAGGCTTGGGAGAGGCTTGATAGAGGCTTATTGGGATCATTGGGAACCTAGGGAGGATTCTAGAGAGAGGATGGTAGGGGTTGGTAGAACGCCAAAGGATTTTAGTGAAGAGTAAGAGGGAGCTTGGGTGGGTTTGTATATGAAAGGATGGGGAATTCTTTATTATTTAGGTTTGGGACACCACACATTAAACTAATCAAAACCACAAACCAGACCATGGATTTTCACCTTGGTTTTTTAAAATTAGGAGTGGAACAAAATATTTTATAAGGACAATGGTGGAACATCTTAAAATAATAGGGTTTTATATGTTGAAGTGAGTCACACTCTCAAGGAAAACAATATAAAAAGATAAAATGTTTTATAAGCCCTGAAGGGTCCACTAAAGCATTGTAAAATTAATCAAAAAACCCAAAATCAGATTATTTTAATGGTAAAACATATATTGGTCGAACATAATGTTTATATTATTTTATTACATCACTATTGGGTCATTATGAAGTCATAAACCACATTATATATTTAAACAGTATTTAATTTTAACCCAAAAATTCGACTGTCTCATAAAATTATGAAAAATTCACTATTAGATAATTTCGAAGTCCTGATACCAACAATAATATTCATTTTATCTAAATAATTTTATAAATATGTGAATTTTTACTTTTAAAATAAAAACTGACATTTATCAAAAATTCATGGGTTTTAACAAATACAGTTTTAAAACCTAAATAAAAATTACAATCGCATTCATAAACTTATATAGTCATTTATATTGAATTAAAAGTAATTTAATTATAATAATATATTATTAAAATATTATTTATTTCAAAAATACATTAATTCATCAAAATAAGTTTCTTAGTTGAATATTAACTAAAAATACTATTTGTGCCTTAAAAAATATTTACAAAGTAACAATATTAAAAAGAATGCACATTATATATAAAAAAATACTTTACATAGTCATAGTGTTATGGTCTTGTTACATAACCCCTTATAACACCCGCATAAGTATGATGGGTAAGGTTTGCGATGGTGACAGACTCTTGGTGTGGCTCAGATAACATCACTTGAGTGGTAATCACTATCAACTACCACTTCTCTCATAATCAGATCCGCTCAAGCATAACGTGTTCAAGATAAACTTGGGCTTGGTCAATAGTGAATCCCAATAATTCCACCTCCTCTCCGAGATCTGAAAAATAGGCTTCATACGGGGAAAGTCTACTGGATGAGGCCATCACATCCTTTGTCTGAGTAAATTGGATTTTTTAGAGCCCTATATTTATACTAATCGTGTGGTCACTCTTCAATAGCTATATTAGCAACCATCACAATTCATAATGGTATTTTAAAATCCATAAATGTAAAACCAATTACATTAACATTTTATATAACCATAATAATACATTTATTTAGATCAAGAGGAATTTCCATTAATGAATGTTTGGGTCATTACAAAAGACATATGTAAATCAATGAGATTTAAATGAAATCAGGAAACAATGTCTCGAGATACTAGATATTATAGTCACATGTAACAAATGGAAGAATTATGGAGTGAATAATAAATTATCTTATCCCTTACATCACTAGAAGAAATATTCTAAGATAAAAATGATACAGATAAATCATGGTTGGAGAAGTGGATTATTTGGAGATATTTTGGTGGTATTGGTATCATTAAATTGAGGTTAAATTAATAAATTGGTAATGAAATACTAATACAACTAGTTTTTAGTGAAACAAGGTTACATAAAAATAAAAAAAATTATCACACTTCTATGATGTTTTTTTAAGGTTTCTTGAAGGAACCTGGTACAACCAACATGGTACCCACTGGTACTCACTCCACTACATCTGGTTACCCGCTATAGAGTTTCACCTATTATTTTTTACATTCCTCCTCACGTTCCTCTCTACATCACTCCAAAACACCTCATCATAAAAAAACTAATTATTAAACAAAATAAAAATATATGAATGATTTATCTCATAAAAATGAGAGTGAAATCATCCAAAAACCTCTCATCCATTTTTCACAAAAAATTCCCACAATAAAACGTTGAGAGAATAAAATTGAATGTAAAATTGCAGAAATAGAAAATGTGGGTCAATACAACCTATCAACCGTTATATTACTCATCCATAAAAAGAAACCAAATTCATAGAACATTAAGGATACAAATTACTAAATATATTAATTTAAATTGACAAAATGTATACATTTAATGATTGATAAATATGGTTCCACCATATAATTAAATCATCCTAAATTTTAAAATTAAATTATGAAATAACTAATCACTTAAATAATATTTATAATAATTTATGATACAAAAAAAATCACCTCCGATATCTCTTTAAATTAGAGCACTACAATACAAATTATTCCAAACATAACTAGGGAAATGTATGGAAATATTGAAAATGTAGCATGTATAAACACATATAAAACCTCATTAGAATGTTAGAACTAATTAAATATATAATAGTTGGATAATCATAATTCATTTATTTTAATTTATGTTTTTTTGTACGGATTAAGGAGATATATTTATGTTAAATTGAAGAATTGTTTAATTATGTCATTCATCTCTATCACTCCCGCAGATTAATAATGTGATAAAATATACTGTTTGGACAATAGAAATATTATTCAACCAAACATGTAATATATAAATTTGATTTACTAAAATCGATATATGTAAAATTTATAAAAAATATAGTAGATCTAAAATCACCTACTCAATGGAAATTACTTCTCAAAATATCATATAATTATACTAATTAAAAAAATTTATTTTAGTAAAAATTTGTTATATAAAAACATAAATAAGTATTGAATAAAAATAAAGGATTTTAGTGTAAAAATAATTTTTAAAAGTAATTAATTTCAGTAGTGGTTTTATACAACCCAATTTTATACATTATAACTCTTAAGATTAACCATCATTCTAAAATTAATCTTAAAACACATTGATATATGAGAATCATGATGTAAAAATTGAAATCAATGGATGAAATATCAATGATTCATATCTATGAAACCATGATAAACCAGTAGATTAAGGTAACATTATTTGAATAATTATAAAACTATCATGGAATAAATTCATTCTGAAGTAAAGACAATAAAAACAAGTCCCCTAAAAAATCATGATTTTATTCAAAATATCTATTTGATTCCAATATACAACATTTAATCCTTTATAACTTTCCAACCTTCTATAAAAATATATATCAAAACTTTTATAAAAATTAAATAAATAACATTATAAAACATTTTCTTGTAAAAAAAATATTTCACTTCCAATTTAAAATATGAAATTACATAAAACTGCTATGCTCTTAATATCTAAAAACATAACAATATTGTAATATAAATATGTGGTTGGGAAGAAAACATCATTCAAAATTATATAAAGTAATATAACATTTATTTCATAAAATTTCATATTTGGACTCACCAATTTAAGGATAGACTTACATAAAAATTACTAATATATCAATTCCATGAAATTATTTGAATTAAAAGTAAATAAATTATGATATTTATTGTTTTAACCAAATCCAAATACATGTTTTAAAGTCCCCTCAATTTGATTTTAGATAAAAAAATATAACAATTTAAAATAGATATATAATTAGATTAACCTTTCTACCATTTATAAAATAAATCCAAGGGAATAATTACCAACTCCAAAAATTTCAAATAAGAAGAAATTCTATTAAGAAAAAAAATATGAAAACATATTTAAAAATCGGATCTACATAATTATATTTTTTCATGGATTCATCGTATAAAATATAGCTTCATAATTAGAAAATAAAGAAGTAACAGTTTAGTACATAATTATAAACAACATCTATAAATTTTTATAGTCATAGTACTACAAATAGATAATCAAAATTTCCTTAAGCACTGATTTTTAAATTACAAAAGGGATTTTCAGAAAACAGTTTTTGAAATAACTAAATCACCTTAAAAAAATTATTTTGGAAGAAAAGATAATAAATTTATGTGACTTATACATAAAATTTTTGAAAAAAACTTGAAATTTTAATTTTATTTTTTGAAACACTTTTTTTTGGCAACTAAAAATATCACCTTCACTGTTAAAAGGAAAACATTTTTGGTGAATTTAAAATCATATTCTGAAATAATGGTAATTCATAGACCCTTACATATATATTTAACATAAAACTTATGGTGGTAATATTATGAATCTATAATTTATATATTAATCATCTAACACGGTATTATTTGGAAAAAATATTATGGTGAGCCTTGAGTCAAATAAAAAATGAGAAGAATTAAAATGATATGAGCAATATGGTACTTTCATTTGTACATGGTGAATCAAAAAACTAAATTCACTAATATAAATTTTTAATTTATGAAAAAAAATTATGTTATATTTAACAAAATATATATTGGATTCTCATTGTATATTGGAAGATTAAATATTTACATAGATGGTTATAGTAATGATATCGAATGGATTGAAATTATTTCAGAAAAGTTTAGAATTACCCTTTAAATTAGTGAAGATCTATGGGTCTACTAAAGAAGAAAAAATATACTCAACATTAATAGGAAAAATATATTACTAGATTAATATTACATTAATGGAAAAATAATCCCCCTAGATAATGCCAAATAAGGCACAACAATCAATCTGGTGGTAGTCAAGTGGAAGCTATCATGCAATAATGTTCATAGTTTTCCTAATTATAGGTGTCTAGGTACCCATTTTACACTTATTGTTAAAACATCAAAATAAAATCCCTACTAAAAACATAGATCCCACTTAAAATCCCATTTACCTATCAATTGATCCCCAAACATACACAATAGTCTTACAAAAAATATAAATCCATTAGTGGGAAGTCATTTTTTGAATTTCATGAAAGTAATGAATCTATTTTTGATTTTCTACATTCACTAGATAGTCATGTAAATGAATCGTTAATATTTCTATAAAATTTACCTCTAAAACATACTAACCTAGAAAACTAATTTGAGTACAAAATTCTTACTAGAAATGTACATGTTCATTATTATAAATGAAATAATTTATTTATAATTTCACCAATTTCATTTATTAAAATATTTATTACAAACATATTACCAAAAAATTAAATATCATCAATCAACTTCATAAAATTATTTTTTAAATAAACTATACCCCCTGGGTATTTTTTAAAGAATTATTTATAAGAAATAAAATGATATCCCAATATACATTTCAATGATAAAGGTAGTACCACTCATAATTTTCAGGGTTTATATTTAAATAACCCATAATAAGGTCAACCTATATTGGTATTGAATACAAAAATTTCTCTAGTACAATAGATCTCATAAATTAGAACATCTTATTAGAAGATCCAAAATAAAGTTGTGATAATCCCTCTAAGAATTATATGGATCCAATAATTTCAATTTAATCAAATAACTATACTGATTATGTCTAATCCCCATCCCCTCCCTTCAATATATTTTTTATGAAAAAATAATCATTAAAACATAATCTTGAATTCTCAAAAATTATTCACAACACATATTGGAGTGACTAACCTATAATATTGAAAATCATAATTGAAAACCATTGAAAATTATAAGAAATGTACAATTAAAAAAATTTGATAAAATATAATGGAATGCATTGAAAAAATGTAATAAAAAACTAATTATCATGAGAAATAGAGACAATTCCTCTCATAAGTTTTTTACTAAAAACACTTTTAATTTCTAATAATTGTTTATAGCCTTTCCTTACAAATTATTAGGTACTGACTATATAATTTAAAACAAATAAAATCAACATGTAAGTGTAACAAAAATATCTTGTAATATAATCCTCAAAAAAATATCCATCAACCATCAAAATCAGTTCATAGTAAATATAAACCTTTTAATTAAAAATAAATATATAGGGTATCTCTATTTAGTTATTCAAAATGATTCAGTTAATTTTTATTATTAGCTATTTCAAGTAATAATGATTGAAATATATAATAATAGTGAACATTAAATATAATATACCCATGTATTTCTATAAAATATGTTTGAGAAAATATTTATGGGAATCAACAATTTATAAAATAACTACAAAATAATAAAAGTGATCTATAGATCACCCTAGGATAATTTGGCTTCGAATAAAAACATACTGGGTATGCATTTCTATGGGTTACTTATTAGAACAAGATGGTCCTAGATTCTTGATACTCTTATAGCCTTACTTTTGAATCTGTAGAAATTCTAATTCCATTATTCAACTTATTAAACTTGAGTAATGAAATGAAAAACATTATAAATCATAAAAGCAATCAAGGAAAACATTTTAGAAAATATAGTTAGATTTAATTGGTGGATTTCAATAATAAAATATGAGAGATGTGAATATACCCTTAAATAAATGTGATAGTAACTATACCTGAAATGTATCCATTCGTTACATAGCCTAAACTAGTCATGGTTAGACATTCATAGAATTTCCATAAGTGGTAACAAGTTGGATTATAAAATGGTCAAGGGTATAAAATGATATATGGAAATTCATCACACACTAATTTTGTTTAACGGTATAAGTTATATAGAATATATAAGTGAAACATAAATAAAGCCACAAATTTATAAACAAAAAATACTAAACAATGATAAGAAACTCAATATAGGCCACCATAGAATGTGACTTGTATAATATATTTCAAGGGAAAATCATGTACAACACAGTGGATTAAGCTTCAACCACCCAAAAAGAATTTCCCTAGAATTTTTAATCATTAGTTACCTATCTTTGATGATAGAGTTACATTCAGATATATGGATTATGATGAAATGGGATAGTAATCATCTTGATAAGGTCATATATAGGACTTCAGTAAACATTTTAATATGTGGTGAAACTCGCCACTAAAAATGATTTCATAAAATAGATTTTATATGTATAAAAATTTAAATCTAAGGGGAAAGTAATGATCTATCTCACAACATAAAACCTATATTAACACATATTCATTGGTTTATGAAAAAATATGTCCCCACTAGGGGGTGATACATACATGTTTACATGAAAGAATTAATGCACTTAGAATTTGAGAGAAGCCAATCTTGGGGACACTATTTCCAATTCTGGTGGTAATTGGATTTTGTTCCAATACCTATAAGGTATTATTATAGTATTCATATTACCCCACCTAAAATGTTAATTTTGTACAATGAATTCATGATATTATATACCAATTCTAGAAATTTATTTGAAGGTTATGAATATTTTGAAGAACCTATAAACCATTAAAATTAATATATGAATTGGTATAAATAATAATGCGGATACAATTAATTCCTTAGTATAACTTGTTAAGACATAACACACATACCATGTGTCTAACCAATTCACCCTCAATGGTAAAATATCATGTTTATACAACATGATATACACAAAATTTAAAATAATAATATGTTCTAAAAAAGATATAAATTTAAAAATTCAATGTGTTATTCATGGATGAATAAAATATCCCCATCAATTCCTTTTAAATAAAAAATAATATTTTATAATATTGTCACAAACTAATTTTGATGTGTAGAATAAATTTCAATTAATGTAATATGTAAACTAAACAAGGCATGATATGGAAAGATTATTCTTATAAAATAGTGAGGGATGATTGAATTTATGTTATAAACAATGAGGATTAATATTAAAAATAATTCCAAAATTACATAAGGAAAACTCTTTTATATATTTGAAGTTTTTTATTGGAATTACAATGGAAAATATTTTTTCTAAGAAACATAAATAATAGAATTAGATAAAGAAGATGTATACCTACCAATTTGATTACTAAATGTTCTCTATAGTCATAGGAAGAGGAGAGATGTGAATAAATATCATTGCCGACTACTTAATAAATTTTATAAATTAGGCCTGTTTACATTTATATAGGGAATGGAATATAAAAATAGTAAACCTATGATGACATCATATTTTCCAAAGCTATCCCTCTATAAATGTTAATGGAAAATAAATTAGGGAGATTTCAAAACCCATTTGACCTCTCATTCTGGTATAACATAGATTTCAAAAACTATTAAAAAAATATAAGAAGGTAGAATGTGACTAGAGGTGATATGAAAACATACCTCATGAAAAGAATTATTTAACCAACAAAATGATATCCTGGAATAAATGGTGCAGAAGATGATCATTTTCATAGCTTAGAGTGGGAAGCAGAGGTTGAAATAGGGTAGAAATGAAAAAACTAAAATCTGAATTTCATTACAAGGATCATTATAGGTAATAGGGTTGGATTAATATCACAAAGATAAATCACTATTAATGGGGACCACCAAAGAGTCTACTAGCATTCCAATAGATTCTTAACCAAACAACATTCATTATTTAATTCCCACCATATACCCACTCCACTACCACCGAGAACCAACAAAATAATCATACCTCTCCATTTTCCACATTGATTTCTGATTTCCCCTTAATAAACCTCAAACTGCCCTAACTGTAAACATCATACATTTGTAGATGAATGACATAAACCATATCATGGATTAATTGTTGAAAATGAGAGTGAAAAAATTCATTGACCTCTCTCCAAATCAGACACTAAAATTTAAGCAATTAAAAAAATTTAAGATTGAACAAAATGATAACTCATTGACCTATAAAAAGTGAATCAATATAAGAACCACTCTCAATAATTTTAGTAATATGAAATGATGGTATTGGTGGGTATCCACAATAAATAATTGATATTTTTTTGTCAATTTTTTTGTACTTTTGAAATTTTGTTTGTGAACATTGAAATATCATTTTCTATAAAAATTTTAATCCAAAATATTTGAAATTTATATCTTAATTTTTAAAAATTATTTGTTTTTGAACCCAAATAAATTTTTTAACATTACATTGTCCATAAAAAATAATTTATTCAGATTTACTTGTGTTTAAACCCATCTTTTCCAGATTACACTAGGGAATGTCTATTATTAGTTTAGAAATTGATTATAATATAATAAAAATGATATAAATAAAATAAAATATTTTCTCTAAAAAACACTAATATTAATGATACTATAATTTTTATATAATGATAAATTCATAATACATAACATATATTGCTATTTGTCCCAAAAAGATTCACTCTTTCAGAAAATTATAAAAAATTCACTATTGGATAATATTAATGTGATGATTATAAATTTATATTCATCTAAAATATAGTAATATATATATTAAAAATTTATTTATAAAATAAAATACTTATTAAATTTTAAAATATATTATTTATCGCAAAAAAAAATTAAATTTTTTTTAATACGTCATGTTCTTATTCCAATATGTATGTTTTTGACTGTATTAATATTCACCAATCAATATATGTAATGACCTGAGATTTTGTATCCTTTGAAATACATATTATGTTCTATCACATGGTACACCCAATTAAAATAATAAAAAATAAACAAAATAACATTATAAAAAATCCTATAATACTAAAAAAGACGACAGACAATTGCATATATAAATGTTAAATAATTAATAAGATATAATATTGAAAGATATAGTTCTCAATTAAAATATATTCATTATCATTTTATGATATTTTAATATAAAAACATACATATTATTTAATTTTAATTTTATAAAATAAAATTCATTTTTCAATTCATGACATAAAATTTACAAAGTACAAATTTTTAACAGTTTTCTAAGAAGGTTTTTTGTTAGTAAAAAATTATTTTCATGAAAATTACACTTTTTATGTTTTAAAAAAATTTCTAATAAAATTCAATAAATATTTATAATTCATTTAAATTATAAAATATTTATTTAAGGTATAAAATTATTTATGTTATGATATTTTTAGAAAAAATTATTCTATGATTAATGTTTTTTAAGAATAAACTAAAATGTTACATTAAAAAAACTAATTTTTTTCTTTTCAAAAATTAATTATTTAAACTATAAAATTATGAATCTCTTAAAATTTAATGCTTTATAATTTTTTTAAAATGAATAAATTTTGTATTATAATAAATATAATATATAATTATATAATAAATAAAAATTTGATTCTTAAAATATTATTGTTTCAAGAATCACTTTTTATAAGATTACATGTGTTTATATTATGATTAACTTTTAACACGTTTAGAAATTTATAGTGATAAAATAATTTTCAAATTTTAAACCTTAAGGTTCTTATTCTATAAAAGGATCCAAAAATATTTTTTTTACATTTAAATTCAAAGTATCAAATTTAATAACAAAGTTAAAAGTTAATTTCTGTTATATGTTAAAAGAAATAAAAATATTTAATCAATATTACGTTGTTTATAAATTTCTATATAATAGGATTTTTCTCATAATCATTCCATAAAATCCAACTATTTGATCTACTGATTCATTTATACATGAAAAGTGTAATGACTTTTTAAAAAAATTGATGAGTATTTCCAAATGTGTCCATTTTATCTTATTATTTTAGAGATCCACCTACACTATTAAAAGATAAAATTATCAATCAACCTAATCCTTTTATATAGTCCCTTTTACTCTCCCTATAACTCAATCTATAAAAAATATTAATCTATTCAATCATAGTTAGCATAAGCCCATCATTTTGATGGGAAATTCCATAGAAAGATCAAGTATTCAATATAAATATTATTACATCATAAGTTTTTCATCTTTACATTACACATAAAAATAAAATATAACCATAATAATAAGATAAAATAAGTATCATTATTATATTTATTTCTTTTAATAATGGTATAAACCTTAGTTATTCACTTCCATCCAAATATAAAAATAATAGATCATCTTCCAGGCCATATGCAGACTGCTACCACCTTGAAGTGCTGTAATATGTTTTTTTTTCATTATCTGTATTCATGGATTATCAAAAATTTGATAATTATTATTTAACATTGTATATCCCATTTAATTTTTATTAAAAAAATTAATTTAATTTCAACCTTCACCCCGCAAAATCATTTAGAATCGAGAATGCTAATCATTCATTCAAGAGGACTTCGACTTCCATGCTGAATCAATTTTTTCATTTAGATTGTCATATATTAGTAATTCATATTAAAATATGATCCAAAATTATAAATTAATAAAAAATTATATAATTATAATTTGTTATAATGATAATATTATAAAATAAACACATTCATAACCATTCCATATAATCAAGATTATTTGTTTTCCTGGTTTGGATGATTTAAAAACCTATTTGAATAATTAATTAATATCTGATTATGGATGACTATGAAAAACAAAAAAAATATTATAAACTAATAAAATAATCACTAGTTTATCATACTATAAATATTATTTTCTTTATCTAAATTATTATTAGTCTAACATTTTCATTTTCTTAGATTACCAAAAGAAGCTGAGAGAAATTCAATTTTTACATAAACAGAAGATAGAACTATATAATAAATAAGTTTTATAGGATAATATTTTGTTTATATTAATTTTAATTTATGGGTATGGATATAAATATAATATATCAAATATGAATATATTTATTTTTTAGGATATTAATTTAATACATATAAAAAATTTGGTGATAGTAAGGAATTTCATCTCAATTTTCAATTATTGAGAAATAGTTTGTATTTATACCCCAATTCATATTTAAGTTGGGTTTAAAATGATGAAATTATATATATATTTTTGAATTATCTTTATATATGATATTTGATGATAAATTCTACACTATCCCTTTTATTGGGTTTTTTATTTAATTTTTACCGATGTTATATGGATTTTGTCTCAAAATTTATTTCTTTACCATTTTCTTTTATGCACCTAATTTAATTTATGTGGTGTATATACTCAATATTATATATATTATTTCATGAATTAAAAAATATTCATGATAAAATAAGTTCATTTTTTATATTTCTCATTCATGGGGATTTTATTTAAATTCTATTTGATGTTTTTAAGTGGTTTTCAAGAATCGAATCTCTTCCTTGCGTAATAATCATACATGTTTTATAGTTACATTTAATGAATAATAAATTATATCATATGATGTTGATAATTTTTATATTAACCATATTTTATTGTGAAATAATTTTTCTCACCAATTCATTCATCCTTCATGATTCTATGAATTTGTTATATTGAATGATTTTTAAGAATATTTAACATTCATTTTAATTTATTTTTTCATCCATATCCATGTTTCTACATCCCAAAACCTTCTCATTCCCCTTGTAGAAAAATAGATTTTTTTCATCTCTAATAATCCTTTTCTTCCCATTAATAATTTTAACATAATTATTTCCACATCCATTTAATGATTTGGGAATTCAATAATGTTATTTTATAATGTTCAAAAGTTATTTCCAGTATTTCAAAATAAAAAATTTTATCAACGACTATACATTTTATGTTTAATTTTTTAGTAATTCCCATAGTTATATTATTAAATAATTTTTCTATGAAAATTCATTTCATTTGAAGTTATATAATTGAAAAAATTATTATTTACATGATTTTTTAAAATTATTCATTTAAAAAATAAAAAATTTCAATGTATTTTTAATTTATTTTCAGAAAAATATAATTTTTTAGTGTCCATTTTTTAAATATGATAATAAAAGTAAAATTAATTCATTGTATTTTCATTTATATTTTTTTGAACCATTACTTAAATATTTATATTCATATTTTCAGTTGTATTTTCCTTCCCAACACACATCTTTTATAAATAATTTATATTTCAATGTTTTAAAAATGTTTTTGATTTGAAAAACAATTATTTTAACATCTATTTACTTTAAAAGATATATTATTTTAGGAAGTGAGTCATTGAACACCCTCTATAAAATATTAATAAATTATTAATTTTTGAACATCATATTTTCCACACTCTATAATATATTTAGTCTATATAATGATATTATTTTGTGTGATAATTATTTCGATTTACAATGATTAAATTTGTCACAACTCGTCCCAGTGGGGCCCGTGCCGCGACCCACCAAGCCTGCCTCCAATAGGCATGGGGCTGCTGACTAGCACCGAGTAGGCATATTACTAACATGGGAGGCATTGCCTATGTACCTATACACATGCACAGATCTCCAAGCCCACAATGCTGAAATGTATAAACCACTAGGGAACAAATTGCATGCATACAAATAAACCCAACCAACAAAGTACAACATAATGGAATGTACTGAAATTAAACTGGGCCAGAATATAATCCCACCAAAAAAATGAGTATCAAAACGAAAATGTCCAACTTGTAAACAAAAAGTGGTCCTGGGATTACTACTCATATCATTAGGAACACCTCATCTTATAGGGAACTCAAAAAGATCGTTCTTATCCTGATCTACCATGGAATCTGTCAAAAGGATGCTCATCTGCACAATACATGACACGTTCAGGAGAAGCCTGGGTAGGGGTTAGTATAATGATATTCAGTAGAGGACCCTGAAAACAACTAATAAATACACCAACAAAAGTCAAATTCAGCAATGCACGATATATGTCTACTGAACTTATAATAGGAGAACACAATCCAGATATACTCAAAACTCAGACTCGTAGTCTATGGACAAGTCACGCAACACCATACCCCCACTAGGGATTCATTTCGAAGATTCCATGAAGCACTCGTTTAGGATAACTCACACCACAAGTCGAAATAGCTCTAATGACATCTGTCCAAGAAGTACTATTCATCGGGAAAGGCCACGAGAGATAGATACAATCATTCCAAGAGAACACAGTCCTGAGTGAGGAAAACATCATGATACATAGATGAGGATCACTTGCAGGTCCTTGGAATATACCGTGACTCATCTAGATTCACCAACTAGGTAGAGGATCGGCGCCCTATGGGAGTGTTCACATCGATACCCAACTCTACCTATGGTTATGAATTAATAAATGATGTTGCTCTGGACCACTCGGAGGGATACCTAACTCTATCTCAGAATGTCCTGCTGAAGGGATCATACTTTTGTAGCAGGAAATGATACATGACCTTAGGGGGGTGAGGAAAAGGGGCACTAACCCAAACAAAACATGTCTAAGATACGGTGGAAATGAAGATCAGGACACGTACTGAAAAGTACACAGTGTGAAGAAATGTCACACGCCATGTTTTCGGACCACGGGTACTACCTGTGTACTATGGCCCATGTCACAAGAGAGGTCGTGTAGAAATGTCAATACACGACATGTAGTTCATAACATGTTGTGTCTGAGTAGATCGGGTCGGCTCCGTATACGTGGTTGTGTGCCCGTACACAACTTTATTCAGTGTGTGCCATCTCGTGTAGTCGGTACCCGGGGCAACCCATGTATCCGACTTGGTTTGGCAGTGTGGTGGAGTACACAACTGTTTACTCCATCCTGTGTCCGTGTATCGCCCGAGATACATGCTGAGTCATGCATAGTCGCCTCTGACATGATGCATAGGGTCTACACGACATGTTCTGAAGTTGTGTAGTCAATCATGTGTTTTTGTACCTCCCAGAAAACGCACCATGCATTAGGGAAAGTCCAACACACCGTGTGACCAGGGTCCCACACCATGTGATGCATTTCTAACACCCAAAACCCTAGTTGCTGCTGAGTTGGTACCACAGGCCGTGTTGATCAGGATACATGCTGTGTGTTCTAAAAATTTCCAAAATCTCCAACCTCTATCGTCACAGCTCCCTTGCTGCCCCATTCTTCGATCCGGCCATCTGATCACCATGAAATTCAAGGGATTTGGTTTCTCGATCCCGATGAATCTAATTTCTATCAGTTTTGGGCCTCTGATCGGCCCCAAAATGGTATTTTGATTATCCGTGTGAAAAACAATCAAATAAAAATTATTCCCGAATCGTGTTGATTCGTCTACCACCATCATTGTCGCACCTCCCATAGGTCTCCCTGATCTTTTTTCTCCAATTAGGGATCATTTCATCTAAAAATCAATGCACAACTATCCATTGTTCATCTCCCCACGAATAACGTGAAGAATGCATGAGAGAAGAAAGGGAAAGAAGTCCAAAAGAAAATTTAGGATTGAACCTCCTCCGTTGTTTGACATGGCATTGATCCACTCTTGTTAGTATGATTAAATGGTGGAGAATCAAAACAATAATCCAAAAATTATCACAATTAAATTTCTCTAATCAAAACCTGAAGGAAATGGAAAATAACACCCTCCCGCATGAACACATGATCCACGAATCAACATGTTCGTGGTTGATCCACATTCATTGTTTAATCCAAAAACGGGGAATGAAGAATCTAAATAACCACCCCTAACTCAATAAATTTGAATAATGGCCATCGCATTGCATTTAAAGGCGAGGTTCATTGGATCTGAGAGGCGTCGTCGTCGTCCGCTGATGGGTTCTCATCCAATGCTCCAAGAGGCTCTATCCCAATACACATGGTTATGAAGAAAACCTTACGAACATGCTGTAATCATGAACTTATAAGGGAGGATTAGGTTTATGCACAAATTAGAAACATTTCAAAGGAATAAAAATAAATTATTAACTTAATTTTATCTCCATTAAAATGTCCAAAAACTAACTCTCATAGTTGACCCGCGCCGGTCGATGTTAGGACATGACTAAGGTAAAATCGCTGCTCTGAACGCAACGGTGCCCTCCGATTTCTGATCTGGGAACCCATTTAAAAGATATTCAACCTTTTTAGGAAAACATTACATGGCCGCTATGTAAAAGGATTGATTTATTTCAAACATTTATTTCGGGTGCTCCAAGACTTGAAATCGCACGTCATCGAAAGGTATGGTCTCGAAATAATTCCATATAATATTCAAAAATAATACACAGAAAATCTGATACATTATATTCTCCCCAACATGGGGATTTTACATCCCTGAAAATCCAAAACAAGCCTTCTCAAAAAGATATGGGTACTGGGCACGGATCTGAGCCTCCCGTTCCCACATGCTCTCCTGAAGATTCTCATGTTGCCACCAAACGTGCACCAAGGGAATTGATCTCCCACAAAGGATCCTCTCCAGACGATCCTCGATCTCCACTGGGTACTTATCAAAGGTCACTACATCCTTGATGTCCATCTCACCCCAGTAGATAATGTGTAATGGGCCATGCATGTACATCCTCAGTTGCGACACGTGGAAAACATCATGTACCTGATGAAACTATGGTGGTAGAGCTAGGTGTTATGCTACCTCTCCAACTCTGCACAATATTAGGAACGGTTTGATGATCCGAAGAGTTAGTTTTCCACACCGGCCAAATCTCCATAACCCACGTCGAGGCGAGACCCAAAGAAATATATGGACCCCCTCCTCAAGCTCCAGAGGTCTCCATCGTCTGTCAGCATAAGACTTTTGTTGACTCTATTCCATCTCTATTTCCTCCCAGATGATCTGCACCTTCTCAGTGGTAGCTCGTACCAACTCTAGAACCATGAGTTCTGACTCTCTGGGGTTGGTCCATCAAAGCGGGGACCGACATGGTCTCCCGTATAAGGTCTTGAAGGATTCCATACCAATGGTGGAATGGTATCTATTGTTGTATGCAAACTCCTCCAGTGGTAGGTGGTCCTTCCAACTGTGACCAAAGTCAAAGATATAGGCCCAAAACATATCATATAGTGCCTGAATGGTCATCTCGGTCTGACCATCAGTCAGGGGATGGAACATTGTGCTCAAGCGTAGTTGAGTCCCAAAGGCCTCTTGAAATCACTTCCACAACCAGTCTGTCAAGCAGGTGTCTTTATGTAACCACTTTTTTTATATCTATAATGTAATGCAAGTATTATGATCTAATTCTCTAAAACTCTAAACCCGAAAACATCCTCAATGTGTAATCTTGTAATAACTCAAGATTTAGTAAGGTTTAAGGTTGGGGCCTTATACAACAACTACTACACCAAGGGAAAGGCTATCCAACTCATGAATGATTGGCCACACCCTCTTCAGCATGATCCCATTCTATTCTATTTGGGTCTCCTTTTCTCCGACAAAAGAAATCCTCATCCCATCACTGCAGACACAGTGCACCCTTCACCTAAAATAGTCAATCTGGGCATCAAATGAAGAAAACCAATCCATACTGGGATTGTCGTTGTAAGGCCTCGAAGCTACCACTAAGAGGTCCCAATTGAAACTATCACCTCCAAGGGTAAGATCACACAGTCTAAAAAGTTTTTTGGTCATCACATCTCCTCCCGTAGGTGTCTCCAAGTGAAAGGATCATGTCAACGACTCTACCGGAATCTCAAGGTTTGGCACAAGACATGTGGGAATGAAGGAATGACTATAACCTATGCCTATAATTATAGCAGCTAAGTTATAGAAGACACAGATCATACCTCGGATCATTCTTGGAGTCCCTGGGTCGTACACCTCAACTGTATACAATTATCCCCACCCCTATCCCCCAGCTCCCTATGCCTGGTGCGGACCTCCTGGGGGTGGTGGTGGAAGTAAATCGAAACGTATGCGACCACCTGCATCTCTCCCTAATCTTCCGATATGTACACCACCTAGAGGGTCTGCTTGATACACTCTCTATCTCTACCTTGGTGGTCTATCCACCGCCTCCCAATCATCAGCTTGACGGGTCAGACAATCTCTAGTGAGATGTACCCTACCATCGCATGGTTAGAACCACTTCTCCCTAGGCTCATTGGATCTTTCCTGAGATCCATGGACTCTTGATCCCATGTCTGGGGTCCTCCTATGATGTCTCTCACATCCTGATCCATGTTTCTAACGTAGGCCCCCTACTGCCACGGTATCCACATCTATCTTCCTGTTGCTCACTGCCATCGGCAGTCTCTACTCTGCCATGAAGATCTCGATCACCAAGGCCCACTCCACCACTCATACATAAGTCAGAATGCATATAGGCACGACACTATCTTGGATGTCTCTTCATAGACCTCTCTCGAATGTCTGAGCTCTGATGTACTGACCCCCGACCATATCCATCAAGTTCTAGGTGATGTTGATGAACCTTGATGAATAGTCATCTACCATCAAACAACCCAACTAAAGATAAAGAAGCTCCTGGATGTGGACTTCCCTCAGCTCAACCTTAGAGAAATCCTCCTGGAAGAGTCGCTCAAACTTTTTCAATGAATGAGTCTCCTCGTCATGAGTCTGTTTGGTAAGACTCCACCATCGTCCTGCCAAACCCTGAAGAAGGCACACTCCTATAATCACCATCTGGTCCTCTTGTGTCCTTACTAGATGGAAACCTCTAGTCACTGCCTCAATCCAATCAATAGATTCTTGAGGATTGGGATCACCTCAGAACCTAAGGGGTATCTATCTCTATAAATCAAGGAGTTTTCTCAGTCTATGCTCCTCATCGGTCGATACTACAGGTACCACGGGCGGCTCCACTGGTGGTGGTGTAGCAGGTGCACCATTTGGTGGAAATGCATGGGGAACTGGTCCCCTGTATCGAAGCCTCGTCACTGAGGGGGTCATCCTCATGATCGTGCTGATGAATCCTTGCAGGCATGCATCATGGAGGCATCCTATAAGGAAACAATATGTACCATGGTTAAAAAGTATATATAGATAACTGACCCAATGGATATAAAAAAACACAAGACATTACTATATGATGCATGTATCATTATTTTATTTCCCCGCAACTAGTGATTCCATATACCAAGTTGAAAATATGGTTATTAGAGTCCTAGTGTATGGACATGTTAGCCACCCGCACCAACACTAGAGTCTCTGGACTGGAATCTGATCTTGAAACACATAACATTTTTCCCCAAACCAATCTCACAGACTCTTAGTCCAATGGTATAACTGACCACCTCTGACACCAATCAGTCACGACCCGTACTAGTAGGGCCCACACTACAACTCATCTATCCCACCTCTAATAGGCCAGGGGCTGGTGACTAGCATCGAGTAGGCATATTACTAACCTGGGATGCATTGCCTAATTACTTGTACACAAACTCACATCTCCATGTACACAATGCCGAAATGTGTAAAACACTAGGGAACAAAATGCTTGCATACTGCTACACCCAACCAACAGAGTACAACATAATTAAAAGTACTGAAAGTAAATTGTTCCATAATACAAGCCCACTAAAAAACAAGTGTTTGAAAATTACGAAGTTAAACCTGTAATCACAAAGAGGTATTGGGACTGTTTCTCATAGCTGTAGGAACACCTCGGTCTGTAGGGAACTCAGAAATATCTGTCATGTCCTGTTCCACCCTGGACTCTATCAAAAGGCTACTCATCTTCACAAGACATGACAGATGTGGGAAAATCCCATTCAGGGGTGAGTATAACAATACTCAGTAGACGACCCTGAAAACCACTATGAAATAGACAAAGTAAAGGCACAGATAGCTCTGCACAATATATGTCTACTGAACATATAATAGGAAAATAAAATCTAGATAGACTCAAAACCCAAACACTTAGTCTAGGGACAGGTCACGCAATAGTATACACCAACTAGGGATTCAGTTCGAAGATTCCACGAAGCACTCATTAGAGAGAACTCACTCCACATGTCTGATAGCTCTGAATCCATCTATCTGAGAAGTATTTTCTGTTGGTAAAGGTCAGGAGATATAGATACACTCATTTATGGATAATACACTCCTAAATGGGGAAAATATCATGATACATATATGAGGATCACTACAAGTTCTTTAGCAGATACTGCGATTCATTTGGATTTACCTACTAGGTAGTGGATCGGCACCCTATGGAAGTGGTCACATCGATAACTGACTCTACCTAGGGTCATGAATGGATAAAGGATCTTGCTCTAGGCCTCTTGGAGGGATACTTGACTCTATCTCAGAATGTCTTGCTAAAGGGATAATACTCATGTAGTAGGAAATGATACCTGACCATCAGGGAAATGAGAAAAAGGGGCACTTACCCAAACAAAACATGTCCATGACACAGTGGACAAGATGATCAGGCCATGTACTAAAATGTACACGGAATGTAAAAATGTCACACGCCATGTCTTCTGACCCCTATTAATTCCCGTTTACTATGGACTGTGTCGCAGGGCTGGTCATGTAGAAAAGTCATTAAACGACATGTAGTACAAAACACACGCCATGTTCAAGAAGCTAGGGTCAGCTCTGTATACGCGGTTGTGTGCCTATACACATCTTTATTCTTTGTGTGCCATCATGTGTAACTAGTAGTCAGGATAACTTGTGTAGTCGACCTGTTCTAGTCATGTTGTGTAGTGAATGAACGTGTACTCCATCCTGTGTCTATGTATTTCCCTAGATACACAGCGAGTCTCTCGTAGTTGCCTCTACCATGTCGTGTAGGGTCTACACGCCGTGTTATGAAGTTGTGTAGTCTATCTCCTTTCTGTGTACTTCCCAGAATAAACATCGAGCATTGGGGAAGGTCCAGCATGATGTGTGACCGGGGTCACATGTCGTGTGATTCCTGTCTGAAATCCAAAACCCTTTCCTCCGCTTAGCTGGTACCTCTTGTCGAGTATGTTGGGATACACATCGTGTATTCTGTAAATTTCCAGAATTGCGAACATCCACCGTCGCACCTCCTGTGCTACAATGTTCTTTTATCTGGCCATCTTATCACCATGAAACTCAAGGGTTTTGGTCGCCCGATCCGTATGAACCTAATTCTATCGGTTTAGGGCCTTCGATCAGCCCTAAAAATGTGTTTTGATCAACTGTGTGAAGAATGATCGAAAAACGATTTTTCACGAATTGTGTTGATTCATCCTCCACCATCGCAATCACACCACTACTAGGTCTCCACGATGTCAGATTTCAAATTTTGGTTCTTTGTGTCGCAAAAAAGATGTGCAATGATCCGTTTTCCATCACTCCAGGAAGAACGCAGAGAATGCAAGAGATAAGAAAGGGAAAGAATTCCAAGAGAAAATCAGGGAATGAACATCCACTATCATATTTAATGATGTTTATATTCTTATGTTAGCAGGATTAAATGGAACTTAAAATAAACAATAATACAAAAATTATCAAAAAAAAAATTCCAGAATCAAACCCAGAAAGAAACAAAAAATAAAACCCTCCCACAAGAACGCACGATCCGCAGATCAACATGTTTTTGGTTGATCTGCATACATTGTTAAATCCAATAATTGGGAAAGAAGAATCGAAATAAAAACCCCTACCTCGATCCGGTTGAATAATGATTTCCATGCCATGTTAGTTGGCATGGTTCGTCTGATCCATGATATTTCGTCGTCGTCTGCCAATGAGTTATCTTCGAAATCCCTAAGAGGCTCTCTTTCAGTTTGTAGGGTTGTGAGGCTATCCCAAAGAACATTCCATAAGCATAAACTTATAGGGGAGGATTATGTCAATACACAAAAAGGAATCATTTCAAAGGAATAAAAAAATATTAATATATTTCTATCTCTATTAAAATGTCCAAAAACTAACTCTGACAGTTGACCTGCTCCGGTCGATGTTAGGCCTGACATAGGGTAAAATCATTGCTCTGAATGCAATGGTGCCCTCAGATTTCTGATCTAGGACTCTATATATAAGATATTCAATTTTTTCAAGAAAACCACTCATGCACACTGTTTAAAAGGTTTAATGTTTTTCAAACATTTATCCTGGGCACTCTGGGCCTTGGAATCGCACGCCGTCGAACGCTATGGTCTCGAAATAATTCCATATAAAATTCGAAAATAATACATTGAAAATAGGAGACATTTCATAATTCAACATGTAAATTTATACATAATTCATGTTTTATAAATCCCATTTTATATAAATGTGTAATTTTAAAAAATTGGATCATTTCCATTTGGATATTTTTGAAACCCATTTTTGTTCGATGATTTCATCAAGATATGTTTATTTTATGTTTTTTTGTAATGTGTATGTATATATGATGATTGGTGGGGTCCTATATCATCCTAAATTGAATTTATTCATGTTTATTTTTTCTGAACACAAAATGGTACATGAGAGGATTTATCACAATCCAAAATGTACATGAGTGGATTTATCCCAAGGCACTGATTTACAAAATGGGATTCATCCTAGACCAATGAGGCACATAGGAGGATTTATCACAACATAAAGGGTTCATTACAGGCTTTGACACTAGACAAAGTGTAAATGTGATGATTTATTTCGATGTGAAAGGGGAACATTGGATTTTTTATCCTCTGAACAAGGTTACATGATATAAATATCCCAATCCTAAGAAAGTGAATGTATTTTTTTGATTATTTTATGGTTCTTATGTTTATGACACATTTCCATGTATTCCATAAACTTATGTTATATTATCAAATTGATTTCATTTCCATCAAATACCCTGCTTTCCTTATTGTGAATTATTTCTAAAGTATTCCAAAAATTCATTTATTATTCACATGTTATATATTAATTATGTTTTTTTACAGAATGTCATGTGTTTTTTCTTCCATTATGATGTCTTTATGATCTTATGTTACAAAACAATTATTTCTTAATATTATATATGGACTTTGGATATTTTATTATAATAATTATGTCTTCCTAATGTCCTCCTCCATGATTATGATCTTTTACTATTTTATTTTTATCCCGTATTTTTTGTTTAATATCACTTTTTTCTTATATTTCCAATATATTTCTTATGATGATGATTATTTCATATGAGATATTTGGAAACGTTTATAGAGAAGAAAAATTATTTATAATTTGTTATTGTTTAATAAAATATGTTGTTTATGAAGTTATTTTTCAAGACACTATACCTATCAATGATTGAGTTGTGTAACTATTTTTGTGAATAACAAATAGAATAATGGTATCAATGTATTTTTTATTGATGCTTGTCATGGGTTTAAATTGATTTTATTAAGGGATGTTTTTAATATTATGAAGATTAATTTTGTTCCATTTGGATGTTAGTTTAGGGACCACATAGAAAAGGTAATGGAAAATTTATTAGGAATGTGTCTTTGTTTATGATGATATCATGAAATAATTTTAATATATTAACTAAATAGTTTTCCAAAACAATATACCCCTGTAAATATAATACGTGTGGACATAAATAGTAGCGTATATATATGTAGGGTTAATAACCTCAAATGTTGTGTGTTGGGAATTAACTCAATCATCAACCAGTGCACAACAAAGGGTCACCATTTTACTAATACTTTGAAACTTGTCAGGAATATTATCAAGTTGATAAAATTGTATTTAGAAACCATTATGAATGATTTATTATGTTAATGTATTAGTATTAGGACATGGCCTTAAACATTACATATTCTTAATGTATGACAAGATATTTTCATTATTTCATATTTAGGATCTTTTTTATTTTAGAGTTTTAGATAATTAGGAAATAACTCAAACATAAAAACACAAATATTATAAAATTATACACTTCTACTCGGTATCAATTTTTTTCATAAAACAATAAATCTTAAATAGAAACACGGTTTCGTTTCATATTTAATCATCATAAAATTTACATGATCTCATCCTTGACCCTAATCTCCATTTAATACTATGAAAATAATTTCAAAACAATATTTGAGAATAAAAATCTCATTAGGGGATACACAACAAAGAAACCCATTAGTCATATGAAATCATGTAAACCCAGGGATACAATAACATAATGTAATACATTACACCATTAAGAAGTAGTAAATAATTTCCCTGGAATATAATATGATTTCATACCTTTTTTGGGATATAGAGATTACAATAAAACCCATATAAAGCACATATGGTATATAAATGTATCTTGGGACATAATCATTATTAATTAGAATAACCTTGCAGTCGACTTCTATATATTCCCCTCTTATAAATGGTATATTCATACGACTGAAATCCATAATGAATGAATTATAGGTTATAATGTAACCACACTCCCTGTTTTATCACAAAACCATCCATAGTTTGTTTATCAAGTAACCACACATCAAATGTCTATACACCTTTACCTAATAATAATAAATAAAAGATTATAATTATCCAAATTTCACTGATAAAATTTCATTTTCAATCATATGAAATCACTTCAAGATATTAAAATAATCAATACATTATTTTCAAAACCCCTCCCTCTAAATATTCCCTTCTTGTGCAGGTAATAGAGAAATAGAGATAATGACCATGAGTCCCACCTCTAGTAGGCCCCAGGGTAGGGACCAACACTAAGGGTATAAGCTCTCTTGAAGTGGGCTGTATTAACATTTTTATATGAAAATATGATAGGGAGATAAAATGGTCTATCTCAAAACAACCCAAAGAACTATATAAAAGAAAAACCAAAATCCATCCCACATGAATGTTTTCAAATAAAACTCCTAAAATATAACAAAAATGTCCAAATTAAATACCAAAATAGCAAAGCTAGGTAGCGAAATAGAAATGATCCACAGGTCTGAGATAGTAATGCCCATCATGGTCCACATAGTCCTATTCAAAATTTGAAATCAGTTTTATAATGTTATGTGAGAATATGTGTACACTCAGTAAGAACCCCCTCTCATATTGTGCACTAGTGGGGAAGCATTATAATTCCCCCTTGAGAAAACATCATAATCCAGCAACACCTAACAAGGAATACTAGCCACCCGTACATCAAAAAAGGTGTGATCACAAAATAACACAAGTCATGTTATGTAATATAGATCACATCAATGACAGGGTACCCTGCATCACATTCCCACTGATTAGCCACACTACCACCCTAACGGAAAACGTCCTGGAACTCCCACAACTTCTTAAAGTACCACATCACAACTAGACCGCACACACCATGGCCTCACAGCTAGTCCTGCATCCTGAGAAAATGAATCTCATCCCATCTCACCCCGACACACTTGGGCCTCATGACCACGTCCCACCCACAGACACCTAGGATATATACCATGTCACATCCCAAAAATACATTGGGAATCACAATGCATGTCATCTCGGGGACACCTCAGAAAACACAACTCATATCCTCCTATAAACACATCAGAAAACACAACTCACATGCACAAATATGTGTCTCACAAACCACTACATGCCTAACAAATCTTGGGCAATCAGCACCTGGAATAGGGATCTGGGAAAAGCAGGTGGTGTTCCTGCCATCCTCATACTGAGATCTTTGGGAAATACACTCTCCACTATGAATATGGAGTTGTTCATCACATTGTACTCAATGGGGTTGGGGTGTGTATAGAAATAACAAGGAAAATATAGGTATGTATATATTGTATCAAACACTCAATCCCAACATCTGGTTTCTCAATCAAATAAAAAATCACCCTATGGTATTGCCAACTCTACTGTATCCTCTAAATTAATTGTTTACCACCAGAAATAGTCACATCGGATTTTGATAAATTAAATTTATCCATAACAAGCCACCACTCAAACATACCCCCCCCCAAGTCAACTTGTTTATCTAATTATTATTATTTATTAAGTAACTGTTTATTCCTTCCATCCCTACCCATGAAACTACCAACCACAACACGAAATAATCCACACAACCTAAACCAAGAAATGGAAAGAAGAACCATAGTAAGGAAACTAACTTTATATTTCCACTCTATTTAACACCCATACTGACCACTTCCATTATTTGGTATTCAATGTCAATTTTCCATGCCCTTCCTCTCAATAATAAAACCCCCAACATAGAGCCAAAACCCAAAACACACCTCATAACAACTAACCCGACATCCCTAATATATAACAACACCACACCCATAAATATAAACATAGCACAACCAAAACCTGTAGCCCTAGTACTCTAAAACTACTCTTTCATTTCACAATTAGTCAATCTCTCTACCGAAGAATCAATTACACCACCCATACCACCCAAGAAACAACCATTTTCTCGACCTCAGAACCACACAACCATACATGGGAAAATACAGAACATGGCCACACATAGAACATTTCCCCACCAACAAATAAATTTGTATTCAAATTTATAAAAAATTCATTATTTTATTCAACATTGATAGTGAATGGGTTATCACAGAGAAAGTTCAATCATGAGGAATTAATTTATTTAACATAATATAAGTCTTTAACCAATTTCATTTTCATATGATCATTCAAAGTGGAATAACAATAACTTCTACAAGAACTCATGTTTGCACAAACAAATACCACTAATGACAATGATTTTCAGTAGGCACATAGCCATTACATATCACAATATTATTATCTAATAAAACATAAGCATGAGTCACTTTTCTTCAGCCCCGATATATCGACATTAAAAAAATGATTATCTTATTTGTTAAAAGAACATTAAAACACCCACCCCATATGATACACAAATTAAAAAGAGACTAAGGTATCCCTTCTTAAATGAATATACAAACTGTAACTCCTCCTAGTGCCAAAACATGGGGTGTGAACGTAGCAAGAGGAACCTATTAGAAGAATCAATCCAAGGGGATCACCACAAACAGACGATCACTTGGTGAAGAAGGGTCCTTGGATTCCTGGGCACCAAGGGAAAAGATAAGGAATAAATGAATTTTATTTGGCTTTGAAGGACCTTATCTGAGACTAAAAAAATATGAAACAATTTTGTACTCTCCATTAAAAGTGGATATTTTCTATGCTTTTGGAATAACCTAAACCCTTCCAAGTATTATGAAATTAATGATGTATTTTTTATCCCCTAAAACGAAATAAAAACATTTAATAGTGGTTTAAAATTCATTTTATGAAAAATTTAATGTGAAAGGGGAGAATTGGAGAAAAGCAAGAGAAAACAGGATTATATAAAAACTATTGGAAATGACTCACCATTGGGAAAGTCTCCATCACAGGTCACAGGTTAGTGATTCACCGGTGGATGACTCGTTTCTAGACTAGTCATCAGTGTAAGCTACCCGTGATGAGATACCGATGTTGAGTCACCGTTCGGTGAGGCACCATTCGTTGAGTCGCCATTTGGTTAGTCACCATTTGGTGGGAAACCCTTCGGCGAGTCACAGTAAGAAGATATAATAGTCTTGATCCACTATTCATTGAGTCAATGTTCAGTGAGTGAAAATTTGGTGAGTCACCATTCTATGATTCACCATTTAGTCAATCATTGTCTGGTGAGTCACCATTCGATCAGTATTCATTCTATGAGTCACCATCGTGACTCCCCATCATGACACACACATAGAGAGTCACCATTGTGAGTCACCCATCTTGACTCACCATTGGAGGACTAACTGTCAGATGAGCTACCATTGGAAAAATCTATATTTTAAAAAAACTCCTGAAATGAGTCATCATCAGCTCTAGAACACCTCAAACACTGGATTTTGAAAAATTAATTCATTGGGGAGGTACAAGAAATTATTTTAGATACCTCTCAAACTATTATCATTCTTGAAAATTCAAACCCTACCCAAAATGATGATGGGTCCTAACAACCACCCCATAAGATACCTCACAGTGATGATGATATACTAGAAACACCGCTATGACTAAGAACACCAAAGTTAAAAAATAAATAAAAATATGTATTTCAAAAGACATAGTGAAAAATCCACATCCTTGAAAACATCCTATAACATATACCACCCCATCCACCCACAAGACACACCACACAAGAACAACACACATGCCTTCTAGAACACATGAATCGAGGAATTCCTTCCTCTATGTCAAGATACAATCTGCTTTGGATGGAACTAACTCACCCACATGTGTTTAATCACATCCTCATTAATGTGTCATTATTAAGAATCAGGTCCACCACTCATCAAATGATTTTATCACACATTAAAAAACAAGGAAACAACTCATCTCATAACAAACATGGTTCTATAAATGCATTACAAAGGGAAAAACAACAAGTAAAAATTCTGAACAACTCTTGTTACTGGGTACGCATCTATGCCTCCCATTCCCATGTACTCTCCTCCAAATCACCATGCCTCCACAAATCATGAACCAATGGAATATATTGTTCACGCAACACCTTCTCCTGACGATCCTAGATCTCTACAGGTTGCTCCATGAACATCGCATCATCTTCAACATCATAATAAACATAACCAATTACATGAGAATAATCATGAAGATACCAACGAAGGTGATAGAATTGAATGATATTGTGTAACTTCTTCAATAGAGGTGGTAGCGCCAACTGGTATGCCACCATTCCAACCCGCCCCAACTCTTGAAAATTTCAGATGAACCTCATAGAAATATTTATCACTATTTCTGAACCTATACTGCCCACATAAAGGTGGGACATCCAAGAACACGTACTCCAAAACCTCAAACACCAAGGTCCTCCGCATACAATGGGTGTATGAATTATGCTGGTCTTTTGATACCTTCATCCACTCACAGACAAGTTGCACCTTCTCGTTCATACTCTTCACCATTTCAAGACCATGAATAGATGACTCCCAAACTTGTGTCAAGCACTATGGTGAATGATATAGTCCACTATAAAATTATTCAAATAGAGCCACAATAGTAGAGGATTGATAAATATTTTTGTATGAAAACTCTACAAGGGGAATGTGTTCCACCCAAGATCCCAAAAATTCCAAGACGCATGCCTACAACATATCCTCCAACATCTGGATAGTATGATCTATTTGTACATCTGTATGAGGGTGGAATATTGTACTGAGGTGTAACGAAGGACTAAAGTAATATTTTAATCCCCTCAAAAATCATGAGTTAAATCATGTATCCCAATCCGAGATGATGGATCTCATAACTTCATGTTGCCCCACCACCTCACCCACATACCTCTTTGTCAGGGAATCCATTGTGCCCTAATCCTTGATCACTAAGATGTTATCCAATTTCATTAGTCCACCCATCACTACACAAATTGCATCACATCATCCCTAAACCCTAGGTAATCCAATGTTTAATTCCAACAAGATGTCATATCACTTCCACAAGGGGATGTCTAAGGGCTGCAACAAATCACTAGGTACATGGTGCTTAGCTTTCACCTTCAGGAACACTAATCACATCACTATAAACTCTACTACCGCATGTTTCATAACAAACCACCAAAACTATTATCTCAAGCCACGGTATATCACTGAAATTTGAGGGTGTACCACTAACGATGATTTGGGAATCTCATAGAGAGGTTCCTAATGCAAGGCCACTATAAAAACATCCTCCCATGGAATATCATTTGATTTTGACCATCCTAGGATCATCCATATTGACCATCACCCTGGTCAACGTGATCATGCATCACCTCTGCCTCAAATTCTCCCATGTGATACTCCTCAACCTAATACATCAGAGGATAATTCACCATCATCTGAAATAGAAAGCCTCTACCTCCACCAATTTCTACATCTAATTACAAGGATTTTATCTCCTCGATCACCTTCATAGTGTCTGCAAATTCCCAAACTAAATCCTTATGTGGCTTCCTATACAAAGAATCATCCATGAAATTTCCCATTCCTAAGGTGTCAGATATTTTGAATATTTAGTCATGGAGAAAGTTCATCCACCTCCATTTCCAGATGTTTGTATCTCAATGGGATGGACATACCACAACCTACTATGCTCTATGAAGACCACAAAGCTCTCCCAAAATATGCAATGTCACCAAAACATATAGGTGAACACGACCATGGTTAAATTCAGCTCATGGGTGGCCAAGTTACGTTCATAGGGATATAACTACCTAGACCCATAAGAGATGGCTCCCCTATGTTGCATCGACAAGTATCCCAAACCCATACAGGAAGAATCATAAAAAACCAATAACATCACCCCTTCTTCTCGAATCATGAGAAATAGATCACTAACAAAATTCCCATTTAGATAGTTGAATTATCTTGATAGTGCTCACTCCAGAATAAATCATGGGTTTTAATGGTCAGAGGTAACAATAGAGCTATAACTCGAGGTAAGACGGGAAAAAAATCATTGGTTATAGCCCAAAAAACTATGAAAATTGCGATCCTCCACCATGTTCTGTGGTGCTTCCCAAGAAACAACATCTACAACCATTGATGGGACATCTACAACACCTTTCTATGACAACAGATGTCCATGTAAGTGAACCTCTCACATCCAAAATGTACAATCCTAAAAAATTCAATAAAGTTGGTGGAATCTAAGAACCTTTAAGATGGTCCGGATATAATCGATATGATCATTCTCTGAATTTGAGTAGATCAAGATATCATCTATGAATATGAAGATGAATTGGTATAGGAATTCATGAAATATAGAGTTAATGATCCCCTTGAACATGGAGGGTTTGTTCGTAATACCGAATCACAGAACCACGAACTCAAAGTTCCCATACCTGTACCTGAAAGTAGTCTTTGGGATATAAAAAATATGATAATGAGAATTATTGAACCTATATTCCTACCTCTAGTAGGCCCCAGGGTGGAGACTAGTACCAAGGGTACAAAATCTCATGAAGTGGGAGGAATTTCCCTTTTAATAGGAAACAAGAGATCAAGAGATATGTTTTCCCATCTCAAAACAACCACATGCACTAAATAAATGAAAAAGAAAATTCCATCAAATAATCATAATTTAAAACAAAAATTCTATAAATACAATGAAATGATCCATAGTAAAATCCAAAAGAACAAATCTAAGTAGTAAAATAGCGGTGGTCCCTAAGTCCTAGCTAGTAATTCCCAGCCCAATCTACGTAGTCCTCCTGAAAACCTGAAAGTGGTTTTAAAATGTAGGGTGAACAACTGAGTATACTAAGTAGGAAAACCCAAATCTCATGGGCACAAGTGGAGAAAAATAACAATGACATAACGAGATAATAGAAGAAACTAATAGCACCAAACATGGTATAGTAGCCTCTACAACCTCACCAAAGGAACAATCACCAAATTATGAAAGTAACATAATTTAATGACCCATGTATTTATAAAATAATAATTTTTTATTCATAGTAATACTCATGAATAATATATTAATTTTAAGTTGATTTAGATGATTTTTTTTGATAGTGTACTCGACACCCAACAACGGGCTTCTCTGAAATCTTACATTGCACACAATGTTCAGTTATACTAAAAAATAATACAATAATAATGTTATTATTTTATATTGTCGTTAACACCCAACTGTGAGAATGGAGGGAATGAATAGTATCAAAAAAATTAAAATACGGTTTACAATGTTTAAATGAAGATTCATTGGTTACCAAAGTTATTAGAAATAGAAATAAAAACCAATTGAATATAATGGATATTTTTTTATGAAAACTTATTTAAAAGAGAATAATTGTGTTTTCATATCACTCATTATGGATTTTTTAATGTACAATATATGATATATATTCAATTTAATGTTTAAAATTCATATTATATGTTTTCTAGATATTTAATAAGAATAAATACATTTTTTTAGTAAAAGAATCATTTTTTTAAAAATTCAGTTTTATCACCTTTTGATAGAGAAGCCTTTATAAAAATAATTTTTGACACCATTTTATTTTTTATTTTACAAAATTAACATCGTAATTATAAGTGGAACATAATAATTTACATTGGATGAAATTTTTTTATTTTACTACTAATGTCTGCTTTTTAATGAATAATACAAATACTTCATTTTAATTCAAAACTACCTTTTAATATAATTTACTAACATAGTTATATTATAATTTTAATTGGTTTTAAAGTTTTTTAAATTATATTTTTATTATTTTTTTAATTTTGGTCACTGTATGTAATTTATCTTTGAAACTGGACATAAATACATGTCAATATTTTGGTAGTTTTTACTTCAAAAAAACGCACTTTTTAGTTTTGATAATGGGGATTAAGTTTAATGTAATTTCTACAACTTCATTATTTGTAATTCGGTAAAATAGATTCCATATTTGGAATCATGAGTTCTAAATTTTGTAAATAGGTAACTTATATTTTTATACATTATGAATAGTTACTTCAGTAAACATTAAATTTAACATGGTTAATTGCTAAATCGGGTAAATTAGCGTGAAAAATAATATTATATTAATATTAAATTATACTAACACATTTACTCACACAATTTTATGAGATATGGTTGACTATATGGATCCTTGTGTCGATTTTAGTACCCCCTGGAGCCACTTGTGTGTGAAATGGACATTTAATTACTTTTAATTTAATGTTAAGGAAAATATAACATAAACATGTATCTTTTAGTAATAAAATTTTTATATGGGGTTATATAAGTTATATTTTCAACTATAAATATTAATTAGAAAGATAAAAATATTTAATACATCATGGTATTTTATTTATAATTTTTTTAAAATAAATAAATTAAAATATTTATGACACAATGATGATATAGTGATTAACTTATTAATGAATGTTTTAAAATAATGAGATTAAAAAAATAAAATAAATTTACTTTGAAACATTGTATTCCATACAAAAATACTAGTGATGATTAGGACTTTTTAACTTTAAATTTATTCTGTATTCACGAAAGAATCGTGTTGTTATGGATTTCTAAAATTTCTTAATATAAATAATATAAAACATGAAAAAAATTAGTTTTTTAAAAAATAATCTTTTATTAAATGATATAATAGTCTTAAAAATATAATATTAGGAAAAATGAATTATATAATGTTTTAAATATAATTAATTAACCACTTGAGTTTGATATGGTATTTTATAGTAACTATATTAACAATATACTATGAATATACCAGAAGACATGGTAATAGTTAAATTAGTTATCTAAGAGTTAAAGCTAAATGATAAGGTTAACATTGAAACTAAAAATTTTCTAAAACCTATCATTTGTGAGGTTTGAAACAATAATAATCTTATGTATGAATTAAAATTAGTGGTCTAGCTTTTGAAAATATAAATTCATTTTATAAGAAAATAATATCTCAAGATGTTACAAAAGTGCCCCTCCTCCCTCTTATTAAAGGCCACCAACTCTAACACTTACTCATACTTCTCAAGACTCTTTGAATCATCCAAAATATTCCAATATAGGCTCCAAACATCCCTATATTCCTCTGAGAAGAAATATTTTTGGTAGAAGGTAATTCAAGAAGGACTATTAGCTTAAATCAATAAGAGTTACCCGATTTGGGGTAATTTTTTCTCTCAAGCTTATTTAAATTATTTTCCGTATCTAACCCCATAAACTCTCTTTATTCCATTATTTTAGAAAAAACACTAGTATATTAAATATAATAGGATGTTCTTATGAGAATTAGTTGTAGTAAACTTACACAAACTTCCATTGAATGGATTTAGAACATATATTTTCAATGGACGATAGACAAATACCTCACGAAAGGAAGCTTGTTCAATTATCTCTAACCACCTCCCATGGAATCCACTATGAGGGAACTGTATTTATATGATATATATTAGGTTTATATTGTATTTATTCTTCAGTAATTTTTATTTAAAACATACCATTATTCTTTTCATGACATGTAAACCCGATAATTTAATTTGAGGAACCGTAGACTACAGCCCCCTCAATGTGATATGACTCGTTCATTTCATACATGGAAAATATAATGGATGGAGTTTATGAAATTGTGTAACATATAAAAAATATGATATTATACTGGAATAATAATATAATTATTTATCATTAATATTTCATTCCATTAAATATGATATTGAAATGAAAGTATCATTCGTGTGTATATACGACTTACCGTTTCCAAGAACGATGCATTTCATTTGTTTTCTTCAAATTTTATTTAATATAATAAATAAATATATATATACTTGATATATATGATACATATATATATTTATGAATAATATTCTGAACATAATGTACTTTTGACCACATGGAAAGTTGTAATTATAACAACATCATTTTTGACTCAAGTACCCAATATCGACAAAACTGTCTTTATTAACAAAAATTATTATGAAATTTTTATAAAATGTTAATAAGTTATATAAAAGGCATAATAAACCTAAAAAAGTATATGAAGTAAGTAGAAATTACCATAAGTTTATTATTCATTAAATTAAATAATGAATAAGTCAAGTCGACCATGAGGTAAGGGACCACATCTCAACCTCCTTTCATTTTGGCATTCTTTGATTTATAAATGACCTTATTTTATATGGTGTATAAGCCCCGCTAAGTTTTAATTTCATTGAAATGGAATATTTTTTATACGAAGCATTTTATAAAATGAAAAAAATTGCATTTTTTATCATTTGTGGCTACAATGTCCTCTTCGCTACCATAATCATTATTTGGCATATTCTATAAGCCTTAATTTTTTTAAAAGTAAAATAAATCCATTATTCTATTTTTTTCTGTTTTGGTATTGATAATGTATTTTAAATGGATTGAGTCTTTCAATTTCTTTAAATTGTATATTGTAAATTCATATGAAATGTTATTAGTGTAATTTTTATATTTTCAATATTTTATGTGTTATGATAATATAATGGTAAATGGAAATTGAATGGGTGGTTAAGTTATAAACCAATGATGGGTGGTTATGTGATAAACCAAATGATGAGTTAATACATGATAAACCAAGGATGGGTTGTTTCATTATAACCTCCAATGCATTGGGTATGGATGTCGGTCGTATGGCTATTCCATTTATTGATATGTGTGGAAGTCGACAGTATGTTTATTACATTTAAGTATGTTTATGTCCCAAGTCACCTATATATTCAATATATAGTTTTCTATAGGCTTTATCATAATCTCTCAGATACAAAAAGTTTAAGCAATGTGTTTATATTTAGTAACATTTTTTTCTACTTCTTTATGGTGAAAACTATTACTTTAAGATAATGTATTCATCAATTACATGTTGTTTTCAAAAACAAATAGGTTTCCTTCTTTATGCATCCCTTACTAAGAATTTTTTGTTTCATACAAATTATTCAAATTTTTTTAATAGTTCTTAATGATAAATATGGTCATGTATGGGATCAAGGAAATGTCATGGTATCTAAAACATGGAACTCGACATGTTTCATTTTTAAGAGATTTTTTATTAAAAAATGGATAGTGAGTATAAGATTCAAATTTTATCATTCATATTGTATTGTATAAGTTATGACCTAATTCTCTAAAGCCCTAAACTAGAAAATATCCTCAATATGATTTATTATCTTAATTCATGATTAGGTATTTTTTAAGGCTTGGGCCTTAAAGTTGGTATCAGAGGTCGGTTGAGATAACATGAGTGGTGAGGGTGTTATTTAAGCATATGTGACATAACTATAATGGTTAGCATATTAGAAAGAGTCATACTTATTTTAGATAAATTTAATGAGTATAAGAGAACATGAATAAGTATATCTTAGTATTAACTCTCCTCATATGATATTATACGATGAGTTTACTGATATACTAACACTGAAATTTTTGTTTTATTAAATGGATCGATCTAGTAGGCACAAATGAAAAAATGGATTTGAAGAAAAATTTGATGATTTATGAATATGAAACTGAATGAAATGGGAGATACAATTTGAAATCTTGTGGTTATTCTCAACCAGCTATCTTGATTCTTGATAGACCAACTAAACCATGGTGTTTTTATGAGGAATCATATTTGTGAGAAACAAATCCCTATGAAATATTAGGTAATAATAAAAAAGGTAAGTGTATTAAAAAACCTATTTGTTAAAGATGTGGAAAGAAAAAACTAAGAAAATTATTCCAAGGGATGAGACGATGCTATAGATTTGGTAATGAAGTTCATAAATAAGAACCTTTTGTGGAAAAAGGAAGCTCCGAGTTGACTCTAGGAAAGTGAAAGATGTTATTTCGGAGGGATAAATTTTGTGTTTTATATGTGGTGTGCACGGTCATTATACCAATAAATTTATTATCAAGATGGTTCAGGAATGGGGTTAGCAGGACCATACAAATATATGTTTACCAATTCCTAATGCCATTCCAATTATAGATGAGGAAACTAAAAATGACATATGAAATGTATGGATTATTTCATAGCTGTGGTTTTGATATTAATTAATGTTAATATGTTATTCATGATTTTCTTTGTAGGAATGAAGTTTTGAAGAATAAGTTGTAAAAGTATGGTTAATGGATGATGAATAACATTGAATGAGTATGAAGTATAATAATAAGGGATTAAAGAGTTATGGTATATTTTAGGATGATGAAATGATTATATGTGTTATGTCTCTTTTGATGATGGGATTTAATTTGGAAGACCTTTTCATGTATGTGTAACACTGAAGCTTGATATATAAAAATTTAATTCAAGAATTAATTATATTTTCTTCTGTGGACATAATTAATAACCATAGGGATTTATATGATCTTCTTTTTGAGGTGATAAATGGTTATTACATTTTGGGATGAAAAATGAATGTTATTAGACAACCTTTGAGGATAAAATAGGTTATGGTTATTTTTGAGGAAATTATATTATTTTTGAGAATGTTATAATAATGGTATTGTTTTATAAAAATAATATCTCGCAGTATTGGTGGCAACCTATCATGTCTGGAAAGGCCATGGGAATCGAACCCAAAATATGATGGTGACAAGGGCGCATCGCCTACCACTGGCCTACGTAAAGCCCCTGGATAGTATGACTTCTTCATTTTAGTTAAATGATCATATTGATCAATAAATAGATTATTTGGGATCTTATGTCTTATAAAATGGATATACTTAGTATAGGAAAATGATTTGGTGATTAAGTGATAAAGGTTATTTTCGAAGACATTTTTCATTTTGGGAACACCATATACGTAAGGGAAATAGAATACTTTCAGATATCAATTCAGTAGTAATGGTGGAATTTTATTTTCAAATATACTATGTTTTTATTATATACATATGGATATTTTGGTTATTCTGGGAAATGATTAACCAAACATAGAGAATATTTTATTTGGTTAATTACTTTTCAGTATGATACCTTAAGAGAAACCAATGTTATTTGGAGATAAATGTTTTGATTTTTGTGGAAGACAATGTGAAAAAAACCATCTGAATTTTGGATTTTAATATTATTTTGGATTATTTTTAATAATTTTAAGGACAATTGATAATTTAATGGTCTTTGTTGAGCTTTGTGTATTGTTTGATCAATTTTGGAGATTAAGAGTAGTATTTATTTTTATATAAGATTATTCTTTTTAGGAATTATTGGATCTTGTACTAAAAATTTTGGTTTTGGAGAGTGTCTAAAGTCAATGGAAATGTATAGTTAATATTTTATGGATTATGTGACTCTATTTATGTTTATTATAGTGCTTCAACTGGGACCAGTACATCTGGAATACTCATTGGTTGGAGAAAAGATAAGTTTTTTGTAGAAACTTATTGAATGATGGAACTCTAAAAAAATGTAAGTTTATTTACTCATGTTCTTAATCAATATCATAAATAAATTCACCAAATTTATCAATGGGAACTTAATAAAAAAAGATTTTATGATTACTTTCCCAACTGTGGAATCAATGACTGTTTAACCTGTCACCAGTTTTTGGTTTTCAGTTGGTTAACTTTCCCCTGATCATTTTTTCTATCACTCTCCGTCAGAACATGATGGTTAGTTTTCTATTCCATATCCATGTTTTCATAGAATAATAGTTTGTTTTATATCTGGTTAAGTTTATACTTCTCTTTATTTCTTTTGAAGTGATAGTTTTATTGACACTTTTTCTGATATGGGACAATCAATAACTTCTCTGAAGCCAATTCTAAAATTATGGGGACATAATATCCTAATGGGGGGAAGGATGTAATAACTTAGGTATTTATAGAATAATAAATTTTTACTTATATTAATATTTATGAATATTTTATTACTTTTTTTTTGAAGGTGACACTTTTTCTGATACCATACTCAACACGCAACAAAGGGCTTCTCTGAAATCGTACATTGCACAAAACATTGAGTTATACTGAAAAATAATTCAATAATATTATTATTATTTTAAATGGTAGTTAATTCCTAGATATTATAATAGAGATAATGAATAGTATAAACTTCATTTTGAAATATTGTTTACATATGTTTAAATGATGATTCATTGGTTAACAAATTTATTATAAATGGAAATAAAAACCTATAGAATATAATGGCTGTGATTTTATGAAAACTTATTTAAAAGAGAATAATTGTGGTTTCATATCACTCTTTATAGAATTTTATATAATGAAAAATATATTATATATATTAAATGTTATTTTTTAAATTCATCTTATATGTTTTCAATATATTATATAATAATAAATTCAATCTTTTAGATAAAAGAAGAATTTTTTGAAAAATGTAGTTTTACCAACTTTTGATAGAGAACCCTTTTAAATATAATTTTTTGACACCATTATAAGTTTTATTTGAGAAAATAAACTTATTATTTATAGGAAAAAAATCAAAATTCACGTTGGATGAAATTTTTGTATTTATCTATTAATGTTTATTTGTTTAATTAATAGTTAAAATGATGAATTTTAATTCAAAAATGTCATTTAATATAATTTATTTATATTTTTATATTGTAATTTTAATTGGGTTAAAAGATTAATTGGATGATATTTTTATCATTTAATAAATTATTAGTAATTGGAGGTAATTTCACATTGAAGTTTTATAGAAACGCATGTCAATGTTTGGTAGTTTTTACTTTTTAAAAACATGCTTTTGGTTTTTACAATGGGAATTAATTTTAAACTAATTTCTGTAACTTCTGTGCTTTGAAATTGGAAAAATGGATTCCATATTTTTAATTAGGTTTCTATATTGTGTAAATTGGTAACTTTTATTTTTAAACATTATGAATAGTAACGTCATTAATTATTTTATTTTCTATAGTTAAAAGAAAAATCTGGAAAATAGGGGTAAAAATAAAATCATATTAATATTAAATTACCCTAACACATGTCCTAAACATATTTGATGAGATATGGATGACCAAGGGAATCCTTGGGTCAATTTGAGGATCCCATAATGCCAATTTTCTGTGAAAATGACAATTAGTTACTTTTAATTTAATGTTAAGGAAAATATAACCCAAACATGTATCTTTTAGTAAAACAATTTTTATATGGGGTTATATAAGTTATATTTTCGACTATAAATAGTAATTATAAATCTAAAAAAAATTCTATGTCATGGTAAATTATTTATAATTCTTATACATAAAATAAATTAATATATTTATTACACAATGTTGTTGTAGTGATTTACTTATTAATGAATCTTTTAAATATATGAGATTATAAAAAATAAAAAAAAATTATTTTGAAACATTTTATTCCATAAACTAATTTTAGGGATGATTATAACTTATTATATTTTAATTAATTATGTTTTTTAGAAATAATCAAGTTATGGATTTCCAAAAATTCATGATATGAATAGTAAAAAACATGATGTTAATGAGTTTGAAAAAATACTATTTTATTAATGGATATAATAGGTATAAACTCAAAAATTAAGCCAAAAGACATAGATAATATTGGAAATATCATTAATTAACCACTTCAGGTTCTATTGATATTTTATAGTAACTATATTAACCATATAATATGAATATACAAGAAGACATGGTAATAGTTAAATTTGTTAACTAAGGGTTAATGATAAATTATAATGTTAAATTTGAAACCAAAAATAGTATAAGACCTATTGTTGGAGAGGATTTAGAACAAAACGCATCTTATTTACAAATTAAATGAGTTCTGGACCATTTCAAAATATAAATTCAGTTTATAATTAAATAATATTTCAAGATATTCCTTAAGTTCCCCTCCCCCTCTTATAAAAGGCCACCACCTCTAACCCTAAATAACACCTCTCAAGCCCCCCTTGGATCATCCAGCCTCTACCCAAATGGTCTCCCAACATCCCTATATTCCTTCTAGAATCCATAAATTTGTTATAAGTCAATTCAAGAATTCTATTTAGCTTAAATCAAAAGTATTTACCTGATTTTATGTAACGTATTCTCTCAAGCTTATTTCATTTAATTTTCATCTCCAACCCCCTAAACTCTCATTATTCAATTATTTTATAACAACACCATTATCAAAAATAATATAGGATGTTTTATGAGTATTATTATAACTAAAATTACACACACCTCCAACTAATGTATTTAAGAAATAATGTTTCTATGGACGTCGGACTACTGCCTCACAAAACGATGATTGTTCAATTATCTCCTACAGCCTCTCATGGTGTCCATTATGATGGAATTGTAATTATATGGTATATATTATGTTTGTATTGAATTTATTCTTTTGTAATTTCAATTTACAACATACTTTAGTATTTTCATGTTGTGAAAATGTGATAATTTCATTTGAGGAAGTGCAATCTACTGCCCCTAAAAATGATATGACTCGTTCATTCCATACATGAAACTTATAAAAGATAGTTTTAATTCACATATGTTACATATATAAAATATGAAATTATAATGGAATTATAATATACCTATGTACCATTAATTTTTCATTCCGTTAAATATTAAATAGAATTGAAAGTAGCATTCACATGTACATACGACATACCATCTCCATGAAAGGTGTATTTCATTTCATATCATCAAATGTTATGGAATATTATATATACATATATACTGGATATAATATATATATATATGTATATGAATAATATTCTAGATGTAATTTAGTTTTGACCACATTGACAAATTGTAATTATAAAAATATCATTTTCGACTCAAGTACCCAATATCAACAAAATGACCGATATTAGCCTAAATAATAATGTAATTTTTTTAATGTGGTAACAAGTGATATAAAAATAATAATAAACTTGAAAAATGTTCTAAAACAAATAGAAATTTACTTAGGTTTTTTATTCAGGAAATTAATGATTGAACGAGTCTAGTCAGACTTGATGTAAGGGATTATGTCTCAATCTCCTTTCATTGAGGCATACATTGATTTATTAACGACAATATTTTATATGGTGTTTAAGATCCTTTGAATTTTACTTTCATTCAAAGGTAATATTTTTTCAGTAACCAATTTTAATAAATGGAATATGGATTTTTTTACGTTTTGTAGTTACAATGACCTCTCCACTGCCGTAATCGTTATTTGGCGTCCACTACAAGCCTTAATGTTTTTAAAAGTAAAAGAAATTAATCATTTCATTTTTATGGTGTTTTGGTATTGAAAATGGTTTTTGGAATGGATTGAGTATTTTAATATCTTGAAATGATTTTTTGGGATTGAAAATGAAATGTTAATAGGGAAATGTTGATATTTTCAATATTTTATGTGTAATGATTATATAATTATACACAGACATTTTACAGGTGGATACGTGATAAACCAATGACGAGTGGTTACATGATAAACCAAATTATGGGTTGTTCCATGATAAGCCAAGGATGGGTGGTTACCTTATAACCTCCAATTCATTGGATACGAAAGTCGGTCATATGGCTATTCAATTTAGTGATATGTGTGGAAGTCGACCGTATGGCTATTTGATATAAGTATGTTTATGTCACAAGTTGCCTTTATATTCTATAAGTTGTTTTTTATGGGAGTTATGGTAATATTTTGGTAACATAATATGTTAGGAATGAGCTTATATTTAGTAAAGTGTTTATGCTACTACATTAAGGTGAAAATTATTAATTTATGATAACGTATTCATGGTTTACATTTTATTAAAAAAATAAATGTTTTAACTTCTTTATGTATCCCTCAGTGAGAATTTTATGATCATCCCATGTTTTAAGATGTTTTTCATTGGATTTAAATAGGAATAGTGTCAAGGATGGGATAATGGAAAAGTCATGCTATCTAAAAGATGGAACTATAATTGTTTCTTTATTTAATAGTTTTTTATGAAAAAATGGATAGTGAGTAGCAGTGTCTACTTGCAATATTCATGTTTTTAGCTATAAGTTATTACATAATTATCTAAATCTATAAACCTGAAAAGATCCTCAATGTGAATTATTAACATAATTAAATATTATGTAACGTTTAAGGATGGGGATGCATACATAAATAAATATAGATCACATCAATTATAGGGTACCCCGGAACACTTTCCCATTGATTATCCGCACTCACACCCTAGTAGAAAACATCCTGGAGCTCTGTCCTCTTTTGAATGTACCATGTCATAACCCATTGGAACTCACCTGGTCCTCACAGGTAGTCCTGCAACATAGGAAAATGAATCTCATTATATCACTCCCACACACACCTGGGCCTAAAAACCATATCCTGTCCATCGACACTCGGGCTATATACCACATCACATACCAAAAACATCTAATAAATTAGAACACATCTCATCTTAAACAAACTTGGGAATCCACTACCCATATCAACCAGAAGACACCTTGAAAAACATAACTCTTAGGCACACACATAGGGCTCACAAACCACTAACTTTGTGAATAATCATGGTTTATCAGAACTTGGAAGAGGGAGTAGGGAATAGTTGTTGTGCAGTCATCCATCCTCACACCAGGATGTTGGGGAAATACACCCTACCCTATGAAAATGAGGTTGTTCGGCACATAGTGATCAACATGGATGGATTACGTATATAATTCACAAGTAAAATACATGTATATATTAATAGTATCAAACACTAAATCCCAAACTATGTATTTTCAATCAAAAAACAACCACCCTATGAAATTCCCAACTCTGCTGTTGCCTCTAAATGAATTTTTTAGCACCAGAAATAGTCACATCAGAAGTTGGTAAATGAAATCTATCCACAATAAGACAAAACACAATCATACCCCTTAGTCAACTCATTAAACCAATTATAACTATTTAATAGGGAACCATTTATTCATTACATCCCTACCTGGGAAACTAGCAATCACAACATGCAACTAGACACACAACATAAACCTTGATAAGGAAAAATAACCACAGTAAGGAAACTCATATCATATTTCCAATCCATTTAAAAACAATACCGACCACTTCCATCATCATTCTTCAATGTCATTTCTCTATGACCTCCCTCTCAAAATAAAATCACCCAACTTATAGCCAAAACATGTAACACACCTCATTACAACCATCCTAATATCCCTAATGTATAACAACACCACATTGAGTAATGTAATCATTCCATAGTCTAAACCTGCATCCCTACTAATGAAACACTATCATCCATTCCACAATCATTCAACCTCTCAACCCGAGATTCCATTACACCCCATGTACCACCCCATAAATAGTCGTGATCTAAATCCCAAAACAAAATAGGGAACAATAAATAACAAGGTCACAGAAAACACATAACCACAACAACAAAGAAAGGTGTCTTAAGGTTTAGCAAACACTCATTCCATAATTCCACACTGATAATTTAGGGGTTATGACAGAGAATGTTCGATCCTGATGAATCCATTTTTTAATCCAAATATATGTTGTTAACTGATTTCATATTCATACGGTCATTCATATACGATCAACAATAAACATACACCATCCATTGTAGGTGTGAAAACGAATTCCACAAATAACCTTGATTTTCAATAGGAATATTTCTTATTCAAATCACAATATCAGTAAACAATAAAAAATAATCATGTTTCACTTTTCCCCACCCCATGTATATCAATATTATATAGATTCGATTATGTATATTTATTCGGAATTACTCTATATTCACATGAGAACATTAATACACCAACCCCATATGACACAAAAATTATAGAGGCAAAGGGAACCCTAAATTAAATAAAAAATTATTGGAAACTCTTCATTGAACCAAAATAGGGGGTGCACAGGCATTAGGGGTAATATCAAGGGAGATGTGATCCAAGAAGATCCCCAAAAACACATGATCACTCAGGGAAGAGGCGTTCTAGTGTAACATCTTAGGTAAATGAAGGATATGATATTTTCATATTTATTAATATTTATGAATGAAATATTATTTTTACTTTAAATGGGATGCTATGATTGATGGTGCACCCGACACACAACAATGGTTTTCTTTGAAATCTTACATTTCACACAACCTTCAGTTACATTAAAAAATAATAATATAATATTATTATTTTAAATGGTAGTTAAAACATAGTCATTGTATGGGTGGTAATTAATATAACTAACTAAAATATGATTACACATGTGTTTTAAATGTTTTTGTGTCTATCTAATAAAATTTAGAGGTTTAAAATTCGAATGAATCCAATTTTAATAATAAACATGCTAATATTCTTTAAAAGGACGATTTGCCGCCTTTTCTTGGGGAACCATTTTTAAATATAGTTTTTCACTTTTATATGTTCTATTTGACAAAATTATATTTTTCATTTGAATCAGGGCATCAAAATTTACATTGGATGAAAATAGTGTATTTTTCTAATAATGTTAGTTTTTTATGAATAGTGAAAAATAATAAATTTTAATTCAATGTTTTTTTAATATAATTTATTTATATGGTTATAATATCTTTTTAAATAGTTTTAATGTGTAATTATATTAATGTTTTACCATTTAATCCAATGTTGGTCATTGGAATTAATTTCACAATGAATTTGTAGATAAAGTGGTGTCAATCTTTTGATAGTTATTATTTCTTAAAAACACGCTTTTTTTGCAACGACAATTAATTTTAAATTAATTTTTGAAAGTTTTGTGTTTTGAATTTTGAAAAACAGATTCCATATTTGGAATCAATAGGTCCAAAATTTCTAAATATGTCACTTTTATTTTTAGATATTATAAATACTTTCTTCAGTAAATATTTTATTTAACATGGTTAAAAGGTAAATCTGGTAAATAAGTGTTATAAAATATTTTTATAATAATATTAAATTACCCTAACATGTGTCTTAATATTATTGGTAGATACATGTCCAACAATGGGCATCCTTGGGTTGATTTTGGGACCCCATGGTTCCACTCAAGAGTTATAATGATACTTTATATTAATTAATTTAATGTAAAGACCAAAATGATATAATCATATATCTTTTAGTAAAACAATTTTTATATGGAGTTATATAAGTTATCTCTTCAACTATAAATATTCATTTGAAATCTAAGAACGATTTAATATATCATTCTATTTTATTTATAATTTTTATACATCAAATAAATAAAATTCATTATGTCATAATGATGATGCAGTGATTACCATATTAATGAATGAATTAAATAAATGTGATTATTTAAATTTAAAAAATATCCATGACCAGTAAAATTCATATTGGATGATTTTATTTAAAACTATTAACATATTATCTTATAATTTAATGAGTTTTGAACCTTTTGAAATAAAAAATAAGAATATAATAAAATAATACTTTCAAACATTCCTAAAGAGACCCTCCTCCCCCATATAAAAATCCATCAACTCTATCCCATTAATCACACATCTCAAGCCCCATTCCTTGTAAAACCTCTAAAGAATTAATATACCTACATCTATCCTTTCCTCCTAGTGTCATTACACTAGGAATAAGGCAATTCATGTAAACCTTTTGTTTCAAACCAAAGGGATATACCTGATTTAAATGTAACATCTTCTCTTCAGTTCTTTTCGTTTATTTTCCTTCTCCAACCCCCTGAACTCTCTTCATTCCTTTATTTTATAACAAAAACAATATCCCCAATATAATAGGTTGTTTTTATGACATTTATTTGAACTAAAAATACACACACCTCCGTCTAATGGGTAATGAACATACTGTTTCAGTGGACGATGAACGAACTCCCCACGAAATGATGAGTGTTTAATTATCTTCTACAACCTCTTATGGTGTCCAATATGATGGAACTGTATTTATATTCGATATGTATTATATTTATATTTTCTCAATACTTCTTTATTTTTCTTTTATATTATACCTTTATGGTTTCGATAATAAGTAAATGTGATATTTTCATTTGAGGAAGTGCGGAAAACCTCCCCCTCAATGTTATATAACATGTTCATGCCATATGTGGAATTTATAATGGATGGATTTAATGAAATTATATGTGAAATTATACAAGAATTATAATATACCTATTTATCATTATGTTTTCATTCCAATAAATATGAAATAGAAATGAAATTATCATTCATGCGAACGTATGACTTACTGTCTCCATGAACAGTTCATTTCATTTCTTATCTCCAAATGTTATGTACTGTTATAAATACATATATATAGTGAATATATATGATATATATGATATCTAAATCATTGATATCATTCTTTAGATAATGAAATTTTGACATGATTTACAACTTGTAAATATAAGAAGTTCATTTTTTACTCAAGTTCCAAATTTTGAAAAAACAACCATTATTAACATAAATGATTATATAATGATTATAACATGGTAATAATTGATATAAAAATAAACCTGAAAGAGGTTCTAAATAAAGTATAAATTAACATTATTTTTTTATTTTGGATAATAAATAACGAACGAGTCATGTCATACATGAGGTAAGGGGATTTGACTCAATCTACTTTCATTGAGGCATGTTTTTATTTATAAACAACATTCATTTATACTATGTATAAAAAACTGTTGACTTTTCATTTCATTCAAATGGAATATTATTCTATGTATCGTTTTACTGAAGGAAAAAAGGGAATGTTTTATTTTTAATGTAGGTAGTGAAAATGACCTTTCTTCCCATGAATTTATGATATGGATGCCACATGTTACCTTTATGATTTATGATTTATATGTGTTATTCATGAATATTATGATTTCATGAGGTATGTTAAATAGTATTTATAGATGCCACAAGTTACCTTTATGATTTATGATTTCTATGTGTTATTCATAAATATTATTATTTCATGAGGTATGTTATAGAGGATATATGGATTCCACAAGTTACCATGATGATTTATTATGTTTATGTGTAATTAATATATGGATTCCACAAGTTACCTTTATGATTTATAATTTTTATGTGTTATTCTAAAATATTATGATTTCATGAGGTATGTTAAAGAGCATATATGGATGCCACAAGTTACCTTTATGATTTATGATTTCTATGAGGTATTCATAAATATTATGATTCATTGAGGTATGTTATAGAGAATATATGGATGCCACAATATACCTTTTTTATTTATGATTTCTATGTGTAAGTATGATATGTATTCCACAAATAACCTATATTATTTTTTATTTTTATGTGTTATTCATAAATATTATTATTTCATGAGGTATGATAAAGAGAATATATGGATTCCACAAGTTACCTTTATGATTTCTGATTTTTATATTTTATTCATAAATATTATGATTTCATGAGGTATGTTATAGAGCATATATGTATGCCACAATTTACCTTTATGATTTATGATTTCTATGTGTAAGTATGATATGGATGCCACAAGTTTCCTTTATGATTTATGATTTCAATGTGTTATTCATAAATAATATGATTTCATGAGGTATGTTAAATAGAATATATGGATGCCACATGTTACCTTTATGATTTATGATTTCAAAGTGTTATTCATAAATATTATGATTTCATGAGGTATGTTATATATCATATATGGATACCACAATTAACCTTTTTTATTTATGATTTCTTTGTGTAAGTATTATATGGTTGCCACAAGTTACCTTTTGACTTATGAAATCAATGTTTTATTCATTAATATTATGATTTCATGAGGTATGTTAAAGATCATATATGGATGCCAAAAGTTACCTTTATGATTTATAATTTCTATGTGTTATTCATAAATATTATGATTCCATGAGGTATGTTATAGAGCATATATGGGTGCCACATGTTACCTTTATGATTTATGATTTCTATGTGTATGTATTATATGGATACCACAAGTAACCTTTATGATTTATGTTTTCTATGTGTTATTCATAAATATTATGATTTCATAAGGTATGTTAAATAGCATATAATTGGTATTTATTGATTGAATATTGTTTTGTTTCTTTATTTTATAACCCTTATTGATATTTTTATGATCGTACCATGTTTTTAAAAAAAAATTCATAGGACATAAAGATGATTCGGGTCATGGATGAGATCATTGAAAAGTTATGTTGTCTAAAAGATGGAACTAGACATGTTTCTTTTTTTAAGAGTTTTTTATTTTATGAAAAAATGGAAACTGTGTAGAAGTGTTCACATTGTAATTTTTTCGATGTAATGTAATAGGTATGGCCTAATTCTCAAATGTTTTAATCTTGAAGAGATGCTCAATGTGAATTTTTAACATAACTCAATATTATGTAATGTTTAAGGTCAGGTCCTTATATTTTGTATAAGATATAGGTTTAGATAAATTTTGGACTAAGGATATTGTTAAATTAATTTCCAATAATTAATTTATATTAATATTGACATGTTATAGAATTTACAGATTACCGTGTTGCTTTGAATAAGATATTTTTGTGTTTAGAATGGGTTTATGTAGTGGAAATAGAGTAGCTATGATGTGATGAAATCAGGCAGAAGACCACCTTCAAAATTAGCATACTGATATGGTCAGATTCGAAACTGAACAGTTTATTACTGGGATGGCACATTTGACAGAAGCTATAAATGGTAGTGGTATCCATGCACAAGATTCTCCAGATCAACCATATAGGAACCATTCATTAGTGGAGTATTTCACAATGAAACATCCCCCATAATTTAGAAGATAATCTGACCATGAGCTAGCTGAAGGGTGGATTCAGGAATTGAAAAATATTTTTGTTCTCATTGGGTGTTCAGAACATCAAAAGGTTAGTCTCACTATTTACCATGTTAAAGGTGAAACCAATCAATGTTAGTCGATGGTGAAAAACATCAGGGATAGTGAGGAGATGGATTCCCTTGATTAGGATGAATTAAAAGGTATGCATCTTGATAATTATTTTCCAAATATGGTTCATCTTTGGATGGAAAAACCATTCCTAGAAATCTGGTAGGAGGATTACTTTCTGGCTTCTTGTGAAGTAAAATTCACACGACTGGCAAGGTAAGCTCCAAATTTCATACAAGATATTGATAGTAAAATCAATTTCTTTTAATTAGCATTAATTCCAAATTATCAAAGTGATTTTTCTTCTCATAATTTCAAAAGTAATGAAAAACATCTCTAATGTCCAGAGTTGGTGGAAATGGAGTGTGCCTCTGATTAGGTGTTCCTTGAAAAACAATAAAATAAAGGGTAGAGGTGTCGGAAGAAAGGGGGGATCTCTTAAAAAATGTCTGATTATAAGAAACTTATGTTTATAGTTTGTGAAAATAGTGGGAAAATTCATGAAGGGGAATGTGTTTTGAATTCTTGTAAGTGCTACTGATGTGATAAAATGGGGCATAAGGCTAGTAATTTCACTGAAAAGAATAAGAGTAATGGTATGAAAAAATCTGATTTATAGTCAGTAAAATGTATTAAGTGAAATGAAATATGTCATTATGAAAACGAGTGTCCAACTATGAACTCAACTGAGGGAAGAAAGCCAGAATACATGCCGAAAGCGTTGGTTAAATCCTTTGCAACAACATTCACAATTGTTGGTCCATCAAATGAAGTAGTATCAAGTACTCTGTTTATTTGTTCAGATTATGCCAATGTGTTGTTTGATTTATGGTATAGACATTCTTTCATTTCTAAGATATTTTCAACTAAATTGGGATTTCCATATCATGATATGAGTCCTAAACATATTGTAAAAACACAGGGAGTAAATCTTGAGAAAAAAATAAATTATAAGAACCATCCAATCCTTGTGGGTGGAAAGACTCTACCTGAAAACCTTATTGTTTTTCCTGTAATAGGGTTTGGTGATATTTTTGGAATGGATTGTCTTTCTGTTTATCATGTTATGATTTACTGTAAAGCTAAAAAGTTTCTTTTTAGAATGATTTTTAGTTTTTGTACAAGAATGAACCCTTAATTTTGATAATATATCAAGAGGCTGAGAAACAAGTAAAAGATGAAAATTTATTTTAACATGCATATATTGTTGAAAACAAAAGAACATTTCATATTAATGATGTGTAAGCGGTAAATGAGTATCTTAATGTTTTTCATGATGAGTTTCCTGGTATAATACCTGATCGGGATGTTAAATTTAATATTGACATAGATCCTGAGGCTAATCCAATTTTGAAACCCCCTTATCAAATGGCTCATGTTGAACATTTAGAGTTAAAGAAGAAATTGTAGGAGTTATTACATAAAGGTTTCATTCGACATAGCCTATAACCATGGGGTTCTATTTTCTTGTTTGTTAAAAAGAAATATGGGCCAATGAGACTTTGTGTTTATTATAGAGCATTCAATAAAATTATTTTTATGAACAAGTATCCTTTGCCTCATTTCGATGATTTCTTTCATCAACTCCAGGGAGCTCAGTATTTTTCAAAGATTGATTTGTGGTCTGGGTACCATCAGTAGGAAGTAATAGAAGGAGTCATTCCTAAGACCATGTTTGGTAATAGATATGCATATTTTGAATTTTAGTTATGACTTTTGGGTTAACCAGTGTACCTTCTGTATTCATGGATCTTATTAATAGAATTTTTCATGAGTTCCTATAAAAGTTTGTGGTAGTGTTCATTAACGATATTTTGGTTTATTAAAAAATTAAAGAGGAACATGAATTTCATTTAAGGGTTGTCATACAAACATTAAAACAAAATAAAATGTATTGGAAATTTATAAAGTGTGCGTTTTGGTTACAAAAAATTTATTTCCTAGGTCACATTGTTTAAAAATATTCCATAACAATTGATCTTACTAAAACAAAATTTTTTGAGAATGGTCAGGACCTACCAATATCATATAGATCCTTATTTTTCTTAGTTAAGTAGGTTATTACCTGAGGCTTGTTGAAATATTTTTAGGGTTATCTAGACCAATGACTAAGTTATCTCAAAAAGTTGTTAAGTTCATTTGGACAAAAGAATGTGATGATTGTTTTTTGGAATTCAAAATAAGATTGGTGAACAATCTCGTTTTTGAACTACCTTCCAGAAATGGTGAATTTGTTATCTACAGTGATGAATTGTTGAAAGGGCTTGGTTGTGTCATAAGGTAGAATGAACAGGTAATTTATGAAGCTTTGCGTTAGTTGAAGCCTTATTAGTTAAATTACCCTACACATGATTTGGAATTAGCAGATGTTTTTTTTCTTTAAAAATTCGGGCGCATCATCTGTATGTAGTAAAATTTGAAATATATACTAAACACAAAATTTTGAATTATATATTTACTCGGAATGAATTGAACTTGATATAGAGGGGATTTCCAGAATTAATCAAAGATTATTATTTAAAAATTCATTAACATCCTGGAAAGGAAAATAATGTGGTTTATGCTTTGAGTCGAATGGGTAATGCTACATTAACCATGTTATGTTTGGAAAAATATCCATTGATTAATTATTTGATGAACTTTGGCATAGAATTTGTTGGTGTAGGAAATTCCCTTGTTTTGTTTTAGTTTCTAGTGAAATCATCTCTATCAGACAGAATTATGTAAGTGCATAAGGAAGATATTGAGATACATAAAAATGTAGTGTTGGTTTAGAACGGTAATTTTCCTGAATTTAACATTGTTAGTGACTGTATATTGATGTTTGGGATGAGATTATGTGTGCCTTGGGATTCTAAATTAAAGAAAGAGTTGTTATGTGGAGCTCATTGTTCTCCGTTTATAGTTCATCCGGGAAGTACTAAGATGTACAGAGATCATCAGGAGTATTACTGGTGGGATGGAATGAAAAGATAGATTTTTGACATTTCTATGATATGTGTGACTTGTCCCCTGGTTAAAGTGAGTGGCAGTTACCGAAATGGATGCTTCATCCTTTACCAGTTCCAGAGTGTAAATATGAAAATAAATCCATCGACTTCATTGCGGGATTACCAAATACATCTCAAGGTAACAATGCAATTTGAGTTATTGTTTATCGACTGACTAAATTTTCTCACTTCCTTCCTATTCGAGATACTTTTCCTCTTGATCAACTTTCACGATTTTATGTTAAAGAGATAGTCAGGTTGCATGGATTTCCCCTCTCCATTATATCTGATCATGATCCTAGTTTACATCTAACTTTTGGAAAGGCCTTTATAAGTCCTTTGGTACTAAAATAAATTTTTCTATAGCTTTTCATCTTATATAATATGGGTAGTTAGAATGAATAATTCAGACATTGGAGGATATTCTATGTTCTTTCACAATGTATTACCACAGATGTTTAAAACAACATCATTCATTGGATGAATTTTCTTATAATAATAGTTTTCATTCCAGTATACATATGGAACCATTTGAGGAATTATATGGGAAGAGGTGTTGAACTCTATCTTTTTGGGATGAAGTAGGTGAAAGGAAACTAATTGTACCGGAATATGTAGAAGATATGGATGAAAATTTTCAGTTGATTCAGAAGCACAAGAGATCAGCTCAGATCAAGTAGAAAATTTATGCAGATAACCAAAGGAATGATATTTATTTCGAGGTAGGTGATCATGTCCTTCTCAAAGTTTCTCCATGGAAAAGTGTGATTCATTTTGGTGAGAAGGGAAAGTTGAGTCAGAGGTTCTTTGGACCCTATGAAATCTGGGATAATATTGGATCGATTGCATATGGAGTTCTATTACCTCCATGTTTATCCCAGGTACATAATGTTTTTCATGTTTCAATTTTGAGAAAGTATATTCCAGATTCATCTCATGTTTTGAGTCTAGTGGTAGTTCAGTTGGAAGAGAATCTTTCATATGAGGAAAAACCAGTCCAGATTCTTGACAAAAGAGAGCAAATGTTGCGGAATAAGGTAATACATTAGGTATATGATTTGTGGAAAAACAAAATGTTTGAAGACGCTACATGGGAATCTGAAAATACTATGAGGGATAAATACCCCCATCTATTTGATTAGTGAATAAAATTGTGAGCATGAAATTTCTAAAAGGTCAGAAGGATGTAACATCCCAATTAAATAAATGATATGGTATTTTCATATTTCTTAATATGTGTGAATTAAATATTAATGTTACTATAAAATTTATTCAATTTTTGATGGAATACCTGACACACAACTAGGGGTTTCTTTGAAATATTATATTGCACACAACATTGAGTTAAACTGAAAAATAATAATATAATATTATTTTTTAAAATGGTAGTTAACACGAAGCCATTATATTGGTAGCAATGATCATACCTAAATAAAATATGATTACACATATTTGTTAATTTTTTTTATATTTATCCTATAAAAGTTAGTGGCCTAAAATGTAAAGAATGCAATTTAAAGCATAAACATGCTAATATTATTTAAAAGGATGATTTATAGCCTTTTGATGGAGAACCCTTTTTAAATATAGTTCTTTCGCTATTATATATTATATTTGAAAAATTAATATTTGGTATTATAATCTGGACCTTAAAATTTATTTGGATGAAATTTTGGTATTTTTCTGACATTGTTAATTTTTTATGAATATTGAAAAATACTGCATTTTAATTCAAAACAATATTTTAATCTAATGCATTTATATTGTTATATTATCTTTAAAAATGATTTTAAAATTTAATTAGATTATAGTTTTACCAATTAATCCAATTTTGGTCACTGTAAGTAATTTCACATTGAAATTGGACATAAACAAGTGTCAATCTTTTGATAATTATTATTTCATAAAAACTCACTTTTTGTCTCGACAATGAGAATTGATTTTAAATTAATTCCTGAAACTTTTTTGTTTTGAATTTGGAAAAATGGATTCCATATTTGGAATTAGGTGGTCCAAATTGTGTAAATAGGTAACTTTTAGTTTTATACATTATGCATATTTGCTTCAGAAAATATTTTATTTACCATGGTAAAAAAGGTAAATCTGCTAAATAAGGGTAATCAAATATTATTATAATAATATTAAATTACCCTAACTTGGGTCCTAATCCTATTGGATGATAGATGTATTACCATGTTCATCCATGGGTCTATTTTGGGATACCAAGTGTTCACATGGGAGTGATAATGACACTTTATATTAATAAATTTACAGTAAAGAAAAAAATGAAGTAAACATATATCTTTTAGTAAAACAATTTTTATATGGGGTTATATGAGTTATATATTTGACTATAAATATTAATTTGAAATAAAAAAACGATATCCTACATCATGGTATTTTATTTATAATTTTTGAACATCAAATAAATAAAATTCATTATGAAATAATGACATTGCAGTGATTACCTTAATAATGAATGATTTAAATAAATGAGATTATAAAAATTAAAAAAATATAAAAAACCTATACAATTATTAGTGTATTATTTTATTTGGAACAAGAGTCGTCATATCATCGAATTGAATGAGTTTTTTACATTTTAAAATTTAATGTAAATTTATAATAAAAAAATATTTTCAAACATTCTAAAAGTGCCCCTCATTCCCTTTATAAAAAGCCATCACTTCTAACCCATTACCCACAACTCTCAAGCCCCTTGGATCAACCGAACTCTACAAAATTAAGATACATACATCCCTATATTCCACTGAGAGTACTTCCCCTAGGCATAAGTCAATTCATGTAACACTTTTATTTCAAACCAAAGGGAGATACCTGATTTAAATATAATGTCTTCTGTTAAGTTCATTTCTTTTATTTTACTTCTCCAACCCCCTAAACTCTCTTTATTCCTTTATTTTATAACAAAACCTATATCCAAAATATACTAGATTATTGTTATGAGAATTATATTAACTACACATACACATACCTCTATCTAATGGGTAAAGACCATACTGTTTCTGTAGACGGTGAACTAACGCCTCATGAAATGATAATTGTTCAATTATCTCCTACTTCCTCTTATGGTGGATATTATGAGAGAAATATATTTATATGTGATATATATTTTATTTATATTGTCTTTATACTTATTAATTTTTCATTTATAGCATACCTTTATGGTTTCCATAATGGGTAAGCGTGATAATTTGATTGGATGAAGTGCGGACTAACGCACCATCAAACCGATAGGACTCGTTCAGTCCATAAGTGGAATGTATAAAGGATAGATTTAATGAAATTATATATGAAATTATACTATAATTATAATATACCTATGTATCATTATGATTTAATTCCATTAAATATGAAATACAAATGAAATTTTCATTAATGCGTACTTACGGATAACAGTCTTCATGAAAGGTGCATTTCATTTCTTATCTCAAAAAGTTATGTACTATTATCAATAAAAATATATTATGAATATATATGATATATATGATATTTAAATCGTTAATATCATTTTGGAGATAATAGACTTTTGACCACATGGACAACTTCTAATTATAAGAAGATCATTATTTACTCAAGTACCAAATATTGACCAAACAACTGTTATTAACATTAATGATTTTATAATGATTATAAAATGGTAATAATTGATATAAAAATAAACCTGAAAAAGTTTATAAGGCCATTTTTAATTATCTTTAGTTTATTAATTAGTATATTAAAGAATAAACAAGTCATGTCGGACACGAGGAAAGGGTCTTCATCTCAATTTTCTTCCAGTGAGGCATATTTTTATTTATACATGACTTTCCTTTATATGGTGTATAAACCCCTTGTACTTTTCATTTCATTCAAATAGAATCTTTTTATATGTAGAATTTTACTAAATGAAAAAGGTAATGTTTTCTTTTTAACATATGCTATCACAAAACCCTTTCGTCCACGGTGATGATTATTTGATATTTGGATTACTTAACAAGCCAAATTGTTTTTAAAAAGGTAAATAAATACCATATACTCTTTTATGTATTTTGTTATTGAATATGGTTTTTATAATTTATAGATAATGTCAATATATTAAAATAATATATTTTGATTACTATGTGAAATTTTTTTCTTTCCATTATGTTTGTCTTATGTGTTTGGAATATGTTGTGGTTCTTGGTCATTGTTTATGTATACGGGTGGTTTAGTGATAAACCTAGGTCGGGTGAGCTTGAGATAGCTCTCCAATGAATTGGATAACATGAAAGAGGTAAACGTTAATGTTTCTCCAAAAAGATTTCGGGAATATATTGTGATGGGATTTCCCACGTAACTCCCTAGGTAGCTGTGATAGATACAATATAAGTAAGATATGGATGTCTCAAGTTAACATTATGATTATTGATTTATATGTGTTATTCGTAAATATTATGACTTCATGAGGTATGAAAAAGATCATATACTTGGTATTTATTGACTGATTTCTGTTTTATTCCTTTATTTTATAACCCTTACTGATCTTTTTATGCTCATACCTAGTTTTTGAAATGTTTTTCATAGAACATAATGATGATTAGGGTCAAGGATAGGATCATGGAAAACTCATGTTGTCTAAAACATAGAACTGGACATGTTTCTTTTTTATGTTTTTTTATTTTTTGTTAAAATGGAAACTGACTAGAAGTGTCTACTTTGTAATTTTTGAAATTAAATGTAATAGATATGGCCAATTTCACTTAAACTCTAATCCTAAAAAGATCCTCACTGTAAATTCTTGACATAACTCATGATTATGTAGTGTTTATGGTCGGGTCCTTATATTTTGGATGCCTAGGATCTAAGGGAAACGAGAATGATGGAATGAAGGAAGGGTATCCAGCTTTAATAGACCAGATTTGATACTCAAGGTATATGAAACCATTTATAACTCCCTATTAAAAGGGGATCTTTACTACACATTCTGACTAATTTAAAGCCTCCGAAGTATTGAGAAGTTAAGGATATATTTTACATCCTTTTAAGATGATTAAAAACACTTAAATATGGATTTAAACACATTTTATGTTGTATAAAATGACCAAGGGATGAATCTAGAAAAATTGGAGAAAACTGGAATTATAAAAAACTGTTGGAAATTACCCAGCAATTGGTGAGTCAGAATCACATGTAATCAGTGGGTGAGTCACTTGTGGGTGACAAATTGTTGGATAAGTCACAAGTTTGATACTCCAATGACGAGATACCAATTGTGAGTCATCATTCAGTGAGTCGCCCTATGGTGAGGTTTTGTTCGGTGAGCTACAGATGGATATTCATTGTTCGGTGAGTCACCATTCAACGAGAAATAATTTAGTGAGATAACGTTCAGTGAGTAACTATATAAATAGTCATCAATTAGTGAGTCCCCATTTGGTGAGTCACCATTTGGTGAGTCTCCATTTGGTGAGTCACTACATGATGATTCACGATCATGACCCACCATCTGTGAGTCAAAGTTTTGAGTCACTAGTTCAAACTCACCATTGGATGACTCACCATTAGACCTACTACCATTGGAAAAACTAGAAATTTGCAAAAACTTGTGAAATGAGTCACCATTATCTCAAGAACACCTCGAACATTGGATTTTGACAAAGTAATGGACATGTGAGGTCTGATACATTACAATTATGATAACAATATTCAATATCAAAATACCCAGAAAAGGTAATAAGTGATTTATTTTTCATTTAAAAAAATTATGGAATGTAGAGTAATCCAAATAAAAAATAGTGATTATAGCATATGAGAAGTTAAGGTCGTCATATATGTAAAAAACATTACTGTTGATGTTTAGTAAAATGATTCATATGAAAAGATTACTTTTTAAGTCATTTTAATGAATCTAATATTCAATGTATTTTATTAAAATCCTTATAAAGTAAGGTAGTATATAACTTCAAAATATTCCTCAATGAAAGGAGATTGAGACAAACTCCATTAATTTTAGTCCAATTCATCCCGTCTGTTATTTATCCTCATTAATAACCAACATAGATTAATTTATAAAACATATAGAAAGTTTTCATTTTTTATTTTTCATTTTATATCTCTTTTTACCATGTTATAACAATTAAATAATTATTTAAGTTTATGTCAGACATTTTGTCATTATTCGGTACTTGGTATGAGGTCAATAGAACAAATTTTAATAAGTCCATATTCTCTATAATAATATTCATGAAATTATAATAAATTTCATATTTCAATTATTAATTTAAATCTATTTATTAAAAATGGATATGAAAAATGAACAACGTTACAATCAGGGAGATGGTAAGTCGTAAATACGCATGGGTAACATTTTTGATTTTTCATTGATCATTATGGAAATAAGATAAGTATTATTTTCTCTATAAAAAATTTCATAAAATAATTAATATCATAATAACCATTTTAAAATATATATATATATATATATATATCAAAAAAGTGATGTGGTGATTAAAAACGAATCATATCGCTTCGTGGATGTGATAGTTCAAACTTACCCCGAACAACGTTATCATTTTTATGTTCATGGAAGGTAAGAATATAATTGATATATTATTATATTATAATTATACCTATGTCATTAATATCACATATGAACATTAATTTAGTCTTTATAACTATCTATGAGAGATGACTATGGAAAATGAATTATATCAGTTTGTGGAGGTGATATTTCACATGTACGCTTGAATGACTAATTCTTACACCATTTAAAGGATGTGGATATAGATTTTACTGATTATATTAACATAATAAAAACTCATTATATAGACTATACAAGAGTTATTATTTCATCAATAATGAATATTATTTATGGAAGTGGAAGAGGATATAGAATAGAAAACGTAAATAATAACGATGTCTCTTCTTCCGTTGATCACCTTTGATGAACACCTTAACACCTATATAGAGGTTTTTCATCCTAAACTAAGGTCTCAAGAATGCGGGGATGGATTCTAGGAAGGGTTTTTGGATGATCTTGGATGAATTAAAAGGTTTTTTAATTGTAGGTAATTGAGAGGAATGGGTTAACTTATAATAGAGTGGGGAAGGGGAACCATTGGAAACCCATAAAATATTAAATCAATATAAATTTATTTTATATCAAAAATGTGTCAAAATTTACATAGTTATAATATATTATGGTTATGTGTCTAAATAAATTCACATAATTTAAATTATACATGTTTTTATGTTATTTTTAGTCCTTATTGTTTTTTTAACCCTTGTTTACTCTTTTTAATCATACTATGTTATCATGTTATTTACAAATTATAGATTAATATAATTACCATAACAAGACAAACGACCAATAAAAGTGTCATTTATGAAATAATAGTACTTTTCACAACTATTTGGACAAATCATGGATTTTTAAATAATTTATCACATTTGATTATATATTTTATATTTTAATTTACCAATAGTGTCAATTTTGACACATTTTATTAGATAAAATTTAAAAAATATCATAACAGTAAGATAAGTTCAAAAAACTACATAAAATCATCACCAAAATGTTTGATGAATCAAAAAAATTATTATATGGCATATGTTATGTCAATGTATATTTATTTTAATATTTATAATATCATTTATTTAATTCATTCATTAATTAATAAATTATTAAATATTCATTGTTTAACCATTTAATTCAATTGGTTATTTCCTCACTATTATAAATAAATTAACATGACATTTATAATAATTGTATCTTACTAAATAATATTTTTAGTATAATATATCACTTATATAACCCCATATTAAATTTTTTATTATTATGAGACACATGATTATGACATCTTTGTCTTTACTTTAATGAAAATTTTATAAGTCTCCTCATCGCACCCACCTTGCATCCAAAGGCCACAATTTCGGCCTAGGGATTGTATTGGTGGACAATAACTCATCCAACAAGATTAGGATAGGTGTTAGGGTAGTTTTATAATACTATAATATCAATTTAAGCATTATTTACCTCATTTAACTTTTTAATGTGTTAAATAAAATACAAATGTTACTATTCACCAAAAATAAATTTGATCCTATTAGATCAAATTTTAAATAGTTATTAAATACATTTATGTCCATTTCTTAAAATTTATTTCATAGAAGTGGAAAAATTAATTTAAATTTAACCTCATTAACAGATTGAGAAAATAGGTATTTGATGTAAAAATGTTCAATAATTGATAATGTTTTTATATACAATTTAAATGTAATATTGATTGCAATGGACTAATTTGGATTAAATGATAAAAAATTAATCTATTTACACTTTAAAACCAATTAAAATGATAACATAACTATATAGTTAAATTAGTTGGAAAATTGATTGGAATTAAAATTTAGTATTTTTCATTATTCATTAAAAGGTTAAATTTATATTAAAAATACAAAAAAATTATCCCAAATCAATTTTTGATATCCTTTATTGGAAGAAGATTTTTATTTTTTCAAATAAAACTTATAAATGTTTCAAAAAATGGGTTCTCCATTTAAAGTTGGTGAAGTTTTATTTTTGAAAAATAATTTTTTTAACCATAAATCCAGTTTCTTCATAAACATTATTAAATGCAGTGACTATTTTATATGATATCTAATTAATAAATGAGATGAAATATTTTCTCATTACCTTGGTTTTTACAATTAAAATATTATGTATGGTAGAAACAAACCTAATGAATTTCATACTAAACCTGAGTGCTTTAGGTTGAACTAAAAGATAATATGATGGTTTAAATAATTAAAATTTTATGAGAATGGGTTTATCATAATTTCAATTTTATTTAAATATTAATAATTAATAATTTCATATTTTTTATTCCTAAAAACTATTAATAATGTATAAAAATGTTAATAATTGATGTGATGGAAAATATCTTAATAAGCAACGATATGGGATAGAATATAGAATTGAATACATTATGGTTATGCTCACCCAATTATCTCAATTTGTGAAAAATACCTGGAGTAACATTAATCACTAAAAATCAATAAGTATGATAATTATGTTTTTTATTATAAAATATGTTGTTAAGGATGATGATGGAAATTTTATTTCACACCATTTATATAAAAATTATTGTTAGAAGCACCTAAGGGAATTTTGTAGAGGAACCAGAATATGTCTCATGTATACTAGAATTTTCCATTTATATTATGATATTTAGTCTATGTTGAAGAATAAGATTTTTTAAATAGATCTTAATAGTTAATAACGCCTAAAATATATATAGTGGTGGATTTATATAAAACAATTTCCTTACCATATAATTAATAAGTATAAAAAATCCAAAAACCTTTTATAAAAAGGAATCCTGGGAAATATTATTCTATAGATACTTTTTAATGTAGGCCATGCATAAAATTTAAATGTACAATCACATTTCACTCTATATTCCTGGATATCTAATTTGAATCTTGTTCTAGCCCAACTAGTAGGCAGAAGAATTTTTTCTATATCATAAAATCCACAAAGTAATTCTTTGATACTTTTATATATTATTATTGAATTCTTGAATAGTGTTTATGGGAATATTAATCATTGTAATCAAATTAATTAAACCACTAAAGGAATTTATTGAGCTTTTAGGCATCGAGTAACACTATTTGCAAGGATTCTACAACAATTATGAGAATAATGACACCCAATAATTTTTTAAAATAAAAATATGACAATATATCATAAAATTATATTATTGATCCCTATATAAAACCAAATTTCATTATTAGAGTGATGATTCCAAATCGTGAAGGATGTTTAGCTCATATGGTAAGAAAGAAACTAGATACTTGGATATGAATCTGTGGAAGGAATTAATGGGTTTCAAACTCTAACCGGAATTACTAACATTGATACCAATTTAGAAATTAACTCTTGAGAAAAATAAATAAAATGGACCCCTTAAGAATCATCATAGGTAAGTGATAATTAAAATTTCTAGGACACAATATATATATTTGGGGAGAATGTTACGTCTGGAGAGTTTGGATCCTTTAAAATACATACAAAGTTCTATAACATGTGTACTATGATACAAAAAACCTAAATCAATCACAGTATTTTAATATAAAATTATTTATAACTAATTAATAATTAATTAAATGGTAGACCATTAAATATTTAAAAGGAAAATAAATAATAATAGTTAATACTAAAAAAATTTATTTTAAATAAACTAAATTTTTATTGTATTTTGTTTTTTCATTTAAAAGGTAAATATTAATATTTTTTTAAATTATATTTCCTTAAATAATATTCATTTATTAATCCTCACTTTCAAGTTTACATAGTCCATATTCTAGAGTTTTTATGATTATTTCATTAAAAAAATTCGGTTTTTGAAAAAATAATATTTTTATGATTATTCCATTATTTGGGATTATAATAGAAAATAAGAAAACATTTTAGTTAATAGAATATATATTTATGTAATAAAATTATTCATTTTAATATATTATTTTAACATATAATTTTCTTATTAATATTGTTTTTTAAAAAAACTAAAATTTTACTTTAATAAAAAATATATTTTCACACTTTTCCTCTAATTGAGTGTTTAGATTATGAAATTTTTGTTTTTTATTCCCTTAAATGATTCCATGAATTTATATTTTAAGAATAAAATAACTTATATCCCTCAATTGGACATCAAAGATAACTATATCTTATATAAATTTCTTGTAATAGAACATTATTTTTCTAAAAAAAAATAATGTGATTAAGTGTATTTATTTAAAAATAATATTTTCACCCCATAAAAAATATTATCTGTTAAAATAATAAAAAATTTGAAATCATATTGTTCAAAATTGGTAAAAATATCTAATATTAGTTTTGTTATTAATTTCAATTACTAAGGTTGAAATTTGATTTCTAATATAGGAGTTAATTTAGACAAAATGATTAAATTTAAATACAAAATTCTTAAATAAAACTTTAATTTTTTTAAATAAATTAATGTATAAAAGTATTTTAGATATTATAATTTTCCAAATACCCCTTTTATACCATTTTAATTCATGACTATTTTAATAGTGTCATGACATTTTTGACAAATGATGAGTATTTCAAATTGTTCACATTTTCCCCTCATATAAATGGGTACACATTCCTCCAATAAAATATGCACATAAATATCAATTAATTCATTATAAATCTTCTATTTGTATCTCATTAAAACCATATCCATAAAAGAACACAAATAACTCATATTTAGTTTAATCTCTTCAATTTCATGGGAAATTGCAAGAAAACATCAAGTAAAAAATGTAAGTATTATATCCTTAAAATTTTATTCTTCTTAAAATTAATCATCCAAATATATTATAACCATAATAATATAATTAATTACATTTCTTTATTATACTAATTTTCTATTATATTAATTTTACAAACCATATTGATACATTTTCACCCACCTAAAAAAATAGAAGATCATCTTTATTTTGTTGCGAGGACTACCACCACTATAAAACAATGTTGTTTTGTTTTTAATTAAATAAAATCATGGATTTTATTAACGATTTAAAATATTAATTAATTTTATATAACTCATTTAATTACTATTCTGAAATTTTAATTTAATATCCACTTTTATCACCTATCAATAATTGAGAAATATGAATGTTAAATATGCATACATGAGGACAACCACATACGAGATGAAACATTTATTATTATCATTATTGTATATTTCCATAAATTATCTAGAAATAAAATTATTAGGTTCACCATGAGATATAAAAAATAATACAAATATTGTTTTATTATAATGATATAATTTCAAAAGAATCACCTCATATACCATACTAGCCAACAAGTTTAAATAGTGTAAATGTTTGGGTTGATTTAACCACCTACATGAACAATGAGTTAAAATATTTTTATGGATGACTATAGAAACCAGAAAAAAATAATTATAGTATATTAAGATGACAAAAAATATTATATTATTCTTAAAATCATGTATTTTATATTTAACATATTATTAACAAAAAATTTACATTTTTACAATTGACTAAATATACTGACATCGACTTAATTTTCACCCACAAAAATATGGACCTATATATTTTATAAATGACATATGATAATAAATTATCTATATTAAATTATTTATAAAACTATGATATTCATGTTAATGATTCTATTAAAACTAATTTTGTTATTTAGGATGTTAAGTGTGTACGGGGAATGAATTTGGAATAAGGATGGAGATTTCATCACTAGTTCAATTATGTGAAGTGTATAAATACTAATGGATATATAATTTCATTATTTTAATTTTATTCATGAAATTTCATGTTTAATTAAATTCCCACAATTGTACTATTTTTTTATTGAGTTATTACCCATATTGTTTGGGTTTCTTCTCAAAGTTTCCTTCTTTTTGAAAATTTTCATTTCTGTAACTAATTAATTTTGCGTGTCCAGTATAATGACTATTTGATATGTATTTTCATGAATTAACTTTTATTAGTGTTATATTAGATCAATTTTATTCTCTTTATTTCATGAAAATTTTAAGAAAATGTTCCAAATGCTTTAATTGTTTTTCATGACTGAAATATCTTCAATGGGTTATAATCACATCTATTTGACTATAATACTTGATGAATAAACTATTATAAACTATAAGGATTCCATGTTTTATTTATAATAATTTTTTAGGGAAATATTATTTCACACTAAATTATTATTCCTTGACTAATGTATGGTTTCATCAAATTAAATTTTGTTAAGAATAATTATAAATTGTTTTCATGGATTTTTCTTCAATATCCATATTTTTAAATACCACCAATGTTTTCCTTTTTTATTAGTAAACTACAATATTTTTACCTCCAATGATCCTTTTTTGAATCATAAATAATTTTAGAATAAAGGTTTCAGTTTCTTTTCTATTGTGTTGGTTTTGAACTGGTTTATTACAATATGTCTAAAAGTCTTGATCATTTACAAACAATGTTTTTTCTCATCCACTCCACATTTTATTTTTCCTGTATCTTTGTCTATTTAAATGTTATAGTATTATGTTTTTTAAATAAAATTAAATGCTTTTAAAAATAATTCAATTTTTTATTAAAAAAAATTTCTATTTTAAATGTTTATTTTATTAGAGATTATTTTTAAATTTAAATGTTTTCCAATTATTTTCTAATAGTTTTACTGAACAAATAATTGACGTTTCAGGACTCCATTTTTTAAAAAAATTACATAAAAATATTCTTTAGAGTATTTTTACATCACAATTTTAGAAACCATTATTCATTTTGAAGTATTTTTTTATAAATCATTATATAATGATTTTCATTACTATTTTCTCTCCATTCAATATTTTTTAATGTAATTTTAACATAAATTTTTTAAAATGTATGATTATGGAAACTTTTTTATTTTTAGATCTACTTACACTCCAAAATTTAACATTTATGAAGTGATGTTTTGGTCCCTATATATAAGTTATTATGATCTGATTTATTCTAGAAATTAAGAGATTTTATACCTTATTATTTGATTAGTTCATGTTTGGTGACTATTTTGGGTGATAAAGTATTTAGATTCAAATGGAATAATACATGATATTAATTGGTAAAAATGGAATGTTTTATGAAACTAGTTTTATTTTCATTGGTTATTAATGAAAGTAGAATGATTTACATTTAGAATTTTATGTATCTAGTTTTCATTCATGGGGATAATTAAGATAGGTTTATGATTTATTATTTATAGAATACATATTTGTGGATGAAGACGAGAGGGGTTATATATCTCTCTAAAATGCATTGGATTATGTATATAACTCATGAGCTCAAAAGTGTATACAAGAGGATTAATCCAAATCAAAAAGGTACTCTGTATGATTTATCTCATGCTAATGAGGTATACAGGAGGATTTATCCTGAGAAAATGCGTTCCAAGAAAAAACTTATCCCAAACCATATGGTACTAAATAAGATTTATCATATGCAAAAGGGTACATGAGTGTATTTTTACCCCCTTTCGATATGGTCAATGATATGTTTTATCCAATGTTTAATGGTATATGAGTTGATATTCCTAATCCCAATGAGGCACAAAAACATCTTGTTGGAATTTTCTTATACATTGTATTGTTCCACATATTATAGTTGTTCAAATAATACTATATTTTCATGATGCATTTAATTTCTATACAATTCTATTTTTTCATGATTTTTCATTAGTTTTAGTATATTCTATAATTCTATGTTAGACTCGCATTTTATACGATTATTTATTTTTGTTTTATTCATGTCAAATGTTTTATTCTACTTTAATGTCATTATTATGATATTATGTTACTCTAACATGTTTTAGCATTATCATATAAGGTCTTTTTATTTTTATTATGAAATATTTTTCATTCTCGTGTTATCTTCCAGGTTTATGTTCTATTATATTATGATATTTTTCCCTTATCAACCATTTTACCACACCAGTTTCTTTTGATTCCAATTTACAAGATATAATGATGATTATTTAATTAGATATACTAATAAAATTTTCTATAGGATAACAATTATAGAAAAAATTTCACAAGTGTAGTAAAATAAGATATTTGTGTATATACTCTCTAAGACACTAAACTCATTGGTCCTTAGTTTGTGAAATTATTTGTGAGATGTAATAATTAAATCATGGTATTGTTTTATTATTTATATATACTTATCATGCCTAAATTTAATATATATTAATTTATTTGTAATATTTATTAAAAATGATATTATTTATTTTAATAAAAAATTGTATGATTAATTAGTAAATAAATACTAAAACTTTCATATTATATAATATAGAAAAATATTATTATAATATATTAAATGATCAAAATATTTCAATTAGTTAGAATATTATTCTTATATCTCTTTATACTATTTTCTTTATAATAAAAATTAATCTTATATATTTTATATTCTTCTTAATGTATGATCCATAAATGTTCAAGATTATAGTTCTTCATTATGCTATAATACACATGATAACACTAATTATGACTGTAGTAATGAAGGTATTTTCAATGTTCTAAATATTACATAATGTTTATGTAATCAAATGGATTGTGTTATTATATGAAAATTAAAATTAGGTCATTACTTAATATGATCATGTTTCATGTATTTTAATGATGACCCCCCGAATTGTAATTATTAATTTTAAAGGATCTATATTTTTGTCAATATCGAGACATATAATTAATTGTTCCATCATGTAGTTATCTTTATATGTTATCATTCCATATTTATCAGATGTTTATCAGGTAAATTCTAGTGGAAGATTATACTCTGAATTAAATTTAAAGAACAACCAATCTCCATTCCTCTAGGAGTGATGTGGTGTTTAGATAACCAATGATGGTATAAAAATAATACAATTTAATAAGGGCACATAATATTATAATGTTCACCCATATCTAGAATTTATTACCTAAGACATTCCATGGTAATTATCATTTCACATAAACTACCCATTTGGATAATCATGGTATATAAATGAGTCTACTTTTGATGGGAAAATAACATAGTGTTTCTTGGGACTCTACCGCTTCAAAAACTAATTATGTATCATATGTTTATCATATTTAACTATCTAATATATTGAGATATATACATCTAAATTATATCCAATATGTTATGATTCTTCTAATTATTTAGTTATATATTATTTTTCATTAACCATATTAGTATGTTGAATACATATTAATTTATAACAAAAAATTAAATTCATGGTTTTAATTTCATCATGAGAACAAATGATAAATATATCAATATATAACAAATTTAATCTCATGTATAGGGAACATAAAATACATTAATTTAAATGATTATAATCATATGAAACTAAAATACTCCAAAGATATTGTATGGTGTGATATGTATCTACCAATCACATTTATAGGTATAGTTTATATTAAAAATCCCATGGGAATTCAATTACAATGTCTCACTTCCATCAAAGAAAAAATAAAAGTTCCTAAAATTAAAATATAATTGAAATAATTAATATTTAAAAATTAGAATAAACCATTATTATTAAATATTTAAATGATTGAAAAATCATATTTCCTAAAGAGTGAAACAAAATATTATGTAATATGTCACTTAATATTATTATATGAATGGTATATAATTTATTCACAAAAATTAACTATATAAACTAAATCATAGAAACATTTGTAATAAAATAAAATAATGTACATATATAATAAATTTAAATTTCATAAAAAATGATCAATTCAAATACTCTCATGAGATAAGACTATATTACCCAAAAATAAATTATTTTAATATTTCTTTTAGTAAATTCACAATTATTGTTGATTCGGTATATTAAATTTAGAGAGATATTACCTTGAAGGTCCATGCTTGAAGAAAATTCTAATTTTTAAAATAGAGTCAAATTTTAAAGTAATATACTAATACATAACATGATATCTCTTTACCATAGTTGGATTCCATTATGGAAATATAATTTCAAAAGAGAATGTTTTTAGTCAATATAACATTATAAAAATATTATTGTTTAAAATATTATTATTTTAAAATTAATTTCAAAAAATGTATTAACAAATAATGATTTTTTTCATAAAAGTTTGGAAAATAAATGTTATTATAAAAACCATTTTTTGGTTCTATAAATTCTAGAAGCATGTATTCATTTTACAAAATTTATTTTTTCAAATTTCCTTAGTACTAATAATAATACAACTTATGTGTTTTATAAGGAATATTTTCACCAAAATAATTCATCATATTTACAAGGATTTGAATTGATAAAATAAAGTGACGAAAATAAAAAATTATTAAAAATTACTGTCAATGTTGAATCTCCAATAATAGGGATTATATTAAAATCCCTTCATGTTAATCAATGTAATAAATAAAACAAATGTATCCACTAACAAAAATTAAATCTATAAAACATTATTGTAGAACACGTTCAAATTTAACAGTTTCTTAAAAATCCTTATTAAGGTAAGTTAAGATAAGATAATGGGAGTGAATTGAATTTAGATAATGATTTCCAATGGGAAAAAATGTGGTATGATTCTCATGAAATCTAGTATATAAAACAATTTTATTAAATGAGAGATCACATTGAATTCAACTTGTTTCATTATTTCAATATTATAAAATGACTAACACATTGTCTCCCCAGTGATATGATTATTATTAATACACATTTATTTCTTTATTTAACTTAAGAATCTATAAATCATATACATATCATATGAGGATGAGTAAATATTAAAAATAAAATAATATTATATTTAGAAATTATTGTCAAATGATATCCCATATCATTTTTTGTGACGTAAAATTCACTCTATAAAGAACCAAGATATAAAATAACACATTGCATTCAGTCTATCAACATCCTAGATTATGATTTTGGTCATAAATATTGAATTAAAAATACAATATTAGTAAATTATTATTATTAATTATGATTAAATATTCATTAATGATTTATTAATAGTAAAAACATAATTTTAATGTTAGTATCCATTTTGGATAGTTTTGTTGAATCTTTTAGGTTTTGATAATATCATGGATAGTATTGATGAGGGGAGATGTTTCTAAATATTCGATTTTTAAGTTGTAACTATTCGATTTGACATGTTATATCATCAATATTCTTCTAAATATATGGATTTAAACTTATGCTTGAGGTGATCCATACATATCACACCGTGTCCTAGACATTACCCTTACATACACTACTAGAAAACAGGGCATTTGAGCCCTGTTACCTAATGCGACCACCAATGGCGGTCTCTAAGCCTCCTTAAAAAAAATAAGGGGCTTCCCCCCCCCCCCCCCCCCGCGCGCGCTCCCCGCCGCCCCACCGCCGCGCGCCCTCCCCGGCGCCCCGCCCTCTGCCGGCCTGCCCTCTGCCGGCCCGCCCTCCGCTGGCCCGCCCTCCGCAGCCCCACCCTCCGTCGGCCCGCACTTCGGTCGGCCACCCTCCGCCCTCTGGCCTCCCTCTGGCTGCCCTCTGACCGCCCTCCGCTGGCCCTCCCTCCTCCGGCCGCCCTCCGCCCTCCGGCTCTGGCCGCCCTCCGCCCTGCGGCTGCCCTGCGACCTCCCTCTGCCCTCGAGCCTCCCACCACCCGCCTCCGGCAGCCCGGCAGCCCTCCGGCCGCCCTCCGTCGGCCCCGCCCTCCCCGGCCGCCCTCCTCCCTCCGGCTCTGGCCGCCCTCCGCCCTGCAGCCTCCCGCCACCCGCCTCCGGCGGCTCAGACGCCCTCGGGAGCCCTCCGGCCTTCGGCCTCTAGCCCCTCCGACCTCCGACCTCCGCCCTCGGCCCTCCGCCCCCTCGTCCCTCCCCCCAGCACCCCAAACACCCCCCCCCCCCCCCGCACCCCGCCAACCCCTGTCCCATTCGTCTTCGTCCCCTACCTCGCCGCACCACCGCCACCCGTCCCCTCCTTCACCATCCCCTCCCTCGCCGCACCAGCTCCGGCTCCGGCTCCCCACCGCTCCTCTCCCTCAAAGCACCGCAGTCGGCTCCCCTCCCTTCCAGGTTTGTAGCACAATCAGGTATGACATGGGCTTTCACTTACATTATTATTTTATAAATGGTTCATAAACAATTAGTTAGTATTTATTTTAAATATATTTGATATCAAAAATGAAAATGTAATAAATCTTATGTAAATGTTTGTTATAGGGATCTTATTATGGATAAGAGTTGGATTGATCTTCCAAATCGAACGTCTAGAGAGTATTTCAATGGAATTATTCAGTTTATTGACTTCACGAGAGGATTTGGAAGTGACTATATTAGTTGTCCATGTAGAAAATGTGCTAACAGATATCAATTCACACGAGATACTGTGAGGGGGCACCTTTTATTTAATGGATTTCTGATAAATTATAAGAGTTGGACTCGTCATGGAGAAGAATTTGTTCGTTGTCAAAATACAGAGGCATCTCAGATGGATGTTGATGCAAGGATGAATGATCCAATGCATGAAATGCTTACTGAAATGGTATGTGGGTTTCATCCTGATGGCATTGACATCCAGAATCATGAGACCGGTGAGATAAATCTTCGCTCTAGTGTAGATCGTGATTCGAGGAGGTTTTATGAAGCACTTGATGATGTGAAAACATAATTATATTCTGGATGTACTTCTTACAATAAACTATCGTTTATCGTGGAGTTGTTGCATTTGAAGACTTTGAATAATTGGTCAGACACATCATTCGACATGCTTTTGGTTTTATTAAAAAAAGTTCTTCCTGTCAACGCTAAGATTCCTGAGTCGTATTACTATGCTCTTAAGTTGACAGAGAACTTAGGTTTTACATATGAGACCATAGATGCATGTGCAAACAACTGTATGTTGTTTATAAAAGAAACTGCCCATTTGGATATTTGTACGGTTTGTGGTGCTTCCAGGTGGAAAGCGAACAGGGGAAATAATACTCATCAAAGTCAGATTGCGATACAATGGAAACCGATTGTCGTGAAGCAAATGCGTTACTTTCCCCTTAAACTAAGGTTGAAAAGATTTTTTATGTCATCTAAAGTTTCTAATTTAATGAGATGGCATGCATAAAGAGTTCATGAAAGTGATATGTTAACCCACCCGGCAGACTCTCATGCCTGGAAGGAATTTGATAAGAGACATCCCGACTTTTCTAAAGATGTTCGTAATGTCTGATTGGGATTGGAAGCAGATGGTTTCAATCCATTCAAGTCTATCGTTGGTGCAAATCATAGCACATGGCCCGTGGTGTTGGTTCCATATAATCTTCCTCCGTGGCTTTGTATGAAGAAACAATTTATATTACTTTCCACTATTATTGATGGACCTAAAAGTCCGAGGGATAAGATTGATGTTTACCTTCAGCCATTGATTGATGAGTTGAATGAATTTTGGGGCGATGGTGTGATGACTTATGACTGTGAAACGAATGAAATGTTCAAACTGCATGCTGCTTTATTTTGGACAATCAATGACTTCCCAGCTTATGCAAATTTATCAGGCTGGAGTACGAAAGGGGAATTTTCTTTCCCTTGTTGCAATAAAAGTAAAAAATCTATATGGCTTAAACATTCCAAAAAATGGGCATACATGGGTCACATGCGTTTTCTCCCTCCTCAGCACAGATTCAGAAAGGACAGAGTGGTATTTGATGGTTCTAGAGAGTTCAGCCCAGCTCCAAAGATCATGACAGGAGTCGAAATGTTATCGCAGAATGAGGAAGAAAACATCCGCACGGTATATGAAATTCATGATTTGGTGGCTCCTTCAGTACGTAATATTCGTGCTGCGGGTAGGCAGCACAGTCACAATTGGAAAAAGAAAAGTATTTTTTATAGTCTTCCGTATTGGAAAACTAACATGTTGAGGCATAATTTGGATGTCATGCACATTGAAAAAAATGTTTGTGATAACATATTGTGGACCATTTTAGGTGTCAGTGGAAAATCAAAGGACCATGTTAATGCACGCCGTGATTTGGAAGAAATGGGTTTAAGGAAACAGTTGCATTTACAGTTAGCTGAGGGAAACAAGGCATATATTCCTATTGCACAGTATACGATGACTACAGAGGAGAAAGAAACATTTCTTTCCATTTTGAAGATGGTCAAGGTGCCTGATGGTTATTCTTCTAATATTTCAAAGTGTGTGAATCCGACGAGCAAGACATTGCAAGAGTTGAAAAGTCATGACAATCACATATTACTTCAGCAGTTGATTCCAATCGCAATTTGTGAATGTTTATCCCCCAATGTTGTTCAGCCCTTGATTGAGATGAGTAATTTTTTTAGACAGCTTTGTTTAAGAAATCAACGAATGAGTGATTTAAAAATTTTGCAGGACCGAATTGTACTTACGCTTTGTCACTTTGAGAAACATTCCCCCCCCCCTCTTTTTTCGATGTTATGTTCCACTTGACAGTGCACCTAACTGATGAAGTAATGGCTGCTGGTCCAGTGCAATTCAGGTGGATGTATCCTATTGAACGGTATTTGAGTACATTGAAAAGATTTGTACGCAGCATAGCTCATCCAGAGGCATCAATAGCCAATGGTTATTTGATGGATGAGTGTACTACCTTTTGTGTAGAATATCTTACGGATGTTGAAACAAAATTAGATAAGCCATCTCGGATTCATGATGGTCCAGTTGGAGAAGGAACCACATTTGATATGGACAACATCGAGTGTATACAAGCACATCGATATATCTTGTTCAATACTCCATCAGTTGCACCATTAATGCAGTAAGTATCTTATCAATGTGCTTGTATAACTTTTACATTTTTTTTCATAAGATTATCTTTTAAACATCGCGTTATCATTTGCAGGAAACACATTAATGAGATAAAAGAAGAGATGCATCGTGCGACTGAGTTGAAAATTCAACAATCTCATTATGCGTCATTTCATGATTGGTTCAAGGATTATGTATGTATAAATTGATTTTCATTATGAGTGAAGTATTATACTAATTCTTTCTGCATATATCAGTATTGATTTTTATAAATTATGTAGGTTCGTAAGCTGAGGGAGTTAGGGGACCCCACGCTACCTGAAGTATTTATCCAACTGGCTGAGGGTCCATCTATAATGGCTCGTCGTTATAATGCTATTGATGCTAATGGTTTTCGATTTCGCATTAAAGATGTTGACGACAAACGAGCAACACAAAATAGTGGCATCGGTTGTCCCTTTGTCGATTCTGGTTATTACTATGTTCAATTGATAGTCATCATTGAAGTTGTATAAACACACAGTTTGAAGTACATATTGTTAAAGTGTAATTGGGTTGATCCAGTGCGTGGATGTAAAGTCGATCAACATCAGTTTTCATTGGTGAATTTTAACTATATGTTATACAGAAATAATGAACGAGTTGAGAATGAACCTTTCATTTTGACATCACAAGAGGAACAAGTATTCTTCGTTACTTTTCCTTCGGATCCAAGTTGGCAATTTGTTGTCAAAATGTCTCGGCGAGGAGTGTTTTTATTTGAATAAGATGAACCCGAGACTGTTCCGTTTGTTTACCAACAACTTGATCAACATACCGTAGTTCAACGTGAAGAAGATATTTATTTGGTCAGAGCGGCTGTTGAAGGAGAAACAGTCAATTTGCATGCTTAATGAAAGGTATAATTGTTTTCCCTCTATTCAGTAGAATGTCCTAGGATATCATAAATTATCTAATCATTTTATAAATCTTTATAAGTTTTAATCCTCACTTTTGTAAGTTTTAATTCAATCATAAATATTTAGGTTGTTTTTACTCTTGATTTATTGATGTTATGGTCAGTGTATCATCCCTTTGAGGTATTCTTCATTTGATTCATGTGCTGCCTGAATTTTTATTAGTTCTATCTGAAATTTGGCTATGAATTGACTGGTTTTGTACATAATTTGTATATCTGTTCTGTTAACTTTCTGATTTTTTAAAATTCATTCACAACTAATTATTCAATCCATTTTTTTTTTGATTAACAGTTTTACAAGTTTGATTTTTTAAGAACAATCCAATTTATCTTTTAAACACTTTGGACTCATTACTGATGTTTTCTATGACTGCAGACATGTCAGGGGAAGAGGGAGAAGATCCACGTCATCTATCTGAGGCATCTACGTCTCAGGGTCGAGGTATGTTTGAATGTCATTGTCGATATTTTTTATGTAATTGACACACACATATATATATATATATAACATTTGTAAATTTATATATAAAATTGTTTTCAACAGGATCAGACTCGGCTGCTTCTTCCTCTCGCAGGAGAGGCCCTGGTCGTGGCATATTATCATGGAATTCCGACACAACGATAGATGTTTCATTTGATGAGGTTTTTCTTCCTGTGGGACCGAATTCCCAGGCATTTATTCATCAGCTGGGTCATATCATACGTGATGCACATCGATTTCTATTGACCACGCGTGACTGGGCTTCTATCCCTCAGGACACATTAGATCGTCTATGGAGGGAGGTTTAGGTAAGATAATCATTTTACTTTATTTTCTATGTATAAAGAATACTAATATGTTTGATTATTTTCTTTATAGAAAAATTTGAAAGTAGGCCCTGAAGAGTTTCGGCCCATGTGTATGAGAAAATGCCGTAAGATGTGGAAAGATTATAAAGGAAAAGTGAAGAGGGACCACTGGGTACCAAATGTGGGTGCCCTAGACATTTTCGAAAAAGTCCCGAGAGGTGTCCTCCCGGCTCAGTGGCATGACTTGGTTGCATATTGGTCTACTGAGGGTGTTGCGGTTTGTATATTAAATATTTTGATGTATATATATTTTCAAGAATATGTGATTTGTTTGAAATTTGAATGAATTGAATGTAGGAGGTGTCAACACGCCATTCTGAGAAACGAGTGTCGTAGGGACCACCTCACAGGCTCGGGACTCGTCACGTGTCTCAGATCCGACATGAGGTATATATTATTCATTTTTTAATTTATTAATTAATATGGTTTTGTGTTTATATTCTTTTAATATACAGTTGCGAGAGCAAGGTGCAGCAACTGATAAAATGTCGGTGTGGATGAGGACTCGTGATCGCAATGATCCAGAGGTTGCAGCATTGATAGTAAGTGTCTGTACTTACCAATAATTACATAAATCTATATATTAACATATATATATTTATATATATTTAAATATTTCACAGGCTCAATTTGAAGCTGAGTTAGAACATCTGCCAGAGGACCAGCGACAGCTTCCCATGCGACGGGATGAGATCTTTCATCGAATTATCGGTCGGGACGGGCATGGCTATAGTTTGACCTATGGAGCAGGGATTCCTCGTTCTTTAGTGTCACATGCTGCGGTTGTCGGCCCTGCTGTTGCTCATATGACACAGCAGATGTCAGATTTTGAGGCACGATTGCACGCTTTCGAGGAGGCAAATGCGCAATTGACAGCTGAGGTTAGAGCACTGCGGGAATATGTGCGTCGAGCTGATGGTGCAGGGGATCTTACGACGCAGGTATATACTATATTTATTTATTTAATTTAAATTATTTTTGTTATTAAAATATTTATAATGTTTCTTTGTTGTAGGCCCCTGGCCCACCAAAAGGAGGTAGCATTGATGACAACGCGTGACGTATCATATATTCACGAGATATGTTTTTTGTTTTTACTGGTGGGGTTGACATTGATGTATTGTATGTATTCATTTAATTTAAATTAGAAGGTTGTGTACTTATAATTTCTTTCTTTTCTTGTTTATTATATGATAGCTAATATTATCTAAGGCGTGCATTTAAAAACTCTAACCCCCCGCACCCCCGTACAGCCCCCCCGCACCCCCGAACAGCCCCTCGCACAACCGTACAACCCCCCACACCCCTAGACAGCCCCCCCGCACCCCCGTACAGCCCCCCTGCACCCCCGTACAGCCCCCCCGGCACCCCCGTAGAGCCCCCCCGCACCCCCGCACCCCCGGACAGCCCCCCCCCCCCACCCCTGCACCCCCGTACATCCCCCGCACCCCCGTACAGCCCCCGCACCCCCGTACAGCCCCCCCCCCCCCCCCCCCCGCACCTCCGGACAGCCCCCCCCCCCCCCCCCCCCCGCACCTCCGGACAGCCCCCCCCCCCCCCCCCGCACCCCCTTACAGCCCCCCCGTACAGCCCCCCGCACCCCCGTACAGCCCCCCCGCACCCCCGGACGGCCCCCCCGCACCCCCGTACAGCCCCCCCGCACCCCCGTATAGCCCCCCGCACCCCCTGACAGCCACCCCGTACCGCCCCCCCGCACCCCCGGACAGCCCCCTGCACCCCCTGACAGGCCCCCCGCACCCCCGTACAGCGCCCCGCACCCCCGTACAGCCCCCCCGCAAGCCCGGACACCCCCCCCCCCCCCCTCGCACCCCCGTACAGCCCCCCCCCCCCCCCGCACCCCCGTACAGCCCCCCGGCACCCCGGTACTGCCGCCCGCACCCCCTAACAGCCCCCCCCCCCCCCCCCCCCCCGCACCCCCGTACAGCCCCCCCCCCCCACCCCGCACCCCCTGACAGGCCCCCCGCACCCCCTGACAGGCCCCCCCGCACCCCCGTACAGCCCCCCGCACCCCCGTACAGCCCCCCCACACCCACGGACAGCCCCCCCCCCCCGCACCCCCGTACAGCCCCCCCCCCCCCCTCCGTGGTCAAATGGCACCTCCTAATGCCACGAAACCACACGACAACATCCAGTGCGTGAATTCTGAAATGTTCGGCCAGACGGCACGTCATTCGGAGGTGCCGTTTGACCGCGGCGGCCAGAAACGCGTTTCCGGCGCCATAAAACACCAAAACGGCATGCGGCGGTCCAATTCGGAGCTAACGTGCTCCGAACGACCTGAAACCGCACGAGAACGATAGGAATATTATTCCTGAGATGTATGAGGAAACGGCACGTCCATCGGACGTGCGGTGCGAGCGGCACGACCGAATGCGTCGTTTTCAGCAGCGCGGCGCGCGCTGAAAGGCGCGTTGGGGGGTCAAAACCACCCGAACGACCTCTGAATGCCACAAAACCGCACGACAACAGCCGGTGCGTGAATTCCGAAATGGTCGGCCAGACGGCACGTCATTCGGAGGTGCCGTTTGACCGCAGCTGCCGGAAACGCGTTTCTGGCGCCATAAAACACCAAAACGGCGTGCGGCGGTCCAATTCGGAGCAAACATGCTCCGAATGACCTGAAACCGCACGAGAACGATAGAAATATTATTCCTGAGATGCAGGAGGAGGCGTCACATCCATCGGACATGCGGTACGCGCGGCACGACCGAATGTGTCGTTTTCAGCAGCGCGACGCGCGCTGAAATGGCGCGTTGTGGGGTCAAAACCACCCGAACGACGTCCGAATGCCACGAAACCGCACGGCAGCAGCCGGTGCGTGAATTCTGAAATGTTCGGCTAGACAAAACGTCATTCGGAGGTGTCATTTGACCGCGGTGGCCGGAAACGCGTTTTCGGCGCCATAAAACACCAAAACGGCGTGCGGCGGTCCAATTCGGAGAAAACGTGCTCCGAACGACGTGAAACAGCACGAGAACGATAGGAATATTATTCCTGAGATGCAAGAGGAGGCATCACGTCAATCGGACGTGCGGTGCGCGCGGCACGACCGAATGTGTCGTTTTCAGCAGCGCGGCGCGCGCTGAAATGACGCGTTGGGGGGTCAAAACCACCCGAACGACCTCCGAATGCCACGAAACCGCACGAAAACAGCCGGTGCATGAATTCGGAAATGGTCGGCCAGAAAACACGTCATTCGGAGGTTCCGTTTGACTTCGGCGGGTGGAAACGTGTTTCCGGTGCCATAAAACACCAAAACGGCGTGCGACGGTCCAATTCGGAGAAAACGTGCTCCGAACGACCTGAAACCACACGAGAATGATATAAATATTATTCCTGAGATGCAGGAGGAGGCGACACATCCATCGGACGTGCGGTGCGCGCGGCACGACCGAATGTATCGTTTTCAGCAGCGCGGCGCGCGCTGAAATGGCGCGTTGGGGGGTCAAAACCACCCGAACGACCTCCAAATTCCACGAAACCGCACGACAATATCTGGTACGTGAATTCTGAAATGTTCGGCTAGATGGCACATCATTCGGAGGTTCCGTTTGACCGCGGCGGCCGGAAACGCGTTTCTGGCGCCATAAAACACTAAAACGGCGTGCGGCGGTCCAATTCGAAGAAAATGTTCTCCGAACGACCTGAAACCGCACGAGAACGATATGAATATTATTCTTGAGATGCAAGAGGAGGTGGAACGTCCATCAGATGTGCGGTGCATGCGGCACGACTGAATGCGTCGTTTTCAGCAGCGCGGCGCGTGCTGAAATGGAGCGTTGGGGGGTCAAAACCACCCGAACGACCTCCAAATCCCACGAAACCGCACGAAAACATCCGTTGCGTAAATTGTGAAATGTTAGGATAGACGGCACGTCTATTGGAGGTGCCGTTTGACCGCGGCGGCCCGAAAGGCGTTTCCGGCGCCAAAAAACACCAAAACGGCGTGCGGCGGTCCAATTTGGAGCAAACGTACTCCGAACGACCTGAAACTGCACGAGAAAGATAGAAATATTATTCCTGAGATTCATGAGGAGGCGGCACGTCCATCGGATGTGCGATGCGCGCGGCATGACTGAAGGCGTCGTTTTCAGCAGCGCGGCGCGCGCTGAAATGGCACGTTGGGGGGTCAAAACCACCCGAACGACCTCTGAATGCCACAAAACCGCACGAAAACATCTTTTGCGTGAATTCTGAAATGGTCGGACAGACGGCACGTCATTCGGAGGTGTCGTTTGGCCGCGGCGGCCTGAAACGCGTTTCCGGCGCCAAAAAACACCAAAACGGCGTGCGACGGTCCAATTCGGAGCGAACGTGCTCTGAACGACCTGAAACCGCACGATAACGATATAAATATTATTCCTGAGATGCAGGAGGAGGCGGCACGTCCATCGTACGTGCGGTGCGCCCGGCACGACCGAATGCGTCGTTTTCAGCAGCGCGACGCGCGCTGAAATGGCGCGTTGGGGGTTCAAAACCCCCCGAACAACCTCCGAATGCCACGAAACCGCACGACAACAGCCGGTGCGTGAATTCTGAAATGGTCGGCCAGAAGGTACGTCATTTGGAGGTGTTGTTTGACCGCGGCGTCCGGAAACGCATTTCCGGCGCCATAAAACACCAAAAACGGAGTGCGGCGGTCCAATTCGGAGCAAACATGCTCCGAACGACCTGAAACCACACGAGAACGTTAGAAATATTATTCCTGAGATGTAGGAGGAGGAGGCACATCCATCGGAAGTGCGGTGCACGCGGCACAACCGAATGTGTCGTTTTCACCAGCGGGATGCGCGCTGACATGGCGCCTTGGGGGGTCAAAACCACCCGAACGATGTCTGAATGCCACGAAACCGCACGACAACAGCAGGTGCGTGAATTCTGAAATGGTCGGCCAGATGGAACGTCATTTGGAGGTGCCGTTTGACAGCGGCGGTCGGAAACGCGTTTCCAGCGCCATAAAACACCAAAACGGCGTGCGGCGGTCCAATTCGGAGCAAACGTCCTCCGAACGACCTGAAACCCCACGAGAACGATAGAAATATTATTCCTGAGATGCAGGAGGAGGCGGCACGTCCATCGGACGTGCGGTGCATGCGTCACGACCGAATGTGTCATTTTCAGCAGCGCGACGCGCACTGAAATGGCAAGTTGGGGGGTCAAAACCACCCGAACGACCACCGAATGCCACGAAACCGCACAACAACAGCCAGTGTGTGAATTCTGAAATGGTCGGCTAAACAGCACGTCATCCGGAGGTGTCGTTTGACCGCGGCATCCGGAAAGGCATCTCTGGCGCCATAAAACACCAAAACGGCGTGTGGCGGTCCAATTCGGAGCAAACGTGCTCCGAACGACCTGAAACCGCACGAGAATGATAGATATATTATTCCTGAGATGCAGGAGGAGGCGGCACATCCATCAGACGTGCGGTGCGCGCGGCACGACAGAATGTGTCATTTTTAGCAGCGCGGCGTGCGCTGAAATGGCGCGTTGGGGGGTCAAAACCACTCGAACGACCTCCGAATGCCACGAACCCGCATGACAACAGCCGGTGCGTGAATTATGAAATTTTCGGCAAGACGGCACGTCATTCGGAGGTTCCGTTTGACCGCGGCGGCCGGAAACGCGTTTCTGGTGCCATAAAACACTAAAACGGCGTGCGGCGGTCCAATTCGGAGCAAATGTGCTCCGAACGACCTGAACCCGCACGAGAACGATATCAATATTATTCTTGAGATGCAGGAGGAGGCGTCACGTCCATCGGACGTGCGGTGCGCGCGGTACGACCGAATGCGTCATTTTCAGCAGCGCGGCGCGCGATGAAATGGCGCGTTGGGGGGTCAAAACCACCCGAATGACCTCTGAATGCCACGAAACCGCACTACAACATCCGTTGCGTGAATTTTGAAATGGTCGGACAGACGGCACGTCAATCGGAGGTGACGTTTGATCACGGCGGCCGGAAACGCCTTTCTGGCGCCATAAAACACCAAAACGGCGTGCGGCGGTCCAATTCGGAGCAAACGTGCTCCGAACGACCTGAAACCGCACGATAAAGATAGAAATATTATTCCTGAGATGCAGGAGGAGGCGGCACATCCATCGGACGTGCGGTGCGTGCGGCACGACCGAATGTGTCGTTTTCAGCAGCGCAGCGGGCGCTGAAATGACGCGTTGGGGGGTCAAAACCACCCGAACAATGTCCGAATTCCACAAAACCGCACGACAACAGCCGGTGCGTGAATTCTGAAATGGTCGGCCAGACGGAACGTCATTCGGAGGTGATGTTTGACCGCGGCGGCCGGAAACGCGTTTCTGGCGCCCCAAAACACCAAAACGGCGTGCAGCGGTCCAATTCGGAGCAAACGTGCTCCGAATGACATGAAACCGCACGAGAACGATAGGAATATTATTCCTGAGATGCAGGAGGAGGCGGCACGTCCATCGGACGTGCGGTGTGCACGGCACGACTGAATGCGTTGTTTTCAGCAGCTCAGCGCGCGCTGAAATGGCGCGTTGGGGGGTCAAAACCACCCGAACGACCTCTGAATGACACGAAACCGCACGACAACATCCGTTGCGTGAATTTTGAAATGGTCGGACAGACGGAACGTCAATCGGATGTGGCGTTTGACCGCGGCGGCCGAAAACGTGTTTCAGGAGTCATAAAACACCAAAACGGCGTGCGATGGTCGAATTCAGAGAAAACGTACTCCGAACGACTTGAAACCGCACGAGAACGATAGTAATATTATTCCTGAGATTCAGGAGGAGGCGGCACATACATCGGACATGCGGTGCGCGCGGCACGACGGAATGCGTCGTTTTCAGCAGCTCGATGCGCGCTGAAATGGCGCGTTGGGGGGTCAAAACCACCCAAACGACCTCCGAATGTCACGAAACCGCACGACAACATCCGTTGCGTGAATTTTAAAATGTTCGGACAGACGGCACGTCAATCGGAGGTGAAGTTTGACCGCGGCGGCCGGAAACGCGTTTCCGGAGTCATAAAACACCAAAACGGCGTGCGGCGGTCGAATTCGGAGTAAACGTGCTCCGAAAAACCTGAAACGGCACGAGAAGGATAGGAATATTATTCCTGAGATGCAGGAGGAGGCGGCACATCCATCGAACATGCGGTGCACGCGGCACGACCGAATGCGTCGTTTTCAGCAGCTCGGCGCGTGCTGAAATGGCGCGTTGGGGGGTCAAAACCACCCGAATGACCTCTAAATGCCACGAAACCGCACGACAACATCCGTTGCGTGAATTGTGAAATGGTCGGAGAGAAGACACGTCAATCAGAGGAGCCGTTTGACTGCGGCGGCCGGAAACGTGTTTCCGGAGTCATAAAACACCAAAACGGCGTGCGACAGTCGAATTCGGAGCAAATGTGCTCCGAAAAACCTGAAATGATAGCATTTCTTAAATCGGGGGTTTTTAATTATTATAGCACAATGATTCGATATTATACATATATTTAATATTATATATATTAAAACATTTAAAATATTATATATATATATATATATTTAAAATATTGTATTTAATAGTATATATGTGAATATTTTTTTTAATACATTTATATATATTTATTTATTTATTTCAGTGGACATTTTTTTTAAAAAAAATTCACTATAGCGAGTGCCATTGGCGGTCGCTGGGCGGCCACTAGAGCCCAATAGCGACCGCTTTTGGCGGTCGCTAATGGCCGTTTTTTTAGTAGTGATATCACCCATCATCACATTGGGGACCCATAAATTACACCCATGGTCATAAATGTAACCCTTAAAAATCATTTTTTACATTATAGGTTATCCTTATGTATAAAAAATTATCTTATATGGGACCTTTTTGTACCATACTTATTGTGTAAGTGACCCTTATGTGTTTTCACAGAGGTATACCTTATGCATCACCCTCTTTAAAATAAATAACCCTATCATGATGAGTAATTGTCCAAATTTTCAATACATAATATTTTACAATATGAAACATATAGGTAATGCAATTATTTATAATAATAATACTTTTATACATAAGATCAAAATCTTGATATGTAAGAGAAATCCAACATAATATTATAGTAATCCCTTAATATAAATGAGTTGTCCCTTGATACATAAGAGTAATACCCAGATATATAGGGAATCTAAATTAATATATTTGACTAATACATTGATACATAAGAGTAAAACATAGATTAATTTGATATAAATTTTTTCTACTAGTTAAAAATATTTATTTTGTTAAGTCATATTTTTTGATTTATATTAGATCGATCTATCCTAAGCATGTTATTTTTTATGATATATTCCATTTCCAATATAATTTCTACACAATCAAATTGAGAATTAATTTCTTTGTTTCAATATAGTCATTGAACCATGGATTATCATAACCATATAAAATTCAAGAGTGTTTACCTTGTTTAAAATGGGATTGAACCTAGGAGGATTACAATATGATCCTCATAAGTGCAGATTTTATTCAAGGATGATTATCATGAGTTTCCATTTATAAATTCTTATTCATTTAGATGGTCAAAAATGATTATATTTGAGTTTATAGAATTTTTTTATATGGATTGACATTAGGAATGATTTTGGGAGAATCTCATGGATGATTTAGGAATCAAATTCAGTTATAATGATGTGGAATTTCTCTTCTCCTTGGTGGTAGTGCATTTTGGAGAATTGATTATATTTTTAGAATACTATATTTTATTATTATACTCTTTAATATATTAATAAACCTTTTTATAAACATTAGTCCTTTCAATTTTTTAACCCTTAAAATTTTAATATTATAATTTATTTTATTATCCTAAAAAATCATCATTTAATCAACAACATTGATTAGAATTTTTTTAATTCCATATGATGTGAAAAGTTTTTATACCACTCCAACTTTTTATAACAGACCCATATTTCAATTTTTTGAGAATCCTAATGGACATGGTATATCCAAACTCATCCCTCGATACTAGTTCATATTGATTGGTTGAATATATGAGATTATATATTTACTTATTTTATTCTATGCATAACTCCCTTATCTTGATCCTGGTGTTATGAGTGTTCATCTAGGTGAAGAATATATTCTATATTTATTCATCTATTTTCATTTTTAAAATATTTATAATTTTTATGTCATTATCTTAGTATTTCATTTCCTTTTTGAATTTTTTTTCTTAAAATAATATTATCATTATTCTATACAGTTATTATGAATGGGTGATATATATAAACTACTGATATTATGTTATCCCCCATTAGAAATGGTATATATTTTGGAAATGTAATTGAAATATGAAACCTAGAATTATAATAATTAATATATAATTATAAAAATGTTATGATTTAGCTATCAAAATATAGTTATATTGATTTTGTGTTGGACATATGTCATTGTTTCATATTGATGTTACTATATTTAATCATATTAATAAATGAGAATTTATTTATGAATGGTAATGGGATAATAATAAAATTGATTCTTAGAAATTAATATTCATGAATATCAAAACTGGAAAATTCATTGGGGTTCATTTTACAGCTAAGGATGATTATCTCAATATAGATTTTGGGGAAACTCATTGATCAGAAGACTAGTATGTTATATTCATTTCTAGGAGATCAAATTAGCTAATTAATTTTTACACAAATTTAGAAAGATTATATGTTGGTGTTCGCCTATTTAGTGCAGTCATCACTTTGAATTTTTCCACATATATAGGGTAACCTATTATGATTATCGATGGGTTAGTGAGAAGTTATTTTTAAGGATAAAGATGATGAATTTTTCCCAAATTTATATGATTACTATTGAATTTAGTAAAATTATTTCTGGTGAAAATGATTCTTCGGAGTTTTTTTAATTGGTGGTTTATGAATGTCTTATTTGTGGGTGAAATAAGGGTCTATTTATTATATTTGGAATGATGTTTTAGGTGCTTAGTATCATTGAGAATATGGTTTGTTCATTAGAAAGTAGTATGTTAGTTTGGAAGGTTATAAAATAATAATTTGGATTTGAAGAATAATAATTATTTAAAATTTTATAATTGAATAAATTGATGTCTATGATAAAAATTAACATAGTGAATTTTTTTTTATTTGTATGTATATCTCCTGTATTGTAGTGTAAATTCTGTTTTTGATTATGATATCAGTTTTGTTTACATATGACTCATTTTTATAATGCTAACTATATGTTTTATCTTAAACATAATGGTTTTAATGTTGTCACATCAAAATTCTAAAATAGGTAAATTCATGAATTAAAAGATACATTATATGAGAGTGTGTTAGATTTAATGATTTCATTGAGAATGGATTATGAATACAAATACCAAAATTTCAAATGATTACTTTAATATTTAAATACTGAGAATGAAAATACTTTGGCAACAATGTAATATTATAACTATGTTTTCAAATATGATTGATTGGTATAATCATGAACTAAAGTGTGAATTTTGTGTTCTAATGAATTTATTATTCTTTTATAATTAAAATTTATTCTATATTGATTATTATTACATGTGTTTATTTTATGATTGTCTATAGAATTTATGTCAAGAGGGTTGTTTGGTTATCTGTGGATTGTCATTATATTTTTTTATTTTGATATCCTAAAATATTATACATAGGTGTTGTTATAGATTTATATTATGTGTATACATGCATGGGCTATACTGGATTAATAGCTTATGAGTATATATTTTACCTATAATGGAAAAAATTGTATTTCCTATATAGGCTATATAGGTTGTAGGGGATTATGATTATGATTCTCATTTACAAAAATAGATGGCCTATATTATTATGAGGTATAGGGTATGTATATATAGAAATTTCAACTATAATGTTTTATGAGACTTGTATTTTCTAGGGGCTATAAGGGTTCATGTTTAAGATATGCACACAAATCATTGATTTTTTATGTCTTAAGGTTGTGTTATGTAAATATGTTTTGATGGACCTCCATTATAACATGTGTGAATGAGATGATAATGTGGTAATTTTTTTAATTTCTTTAGGGTTGTGTCTATAGTGATGCGGTGGTGGTTGTGATTGTGGTGATGATATTGTAGAGAAGTTATGATAGAGATATTATTCACTTCATGATCCATAATTTCTATATGAACTTAGAAATATGACATTGCCAATTTTTAATGTGGAAATAATAATGTTTATATTATGGACCATCTATGATATCTGAATGAGAGGTAACATTTTCTTTATTTTTTTCCATTACTATTAATTTATTAAAAAAATATGGTATCTCCAGTTTTATTAATTAATGTTAAATATTGATCAAATATAATGAATTTATGTGACATAGTTAATGGAGATAACTATATGATGTTATGGATTTATAATTTAATATAACCTTATTAATCTCAAACATTATATCCTTTATTGTCTCGTGATCATTTTTCGTTGATATGAATCAGGTCTAAACTAAGAATTTTTTTAACTTGGATATTGAATATTTTAGAAATATGATCAATTTTATTACTCTCTTTTTCTTTTTTATCTATTGTTTTTTGTATTTTCTCATTATAGTTCAATTTCGATTTACGAATATACTGTTTATCCTATTGGAATAAAGTATAAGTGGTCATTCATTAATTATTTTATTAGCTTATATTGCATGACATTTAGTGAAAGTTTAGATATAATAGTTTTATCATTTAATTTATATATGGAGTGGATAGGTTTTTTTCCTACTATTTTTTGGTAATTTGGGCTAATTGGGTGACCCATACATGTGAATAAATCCATTGGTGCTAATTTCCTTTTGGTAACAAATTTTAGGAAGGAATTATGGACAGACTCATATTGACAACCAAAAAAATAAAGGGTATCATTGGGATAATGTGATGAATATGTTTTAAAAGATAATATGGTTAATTGATATTATATTGTTTGGAATTAGGAATAGGTGATGATTTAAATGGTTTATTAAGGAAACAAAATCATTAAAATTAACCTATGATAGAGGAGTGATTGTTACTTGAACATATTTATATATAGACCCTTTTATATTTTGTCATAACATTTATTGTGTAAGATATAATGGTTTTGACACATGTATCATGGATCACAATGATCTAACTAATCAACCATGACAATAAAATGATAATGATTCGAAGAAAAAATAGTGCTTATATAGAAGAATAATTTTTTAGGGTTCAAGAATCATTATCCTTTGATGGATTTATTATAAATTTTTAATTTTTTTTATTTTTAGCATGTTTATTTATACTAAAATATAAATATATCGTAGTATTAAAAAATAGGTTTCATTCATTTATAATAAATTTAACATTATTTCTTAAATATGCTTCCTTATAAATTCATTACATTATATTATGCATATTTTTTTTAAATATTTCATATTTATTTCAATAAATTAAAATGTAATTAATGTTAATTATAAGACCTATAATATCATTGTGGGATGTTAAGGTGTTTTTTATGTTATATTACTACCATTAAAATTTTTTACATTGATGGTGAATAATGTATTGAATATTATTACCTCTATGAATATTATTTTAGAATAGTTCATGATTAATAATTTAATTAATGATTACCTACTGATAATGTTATTTTATTTATTATCAAGTTTTATTTTCCAATAATTCTTAATGTGAACTGATTTCGATGTGTCATGTTGAAATGATGATTTAAATATTCTGATATAGTTAAATATAAGTTTAATTTTTAGGTTCAGGAAATATTATTACAAAGTAGTGAATTCATATTATATAACATGTGTAGCACAATAAATTGTTGAGATGTATTCCAAATACATTGGTGTCTTTAATGTATATAGTGATACATTATTTAAAGGTTTAGGTACTATAATATATATATATTCATAAAAACAATATATTTACGATATGTTATATTCTATTAGTGAGTTATTTTGAAATCATTCTATGAAAAATAGAGACATATTTGTTTATATTTATTCCATGATGACTATTAGGTGCTCAAATTTTATATAATGTCAAATAATTTCTTACAAGAATTATTATGCAGGATATGTTTTAATTTAAGTATTTAGGGTGAAATTAATTTTTATTTCAAATATATGGTAATTAATTGATGATTCAAATTAATGATAACGCCTAAATAAATTAATTATATTGATACAGGTACATGTATTTTAGTATTATACAATGTTGGACCCCAATAGATTTCCACATATAAAATTTGATAATATTATATGTTAAGTTATTTATTCATTCCTACATAAAGAATATATTGGAAAACTAGGTTATTAATTTGTTTCTTAAATCCTTAAATTTCATTATTGTGTTTCATTATTTTCCATTTCATTTATAAAGAAATGAGTAATTTCTTATATATCTAGAAATATTAAAAAAAGGTATTTTTTGGGATTTTTTGATGGGGTTGAATTGATATCATGAGGGAAATTGTGTAGGGGATGGTATATCTAATTATTAAATAGAGAGGAATTGTTTTTTTTATGGGTTTTTAGTGACAGATGTGTTCGGTTATTGTAAATATATTCACTTCTTTGATGAAATGTTCTCTGTATTGGTGTGTGATAATTCATTTAACATGGGCTGAATTTATTTTATTCTTTGTAAATTTGTTCAGTTTTGATGGATAATAATGAAAAAAACAAGGATGGGTACCTTGTTCTATGTTTTGGAAATATTCATGAATCAGTTTAATTTTATATACTTGAATAACTATAATGAAGGTTCAAAAACGATGGCATTGTTAAAGAATAATTCCATGGGTAACAAGTCTCATAGTCTTCAAAAGTGGGGAGTGTAGAGATACTTCTGAGTATGTGTGCCTATCCATGTGATGGAGTCAATATACATCAAGTGTCATTTGGTTTGTTAGTCGTTTTATATTCAATGTTTTCTGATTGGTAATATTTATTATCAATGTTATGATGTTTCATTATCTCATGGTCATTATATATTAGATAGTAATGCTTGGAGGTGAGGTGTTTTACTGTTTTTCATCAGTACTCCCTCATTTATATAACATTGAAGTTATTTTTATAAATATTCTAAAATATTAATTTTAAAAGGGGGAGGGGATGGATGCCTATTTTTTTCAATACATGAATTCTACCCTTTTGGAAATTTTTTATAACTAATATAATTTTTAATGGGTTTTGATTTAAAAAAAATAATGGTCTTTAAATTTTTTATAACTTATTTAAAAGATGTATTTTGTTGAAATAATTCTTGTTAATGGGGACAATGTTATTATATAGTGGTCTGTTATGAGTGAGGGTTGTTGGTGTTGACTTTTTTCATTGTTTTTGGTTTTACATGGTAAAAAGTTTCTTGTTTGAATGACATCTTACCGTTTTTGGATAAAAATATTTTTTTGTTGATTTCTTTAGATTTATTTCCCAACCATTTTTTTGATAGTATTGGCAGTTTATCCATCCTCTATGGGAGGTATCACCCATGGTAAGTCATCTATTATGGTAGTTTATATTTTTCTCCATAGTGTGTTTTTGATTCCTAAAGTTAAGAGTAAATTTAGAGTTATCTCATCTCATCACCTAGGACTTTTTGGAATCATACATTATGTATCAATGATATTACATATTCTAGTGGAAGATAGGAGGAATATAGTTTATATTAAATCCATTAATTAATCAGGAAGATAACAGTCTGCTAAATCAGTCTATCACACTTTTTTTGAAATTTATGTACATAACCATCATTATAGTGCAACTCACACAAATTTAAAATTAATGAGGATTATACATATATGTTATCACCTATTTAATATAGGTGTCACTTATATATAACTTTTTCTCTAATGATATATAATTATTTATCACCCATTTATTCAGATATGAAAGAAGTGCCTCACACATTTTTCAAATATGTGATCATTATTTATCAAAATATTCATTGAAGATACCCCTATGAAACATAAATTTATCAAAGAGGGGACACCTTTGTATCACACATTAACAATTATGTTACCCTTTCTTGTTATCAATTTTTTTATATTTTCAATAAATAAGGTTCTCAACTATGATACGAAATATTGAATCCTTGATATGTAAGTTTAATCACCTAATATAAATGTACCAAAAATAATACATAATAGTAATCTTTGGATATTTATGAGTATTCCATTTACACATTAGAGTAAGTGCTCAACAAATAAGAGTATTCCATTGATACATAATATTTATATGATGATATGTAAGCATAATCTTATGATACTTAATAGAAATCCCTCGATACAAAAGAGTAATACATTCATACATTAGAGTAAAACATGGATATTTAAGAGATATACATTTTCCTCAAAATCAATATTTTATATATAATATTGATTTATATTTTAAAATTGATAATTCTATTATAAATAATGGGAATATCATATTTTATGACATATGACTTTACAATTTTATAATCCATGTCTTTGTTTTGGGACTTCAAATTTCATGGTGCGGTGATATTCAATATGCTAAAACATTCCACAACCATATTGAATTTAAGGGTGTATAATATGATTAATGTGAAAGAACACCTCAAATGATCACATTGTGATCCTCATAATCGAAACTTCAATATAAAGTTCATTATCATCAATTTTTCCCTTTTTTCTATTACGATGTTTGTAAACAATACATTATGTTGGGAAAAAAATTTTATGGATTGATGTTGAGAAAGGTTAATGAGAATATATATTGGATTGATAGAGACTCATCATTGGAAATGTTGACATGGATTTTTGTTCCTCTAATAATATGGAGGATTTCTAACCCATTATTTATTATTATAGAATAATATGCTATCTTTTCTTGTCGGGTGATCTTCTATCATAGGATAATGGAACCTTAAGAAATTGAATTTGTTGACCCTATAAATGAAAGAATAGGAATCCATATTGTAGATTCAATTAAAAATTTTTATCATCACCCACTCTAATGTGAACCATTCGAATGAATTCTATTATCAAAAAAAAATTAATGCCACTTTGACTTTGGAAAACCAACCCCTTTCAATAACTTCTGATATTTTTCTCTTTAATCATAATTCTATTGTCATCAATTAGGCCTTGGGTTAATTATATAGACCATGGTAATGGTTTATTTTATTCCATATTGTAATCTATATATTTTTATAATATATTGGTCTCAATGTTGTGAGGTTTATTCTGGGGATTTGAATTTCAGTTGTTTCTTCTTCCATTTTTTCTCCGTTTTTTAGATTTATTATTTATTTATAATCATAATTCATCAATTGATTCCTTAAATTTATTTTGAAAATTTTATTATCATTGTGAAATATTATTATTATTTCATACATATATATACATAGAGGATATTTTAATATCCCATAAAATTAGTTTAAAATAATACTATGCTCGATAAGATTCTTAACACGCAACAGCGAGCCTTTTAAAAACCACTATACACTATAAAAATATTTTTTTATGTTCGAATGTTATAAAATAGTTGTTGAAATAGTTGTATGAATTAGAATTAGTACATTATTCTATTTTTATTTATTTCCTATATATTTTTTAATTCACATAAAATTAGTACTCAATTTTGATTAAAGTTATTTTATTCCTAAAATATATGATTTCATCAAAAACAACTTCTTTTACTTTTAGAGTAATAATTTTAAAATTAATTTATTAATCCTCTATAAATTTTATTTTAATTAAATTATATCATCTTTAATATTAGAATATAAAAATTATCATAGGAATAAATTTTGGTGTTTTTTTAAAATAAAAATCTTCTGGTGAATAGAAAAAACATTTAATAATTTTATAAAAATTTAGTTTTTACATCCAAGTATTTAGAAAGTCTAATTTTTTATATTTAGTATAAAATATTATTATTTATCTTTTATTAAAAAATATTAATTAATTTCATTGTAATGGAGATTAATATTAACTTTGGTATAAAAGTATTTGTATACTAAAAAATAATTTTTTGTTGAAAGGCCTTTTTCTTCACATTTTTAATGATTCTTTTTGAATGATTATATTGAAATTTATTTCAAAAAAATATAGTAATTTAATTAAATTAAATTAATAAAGAATTTGGAATAATAATTTATAAATTTTTAGATAGTTTGAAATTATTTTTTATCATAACAAATAGTAACCCTTGTAAACATGTTGTCACCACAGTAAGGATAAGACTAGTTGAATAGGATTAAATCATTGAAATAAGGCCTATAAATCTTCTATAAACTATCATCTATTTCATTGTATGAGTTTAATTCATCCACCCATCCTAATATTCTAAAATATGGAATTTCATTTCCATTTTTGTTTGATAATGTCATTTATGTTATATTAAGTAGTGGAAAATTTAAAAATTTACCCTTCTTATTTTTAATATCTATAATATTTTTGATAAGGATAAAAATAAATTATATATTTTTATAAATTTAAATTTCTAATATTAGTTAAATTTTTATGATTTTGTATTTTTTTAACTTTTTTAGGATGAAATAATTTCCATAATTGAATACAAAATGTTGAAATAATGATTTCCAATGTTGTAGAAATATCATGTTATTATTTTTTTAAAATTCAGATTTAATATTTTAAGGCTTATTTATTGTGTTAAATGAATTGTTTAGATAATAATATTTTATTATTAAGGTTTATAAATTATTTCATAAGAAATACTTTATTATCATGATATTTTTTAACTTCAATTATGTTAATAGTAAGGAAAATGAATTCAATGTAATTTAATGGTAAATAAAATTTCATTAAATGATTTAAAATTCATAAATACAATAATATTACACAAGTTAATAGGATTGATTCTAGAATATCATCTGTTTTACACTTATTGTTCACTTTTAATTTTGATTAAAATTTCTTGACCTCTATTTTTTCCAAATCATGTTAACACTATAATCATTAAATATGGTTAACGACGGGTAACAACTAAGAGATAAGGATTAAAATATCACATAAAAATTTATATATTTTATTGCATGATATTATGTCAAATTAGACACATATTAGATTCAATATATATAAATTCAGTCCTACATGAATAAAAAAATAATTTATATTTATATGATACATTAAGTAATTCCAAGGGCTCTAATCTCATATCCTATTATGGGATACAACCTCTCCACTCTTACTCACATAAAATTATAAATATATCCACATCCATACAAAAATAAAACATATATTTAAAATAATTAACTTAACTCTACTTTCATTGGTCTACTTAAAAGATAATATCATAGTTATTTAATGAAATGACCAAATGAGGTTCTTCAAATAGGAGGTATTAGTCCCCACTACAAATTTTTTGTTCACAAATTAGTGTAACTACATAAATTATATCCTAACTCTAAAAATTTAATCAAATACATATATAAATAATAATTTTTTGTTATTAAAAAAAAATTAATAATCTTTTTCAACTACTTTATCTATAAAATGGGAAAGAGAACCATCTTTTTTCATAAATTCAAATTATAACCCCATGAACTGATTAATTTAATTTTTCATCACCACATTTCATTGGAAATTATAATAATGGATTTAATATATATATATATAATGTAATTTATATGATTAATAATATAAAATTTATCTTTTATATTCACATCATTAGAATCAATAAAAAAAGAATTATCACATGTGTGTATATATGGACTACCATCTGCAAATAGCGATATACCCAGTTCCAAAAAACTGAAATTCATGGAATGTCAGGGGTATATATTTAAGGAATACTAAATTTAGTAACATGGTAATTATTCTTTAATGATCATATATAATTTCTTTATTTACTATCAAATTTAAGGTAAACACATCGCTCTCCAGTTCATGTGAACTGCCTCCATGCAGATCAATGTATTTTCTTATTTCATATCCATTATTCGTGGATGAATATGAAATTGTATTTAATGTAAAAATGATTACAGTGTATGTATTATTATTCTTTATGAGATGTTACAAATAATCCATGATAATGGTCAATATACCAAAGTCATTTTTCAATTATGAATTGAATGTCCTCAAGACACCAAAGACAAACTTAACAGATTATGTAATGAAATATGTCATTAAAATAAATGAAATAAGTAATCTAATAGAAAGATAATAATACATTAAATGGTCATTAAACATGCATAAAATTAATATATGTTTTGTAAATGTTTAAAAATCACATACATTGCATGTCTACACTCGAGGTATGGGGTTTCATTAACATAATTTCATTTCATTGCGTTATAAAAATTTTCATTTACATTCTGATATCATTATTATGTGATAATTGATGTGAATTTTTTTATTATTTATTTAAATTTATATATTTATTTACCTATATTATCATATTATCTTAACATAATATTTACCACATCAAAAGTTATAATCTTTTCAAGGGTTTTATTTATCTTCATCTCATATTCATTCGATGGGTTTCATATTTTGCATGCCGATTTATTTTTTATGACATATAAAAATACCCTTGACTGAAATTTGAAATATTAATTCAATAAATTAATTTTATTTATATATCCAATACATATTATTTCTTTCAATTACATTATTTTCAAATGTTACAAAAGATGTAAAGGAAGTATGTAATGATCTTATTTATTTTAGTGATTGTTTATGATCAAGTTTCCTTTGGGGAAAATTGTATCAAAAAAATTTAATGAATCAAATATATATTATTCTCCACTTTTAATTTCTACGGACTTTTTTATTTCTTTCATAATCCTCTAATTAGTACTTAGGTATATCAACAGATTTTTTTTAGACAAAGTATATCCTTGTTCTCTTTCTGGACAAGAATCAATTCTCTTGCACATCCATTATATTTATAATATTTTAATGGATTATTTTTATTATGAAATGAATTATTAAATTAATTTTCAAATATATTTGACATTAATTAAATAGGAATAAATTTAATTTATTTTTTAGAAATATGTTACATTGGGTATTTACTATATGCTTAAAATGGATCTTTTTTATCATTTATAAAATGATTAGGTTTTACATACATTTTATTTATGCCCTTGGTTGATGTTTTATTTAAAATATTCCAATGTTATTTAAAATAAATATATTTTTCAAAACACTTTTGGGATTTATATTAAATACATTTTCAATATAAAATGATATTTTCCCTATTTTCAATTAAATGTATTAAATGATATTTTAAATTTATTTTTCATCTATAATAATATTATTTATTGTTTTCCTATTATCCAATTGGGACTTGTTCCAATGATACAATTCATATTATTTTTCTATGTGAATTATGATTATTTTAAATTTATCTTTATGGAACTCAATTCTTTTCAATGAGTAAATTAGGTTAAAAAGAATGATTATTTTTTTCAGGGGTGGTATGATGAAAATTATTGGATCATAAATGATTTGTTAATTAAATGATACATGGACTTGTGTTTGGTTGATATATGGTTAATTCCATTATAATCCCATAATATTAGGATACATTATAAACAATTGATGATTGGTCCCGTTATATCCATCAAATACATTGATTAAAACAAGAGTTATTTTTTTTAAGTTACTCTTAGGAGATGGTAATGTTAATAACTGTAAGTTACCCTTATGAGACAATGAAGTTGACTAACTATTATTTGATCATAAGAAATGGTTCAATTAACTATTTTCAATTACTCTAAAAATAATATTTGAATTATACTATTTATATAATTCTATAATGATTTTTTAAATTTCCATGATAGCAGTACTATATAGTTATTATTCTATTAAATTCTATTATTTCCATTGAATAATGGTTTATTTAAGATGGTTCCTAATTATTGATTATTATGTCCCTCTTTTTTTTAATATTTTTTCCATGTATCATTTTTATGTTGTTTATTTTTATCTGTATCAATTATTCTACGTTATGATTTGTACTTTTAAAAAAAATTCATACCCATATACACTTCTAGTTCCCATTTAAGATATTAAATTGTTAATCACTATGTTCTCCATCAGTATGAAATTGGTCTCATCATTCATATGTGCCATTTTATATTCTCATAAATTAGGATGTTAGATAAGATATGTCAATGAAGGATTCATGTGGGATATGATGAAGAATTAATTTGTAATAAGAAAATTGTGGTGTAGTGGAACGAATTCCCACTTAAATACGTTGGTACTATTATGTAAGAGTCTGAACCATTTCACTAAAACTATATATGACACCCCATATATTTCATAAATATTATTCCATGATATTTTATATTAACATACACATTACATGAGCCTAAATTATTAATATGCCTAGTCTATTGGGTTAATTAGATTCATGTCACAATAAAATGAAAGAGGGAAATAATAGCATTCTTTAATAAAACTCCCAAACAAGCCATAAAATTTCATTGATCTTCTAATATTTCAAGGGATAAATTAAGGGGATATAAAATAAATGTTGGAGATATAAAGCTATTTAAGGGAATTACCAAATTATATCACTATTTAAATTGATACAGGTGAATAATGGGTCATAACATGGTGAAATAACATGTTGAGAGTCATAATTGTGAACATAGAAGCATTAAAAAACAATAAAACTTCCAAACATCACAGTAATGTGTTGATAATATAAAACATAAAATTTTAATAATATATTTTTTTTAACTTTTAAGACATCAAAATAATGCATTATGAGGATAACTACCAATAAACCATACATGGTGTCTTAGGAGATAAAAACAACCCCCAAAGCATTGGAAATATAAATAATTCTAGGGAAACATGTCATATTCATATCATGTTCATAAATTTTTGTTCCATATAGATCATCTAGAAAAGAACATTTTTTATCATATTTAATACAATTTTTAAGATTATATGTTACATATATAGAATTCCAAAAAAAATATTTAAAAATAGGAAAATTCTTTTGAGTAAAAATTGGGAAGGGTATTCCCAACACAAAGGGTTGGCTTGAAAATCATTTCATAATTTTAGCAGCATAATACGTTTTCATAAATTCTCATTGATAAGATTAATTATGTGTGAAAGATTATAAATTTAATGTGTCTAATATAAATAATTATCTGGAATAAAGATGAAGAGGAAGAGAATCCCTTACTATTAGAGGTTGCATCTAAATGATTGAAGGGACATTATTAAGAGCTTTGGAACACCATGGGAGTGATTTAGAGAGGTATAAAGAGATGAACATAATTCTAAACATATTTTTATAGAATATTAATGTGAGTTATTTATTTATTTATATAAAATCATAGGGAAATATTTATCAGAAAGAAAATATAGATTTAATACTCTTTGTTATAAATTAATAGAAACCCCAAACCATCTAATGGATTTTTTCCCAAGGTTAATAATAAAGAGGAGTCATAAAAAATATTTTAATAGTCTATAAAACGAACCCATTAAAAAATAACATTCATGATATTCTATTAAATCCATCTTATAATGAATTTTTTATGAACAATAAAATATAATAAAATTTTTCAATGATTCAATATAGCTTTCTAAAAAAATTCAAATATAATAAAAAAACATAATTTTATTTTGTATTTTATTTTTTATTTTTGGCGTTTATAATGTTTATTACACAAATATTCTGCTATTATGATGTCAATCTTAATTATTTATATTTATACCCTATTTAATTTTTACACAAAATTTCTACTTTCACCAAAAATAATGACAACTTAAAATTTTAATAATTTGGATTTTATGATTTCAAAAATAATATTTATTTTTAAAATATATTTTTTAATATAATTATTTATTGATTTAAATAAAAATATATATTTATTGAGATTTAATAGTTTTAACAACAGAGGAAACATTCCGAATTTAATATCAGAAATCATATTTCTCATTATTAAATTATTATACATTTATCTATAACTAAATTATATTTAATAAGAATACATTATGAAATAAAATTTTATTAAAAATCTTGGATTTATCAAAAATATTTATTAAATTGTAACTATATTTATTTCCTAAAAACCAAATTTTGGTTTTATTTTTGTCAAAATAAAAATTTTATCAAACCCATTAAATAATAATGTATTTGTATAAAGTAATAATCCAAAGGGATCATTATGATCCTTAATTTAAAAAATATTAACATTCTTTCAACTATGGTGTAGATATATATCACTTTATTAAACCAGTGTACACCTTAAAGGTAATGTAGTGATTCTCGTACGTTCAAGGTGTTTTTCGGAGATCATGGTTTGTGTAGCGATCTCTATAAGATTTAAAATCTCCTAGAAACTCTTTCCCTCATGTTTTACTTATTTAATTTGGTTTTGGTTTTTTATATGGAAAATACCTTTGATACCATGTCCCTTGGAAAATATGATAAATGATATTCATAAGAAATGGTTTAACTGGTTGTGTCCATCCCATTATCCTTTTATATCGATTATATTTCATCACAACCATTCATATGTTTTAATATTAAACAGAACTATAGAATGATTATATAAACAACTCTTGTTATTTCTAATGTTCTTTTTTACCTGAAATACAAATATTTTATTTATATTATAACATTAAAAAATAACTAATCAAATATATAACATGTGATTTCAATAAATAAAATACATTATATGGAATTTATTTAGTTGGGATGTTATTTCATTTCAAGTGGTCTAGGACATTACACTATAAACCAGAATGATATTTGGGAATTTAAGTGCTTCAGTATTTACTTTTGATGTTGTAATTATTGATCTATAAAATTGGGAAATTTTTTTAAATATTTGATCTAATAATATAGAGATAATTATTTTTTACACTGAATATGGGAGTGTGGGTTTAGGCATGTTATAGTTACTATTACAGTATAGTTTAGATAGCATTTAACATGAGGATATTTTCATATCAGGTTATCTTAAGAGTTATGTATAGCATAATTGAATTATAATATTTTGATTGATCATAAATTCAATGATATATAAACAACATATTGGGTTTTAAGGGAAGTAATTATTGAAATATTAATTATATTTTGTGGGATGTCTTTTTTGGTTTTTGTATATCAAACCCATATGTTTAATAAATAGAATTATTTTTTTAATAATGATACTATATTTTTGAGGTTTTAGGACTAATGATATAAGAAACCAATTTAGTTTAAAAGATTATTTATTGATACGATTATTGATTATAATTTTCATATAGGGTAATTTTGTAAATGAATGATCTATATAGATCATATGGTTTCACTCTAGATTTTTCTTAGTTAAATTAATTATTTGTTCATATGAATGATAATTCAATTTTTGAAATATATTAACATGTGATAAAGATTGTATGCCTTGTAAATATATGATTATTATCATGGAATCCTTGTATATATCATATGATCTATTAAAAACTGTTTCTTTAGGGATATGAATGATTCATCATGAATTCCCATTGCATGGAATTTGGGATGACATTGAATGGAAATTTTTTAAAACACCAAACCAAAGGGTGAAATTTTATTTTTTTAATTGATAAAAATCAAGGAAAAAATATTTTCAACTTTTCATTGTTATGATAATAAAATAATCCCTGATAAATAAATATGATATCATTTAGAAATCATTTTTATTTCATTGAGGGTCCACTTTCTTTTTAATTCATGATTTTGTAGTAATTAAAATTCTTATTATCATATTTTCTATCTCACAACTTAATTATTTTTGAATTTTTTTTCTCCACCATTTATATATATTAACTTCCCACTATCATTCACTTATTTGTAAAAATTATTATTATTTTATTCCAGATGACTTTTATATTTAAATTTAACTCCTTTCAAAAAGTTGTTTATTTAAACATTTTATGATGTGGTTTTCAACACAATACGATTTTCATATTAAACCCTTTATTTTCAAGATGAAATGTTTTAGGAATTAATTTACTAAATGGGGTGATAAAGAAACCCTAATTGTTTCATTAAAATAAAACTACACTCGATAGTTTTCATAACGTACATCACCATGCATTAAGTGAACATCGATATACTATTAAAATGTTATTATTTTTATATGCCTTTTATAACATCGATAATAAATTCTATGTTTGAATAATAATAAAAACATTATAAAAGTCTTTTATAATTCATTTATATTTATTACAAAATTAAATAAGTGCTCAATTTTTTTAATAGTCGTTTTATGCTTAAAAAAATTGATTTTTTCAAAAAATACATTATTACATTTTGGGTGTGGATATTATGAAAAATATCTAAAAAAATAAAATAATTATTTTAATACATAATTTTTAATTTTTTAAAAAACATATCAATATTATCTTAGTATTTATTATTGGTATTTTTTGATGAATTGTTTTCAGTGAATAGTAAAAAAATCTATTTGAATGGAAATTTTCTATTAAATTAAAGTATATCAATGTCCAATTTTTTATAAAAAATATTTTCAAAATTAAAAACATAGTTTTTATAAATACTATTTCAATCAACATTATTCTTAATTTTTGTATAAAAATATTTTATTACTAAAAAAAGTTTACTTGAAACTTGTTTTTCATGGCGTTTTTACGATTTATTCTAAAATAAGTTTTTACCACATATAGGGATTAAAATTAGTAAAATGGAATTATTATTTGGAATCATAATTTTTAAATTTCATAAATATTTGAAATTTATATTGGGTTAAAATGAATAATAACTTTTCTTAAATATGTGTTCCAATAATAAGTGAAAAATAGGTAGAACAAGGTTAAAACTATTAATGTAGGCTTGAAAATAAACCGTAAAGATGAATATATTTGATTATATGAGTATATATATACCATACCCATAAAATATTAAAACATATAAAAATTTATTTCCATTTTTATTTGATAATAACCATTATATTATTTTAGTTAATGTAAAATCCCAGAATGTATATATTTTTTGCAATATATACAATATTTTTTTATAAGGATAAAATTATTTTGAACTCTTATCAAACGAAATATTGTATATTAATAAAATATAATTATAATGTATATTTATTTTTAATTTTTTGTGATGACATAATTTCCATAAATTCATACACCATGTTGATGGGTTCTTGTGAATGTAAAGGAAAATTCAAGTATATGATTTTAAAAAATATAAGTAATATTTATTGTTTTATTAATAGTATTCTAATTTTTATTTTATATAGAAATATTTTTTTATTTATTTTTTAATTTTATATATTCAAACTATATTACTATCTGGATGTTTCTTTAAAGGCAATTATGTGAATAGTAATTGAAATAATATTATTGGTTTTTTAAACTATGTAATATTTTATTAAATTTTTTAAAATTTATAAAAATATTATAACTATATATGTGAATTTTATATTTACTATCATATTATAAATTTTACAATTATAGATTACTTTTCCTTTTATAGTGACATTGTTGACCCTAATTATTAAATGATTTATTATCATGGTTATTATTAAATATGGTATATGCAATTGGATAAAACATAGGTACAATGGTTAAAAAATTCACCAAAACATCTCTAAAAATTATTAGATAAGATTATTTTTCAATATCTATATTATTTATTTGAGAAATATAAATTTTATCCTCGTGATCATGAAAATTAATTTATACAAATTTAATACATTAAGTAATTCCATTGGTGACCCTATACTCTATTAAAAATAGAAACCACCTCTCTATAAATCATAAATATTATTAAGACACTTAGTTAAAATAATAAAAAATATTATTATTTTCTTTATCAACATTTTATATGAATTGGTATTAATCAAATATTATCTCTTGGGTCCTTAAAAAGATATCGGAAGGAGGTTATTCAAAAGGGAGGTAAGTGTCTTAACTAAATTGTTAACATTTACTTCATCTTCAACATCCATAAATTATATCCTAACCATGAAATTATGACATCATAATTTTCTCCCATATAATTATAGATTATTAAATTAATGGAATAACATTATTCATTTCTTTGATCTATCAAATGGTAAACAAATCCATCATTAATGTGAGCATTCATACTAATACCTCAAAAACCAATAAATTTTACATATCATGACCACATTTCATGGATGTTTATTATGATGGATTTAATATATATATATATATATTATCAATTAAAAAATTATTCTTATATATATAATATATCATATATCTTCATAAAATTCAATCATTTAAAATGAAGTTATCGCATGTGTGTACATATGGACTACCGTGTCCACATATCGATGTACTACATTTAACAAAAAACAATTATAGAGAGTCATAATGATGTATTTAATTATGTAATAATATTTTTATAATAATATTTTCTTTTCTTTCATTATTTTTCATCCAATTAAATGTAAAACAATTACTCGTGCGTACATGCAGACTACAACCTCACGATCCGATGTATTGGTTTCCAAAAACTATTTTAACGAACTACTATAAAATTATATTTTACATATAAAAATAATAAATCAGTAATTATTTTTATTTTGGAGATGATAGAATAATGAATCCTCTAAGCATGGTTAACCGATCAATTTAATTTTTTAATTATGAACCGAACATCCTGAAGACACCCAACCTGAAATAACATGAATAATTAATTATGTATTTAAAAAAATATTTTATAAATGTAATAATGATATAATATTAAACCTAAAATAATACACTAAATAGTTATAAATATAATATATGTTTATTATACCATATTTAAAGGATACACGTCACATGTATATAGTAATGGTAAGGTGTTTCTTAACTCAATTTCCATTTATTAGGTTCTAAAACATATTCATTGACCTTATAATGAAATTAATATGTGTGGATTGATTTTAAAATTTATATATAAAATAATTAATCATTTAAAATTTTAATTTAATATATGAACAAATTAAATTCATTGATTACTGACCACTTAAGAAGTTATTATCTTGATAAGGATTTTTTGAATTAATATCATTTTCATGAGAAATGTATCATGTCATTATCCATGGTTATTTATATGGTGTGATTACTACCCTATGAATTAAATTTTACATATTAATTGATTTACTACATTTTATTTATTAATACATATATCTATGTAATATTTCTTCTTTAAATTACATTGGATTTAATAGTGATAATGTTGTAAAGTCTTTGTGCTAAAATATTATTTTATGGAATTATTCAGGTTTATGTTACATTTATAGTAATGTTTTTTATCAAAATTTATTGAACCACATATCTAATAATATCCTCTATTTATTTTTTATTTGAAATTATTTTGATTAATTTTCCACTAATTCGAACATCATGATATCAAATATTTTTTATTAACAAAAAAACTTATCATTTTTCTCTCATTTTGTAGAAATAATTACACATCTAGATCCATGATCATTAAAACTATTCCATGAATTTTATTTCCATTTAAAATTTATTTATTTATTTATTTAAATTTAATCTATATTTTATTCATTAAAATATATTATTAAATCTTATAGTTTAGTCATTTTCCAAAAAGGATACTTTTTATTTTTACTAGAAGTGTGAAAAGGATATTTTTGTTAATATTTAACAAGTGGATAGATTTTTATTCCATCAAAAATAATATTTTCTAAAAAAATTACTTTAGATGTTTAAATTTTTATTTTTAATGAAATTATTTTCTCATCATTGTTTGAATTATTTTTTAAAATGTTATCATATGAAAATGATATTTTCACTATTTTCAAAGAAACATCATAAATATTAATTTAAACATATTTTTCTTCAAATAATTTTTTTTAATTTAAAATGTTCAAATATGGATATCATTAAATGATACCATTTTTACTCATTCATTTTATATCTTATTATTGTCTTACTGTAATTTTCATAAACTAGTTTCATTATTACATGTAAATCATGGTAATGAGGAATTATTATTTTTTTTAGTTTGTTTTGTTGAAAACTAAAATATTATTATTATTTTTTATATGAATATATTTATAAAAAATTATGTATAATTATATTAAAAATGATGGAAGGGATATTATTTTATAACATATGTATGGGTTGTTCTGGTATTTCCCTCAAATGTATAGGGTAAACTGATAAACATAACTATTATAAGTTACCTCAAAATGATGATGGAATAAACTATTGTATATTACTCTAAATAGACAATGATTTTTACTGAACATGTGCAGTTCCTAAGAGAATATGAATATAGATATTGTTGGCTACTTATAATTGAATGATGGAATTTTCTGGGTTTGGTGATTCCTTGATGAATTATTTATATTCAAAGTTACCATAATAGTTTTATTATAATCTCAATATGTTTTAATGTTTCCTTTATCCAATTATTATTTTCACATAGTTTATTATTGTTTACTCTTATGGATCTTATATTTTGTTGAATATTTATTCCATGTCTATTTTTTTATGATATATGTTTTTTATGTGTATTAATTTTATTATGTTGTGTTCTTTCATGTTGAATATGTTCTCATAATATAGAAACCTAATCCGTTTACATATATAACATCATTATTTTTAGACATAAATAATCATTAATAAATCATGGGGACTGTAAAGACCAAGTTTCTTTGTAATACTAGGCTCACAATACAACAAAGGTAACTAAAGCATGAAGTTTATATTATATTCTCCATAATGAGATCACAAATCCCTTTGAGCATCTAACACTATATAGGATAAAATGGGTAATACATAAAATCAAGGGATTATATAAAACCCCTAGTAGGGTAATATATATGATAATGAAACATAACACATGAGTAAAATCATTAAAATAGTGTCATTAAAGAGAATGAAAATAAGTAAAAACATGTGAGCATAACATAAATAACAAGGTAAAATAAGAATATGGTTTCAATATAGTTTTTCATAAACATAAAAAATTAAATAAACATAATGCATGGCTAAATTCTATGATGACATCTTATGGTGGATAGTGTCTCGAAATGTATTATTTTTACTCCCCCTTCCAATAAATGATGTCTCAAGAGGGTAAAATATTACCCAATGCATTGGAGGGACATATATTTTTGATACCAGTAATAAAATTCATTTAATTTACCTATATGTTCATTTCAAAAAAAATAAATCATTCATAATGAATAAGATAATAATTACCCGCGGAAATAACTGACTTGTATAATCGTTATATAAAAAATAATAAAAAGAGACATAAAATTAAATTCATATGAACGCAGAACATAAAGACTATATTACTAAACGAAAAGAAGGTATAATCACCTAGTTTAATATTTCATAGTAATATATACTTAATTTAGAAAACAACCTTGACATCTTATTTTTTCATTTTTGATAAAAAAATTCATTAAAAGTTTTCATGAAATATTTCTTTAGGAAAATACACTTTTCCTTTTATAATCACATATTCAAAATATAAATGTTTCCAAAAAATTTGATAAATCTTTTTATTAAATTTTAACAATGGGAAATCATAATTGATACTTCAAATAGTAGTATCTACATTATGGTAGGTATATCCAAAAATGTTGTATATGTTAAAAAAGATATGTTTCAATTTATTGAAAAAAGTGTTAAAAAACGTATATTGGTTGGGAAATGATAATAAATGTCTAGTTAATTTTTGTTATAAGCATACAATAATTGGTAGAAATAAATTATTCATTAATTGGATGAACATAAATTCATTTTTTAAATCATTTTATGAAAACGTTGATATGGAAGAAGAAATAATTTTCACCAAATAGAGAAATAAAGTTATGTTTTCTTAAAATTATTTTCTAAATTATTTTCAATAATACAAATATTTTAAAATGGAGCAATTATTAAAAATTATCTTTAATAAACATAGGTTAGTAAAATTTATTTGATATATATTAGTAATAATACATAATTCCCCTACAAGGAACTTAAACATAAACTATCTTGAATAATGATGAAACTGTGGGAAAAAACATTCCCACATTGGTATGTTTTGAATCAGAATCCATATGAATGGATTAAGTGAGTTGGAAGATAAAATACCATGTTTTATGAATTATTAATGATATAAAATTGTATGGTTCAATATATAAATCATATAAAATATTCTTTTTGAAGAAAACAACATGTGTCTCAATAAAAAAAAGTTTGGAGATAGAAAATATTACCTAAAGCCAAGAATTTTCATGTTTTTCCATTATATCCTATATAATAAAATTATATAAATTAACTTTTTTATTGATAACATATAAATTTTTTAATACCTTATAATAAAACAATTATTATTTTAGAACATGTTTAATTGCATAATAAGGTATTTCCACATCAGTAGTTTTGAGGATGCTCGGTTCATAATTTCAAAATTCCATCACTGTGTTTACCCTCGAAAAAGGGTTCATTGTTCCGTAATATAATTAATAATAATCCTCAAATAAGTATCATTCATGTACACCAATAATAATTATCAAAACCAACCATGAAATATTGTTATAAAAAATGAACTATGTTACAATCATATTGATGATAGTCCATACGTCTGCACGAGTAATGAAACCATTTTTAAAACATCACAAATGAAGGAAGGTAGGTTTTATTTTATCATTCTAGAATTAATATAATTATGTCCAAAATATAATATCATATGTTTAAATATACTCGCATATACCATACTTGTGATGAGGTAAGTTAAAAACGAATCATGTCACTTCGTTAAGCATAAGTCCATTGTACAAACAAATGATGTTAACAATTTTCAAAGGATGGTAAAGTATGTAGGTATATACTATTTTAAATTAAAAGAATTATTATTTTTTCATGAATTTTATATGTTAAAATTTATTTCATCATCATAAACATCTGTTAGTGGAGATGATGGAAATTAAAACACAATGGTTCACAATTAAGTAGTCTTCTATACACATGAAAGATTAGTTCATTTCACATTTGATGGAAGATGAGACTGATAATTATTATTACATTAACATAATAGCATATCTATATATATGATATAGTGTGTTTATTATATTTGAATCGTTAATACATAATTGAATGTGGTTCAAAGAAGTAAAAAAGGAGCCTACTGAAGAAAATTACATTTGATTATAAGAACATATATTGGATCACTTATTAAGGACCCAATTGTTGGTATTTTTGTAATAAAAATACTATATAATGTGTATATGGATTCCAGATAGATATTTCAGCAGTTTTGGGTCAACCTAAAAGGATTTAGTGTTGTGATTATGTGAGGGGAGGGGGACCTTTTTTGAATGCGAAAGAGTTATATTTTTGTAAATAATCAAAACTATTCAATATCTCGAAGTAATTATCAGTCCATGTGGAAAAAAATGAAAAAAAAACAGATTATAATATAAATAATTCTAATACAAACCACTAAAAAATTATTCCAATTTTAGAAATCCCATCCTCTATACATTTATGGTTAGTCACTTTTTCCTTTTAAATTTTTGTACCTTAGTATATATTTTTATTGTTTTTATTTTCTTTGTGACTGAAAATTAGGTTTAAGATATTATATAATATAAATAATTAATATTAAAAATATGGAAACCATTTTATCATGTTTAATTCATTTAAGTGGAATAATTTAATTAATAATTTGGTCTCGTTGACGTGTCGAAAAAATGAGTTTTCAAGAAATTCCTTTTTCAAGCATAAGATGGTCTTATAATAACTATATGAAAAGTAATAAAAATTAACTTAAATTAAATAAATACTTAATAATATATAATATATAAATTTATTTTATGTAATTCATCATGAGGGATTATTTTAATTAGAAATTATAATGAAAAAGTATTCACTTGTAAACTGTTATCATAAAAATGTGTTTTCAGCTGAAAAATATACAAAAATTAAAATCTTTTATCATGGAGTTTTATATACCATTAATTTGTATACATTTAACTAATAATTAATTATTATTCAATTAAGATAAATAAAAATATTAATGGTAATTTTAATTTTTATATTTATGAAAAAGTAATGACAGTTTGACAGAAATCAGTATTTTTCCAAAATCACTGAAAATAAATATTTTTAGATAAATTAAAAAAAATAAAACAAGTCTGTATTGATGTTATTATATTAAAAATGATTTTAATTTTTCTAAATTTCAAATTTTAAAATACCCAAAATTTATTTATAACACATTCACAAAAAACAAATAAAAATCCATTCTACAGAAACCGTATTTGTTTCAAGAATAAAAGATGTAGTTAAAAATCGACATCAAATTCCTAATAATTAATTAACAAACACTTATTTAATATAACCACTATATACTAAAAAATTAGTTATTCCTATTCATACACTCCAATTTAATATCATGGTTATAACATTCATATTTAAATAATAATATTTTAATAATATATCATGGTTCGTTTAATTTTAGTGGTGTGTGTTGTATACACTAAGGAACATAGAGTTCTTTTAAAATATTAATGTTTAAGATTATATCCCCTTTAAATAATTTTTATCCTCTTAAAAAAAAATTCAAAAAAATTTGCTTTAACATCTAAAAATTCCCTTTTTACAAAATCCCATAGTCATATAAATGGCCAATAAAACACCCTATTTAATGTGGGAAAGGGAAATATGAATTTCATCTTGCATAACACATTACTATGTATTTATAAAGAGTATAATTTTTGGTATTTGATAATATATACATGAATTAAATTTAGGAATAATTATATAGACTTATATAGATAATTTATCACAATAATTTGAATGATACTGAACAAGATAACAACCACAAAACCATAAAACATTTATGAATTAAAATAAAATTTATTTATCATATATGAATGTAATTTTATAATGTTTTTTAAAATACTTTTCCAAGATTTGAGGGATTATTTTACAGTAATTATATAATACACTATAAAATATTAATATTTTTTTAATTTATGATTATTGAATACAATTTCATCCTTTCGTTTTGCTTCAAATAATTTACTGTTAATCTCTTGCTCTATTAAATTAATATCCAATATGAATTTTTTGTTCCAAAACAATTAAAATTAACAATTAACGAAACATCAGATCTATTAAAGAATAACTTGACTTTCCTAAAATGTAGATTGAAAGCAAAAAGTTCTATAAAAGGTAATATAATACCAAAAATGAATTTGAATATTTTAATCTCTAAAATTCAATAATAAAATAAAATGTTTAATAAAAATCATTCCATAATTAAATAACCCAATATCCCAAATGACCATAGAATCCTCAACATGAATGTATGTTTTAACCTCAATGTTTATCTCATACCATTCTGTATACATCTCTTGAATGATAATATCATTCTTCTCAAATAACATCTTACGTTATATCTAATGGATATATACATATATGTATCCACATAGTAAAAAATTTACCAAAATATCATTAAGCACATAAAAGTGCTAAAAACTAAAAATGATTTGATACATTAATATGTTTCAAAAATATATATAATATAAAACCCTCCAAATAATTTATGAATAAGAAATTTCATTCTAATAATCACATTTCATTGACTAGCTGTAGGGTTTCCACCCATATTTCTCTTCCATATCATGTTTAAGGCATGTTTCCTAACTGAATATTTTGATTTGAAAACCATCAAGGTGTATTTACTTTTTCTAAAAACTATATTTATATAATTCATATAAAATTCCCTAAAATATGATAAAAACCCTCAAAATAACATTAATTATCCAAGGTGTTTTAACCACTAATGTCTTTTATACAACGGAATTTTTCCTCAAAAATAAATAATATAAATTGAATATAATTAACTAAACATCAAGGATATACAAAATATAATTCTATTCTATAAAAAACCCTTATCATTTAATCAATGTTACATTTCCTTTGTTCCATTCAACATATTATTTCAAATCATTGAAGGAAAAAAACTTCGTAACAATAATTTAATGATTATTAGTTTCTATAACCAGCATACAATTGATAAAAACACTTCAACAACATGATTATAAAGTTTCAAAACATATAAACTTCAAAAATTCCAAATTAATGATTTCATATCATATTCCCTTTGGAAATAATAATTAAATTCTGGAATTGATGTCGATAATAAACACATTATCCACATCGATAACATTGAACTATTAGTCATGAATTTCTTGATCATTTTGTCCCTACATCCTTTTAAAATGACCCATCATTTTTCATTGGTAATTAGATACTTTTTGGAATTATTTAATATACATAATGCATCAACTAGGTCCTTTATGTTATTTTCTATTATTCCTCTTCCCAAATAATAAAAAGGTTGTAAATTGATTGTTTTTTTCCTTATCACTATTAACACTTAATATTCTATGACATTCCACACTTCTGTTCTGTAATGTTTTTTTAAATTCAACTATGTTCTAGGTGTTGATGAAGATTCTAGATAGATCAGTTGGAATGATAACATTATTTATAACTACTGTTCCCATTAATAATGGTCTCTCGTTATTTAAATCCTTACATTTTCCATCACATTGGTTTTTCTCATGCATTCTCCTATTTCACCCCATTAACTAAAAGTACTAAAAAAATATGATAATAAATATAATAATAAACATAAAAAATTGAAAATTAATAGGAATGAGAGGAATGACCATTGAATGACAATTATAACATAATTTATAAGACTCTTGATGGAATTCATGGTTATCCATGGTTGTGTTTCCAATTAGGATTTCCAACCATAAAATTGTTCATCTCATTTCTAATGGTTCATAAAGAGTATGAAAATTTTCAATTAATATACCATAGGAGTGTCAGAAAAAGTGTGAAGCATCAGTATTTTTCATGTTCCATGTAATGATCGAGTCAAAATTAATGTTCCCATTTCAGATTTGTTACCCATTTGTGAAATTTTTTCATACACAAATCCACTTGTAGTATCAAAATAGAGATGTAATTACTTAAAAACAACTCTCTATATAGGTCACAGAAATTATTGGATATTTTTTATGATAAAACATACCCTTAGACATATACCTAGGGTTCTCACTAGATTTCTCTCAACCTAGATTATGATGGATAATTAAATATTTTCTCTAAAACTAACTATATCGACCTAATCATGTTACCCGTATTATAGAGTTTTTTTGAATATAAATATCCATTAATACTACAAAAGGTTTGTAAAGTCATAGTATAGTAGCAATACTAGTTTTATAATACATTAAAAGATACCTAAAGAATGAAATTCCAATTTAATTTCCTTAATGTCCTCTTAAATAAATTTAATCTCCTAAAAGAATATAGTATAACATATGGAATATAAATGGGAAAGGGGTGAGACAAAAATACCATTATGGGAATAGATATGATAAATAAATATAAAATTTGAGTCAAATGGGTAATATTATATCATCAAATAGAAGGCATATTGGTACTCACAATGAATAATAACATAATGATTGTTTTACAATTATATCATGGTAAAATATGGAATGTGGATGTAAAATTGAACATGAAATAAAAATATGTTAAGGCATAATATTGAGAAAAAATCACAAGGAGGAAAGAGTCTCAAAATGGATTACATTCACTCCATACTCTCATACATGACTTTTCATTAACCGAATCATTGCCTAGTAAATTTGATTGGTATATATTTCTAGGTCCACCCATCAATTTCATTTCATGTACATGCATATGTGTTCCACATAAATCAATCAATCATAATAAATTACATAATAATTATCCATGTAATGAATTTATTTCTATAATATAGTCTCAAATCATAATGAGATGATATTTCATAGAGAATAAATTTGATTAATGAAATTTTGAAATGTATCACCCCATAAATAAAACGGATAATAAGATAATAATACTTTTGAGAGATATATATTCCTAATTGATAGTCTATTTATAACATCAATGGTTGTTTAAATTTATTATTATATCATTAAAATATTCCCTAGAATATTTTTTGATATAAAAAGCATTTTAACATTAAAATCATGTCCTAAAGATCATAAAATTTCAATAATATTATAAAACTTTATCTTTTAAAATATTCAAGGAATAATATAAAATATGCTTAAAATAGTTGATTTTTCTTGATGGTGGGTAATTCCATACAAACAATATAAGTAAAAAATATATTTCATTCCCATTTTTATAAAAAAATGTCAAATATTACCCTGTTTTGTTAACACAAGGAATATTCCATTCAATAAATTATTAAAAAAGATACAAATTATAGGTAATGATTGTTTTAAACTATAAAAGTAGAACATTAAAATAATTCTTGAATCATTTTTAGAAAATATGGGAATATAATAAAATTTATTTTTGACCAATAATATAAATAACGACCTCACTTATTAATAATATTTCATTATTAATTTTAAGTTCCAAATAGCGGAAAATTATACATTTACATGAAAATAAAATCAATAAAATATGGAATAAAATATATTGGGTTTAATACAGTAATACAAAAAAACTCTTTACAGATAGAAATAAGCACAAACAATCCTAAATAATGATAGGATTGTAAAATATACCATCGCCACTTTGGTAATATTTGAATCATAATCCCCATGAATTATGTATGTTTATTGTAACTTCAAATACCATGAATTATGATAGATTTTTGACATAATATGTAATGTATAAGGACTTTAATTTTAAATTTATTATTTTCGGATATTATATGTATTATTTTCAAGACCAAGTAATGAGATGGTTTGCGATTCTGAGGCCAGGTTTTTCTTGAAAAAATTATTGAAATATACTAAATATATTTAATAGTATATGGAAATAGTTTTCCAAAAAAAGGTGAATAACTCACGAATGGAGCTCCCATATCTAAAATCTGAGGTCACCATTGAGTTCAGAACACCGGTTTTATACACGGTGTGAAATAATCTTTTTCGTGATGGGGGATTTTTAAAAAAGTTATCATGGGCATAAAATATATAAATTAAATTAATAAATTTATTTGTTTTATTATTTTTAAAAATGGTATCTTTCTCTCCAATACGTATATGGTTATATAAATCAGCCACAGTTTTCCCCTCAAACCCTAATGATTCAGACAATAGTTGGAGCGATTGATTGGTGAATGACAATAGTTCAGGATTGGATCATGGATCATTTCATCAACAGAGTTCATGGATCTCCCCAATGAAGAAAAAAATTATTCTTCCCCAACAATCGATCCAAACTCATGGTATGATGTTTTTTATTTCAAACCCATTTCTTAATATCAGAAGAATTTGGATCATATCTAGGTACTTATTTGATACGTGCATCATCAGTAGAATTAATTTGATGTATTTTTTTTGTTTTTCTTGTTTTAATCCATTTTTGTTCATCTTTATTTCTTAAAATGAATTGAGTCCAAATGAATGAAGGATATGTTTTGTTACTAAAATTTTATTATATATGTATTTCACCCATATTTCTTCATTCAATAATCGTTGGTATTTTTTTGTAGAACTATTTTAAAAATTATTGTTTTTCAATCATTTTGTGACTATTCATTATCACAATAGAATGAAATTTTGGGCCTTGAAAGAAATGGTGGTTGTGGTTCCAAGATCGAAGATGACGGTGGATAGATCAGTCATGAATAGAACTGATTCAGGGGTTCATGATTTTTCATGAGTAGCATTTGGGGATGTAGAAGATGACTGGTTTCACCCAAATTTACCCTATAGGTATGCGGTCATTATAGTACAGTTAGTGGTCGAATCCACGGGGACCGAAGAAGAAACCTAGAGACACTCTGATTTTGGAGAGATTTGGCTATGGAGTGGCCAAATATTTTGATTTATTTTATTTGAAACTAGTGATTTAATTTAAATAAAATAACATTCAATTACTTAGTCTAAAACAAGTAATGGAGATGAGTTGATCCTAAGTTGTTACTAGGGTTAGATTGGATGTATTTATTTTCTTGTAACATTTTAGTTCAATAATTCAAGACGTATCCACAAAATGATATTATTTCTCAACATCATTCTCTAGTTTAATCCTTAAAAAATTACAAGTCCAATAACAAATTCACTTAAAGGATCAATTTAATGATCACTCCACGGAATTGGATAGTACTAGCACTCGAAATGTGTCATTGTTAAAGTTGGAGAATATAAAGAAGAAAATAATCATCAAATGGAAATCTTAAATTAATGAAATGATTAAGGAATTTTAGATCATAAAATAAAGTCCAAACTTCCCCATTAAACTCCCTAGGACCAACACATAAGGGTTTATCCCCCCATTGATTCTATGATCTCAAAGGAAGCGGAAGGCAGGCTCATAGGGGCAGAATTGAAGAAGAAAAATAAAACAATGTAACGATCACTACACCATTTTGTGAATAAATTCACAAGTTTTGGTGTCAATAAGATCACACCTTGGGAAAATGTTGTAAATTTAAAAATAATAATAAATTAAAAATTGTAAATGATGAGATTTTATAAAGAACTAATGTAATTCGAACAACTTACATGAGAATGGAGAATGATTACAACATCAAATTGATATCATAACATTACAATGAAACAAAGAACCAAGGATCCCTAAATCCTCCACCACTACAACCATAAATAAGGAAAAAGGAAGCCTTGGGTCGATCCACCACTTCCCAAGTATCTTTAACTAATTTTGGGTGGCCAAAGTGGGTGGACATTAAATGTAGAGGAGACTTTCCAACTCTTGCCTAGAAGTGGGAGCCAGCTTTCAACCAACAAAAAGAAGCACATAATTCACCTTCTATAATGCCGAATTGGAGTGGGCCATAAAATACATAAATGAAGCTCCGGATGTCCCCTAACCTCCTGTAAAATTTCAGCCCAAAATAATGTTTGGTTTTCATGATATGATTTAAATGGTGGGATGTTTTTCTGGGCCATGGAATCTGGCCCAGAATTGCATCTTCAACATGATCCACCTTAAACTCCACTAAATAATTCGATTTATCTTGGGACACTATTCAATGAAATTTTTCCAATGATTGCTTCTATCTCTAGATAAATTTTGAGAATCTTTGGTCTTGAATAATGGCCGATATAGTACATTTATTGGGCTACTATCTAGCTCACTTCTCCCAGAATGTTGTTGGTTCAAGGACCACTTTGGTGGTCTTCCAATTTGTATCTTCAAGTGATCCAAAATCATGAATTGTTCCTTATAGCATGGGAGACATGAAAAAAAAAATCAACACCATTTGGTGTTTTTTGAGATGTTCATGAATGTACCATGTAATAGTAAATTTTAGGAAAGAATTGCAATCATGATGTGAAATGATGTTCAAAGTGTAAAATGCACTAAAATGGTATTTATAAATAACAAATAACATGAAAACTAAATAAATTAATAATTAATATTGGACTCTTCCAGTGGATAATCACACCCCCCAACTTGATTTTTTCTAGTCCCAAGAAAAACATATCTCACAAAAATGAAATTCAAATGAATTTTTCCAAAAACATTTTAACACATATTGCTCACCAAAAGACCTCATACCAAAAAATTATGAAACCTATCAAAATAATTTAAAACAATATATGTCTACAGGTATAACTCAAGCCCAAGCCCATTCTTTTGTTCAAATTCATCACCACATTTCATCCAATTTCAATAAATCATGACGAAGTGTTGTGCATCACAATAGACATGGGTGTTCATTTTCATTTAAAGGGAGAAAAGATGGAAGATCTATGAGGAATGAAATTTTAATATTAAGATGAGTATTCATTTTTTTGTTTTTGTTTTTGGTTTTTTTTCATGGTAATAGAAATTTAATTCAATCGAGTCAACCCATGTAGGATGACTTTGCCGATGACTCCCAGGATCAAAGACCTTAGGGAACCAAGTGAAGATCAACTACTCGGGCATCTTCTTGAGATTACTCAATAAAAAACTCAAATTACCAAAAATAGAGATAAAGTTCCCAAATCAGGGCCAAACAACTATGGAGTCACGATCCCCAAGTGCTGAAATCCACGCACTAGGTCATTTCATTTCACTATGCGCAAATTGATTTTTTTTGAATACTCATGTAAAAATAAAAATGAACACCAAACCTATGGCATTTAATATGGGACCCCAAGAACTCAAACTAAAACCCCACAATCTAAAGGATTTTCATTGTGTATTTTTATTAAATGGATGAAAATATGACTATGAAAAATCACATCGAACAACCAAAATTTCCAAAATTTATGAACATGAACATAAACATGCATTAAAATCAGAATCAAGGCATGAAAAATTATTGGATATCCAATTTGATAGATTGAAATGTGTGTTATCATGTTCATGGTTATTGAAATTTTTCCTTCCACACATTTTTTACCACACAAGATCAAAATTTATATTTCATCTCCCCCCAGCATAAAATAACATTTTCCACATTGTTCAATGAAAAGAAAAGTTAGAAGGGGTAGGAGAAGTGTAACAACCTGAGATTTTATAAGATATATTCTTTTTAATTTATTTCATATCTTCTGTTGTACGATACACCAAGATTATCTTGCGCTATACACAACACTGTATTAGGTTGCAGTATACGCAACATTATTCTTGGATCGTATTACACACAATTTCAAGTTTGTTTGATAGTTGTTATTCTATGCAACATTGAGTGTGTATGTATATATATATATATATATATATTAAATGTATAAATGAAATATGGTTGTATTTTGTTATATGCAACAACAAAGGAGTCTTGCACTACACACAACCCTGATTTGGCTTGCATTACATGCAATCATGACCTTCCTCGATAGTGTGTGTTGTACGCAGTACCGGGTTACACTAAACAACGATATATGGTTATAATATTATCAAGAACTAGCCGTTATGAATAGTATTAACTATGTTTTGAATTTTATAACATTATTATTCATCTTATGCATTTTCTAGAACAAGCCATGAGAACAAAATAAACTTTTCGTGTAAAATAAGTATTTTTCAAAAAATGCAGTTTTACCACCTTTTGATGGCGCACCCACATTAAATCTTGTTTTTGACATGTTTATAAGTTCAATTTGACAAAATAAAATTCTTCTTTGGAATTATGATATAAAAATTTACTTTGGATAAAATTTTCATATTATTCTGATAACTTTCATTATTAAATGAATAGTAAAAACACGCTATATTTTAATTAAAAAAACGTTTTCATCATAATAATTTATATGGTTAAATTATAATGTTGAGGGGTTTTAAAGTATAAATAGAATATATTTTTACCATTTAATATAATTTATTTCATTAGCATTGATTTTACAATGAATTCATAGGTTAAATCAATTCAATCTTTTGCAATGTTTTAAACAAAAACTCATTTTCTTTCGACAATGAGATTAATTTTAATTTAATTTCTGCAACTTCTGTGTATTGAATTTGGAAAAATTGATTCCAAATTTGGATTCAGTGGGTCCAAATTATGTTAATAGGTTACTTTTATTTTTTTGATATTATGAATAGTAACTACGGTAATTTTTATTTACTACAGTTAAAGGTAAATCGGGTAATTAAGGGTAAAAATAAGATTATAAAATTACCCTAACACTTGAAAAAATCTTATTGGATGAATAAAAGTAGACCCGTATCCCATAAGGGTCGGACTAGATTCATTTCATTGAATTTTTACCGTGAAATAATATAATTATTATTAGAACCAAAAGAAAGTGACAACATGTCACTCTCTTAACTCTTATAAGTATATTAATTTTAATTTAGTGATAAACTTCATGAAACATCGAAAATGAATAGTATATATAAATCTAATAAAATTATCTACATAATATGAATTTATTTATAATTTTTAGGGATTAAGTAATTATCATTAAAGGAAACATAATAGTGAAGTTGAAATTATGTTATTAAGAGAAATATAAAATATATGGTTTTAAAAATATTAAAATAAATATTATATGAACTATTTAATGTTCTCCACTAATTCTATAGATAAATATGACATGTTAAGAATCTATTAAATCTTTTATTTAGAACATATCTTCTGTATATTTTTTATTTAAATTCAAATAAATGAATAGTGTCACAATTGACACTATTGTTATTTTAGAAAAATAACATATTATAAAATTGTTTAAAAATAACAAAAATATTTAAAAATTATTAATTTAAATTTATATGGTCTAAAAAGTTATAAAGTATCCAATTATGGACAATTCACAACAAATAAGTAATTATTTATAATAATTTAAAATTTATAATGTAATTACCACAAATAAAATTAAATTGATTAAATAAGGATAAATCAAGTTGATAATGTTTAAAATAAATTCCTAAAATGTCTAAATTTTATTTTTTGATAATATTACAACACTATATCAACTAATATTTGGATTTGAGTCATTTTGTCTGTTTTTATGTTGGTTTGGGATTTAATATAAACTAATATTTCTTATATTTCCAAAGGTGCCCCTCTCCTCCCTTATAAAAGGACATCTCCTCTCTCTTCTCCTAACCAAAATTGGAGCCTTGAAGCTCGGCCAAACCCTTCCCATTTAACTTATCAACTTCCCTAGAAACATAATAGAGGTTCTGGTCTTCTTCAAAGACCAATTTTAGTACCCTAAGAGCAGGTTTCAAAGAGGCGTGTCAAAGAAGAGGTAATATCCGTTACCGATTCTTTCAGGTTTCTTTCTTCTTCAACTTCTTCTTATTTAGTTGTTTAATTATGAAGTAATAACATCAGTATCACTCATATACTGATATGTTATTATAAGTATGAAACAACCATATTTCACCATTTATCCATCCTACGGAAAATGAAATCACCGCGCGTGCGTACGTACGGAATACCGTCTCCACGCCGTGGTGTAATCTATTTTCCACCACCACCTTACTTGGATGGGTATAATGGTGCCAATAATGTCTATATATGATTATTGTAAAGTGATATTGATTCTGTAATATTATACATACACTTAAATACAATTCCACGATCATGGGAATGATATCATCGCTCTTGCGTACGTACGGACTACTGTCTCCACGAAGGCGATGAGATTCATTTTCCATGGTTAACCATTCAAGAATGATTATAAAGTATATATAAAGAATAATAATTAAATTTATGTTATAATAATGCTACTAGATTTATGTATATATATATGTATTTCATCTATTTAATTTCATTCAATTCAATAAGGAAACGAAAACAGCGTTCATGCGTACGTACGGCCTACCGTCTCCATGAACGGTCTATTTCTTTCCTTTTATCGAACTATTATATATATGTATATTATATTATATATAAATAATGTTTTACATTCTGGAATTATGTAAATCAAAATATATGTAATAATATCAAGAACGAAAAGTCAAAACACATACGATAATTGAAATGATTTTACCCAAAACGCTGCTTTTACATGGAATTTACAAAAGAACGTGTAATATAAAGTCATAAGTGAAACATATATGATATCATAACCATGAATATGATTATTTAATAATTAAATTACATTATTGAAATCATTATACAGGAGGTTAGGATCCATACGAAGCATATCTGACCAAAGGTAAGGGATAATGTTGCAATCTCAATTGTTTTCTATCCGAGATTGCTTATACGTAAGTATTTACTGGGGTTATATTTATCATCCATGTCCAAGTTTTATAAAAATGTTTTCATGTATGTTTAAACTCCTTTTTACCCTTTTTTGACTTATACCACATGTTATGGAAGGAATCTTTCTTTTTTTACAATACAAGGAACTTTTTGACTTTTACGACAAAAGTACGAGGAGAATGTTATTTTTAACTTATACGGGGTGAATAGATTTTTACGATTTCATAACGACTTATTTTCATGAAGCTTTCTCTACAAGATTGAATGATTATTTTCAAAAAAAAACCCTTTTCTTTTAAAATTCCCTGGAATTTTGTGAAAAGAAAATGATTTTGAAAAATGAATGATATTTTCCTCAAGAATTCATTTCAATTGTTTTTATCAAAACCATTTTCCATCTAAGATGACATTGTTTCATATGTTTATGTTTCAAGTATAATGTCTCTATGATTTACATGGTTTCACTTTTCTTATTATAAAATGATATCCATTTCTTTTATATGGATTATTTGATGATGGGATAATATTTATGGAACCCATTTTATTCTTTGGGTTATGTTGAATGATTAATGTTTATGTTGTCGCACACGTAATAATAATTTCATTATGAGATGGGTGGGACCTATATCTCCCTCCAATGCATTGAGTAAAGATTTATATCTCATGAGATAGACATGGCTGGAATGGTAAGTTAATCTGGTTCAGTATTACAGGACTAGAACGAGGAGTGAACTCGATTCAGAAAGGGACTTTGTCCACTAAGATGGTCTTGGCAGCAATGCCTTGGCTAATATGGAAATCATATCATGTGCATAATGATTGCCAAAATTACATGTTTTATTCCCATGATATTTTATCATGATTTCTGTTCCATTATGATCTATGCCTAATGTACTTCCATGTTTTATGTCATTGCTCAAGATTTTGATGTTTAAACATTATGTTCATGTTTTTAAGTTCAAATGTATATTGTATGTTTTATTTTATCCATGATTACCCTTACTGAGCGTTTGAGCTCACCATTTTTATGTTTTCTTTTCCCCCAGGATTTAAAGAAAGGTTTTAGGTAAGGAAACAAAAAGTGGAAGATCTTTATGGGAGATGTTGAAGATCTTTCACCACGATTAGAAGATTTCGTTACAAGTTTCCAAAGACACTAAAAAATTACATTCCTTGTGTGTCTATTATTATTATGTATTAAGTATTCCGAAAAAGTAATGTAATTTCCATTTATGTCAAGATTCGGGTCTCTACAGTTGGTATTATAGTAATGGTTTAGTAAACCTTTGGAAACTAGGATTTGAAAACTTTAGTGAGATCCCTAGAGATATTTCTAAGGTATGTCTAGGGATGTCCCTAAGGTTAAGTATACGTATAGGTTATAGTTCTAGAATTGCGCTAACGATCTTAGAATTTAAACCTAAGATTTTTGATATTGAAGGTACTCCCCCTTTATTATGTTGTTTTCCATAGCATGGTATTTGCCTCTCACACTATTATTTTTGGGTTTTAGATGATGGTTGGAACCCGAAGGAACTGTGTTGATCAATGTAATGGAAAATGCAATGATTCTCCTCCTGACCAAACCAATGTCATGGGAGATGGAGTGCACAATCTTATTTCTATACTTACACAATCTATGAATCACTCTGGACATCAAAATGAGTAGATAAAGGAGCACCATTTTGTTGAATCCTTCATGAGGCAGCGTCCAACTTCATTCAGCAGGTCTTCTAATTCCGTAGGGGATAAACAATGGATCAGTACTACTGAAAAGATATTTTCAGTTCTACAATGTTCTGAGCATGATAAAGTCATCTTAGAAGTATATCATTTGGAAGGTGATTCTAATCAATTGTGGAATCTTATCAAGAATATGAGGCAAAGAGATGAAATTGATTCCATGGAATGGGATGAGTTCAAGAACTTTTTTCAGTAAGTACTTCCCTCGTATTCTTCGAACAAAGATGGAAAATGACTTTCTTGAGATTAAGCAGAAGGATGATGAATCTGTTGGTATATACGAAGCGAATTTTACAAGACTTTCAAGGTATGCATCTGGCTTTATCATCCAACCTGAAAGTGAGGCTGATCAATTTTTTAGTGGCTAAAAACCATGTTTTCGAAGTGCATTAGCTATAAGAGACTTCAGTAGATATGAAGAAATTGTGTGTTGTGAAATCAAGGTAGAACTAGAATTTGGTGTAACATATCCATCTCATGTTTTTGACAAGAAACGAAAGATGGAGTTCAAAGATAAATCTCAAAACAATGGTGAAAAGAATATGAATGTTTCTTTATGCTCAATGTGTGGAAAAAAGCATGGTGGAGATTGCCTAAAAGGTACTAGAACATGTTTTAAGTGTGGAAAAGAAGGTCATTGAGCAGTTGATTGTCGAAGTAATGGGAAAAAGGATGCTATTGATGTGAATAGAGAAAAGACTACAGAGAACTCTCCACCAAAACTTCAATACTTCAACTGCAAGGAAATAGGGCATTATGCTAATAAATACCCTAATCCATGGGTTAATGATGATCAACGTGAGCAACCTTTTAAGTCAAAGGATAAAGGGAAGTATCATGCGATCACTATTTGTGATGTTTAGTATGAAAATGAAGTTGTGTAATGATTAAGTGTTTATGTAATGGGATTTCAAAATAGTATCATGGAAACTCATTTATGGTATTGTGGAATTTTGGAATATCTATGTATTGGTTTTCAATAATTATATGGTACTGGTTACCATGAAAAAGTGATTGAAATATTTTTGGAAAGTAGATGAAATGCACATAATGAAGGGATAAGTAGAAAATAATATGATAGTAATCATGAGCTCATGACTGATATAAGGACTAAGTGATATTATAGTTTGAGTATATAGAATTTTTGGGAATTTGGTATGTGGAAAGTGTTAAAATTTGACAACATTCATGTTTTCACTGAGGTTCAATGGGTATTAATTCTTCAAGAGAATACATTATTAAGGTATTCACATGTTTTTAATTTGACCAACAAGATATATCTTATGATATATGGGGGATAAATGATGGCATTCACATGATTGTTATTGACATTTCCAGTAATCATTTTCTTAAAACTATGAGCTTGGACCGAAGTATTTTAGATAAGCATAAAGATTGGAATGGATTATGTTGGACATAAGTTATTATTGTTTAAGGATATAACTTTTTTCGATATTATTGATGGGATGTTATAGTAATTTAGTTTTAGAAAAAGGACAACCTGCAAGACGGGCGATAGCCCATCACGTCGGACAAGGCTGTGGGAATCGAACCCACAACCGAAGTGCGATTGGCCTTTATCACCTACCACTGGCCTACATGAAGTCCCTGGTTAGTAGAAACTAGTTTTATTTTATTAAGTGGTATGATAGATGAAATATAAGTCCATTTTTGGAATCAAATACGATTAACCACACCATAGATGGACTTATGTATATTTGATAAATTTTTCTAACCTTTTGTTTGAGACAGATGGAATGACCCATCATTCTATCACATGATCTTCTAACACTTCACTAATGACAACTTCAACTTTATTTCATTATGTGATTAAGTGGAAATTGTCCAAGTAATGACCAATGGTGAGAATGTACCAAAATCAAGAACATATTTCTTCTAATTCCAATTTCTTCAACTTTAGGGAAAAGATCATGAAAACCAAAAATGTTTTCCTAGTGACATTATATCCGATGAATCAGATGGTACCTTAGATCATCACAAATCTATGGATTTGTGATTGTTGGATTTTTCATATCCATGTTCTCTACCATTCTCTATCAGAACATGATGGTTAGATTTCTCTTCCATGTCCATATTTTCACCTATGTTCTCCTATGTGGAAACCCAGTGATTAGTTTATTTGGGTAACCATTACGTTTCATACTTTAGTTTTTAAAGATAAGTTTTGGTATTAATTTTTACTATGTGGGGTTCATTTAAAGAAACTTTCAAGTAGAAAACCATTTATAACCCCGACGAATATCGAGGGCGAAATTCATTTTAAGGGGGGTAGAATGTAATAACCTGAGATTTTATAAGATATATTCTTTTCAATTTATTTAATATCTTCTATTGTACGATACAACAAGATTATCTTGCGTTATATGCAACACCGTATTAGCTTGCAGTATACGCAACATTATTCTTGGATCGTGTTACACACAATTTCAAGTTTGTTTGATAGTTGTTATTCTACGCAACATTGAGTGTGTATGTATATATATATATATATATTAAATTTATAAATTAAATATGGTTTTATTTTGTTATACGCAACAACGAAGGAGTCTTTTACTACATGAAACCCTGATTTGGCTTGTATTACACACAATCGCGACCTTCCTCGATAACGTGTGTTGTACGCAGTACTGGGTTTCACTAAACAATGATATATGGTTATAATATTATCACGAACTAGCCTTTATGAATATTATTAACTACATTTTGAATTTTATAACATTATTATTCATCTTACACATTTTCTAGAACATGGTATGAGAAAAAAATGAATTTTTCGGGTAAAATAATTATTTTTAAAAAAATGCAGTTTTGCCGTCTTTTGATGGAACACCCACTATAAATCTAGTTTTTGAAATTTTATAACTTCAATTTTACAAAATAATATTCTTCCTTGTAATCAGCATATAAAAATTTATTTTGGATAAATTTTTCATATTATTCTGATAACTTTCATATTTTAATGAATAGTAAAAACACGATATATTTTAATTAAAAACAACTTTTTTCATCGTAATAATTTATATGGTTAAATTATAATATTGAGTAGTTTTAAAGTATAAATAGAATATATTTTTACCATTTAATATAATGTATGTCATTGGCATTGATTTTACAATGAATTCATAGGTTAAATCAATTCAATCTTTTACAATGTTTTAAACAAAAACCCATTTTCTTTCGACAACGAGATTAATTTTAATTTCATTTCTGCAACTTCTGTGTATTGAATTTGGAAAAATTTATTCCATATTTGGATTTAGTGGGTCGAAATTATGTTAATAGGTTACTTTTATTTTTTGATATTATGAATAGTAACTACGGTAATTTTTATTTACTACAGTTAAAGGTAAATCGGGTAATTAAGGGTAAAAATAAGATTATAAAATTGCACTAACACTTGAAAAAATACTATTGGATGAATAAAAGCCGACCCATATCACCTAAGGGTCGGACTAGATTCATTTCATGGAATTTTGACCATGAAATAATATAATTATTATTAAAACCAAAGAAAGTGACAACATGTCACTCTCTTAACTCTTATAAGTATATTAATTTTAATTTAGTGATAAACTTCATGAAACATCAAACATGAATAGTATCTGGAAATATAATAAAATTATCTACATCATATGAATTTATTTATAATTTTTAGGGATTAAATAATTATCATTAAAGGTAACATAACAGTGATGTTGAAATTATTTTATTAAGAGAAATATGAAATAAATGGTTTTAAAAATATTAAAATAAATATTATATGAACTATATAATGTTCTCCACTACTTTTATAGATAAATATTACATGTTATGAATCTATTAAAACTTTTATTTAGAACATATCTTCTGTATATTTTTTATTTAAATTCAAATAAATGAATAGTCTCAAAATTTACACTATTGTTATTTTATAAAAATAACATATTATAAAATTGTTTAAAAATCACAAAAATATTTAACAATTATAAATTTAAATTTATATAGTCTAAAATGTTATAAAGTATCCAATTATGGAAAATTCACAACAAATAAGTAATTATTTATAATAATTTAAAATTTATAATATTATTACCACAAATAAAATTAAATTGATTAAATAAGGATAAATCAAGTTGATAATGTTTAAAATAAAATACTAACATTTATAAATTTTATTGGTTGATGATATTACAACTCTATATCATCTAATATTCGGATATGAGTCATTTTGGATGTTTTTAAGTTGGGTTGGGATTTAATATAAACTAATATTTCTTATATTTCCAAAAGGTACCCCTCTCCTCCCTTATAAAAGGGCATCTCCTCCCTCTTCTCCTCACACAAATTGGAGCCTTGATGCTTGGCCAACCCCTGACCATTTCCCTTATCAACTTCCCTAGAAACATACTAGAGGTCCTAGTCTTCTTCAAAGGGAAATTTTATTACCCTAAGAGGAGGTTTCAAAGAGGCGTGTCAAAGAAGAGGTAATATTCGTTATAGATTCATTCAAGTTTCTTTCTTCTTCAACTTCTTCGTATTTAGTTTTTTAATTATGAAGTAATAACATCACTATCATTAATATACTGATATGTTATTATAATTATGAAACAACCATATTTCACCATCTATCCATCCTACGGAAAACGAAATCACCGCGTGTGCGTACGTACGGAATACCGTCTCCATGCCGTGGTGTAATCTATTTTCCACCACCACCTTACATGGATGGGTATACTGGTGAAAATAATGACTATATATGATTATTGTAAAGTGATATTGATTCTTTAATATTATACATACACTTCAAAACAATTCCATGATCATGGGAATGATATCATCGCTCGTGCATACGTACATACTACCGTCTCCACGAACGTGATGAGATTCATTTTCCATGATTAACCATTCAAGAATGATTATAAATTATATATAATGAATAATAATGAAATTTATGACATAATAATTCTAATAGATTTATTTATATATATATGTATGTCATCTATTTAATTTCATTCAATTCAATAAGGAAACGAAAACAGCGTTCATGCGTACGTACGGCCTACCATCTCCATGAATGGTGTATTTCATTCCTTTTATCGATCTATAATATATATTTATATTATATTATATATAAATCATTTTTTAAATTCTATAATTATATAAATCATGATATAAGTAATAATATCAAGAACGACAAGTCGAAACACATACGATATATGAAATGATTTTACCCAAAACGCTGCTTTTACATGGAATTTACAAAAGAACAGGTAATATAAATTCATAAGTGAAACATATATGATATCATAACAATGAATATTATTATTTAATAAGTCAATGACATTATTTAAATCATTATACAGGAATTTCGGATCCATACGAAGCATCTCGGACCTAAGGTAAGGGATAATGTTTCAATCTCAATTGTTTTCTATCCGAGATTGCTTATATGTATTTATTTACTAGGGTTATATTTATCACCCATGTCCAAGTTTTATAAAAATGTTTTCATGTATGTTTAAAGTCTTTTTTACCCTTTTTTACTTTTACCATGTGTTATGGAAGGAATATATCTGTTGTTTACCATACAAGGAACTTTTTGACTTTTTCGAAAAAAGTATGAGGAGAATGTTATTTTTAACTTATACGGTGTGAACTGATCTTTACGGTTTTATAACGCCTTATTTTCATGAAGATTCCTCTACAATATTGCATTATTATTTTCAACAAAACAATTTTCTTTTAAAACTTAATGGAATTTTGTGAAAATAAAATGATTTTAAAGTAGAAAGGATATTTTTCTCAAGAATTCATTTCAAGTGTTTTTATCAAAACCATTTTCTATCTAAGATAAAATTGTTTCATATGTGTATGTTTCAAGTATAATTTCTATATTATTTACATGGTTTCACTTTTCTTATTATGAAATTATATCCATTTCTTTTATATGGATTATGTGATGATGGGATTATGTTTTTGAAACCCATTTTATTCATTGGGTTATGATGAATGATTTATGTTTATTTTGTGGCACAAGTAATAATGAATTCAATATGAGATGGGTGGGACCTATATCTCCCTCCAATGCATTGGGTAATGATTTATATCTAATGAGATAGACATGGTTGGAACGGTATGTTAATCCAGTTCAGTATTACAGGACTGGAACAAGGAGAGAACTCGATTCAGAAAGGGACTTTGTCCACTAAGATGGTCTTGGAAGCAATGTCTTGGCTAATATGGAAATCATATCATGTACTTAATGGTTTCCACAATTAAATGTTTTATTCACATGCTATTTTATCATTATTTATGTTCCATTATGATATATGCCTAATGTACTTCCATGTTTTATGTCGTTGCTCAAGATTTTGATGTTTCAACATTATGTTTATGTTTTTATGATAAAATGTATATGGTATGTTTTATTTTATCCATTATTACCCTAACTAAGAATTTGAGATCACCCTTTTTATGTTTTCTTTTCCCCCAGGATTAAAAGAAAGGTTTTAGGTAAGGAAAAAAAAAGTAGAACATCTTTATGGGATATGTTGAAGATCTTTCACAACAATTAGAATATTACGTTTCAAGTTTCCAAAGACACTAAACTATTACGGTCCTTGTGTGTCTATTTTTTTTATGTATTAAGTATTCCGTAAAAGTATTGTAATGTCCATGTACATCAAGATCCGGGTGTCTACAAGAAGAGTTCAAAGAGTAAATTAAAAATGAGAAACATGGAACAAATTCACTTGGTTTTTGATGTTGAAGTTCATGATGCTCTAGATTACTCCTTTGATATCTTGGGGGATGTAGGTACCTCCTTGATTGAACATGTATCACCAAAAATGGTCCATGAACCATAAAAAGAAGAAGAAACTAGACAAAAAAACAACACAATGATTTATTTAATTCCACGTATCATCATTTTTATGGTTTTCCCTGTTTTGTTTTTGTTTTTTTTAAATAAAACTAATGATACATTGTCATCTTTAAATTTCTAGGTAAGGTATTACTCAGGGATCACACTACGTGATACAGATGAATACGGTGCTCCCCTTTCATACCTATCCATACTCATAAATAAAGAATAGGTCAAAAGTATAAATTTTTATTAACCCAAAAAACATAAATAAAAAAATAAACTGATGATACATTGTCTTCTTTTAAATTTCTTTGTAAGGTATTACCCAGGGATTACACCGCGTGACCTAGACGAATACGATTTTCCCCTTTCATACCCATTCATACTCATAAAATAAGAATAGGTCAATAGTCTAAGGTAAAATAAAATTATATCAAAATGATCCACTAATACTATTGGAAATATAACGGTGATTAAAACAAAAAAATTATTAGAAACATGAAAACCACGGGTTGCCTCTCGTGTATCGCTTAATTTAACATCTTTAGCTCAACTTAAACCCCCCAACTTACCCAATTCCAACTTTAAAATTTTTAATAACCATATCTTTCTCCGCTTCAACATGATTGAAAATTCTTATCCCTTGTGGTTGGTAAGAATATTTTTATTTTGATTCATGAACAATCCTATTTTCTAAAATGAATGGGAAAAACCAAGGAATATCGGAAATGGTTGATCTATTTTCTTCTGTAGTATTTCCTAATAAATAAAAGATCAACCCCTATTTTTGGGTTTCATGAGATGAATTAATGAAAATTACAAAGTATTTCTTAACAAAAATGATGGGATACTAGAGTGGGGAAGGAAGGACAATGATTTTTGATTTTGTGTTGATTGAATTTTCTTAAAGAAGATTGGCAATTTGATTCAAAATCTGTTTATTCTACAAAATTTTTAGAATAAATAGGTTCCTTATAAAAATATGATTCATCCCCAAAAGTGTCCATTTGAATTATAAGATTCGGTATGAGCTCAATGTTTTGGATTTCTTCCAATGGTTTAGTGATCGGTGGTCCTAAAAAATCACTAATGGAGCAATGTTTAGGGAACTCAATCCATGATGTCAAGTTATTATCATTTGAATTCAAAAAATCAATTTCCTCCTGATTTAAACACTATTTATCTTGACTCTCAACATTACCTGACCACTTTAATTCTTTATCTAACTCTGAATTCCCAAATTCTAAAGTGATTTCTTCACATGTTTTAATGTTTTGTAGTTCTAACCTCAAAGATGAAACCTCAGAATTAATTATCTCCATTTTATTACACAATTTTTCAAGAAATTATTGAGGAACATATAGGATGGTATGTTGAACATGATGGACTTCACTAATATTGGACTCTTCAATTCTCCTTAAAAGGGTAGGAAATTTATCATTTAAACATTCTTTATCCCATTTATTGTACATCTCATCGGGTGCCGGGTAATCAATCAAGGGTTGATCAAAGTAATTACCTATGTTTTTTTATTCAAAAAATTGATTTTCAATTTCATTCCATCTTGGTTCTATGTTGGAGTATTTCTGAAGATAATCCATTGTATTAGAAAGAGATTTGTATTTCATATTTTTAGGACAAAGACAAAAAAAGAAAGGGGAAGAGAGAAGATAAATGGAGGTGAAGAAAGAGAATTTGGGGTGAGAAAAGAAATTGAGTATCTAAGGTGACTTACTTGGGTCCCTGGAAATGACCCCAAAATTTGGTTTTGCCCAAATTTACCCAACAGGTTTGTAGTCGTTGTAGTTCAGGTAGGGGTCGAATCCATAAGTACTGAAGAAGAAACCATGAGACACTCTGATTTTGGAGAGATTTGGTTATGGAGTGGCCAACTATTTGGATTGATTTGATTTGAAACTAGTGATTTAATTACTGAAAAAAAAACATATAATTACTTAGTCTAAAACAATTAATGGATATGAGATGATCCTAAGTTGTTACTATGGTTATATTGGATGTATTTATTTTCTTATAACGTTTCAGTTCACTAATTCAAGACGTATCCAAAAAATAATATAATTTTTCAACATTATTCCCCAATTTAATCCTTACACAATTCCAAGGATAATCACCAATTCTCTTAGAGGATCAATTTAATGATCACTTCAAGGAATTGGATCGTACTAGCACTCGAAATGTGTCATTGTTAATGTTGGTGAAGATGAAGAAGAAAATAATCATCAAATGGAAATATTAAATTAATGAAATTATTACAGAATTTTAGATCATAAAATAACATCCAATATTCCCCATGAAACACTCTAGGACCAACCCATAAGGTTTTATCCCTCCATTGATTCTATGATCTCAAAGGAAGCGGAAATCGGACTCATAGGGGCGGAATTGAAGAAGAAAAATAAAACAATGAAATGATCACTCCACCGTTGTGTGAATAAATTCAAAAATGTTTGTTTGAATAAAATCATGCCTTGGAGAAACTGTATCAATGTAAAAATAAGAATAATAGAAAAAGAGGAAATGAATAAATTTTATAAAGAACTAATGTAATTCAAACAAATTACATGAGAATGAAGAACGATTACAACATCAAACTGATAGCATAACATTACAGTGAAACAAATCACCAAATATCCCAAAATTCTCCACAAATACTACCTTAAATAGGAAATAAGGAATCCTTGGGTCGATCCACAACTCCCTAAGTCTCATTAATTAATTGTTGGAGGCCAAAGTGGGTGGACATTAAATGTAGAGGAGACATTTCAAATCTTGCCTTGAAGTAGGAGCCAACTTGCATCCAACGAACAGAAGCACCGAAATCACCTTCTAGAAGGCAAGATTGGAGTAGTCCATAGTTAACTTAAATGAATCCCATGGTGTCTCGTAATAGTCTTAAAAATTTCAGTCCAATATACTTTTTGGTTTGAGAGATATGATTGAAATGGTGGGATGTTTTTCTGGGACACAGAATCTGGCCCAGAATTGCATCTTCAACATGGACCACCTGAAACTCCATTAGAAAATTCGTATTATCTTGGTCCACTATTTAATTAAATGTTCCCCATGATGTATTCTATCTCCAGAAAAATTTTGAGACTCTTTGGTCTTGAATCATGGTCGCTACAGTACGTTTGTTGGGCTGTTATCCAGCTCACATCGCCCAGAATGTTGTTGGTTCAAGGCCCACTTTGGTGGCCTTCCAATTTGAATCTTCAAGTGATAAAAAATCATGAATTGTTCCTTATATCATGGGAGACATTAAAACAAAATATGAAAAAACAAAATCAATACCATTTTATGTTTTATGAGATTTACAAGAACGTACCATTCAATAATGCATTTTAGGAAAGAATTGAAATCGTGATGTGAAATGATGTTCAAAGTGTAAAATGAACTAAAATTGTATTGATGAATACAAAATCAAACAAAAACTATATAAATTAACAATAAATATTATTATATTCCATTGGATAATCAATGAATGATGATTTCACGATCGATTTGGTGGTCAAAATCTAGAAAATGATTAATGGAAATCTTTTCTAACCCCATATATTGTCTTCTTGGGTGATATTAATGAAGACAGCCTAAAATTTGGGTGATGCGTGAACGAGGCATGAGATACTATAAAATAATGAGTGATAGACCATGTAAATAGAGATTACACACTGTGTGGGGCCTTTTTGTTAGTAGATAGGGTTCCGAGATAATGATAAGTTTCACATTATATATGACCCTTATCATATGGTCTGACGCCCTTCCTTGTTGGATTAGTGTGTATATTGGAGAGTACACATACATGGGAAAAAATTACACATCCATATAGTTTGTTGTGTATATGTACCTAGGATTGGGATGGTATACATTAGCGGGTATATATACATATCCAATGTACACGGACAGAGCTAGGCGACACGGGAAGGGTACCGTTTGTCTCTACATGTTGTGTACTCCTTATACATAACATATATACTATGAAAACATACTTTTTGAATATCTTTTACAAGTAAATCCCTCAGGATCTCTATATACATCAAGTACCGCTGGTATACACCATGTACCCCCTTCAAGAGTGTTTGTAGATATTTTCATTCTTATTTCGTAAATGTATAGGTTGATCATGTCCCTTTGAACATTCCCACGAGGTAAAAATATGAAATTACACTGACACCAAAATATTTTGATCCCCTCTAGAGGTCGAGTCTCAGATGGAGACGTGGTGTCCCTCTATGATAGTGATGTGTGATCATCTATAAAAATTATTCCCTAGTTGGGGATTATTGAATTAGTGTAATCTCTGTAAATATGGTGTGGATCCTCCATCAGGAATGTTATCTAATCGGTTTGTGGTATAGTGTATATATGAAACCCTACATAGCGGGTGGATCAATATTGGTTTTCTGGTTGTAAAGACCTAGAAATATCAAGGGAAATATTTTTTCTTAATTTTCTTTGGTATTTTACAAGAATGTAGTTTCTGACGGCACCTGATTCCAAGGCCCGGTGTGCCCGGAATCATTTTCCGAAATTTAGCTCGGGTACGTTCAGTGAACGAACAAGCGGGTTTTCCTAACTTTTAAACCGGTGCTTGGAATCGAAATCTGAGGGAACCAATGGAATCGCAGCACCGGTAATTGCTTAGAAACACCTTTTCCGGAGTTGCGCTTGCTCGGGTGTAGTTTTTAATTTTTCGGGTAAAGTTAAGGAATAAAATAAAAGTGGTGCAACCGATCTTTTATTTTATTTTGCTTAACCTAAGTTTAGTTGATGATGTGGGGCCCACAATATCCTACCCACTTGGTAGGATATTTGTGGGGTGGGGCCCACACGATCTCCACCTTTTCAACTTCCTCATCCCTTTCTTAATTTCAGTAACGCACCCGCACCCCCCCCCCCCCAATTAATGAAAGTCAACTCGTGCGTTTATTTAATTATTAAACTCCTCTATTAATTGGGCGGTTTAAAACGTTGCAATTAATTGATTTAATTGTTCGATTCGTTTTTGAATTTTAAAACGTTTGGCATGAGTAATAAAATAAGGTAACCCTTATTTTATTACTGTTGGGTTGTTGTGTTGAGTTTTTTGGGAGAATAGGAGAAGTCTTGAAGTTCTTCGTTCTTCGTCGAAGAACGCGAAAAACGCGAAGAACGTGAAGAACGCAAAGAACGCAGACCTCCGATGAAGGTCGACAAGAACGCCGGATCCTTGGTGATCGACGACACGATGCCGACGGATCTTTTCTCTGCAACGCGACGATCCCCCTTCTGCGACGCCTTCTTCCGCGATGTGCAATTCTATGACAAACCTCGTTCGACGACTATGCTCGAGGTAGGGGTTAATTTTGTGTAAGTTTATATTCCCATGGTTCCTTCCTTTTTAAACAAAGAACTCGGATCAACTTATCCTCAAGTTGATCTGCGAATGATTTCTTTTGCAGGTTGGGAATATTTATTTTCGGGGAAAACAATTTGGGTTGATTATTTTTTTTGTTCGTGAAAAATCCTTGTTGATCTTCCTCTTTTGGGCCGCTTGTTACCAACTTAACGGGAGGAGGTCGGACCGCATGAACACGGCCGACTCTCCTCCCCCTTTGTTGTTTTGATTCGTTGTGGCACAAACAAAGGCGGCACGGTGCAACGACACTGCGCGGACACAAGAAAGAACGTGGCGCCGTCGCGCCGCACCATTGAGTCCGAACGAACCCCGGCCGGATTCGGGGTCGTGGAGGCGATTGGAGACTCCGCTGGTTGATCGTTGTGCGCGGATTGACGAGAGACGAAGCAGGCCACAAGGGCGTTTTGAAACCTTCGCAGTAAACTGCGGATCCGGAGAGAACCGCTGGCGCAGATGGAAGGAAAAATGGACCACCGGAGTGCGTTCGGTGGTCTGCGGAAGGTGCGGCTGGCGTGGCGGTGCCACGGCGCGCGGCCGTTAGAATCTGCCCCGGCTGAAGCCGCGGCGACTGCGGGACGATCGGATCCCGCGACCGCGCGGGATCCAGGGAACACATGGTGGCTCACGCCGCGTCTGGTGAAAAGGGGCGGGGGCAGCGCACCCCCGCGTCCGCTCAGCGAGCGCGACACCTGCTGAGTCAGACCGGACGCACCGGGCCGAGACGGGCCGCCCGCGCCGGGCCAGGCCGGGCCGGGCCCAGACCCCCATTTCTGACGGTTTTCAGTCTTTTTCCCATATCATGGGCCACAGACATCCAATCGATGCACCGTCAGTTGTGTAGCAATCCTTGGATCGAGGTGGTCATTTTGGTATATCACACTCACGGTTTCGGAGAACTTGGTTACAGCCGGGTTGGTTCGAACACGAAACCAACCGGGCCCACAGAGCAGAAACACTTATATCTTGGGATCCGGACGTCTGATTGACATGTAGTCGACTTCGTTGGATTCCTCTTGATGAGAAGGAAATTTTTTTATACTTCCCCTAAGTTTTGGTTGCAGTTGGATATTGGCTGGGTTGGATTATACCCGAAATCCAACCGGGCCCCTGGAACGGAAAAGCTGATAACTTTCAGACTGGACGACCGTTTGACGAACCGTCAGCGGCGTTCATGATCTTGATGAGAAAAGGTCCCTATGAGAATACCCTATGAGATTTTAGGGTACAGTTTAGATATGGCCGGGTTGGTTCGCACACGAAACCAATCGGGCCCTTAGGACGAAAAAGCTAATAACTCACAGACCGGGCGTCCGATTGACGCGCCGTCTGTTGCGTTGAGACCCCTATGACGAGGCAGTCCTTTGAGATAGTTCTTCGTGGGAATTTGAGATTCTTGGAGTATAGACCTGTAGCTCGTGGAGCGGACCCTCCCAGAGACGACCGTACGGAGTACAAAGACCGTGTAGCCGGCTGAGACCTGACGACTACTTGACCGACTCGACTTGGAGTGGGTCGACTAGCCCAATGGACAGAGCACTACCATGTTTGGGTGTAGACCCATGGCGGATGGAGCACTACTGTGTGAAAGTGCAGACCTGCGGTACTCGTCCGGATAGTACCTCTGCATGCTACTAGGGGGTGTTCACTACTTTGTTTGGGTGGCATACCCCGGCGGGAAGCACTATTGTGTTTGGGTGGCTGACCCGCAGTACTCGACAGTAGGAGTACCTCAGCAGTCTTAGGTTAGTGAGAAGTACCTCGGAGTCATGACAGGACCACTGTACACTCTAGAGATGGGCCTCTTCAGCAGTAACGGTTTCGATAATGAAAATCCTGGTTTGAGCTGAATCTATGATCTTTGTGTTTACCTCATAATTGAGATGGGTCACTTGATAACTTAGGTATATGTATGGGCATATACATGGGTAATGGTTATCCGTTGATTTCATAATCTTTGTGTTTCTCATGATTGAGATGGGTTACTTGATAACTTAGGTATATATATGGGCATATACCTAAGTAGAGGTTATCTGTTGAATCTTATTTGTGGTTATCCTTGTTGGTTTTAGTGAGACCTTGAGGGTCTTGAGGTCCATACTGAGTATCGTATACTCACCCCTGCATGGGATATGCCCACACCGCGTTGTGTTGGTTGCAGATGACGGGCAGCGCTGGCAGAGGACGAGTGTTCAAGGACTAGACAGTACCCGGAGGTGGACCACATGACAAGTCAGTATCCGGAGGTGGACTTCACGGCGAGTCGACACTCGGAGGAGGTTGACGGGCGAGAGCGTTGTGGAGGCTATCTGTACCAACCCTTCAGGTATGATTCATGGTGGACGATCCAAGAGTTGCGCTATCTGTACCTACCCTTCAGGTAAGATCCGAGGAGGATAACCCAGGAGATGATTCCTTTCTTCTAGTTGTTTGTCTTTTTCTATTGTACATTCATTCAGTTGTAGTTTTACATCAGTTGGGTTTGTATTCTGGCTCATTTACTTTTCAGCACTTTCTTTTGTAATTAGTGTTTTACTTCTGCTTGTACTCTATGGTGTTTTGTTTACTTTTATAAAGGCAATGCCTTCCTAGTTATCGGGATTTACGCCTTTGGTGCTAGTCTCCAGCCCCTGGCCTATGGAAGGAGGGCTTGGGGTATTCACGGCACGGGCCCTGAGGATGGGTCGTGACAAATTGGTATCAGAGGAGTCGGTTCTACCGTAGAACTTATAACTCTGATATTTTCTTTCTCTGAAGCGATAGTGTTAAGAGTACCGAGTTTGGTTTTCAGTTCAGGGAGTCCAGTGTTGGTGCGGGCGGCCGACGTATCCATACACCAGGACCCTGACAACTGATTTCCGACTTTGTGCATGAAAACACTAATTTCGTGTGTGTTTCCAGAAGTTTTTAAAAGTCAGCTCAAACTAGGTCACCTCACCAGGTATAATCATTTGACCGTGTCACGTTGTTTCTTTCAGGATGCCTTTTCACGGATGACTAGCTAGAGCCCAGAGGGATGTGCGTACTGACAGCCTGTCGAGTGACGAGGCTTTGGTATAGGGCCCTCTTGCAGTTGAGGCACCAGCGGAGGCACCAGCGGTACTACCATACATTGGGCCATCGATGCCACCAGCCCTAGCAGTAGGCGATGCACGCCACTTGAGCGTGCTTCATGAGTTCCAGCGCCAGAGGCCACCCAGGTTCTGGGGAGAGATGGACCCGTAGGTGGCTGAGGATTGGATGGAGGTTGTGGTGAGAGTCTTCAGGGTAGTGGGGACGCCAGCAGACTTCATGGTGATATTTGCTGCCAGCCTCCTTCTGGCAGCAGCAGGCAGTTGGTGGAGCTGCTTGTTCCAGTTTTGTGATGAGATGACCTTCACATGGGAAGACTTCGAGACCTTCTTCAGGGTGGAGTTTGTTCCAGTATCTCTACACCCCGTGCATGTACAGAAGCTACTGCCTTTGCCGTAGGATTTTCGTTCAGTAGACGAGTCATCTATGGGCAGTAGACAGATGATGCAGAGGTCCAAGAGGACCAGAGCCAACCATAAGAGGAGCAGTAAGTGTTATGAATGCGGCAGGAAGGGTCACCTTGCATGTGACTATACGACCCCCCGCACAGTAGATCCGTAGGCATTGGAGGAGCCACCAAGGCAGAAGCAGCGGCCGGTTCTTGAGCAACATTCAGGCAGTGGAAAAGGAAGTAGAGCTCTGGGAGCAGGTGGACAGGAGTGGAACTAGTGGATACGTCCCTTGTACATCTAGTTCCATGTTTCTATTGTATTTGTGTCTTTGTACTATGAGCTTAAATAATAAAAAGACACTTATCTTTGTGATGTTTTCTTTCCTGTCCTTTTGTTTGGTTGATACTGAGAGGTCCCGGTTAAAACTGTTGACTTGACCCTCACTTTCGAGATTTCTACTGGAGGAGACCCAGTGACCTCACACTGATGCCGATAGTGTGACTCGACCCTTGGAGGCGAGAGTGACAGTTGGATCTCTTGGTAGTAATGTCGAGGCCTTACGACGTCGTCCATGGCATGAATACATCATTCGTGTCTGGATTTACTGTATTAGGCGAAGAACGTGGTTCATCCAGGGGATGAGACCGGATTTCCCTTATCAGAAAAGAAGAAATCATAGCAGCTCTATTTGGACCAGAGATGGTCTAGGCCATGACAGAAAAGGTCCAGATCATCCAAGAGTAGATGAATAATGCACAGTGCAGTAAGAAACAGGAAACCGGTGCTAATCTTAGAGACTCGGGCGTGTTAAATGTTTCAATAAGAGGATGCTTAAAGGAGAGCTGAGTCTGCGAAGCAGCAGACATGGAGGTAGATCTAGGAGACCGTCATGAGGTGGAGTACATTTTAACATGCTACAACCACCCGCCTTAGTTGTCCCTGCCAGGCTCAGGGAGCTGGAGGGCGGTGGAAGAGTGCGTTTTCATACGGTCAAGGAGTGTGACCCAATGGCTCTAAGAATGATTCGAGGGACATTCTGTGTCCACTACTAGCTGTCGTAGTAACAGACGTTGATATGAATCATTCCTTCCTTCCACAATTCTTTTCCCAGACCTAGAGTTTCCGGTAAGCCATAGACTTGACCCTCACATCTGGAGATACCTTGGGAGAAGACTCGATAATCACACTTATGCCGACGGTGTGGTCAGACCCTCGAGGTGAGAGTTTCGATTGGAATCTCTTGGTGGCAGCGTCGAGGCCTTACGACGTTTGTTAGAGTATGGACTGGGCAATCACAGTTCATACAAAAATTGACAGTATTAGGCAAAAAAAGGTTGTGGTTTAACTACGACGTCGGGATGGGTTTTCCTTGGTTGGCGAAAAGGAAACCCCTGGCAGCACAGGATAAACTTATGCACAGGAGGGTGCGACTGATCACTCTTGAGTCGGTCAACCTTACCCTCGTGGCAGTAGTCGTTTTGAGTTTCAGTTCTAACAGGAATTGGAGACCTCTAGAGTTTGAGGATGACGATCACGTCCTTATACGGGTCTCACCTCGACGAGGTTTACAGAGATGTGGCCAAGGGGGCAAGTTATCACCGAGGTTCAGCAGACCTTTCTAGGTCCTCAGCTGGGTAGGCGAGGGGGTTTACCACTTGACCCATCCACCTCAGTTGCACAAGGTACACGACGACTTCCACGTATCTCAACTGAGGAGATACGTGCATGATCCTTCACACATCATCAACCTTAGGGAGTTGGATGTCGATGACAGGGCGACATACGCAGAGATTCCCGTGGGGATCGACGATCAACAGGAGCGGATCCTATGAGGCGGTCGATTCCTCGGGTGCGCTTTCACTAGCAGTATGGGAACCTCCAGGTAAGCACATGGGAGCGGAAGGATCAGATGCGTGCTCAGTACCTCTTTTGTAACCATAGTTTGTTTTAAAGCTTTACGAGGACGTAAAGACCTGAGGTGGGAGTAATGTAAAGACTCATAAATTTCAAGGAAATTTTTTTTTCTTAATTTTCTTTGGAATTTTACAAGAACGCAGTTTATGATGGCACCTGATTCTGAGGCCTGGTGTGCCCAGAATCATTTTCCGAAGTTTATATCAAGTACGTTCAGTGAAAGAACGAGCGGGTTTTTCTAACTTTTGAACCGGTGCTCGGAATCGAACTCTGAGGGCACCGATGGAATCGCAGCGCCAGTAATTTCTTACAAACACCTTTTCTGGAGTTGTGTTTACTCAGGTGTGGTTTTTAATTTTTGGGGTAAAATTAAGGAATAAAATAAGAGTTGTGCAACTGATCTTTTATTTTATTTTGCTTAACCTAAGTTAAGTGAATGATGTGGGACCCACAATATCCTACCCACTTGGTAGGATATTTGTGGGGTGGGGCCCACACGATCCCCACCTTTTCAACTTCCTCAACCACTTCTTAGTTTCAGTAATTCACCCGCACCCCCCCCCCCAATTAATGAAAGTCAACTCATGCATTTATTTAAATATTAAACGCCTCTATTAATTGGGCGGTTTAAAAAGTTGCAATTAATTGAGTTAATTTTTTGATTCATTTTTGAATTTTAAAATGTTTGTCATGAGTAATAAAATAAGGTAACCCTTATTTTATTATTTTTGGGTTTTTGTGTTGAGTTTTTGGGGAGAATAAGATAAGTCTTGAAGTTATTTGTTCTTCATCGAAGAACGCGAAGAATGCGAAAAATGCCGACCTCCGACGAAGGTCGACAAGAACTCCGGATCCTCGGAGATCGACGACGCGACGCCGATGAATCTTTTCTCTGTGACGCGACGATGCCCCTTCTGCGATGCCTTCTTCTGCGACGTGCAATTCCGCGACAAACCTCGTTCGACAACTACGCTCGAGGTAGGGGTTAATTTTTTGTATGTTTATATTCCCCTGGATCCTTCCTTTTTAAAAAAATAACTCGGATCAACTCATCCTCAAGTTGATCCAAGAATGATTTCTTTTGTGGGTTGGGAATATTTATTTTTGGGGAAAACTATTTCGGTTGATTCTTTTTTTTTGTTCGTGAAAAATCCTTGTTGTTCTTTGTCTTTTGAGCGGCTTGTTACCAACATAACGGGAGGAGGTTGGACAGCACGAACACGGCCGAATCTCCTCCCCCTTTGTTTTTTTGATTCGTTGCGGCACAAACAAAGGCGGAACGGTGCAATGGCACCACGCGGACATGAGAAAGAACGCGGCGAAGAAGCGCGGCGCCGTCGCGCCGCGTCGTTGAGGCTGAACGAACTACGGCCGGAGTCAGGGCCGCGGAGGCGATTAAAGACTCTGTTGGTTGATCATTGTGTGTGGATTGATGAGCAACGAATCAGGACGCAAGGGAATTTTGAAACCTTCGCAGTAAACTGCGGATCCCGGGAGAACCACCGGCGGAGACGGCGGGAAAAACGGACCACCGGAGCGCGTCCGGTGGTCCGCAGAAGGTGATTCAGGCGCGCCCTGCTGGTGGGGGGACGACCGGATCTCATGGCCGTATGGGATCCAGGGATGACGCGGCGGCTCACGCCGCATCCGGTGCAAAGGGCCGGGGGCAGTGCACCCCCGTGTCTGCTCAACGCGTGCGACACCCGCTGAGACGGACCGGCTGCAGCGGGCCGGGCCGCCCGTGCCGGCAGGGCCGGGCTGCGCCGGTTGGGCCGGGTCGCGCCAGCCGGGCCGGGCTGCACCCTGATGGGCCGGAACCAGACCCGGGACGGGTCGCCCCGGTTCGGGCCGACCCAGGGGGGGTTGGGTCGGGCCGGTCCAGGCCCAGACCCCCATTTCTGACTGTTTTCAGTCTTTTTCCCATATCTTGGGCCAAAGACCTCCGATCGACGCACCGTCAGTTGTGTAGAGATCCTTGGATCGAGGTAGCCATTTCAGTATATCACACTCATGGTTTCAGAGAACTTTGGGTATGGCCGGGTTGGTTTGAACACGAAACTAATCGGGCCCTCAGAGCGGAAATGATTATATCTTGGGTTCCGGACGTCCGATTGACGTGTCGTCAACATCGTTGGAATCCTCTTGATGAGATGGAACTTTTGGCATACTTTGTCTGAGTTTTGGTTGCAGTTGGATAGTAGCCGGGTTGGATTTTACCTGAAATCCAACAGGGCCCCTGGAACGGAAAAGCTGATAACTTTCAGACTGGACGACCGTTTGACGAACCATCAGCGGTGTTGGTGATCTTGTTGAGAAACGGTCCCTATGAGAATACCCTATGAGATTTCGGGGTACAGTTGAGATACGGCCGGGTTGGTTCACACATGAAACCAACCGGGCCCTTGGGACGAAAAGGCTAATAACTCACAGATCGGGCGTCCGATTGACGCGCCATCTGTTGCGTTGGGACCCCTATGACGAGGCGGTCCTTTGAGATACTTCTTCATGGGACTTTGATATAATTGGAGTACCGACCTGTAGCTCATGGAGCGGAACCTCCTGAAGATGAGTGTACGGAGTACGGAGACCGTGTAGCTGGCTGAGACCTGACGACTGCTTGACCGACTCAACTTGGAGTGAGTCGACTAGCCCAGTGGACGGAGCACTACTTTGTTTGGGTGAAGACCCATGGAGGACGAAGCACTACTGTTTGACAGTGCAGACCCGCGGTACTCGTCTGGAGAGTACCTATACAAGCTACTAGGGGGTGTGCACAACTGTGTTTGGGTGGCATACCCCGGTGGGAAGCACTACTGTGTTTGGGTGGCTAACACGCGGTACTCGATAGGAAGAGTACCTCAGCAGTATTAGGTTAGTGAGTAGTACCTCGGAGTCGTGACAGGACCACTGTACACTCCAGACGCAGGGCTCTTCAGCATTTACGGTTTCGATAATGAAAATCTTAGTTTGAGCTGAATCTATGACCTTTGTGTTTACCTCATAATTGAGATGGGTCACTTGATAACTTAGGTATATATATGGTCATATACCTAGGTAATGGTCATCCGTTGATTTCATAATCTTTTTGTTTCCTCATGATTGATATGGGTTACTTGATAACATAGGTATATGTATGGGCATATACCTTAGTAGAGGTTATCTGTTGAATCTTATTTGTTGTTATCCTTGTTGGTTTTAGTGAGACCTTGAGGGTCTCGGGGTCCCTACTGAGTATCGTATACTCACCCCTTCACGGTTTATGCCTTCACCTCGTTGTGTTGGTTGCAGACGACAGGAAGCACTGGTAGAGGCCGAGTGTTCGAGGACTGGATGGTACCCGGAGGTGGACCACACGACGAGTCAGTATCCAGAGGTGGAATTCAGGGCGAGACGACACTCGGAGGAGGTTGACGAGCAAGAGTGTTGTAGAGGCTATCTGTACCTACCCTTCAGGTAGGATTCGTGGTGAACGATCCAAGAGCTACGCTATCTGTACCTACCCTTCAGGTAGGTTCCGAGGAGGATGACCCAGGAGCTGCTTCTTTTCTTCCAGCTGTTTGTCTTTTTTTGTTGTACTTTCATTCAGTTGTAGCTTTACTTCAGTTGGGTTTGTATTCTGGCCCATTTACTTTTCAGCACTTTCATTTGTACTTAGGGTATTACTTCTGCTTGTACTCTGTGGTGTTTTGTTTACTTTTATAAAGGAAATGCCTTCCCAGTTATCGGGATTTATACCATTGGTGCTAGTCGCCAGCCCCTAGCCTATGGAATGCGGGCTTGGGGTAGTCACGACACGGGCCCCGAGGACGGGTCGTGACACTGGTGTCCCCCAGTGGCTCTTTGTGTGTCCCCCAATATAAGTATCTCTAATTATTAAACTAGTGAGATTTCATGGATAAGACTTAATGATCTATACCACTTCATTGAGTGTTATTGATTATTTCATGGCTCATAGAGAATATTCTATCAGAACTAGCCCTGAATATAGTATATTAATGTGGTTGAAATTTGGAAATGAACACCAGGTGTTAGGATTTTGTTATTTAGTATATATGAGTGTTTCTATTAAACATTGATTTCTATATCTTATATTTAACTCACTAATCTTAGTGATTATTTTTTAGTTTTTTCAGGTTATATTGATAAGTATTTTAAAACTCAACACTACATGGACTTTATTTTCACTTTTCACGTCTTCTTCTGATGATGGCCCATTTGATGGTGTCATGGGAGGACAGTGAGTAGGTGGGATAGAAAATGATCTATTGAAACCAATGTGGTAACCTGGTTTATGCATTAAACTTTATTTATCACCCTTATATATGTTTTTTCGCTTTAAATTTTTGTTTGGGATTGTATTTGGGACCCTTTTCCACTTTATGTATATTATTGTTGTACTCTGTTGTTAGATCCAATATGTATTCATGCATTGTTTTGGCTGTTTGAAAAGCATCCTTGTGTGGGATTCAAAATGTGTGAGTTTTTATATTTACATTAGGATAATTCCTCCCATTTTTGGGACATACCTACACGGTGCTGGTCCTCATCCCCTCGACTATTAGAGGGAGGCTTGTGGTAGTAATGGGTCAGAAATTTACGGGTGAGTTCATGACAGAGTGGTATCAGAGCCGCCAGTTGTACGTTAGGAACAGAGTCAGTGAGATTTTTTGGGGGTAATTTTTTTATATTCTATGTTCATCATTCAGGATAGGGAATCTTGTGTGGCCGTCGTGGCTGCCGTATCTATACACCATGACTCTAATCACATTTATTTTGACTAAGTATATATAAATAGTTGTTGCAGCAGAAATATTTTGTACATGAATCAAATATGAATGGTTGTGCTTTTCATACCCTTCTTGAGTCATCTCCCTATATACACTCTTTTTTATGGTACATCTTGTCTAGTTTCTATATACCTGTACCCAAATAGCCGGTCAGGATTCTAATGCATAATCACATGGATGATCTTCTTAGTGATGAGACATCATTTCATCAGCTTATACCAAAGATAGCACATCTAGGTTTTTTTACCATATAAACCACCACATATTGAGAAGCATCTAACAGTGGAAATGCAAGCTAAAGATGCATGTAGGATAATTACCTTGGATGGATTTTAGAGGTTGTAACCTTCTATGGTTTTTGGTTGAGCCATACCCCCAGGTAACTAAGGACTGGATAGATATAGTCATTATTATTTTATACCATGTGAGGACACCTAAATATCAAATTGTGGTCCTAATGAGGAGTCTTATTCATGGATCATCTGGGCTATTATGAATCTATTTGATTCATTAACATGATGAGATGATGGTATTCTAGTTAGACTTTGATCATCTCTTCCATGTGGAGCTATTTATATCAATATGTAAATTAGTATGCATACATGAGAACTTGCATAAAGAGTATGGTGGTATGACCATGTTGATGTAATCAATGAGGTTTATTGATCTATCATGTTACACAATGGATATAGTGCAAGATCAGTCTCATCATAGCTCATTCCTTTGAGAAAGATAGCATCAATACATCATGGATTATATGGTTTCCCTTTTTATTCCCACCTATACTATGGTTCTTGTTAGAGACTTCATAGTGAAGAGATCTATGGAAGAGAAAACCCAGTAAATGGGAGCTTTTAGTGGCCACATGGTAGTTATAACAATTGAAGTAGGCCACCAATAAAAGTCACATGTATAAAAGTGTTTTAAATGCATTATGAGGTGATCCTAGGATAACAAATTAGTGGTGTAGGGCTATTTGGGTGGCTCTAATTGGTTTAGGGAGTGGTGGTGTTTCTCTTGTGTCCGTTGGGGTAATCTAGCTGGGTATTTTCTACCCCGTTGTAAAGATAATTGTTAGATACATGAGAGAATTCTGAGACAGAAATAGTGGAAGGATAATGGTCATCCTTAGGGAAGTACATGTGGAAGAGGGGATGAAAATTCATCAATAGGTGGTCGAATGTTCAAAAAATTACCACCACCACCCCCAGGTTTTTCTATGCCATGTTTAGAGAGATGGTGGTCAAATAAAATAATAGCAAGAAGCTATGGATGCATATGAACCTAAGGATATATAGATGATACAATGTACATTCTATGCATTTTCTAAATTTGATGTATTATTAATTGACATAGGTGAAAGTCATTCCATACTTTACACACATCTAGTTCAAAAAATAGAAATTCTAGTTGAACCTTTGGCTTAACACTTTTTGTTGGAGATTCTGAAAGGAGGTGACTCATTGATTCCAAAATTATGTCGACAGTGTCATATGATGCCTGGAGAGGATATTATTGTATGCAATCTCTTTGTTACAGTAATGATTTCTTTCCAAGTAATCTTATATATGAACTGGTTATCCAGAATTCATGTGCAGATTGAAATTTTTTTGTGGTGGAATGTTGTGCTGGAAATGAAATTATATTATTTTCCCCTATTTGTGAGAAGGAATCCATGGCGTTGTAGGATGAGCTCGTGCATCAGAGGGTGTGTCCAATTACTCATCAGTTTTTTTAGCATTACTATTACAGTAAGGAATTCTTTACGATATTTGTTTGTTTCATTGGTGGTGGAGTATGACCACATAATTTTAGAGTACATACCATGTTTACCTCATCATCAAGTGTTATAGATTTACATTGACATTCCTCCCAAAATGGCTCTAATATCCGAACCATCATATCATATGTATCATGAAGATCATCAAGTGATGAGAGTGATATTATATCACTTGTAGGATTAGGGATTTGTGAGACCTAGGGTTTCCCCCTGGGTAACCCCAGTATTGTTTACAAATAAGGTGAATGGTAGATTTATGATATGTTTAGGTTTACAATTATTGATTCAAGTGATTATTAAATATATGTCTCCACTACCAAGGATTTAAGAACTCATTAACTAGTTGATGGGGCATTATGGTACATAATTATTGACCTCAGATCAGGATATCACCAGCTGTGAGAATGTGATGAGGTTATATTGAAGGAAGAATTCAGATATCTCTACGGTCTGTATGAGTACATGGTGATATTTTTTTCCAAGAATAACATACCATTAGAGTTCATGGGACACACACACCCAATCTTTTATCCCATATTATACTAGTTCATGGTACAGTTCATTGATGACATATTACTGTATTCGGTGTTTGAGGAGGAACACATCAGACACTTGAGGATAGTGTTGTGAACATGCTGATAGAAATAGATTTATAGGAATATATCAAAGTTCTAGTTTTTTATTTGAGAGGTTGACTTTCTGGGACATTTCATCTTAAATGATGGAGTAGTAGTGGACCCAGCAATGGTTGAGGTAGTGTTTTCTTGGGGACCACCAAAGAGTATTACCATAGTGTGATGTTTCCTTGGGTTTTTTGGATACTAAGGGTGGTTTGTACCTGATTTCTCCATTATGGTAGCACCCTTGAAATCATTGAATCGAAATAGGATATCCATGGTTTAGAGATAATGGTTAAACTAGTACCTTCAGGATCTAGGAAAAAGGAGGAATAGTTCTCCCATCTTGATATTTCCATTGGAGGGTGTCTGGTACATATTATTTTGTGTTGAATCATGGATTATACTTGGTAATGTTATCATGTTATGGTAGTTTGTGATTGTATGTTAACCACGCGAGTTGAGACCACATTATCCATACTAAATTAACCATGATCTTGAGTTAGAGGAGTTAGTATTTGAATTTAAGATGTGGTGACACTACCAGAAAAGTAATTGATTTACCATTTTCATTGACCACAAGAGTCTCAAGTATATATTCTCCTAGATGTATCATAACTTAATAAAGATTCAATGAATTATTTTTTTATAACAATGAGTTTTTGATTTTCTATACTCATAGGAAGCGGAACATGGTGGAATATGCACTAAAGAGTCAGTTTTGTTCTCATTTGTTGGCTGAGGTATCAGTGTAGTGACCCTCATTGTAGTTTTTCGTCGTGGAAAAGTATGATGCTTCGTATTAAATGTTTGTGGTTGTTACACAAACTATTTTATAGAATTTTCGGGATTCAATGCAAGGATATAATCTCTTTAATACCTTACATACTAAGATATCCTATAGACATGCTACTGGTTGATATTCTAATGGTAGGAATCATGTTAACCATTTTAGAGGATTGATGATGATACCTTTGCTGTTGTGGGATGAGGTGTCATTGGAGTTTCATACAAAACATTTGGTAATACATCCATGTATGGTAAAAATTTACTAGAACCCTTGATGTTATTTTTGGTGTCTAGGCATGAGGAAGGGAGTTAGAATTTTTTTTCTTGATTCCTCACTTGTTAGTAGGTGAAGGAATACAAGAATGTTCCAATTGGATTACCTCAAACCCTTGAGGTTCTAGAGTGGATGTGGGATAGGATATACATGAAATTTGTTACCGGAATACCACATACATCTTGGGAAAATGATGCCATATGGGTGATCATAGACTATATCACCATGTTTAACCACTTCCTAATCATTTGAGATCATAATTTAGTAGACCTATTAGGATATCTCTCTGTGTACAAGATAATCTAACTCCATTGAGTTCTCTTGGTAATCTTCTATGTCTAGGATACTTGTTTCACATATTATTTATGGAAGGTATTATAAGAGGATTTTGGGACTCAGTTTATCTTGATCATAGTGTTTCACTCCCAAAATGATGGAAAACCAAAGAAAACCATTCAATCATGGAGGATATGTTTTAGGTTTATTTGATGGAATCTAGGCATTGTTGGGTTGGTCACTTAACCTTCATTGAGTTTTTTACTACAAAAACGACTATTCCACTATTTTTATGTCACCAACCAAGGATTTGAATGAGAGACCTTTTATATTACCACTATTTTCGACTAATCAAGGTCATTAGACCCTCGTGGGAATGGAGATGGTATGATCTATAATAAATAAGGTATATACCATCTAGGAGTGGATAAATACTTCACAGAGCCATTAGAAATTTAATGCATACCAAAGACGAACACCTATGATGTTTTTGGAGGGAGACCATATGTCATTTAGTGTTTCGAATCAAGGTGCATTGAATAAATTTTTCCATGTATTAATCTTATCTCCGAGATTCATTGGTCCCTCCAAGATACTGTGTAGAGTTGGAAAGGTGGTGTGCCACTTAGATTTACCACTACAGTTGGACCGAGTACACAATGTTCTACCCATATCATAGCTGATGAGGTACGTGCACAACCAATCGCAAATTATTGACTAGGGAAATCTAGATATAAAAGATTCAAATAAATATTACAGAGTACCAAGTGGAGATTGAGTATCTGTAGGATAGGATCCTTCGTGGGTGATTGATTCCCCCTGTGCATGTCTGGTGGCAGTACAATATTCTTTATGAGAGAAATTGGGAGTAGGAGACCCAGATGAGAACCTAGTGCATTCATATTTTTAGTAGGATTTATCTTTTCAAGATGAAAATCCTAAAGGTGGGGAGAATGTAATGGCTTGAATTTTCCATGTTTTTTTGGATATTCTAGGGATTTTTTTAGAATCGGCAATAGAATGGTGTCTGATTTTGAGGTTCGGTTTGCTCGAAATAAATAATTGAAATATATTAAATATATTAAATAGAAACTGCACAAAAGTTTTACTAAATTATATGAATATGTCTTTAATGAGGGCCTAGATATGAAATATGGGGCACTATTGAGTTTAAAATGTGGGTTTTACCCTTGCGGTGAAATTTTCTTTTTCAGTGTGGTCTGTTTGTTAAAATGTTCTGGATGGCATAAGATAAATAAAATAAATTTATATATTAACTTTTTTTTTATTTTTTATGTAGATACCCTTTTCTCATTTAACTATATAGTTATAGAAATTCCTCATGGAGGGCCACTCAAAACATGGAGATTCACACAACCTTTGGAGGGCTTTCTCAGCAAACAACAACATATTAGGATTGGATCGTGGATCGTTGTGCCAATGAAGTTCATGGATCTCATCAATGATATAAACATAACTATTATTCTTCAAAAATAAATCCAAACTATAGGTAATATTATTTTTTCATATTCTAATCATGATTCATAAACACATATGAGAGTGGATAAATATCATAAACAATAAACACATATGAGAGTGGATAAATATCATAAACAGAATTGAAATACACATCATATCTAGAAATAATTTGATGTAATTGTTTTTGTTTATATTGATTTAATCCCTATTAATTTTTATTCATGATTGAAAAATAATAATTCCAAATGAATGAAGAATGACATTCAATTGAAACATTTTATGTATTATTGATTTATCCCCAATTTCATTGTTTAAACATTTTTTATAAACTATTTGAAGAACAATTCAAAAAATACCCTGTTTCTGATCATTGTGTACCCATTCACCAGTGAAACGCATTAAAACTGTGGGTGAAATATGAGATAGTGGTTGATGTTTTAGGATTAATGTTGATGGTTGGTAGATCAGGGTAATTCAGAACTGATTCATGGGTTATTATTTTAACTGAATGGTGTGTGGTGATATGGACTATGCTAGATAATTTCCCAATCTGTTTGGTGCAATGAATCTAGATAACGACCTATTGAAAGGTTTCTTAACCCTAGATACAATTTTTTATGCTGAGATTCATGGATTACATAGTGTATCTTTAAAACACATGAACTAGGCACGAGATTAAATAACTCATAGGCAACATGACATGTAATTCAGAATTAAATTCCATGTGGTGCCCTTTTAGTTGTGGTTTGGGTTTCAGGATAAAGATAAGGATTATATGGAATGTGACCCCTATCACACATTGTTTGGTTCTTCTTAATTGTCTATTCATGTAAATTTAATTTTACATAAACAAATGATAAAGTAAATAGCTTAGTGGCATTCCATGTACATGGACATGGGCAGAACATGGTATACACAGGCTGGTACAAGGACACGACTGCAATACAAGGATATGGACAGATGATACAGAAAGTGTAACTTGTGTCTCTAAACACTGTTTAGTCCTTATACATGCCATTTATACTAACTATTGCATACTGTGAAAAGTTATTCCACATGAGTAGAGATGTGGATTTGTGGACACATAGTTTACCCCCTCAAATGTGTCACGTATCCACTTCAAGAGTCTTTGATTTTCTTTGATTTATTTGTTTGGAGTAGTATAGGTTGAGAATGTTACCTAGGTATATTCCCTCGAGGGTGTAATGTGGAATTACATCCAAATCATATGAATTGTGTCACCCTTTATGGGTTGAATCTCTGATAGAGTTGTAGTTTCCCTCCATGAGATTGGAGTGTGATCCCCTATCATCTGGGTTCCCTAGGTGGGGTATATGAAATTAGTGTGAAATCCATGAGAATGGAAAAAATACTCCATAAGACAGGACAAATTAGTAGGATTTATGGAATCATTGAAATATGATTCACTGCATAGCGGGTTGATCCATATTGGGTTTATGGTGTCACCCAACGATTTTGGGTGTGATCCCATGTCCGGGTATCAGGGTCTTCATTGAACTATGAGCTCTATTAGGTGCCGCCCAATGATCAAGACCTCCACTACAAGTGTCTTTGATTATTAAATGGATCTTGGAGTGGATTATCCAAGAATGAGTATCACTTCGAGAAGAATACTATGTCTGGTAGTTGGTTTTAACCACCTGGTGGAAGATGACTTTAAAAAGTATATCTAGGTGTTTTTGTTATACATCAATTTCTATATCTTTAATTGAGATGAATATTATTTTTTCAGTTCATTTAGTGTTTTTGAGGTGTCTTACTGACTGTTATAATAATCAAACCTATAGGGGAGTTACCCACATGTGTCATCTCTTATGAAGACGAATCCCTATTTTATTTTAATTGTAGGATAGAGAGTTGGTGGAGCATAGATTCTTATTTTCAAACTGATGTGGTTATTTTGAGTTTTCTTTTGACTTCATTCATTGTCCTTGGAAAATATTTGAATATTTATAGTTTTGGATGGGCTTTTATTTAGACCCTTTTTTTGGTTTCAATACATTACTATTATACATTGTTGTGGGATCTTATTTTAATTCTTTCATTGTTTCAGTTGTTCTACATTTCAATATTTTCTGGGATTGGAGATGTGTTATTGTATACTTGTACATTATGTTACTACCTCCCATTTGTGGGATATACCTACTCTATGCTAGTCACAATCCCATGGAATATTGGTGGCGGTCATGGGATAGTCACCAGTCAGAACTTGACGGTTTGGGTCAGAAATAATAGGGTTTTGTATACACCATATAAAAGAAATTTGGTTTATAAAAGAACATACATCCCAAAGAATGAGTTTTTTAGAGGAAACCCATTACCTAAATACTAGAATTGTTTTTAATGACATTTATCCCCTATATAAAAAACATATATAAAGTTTTTTCACATTAAAATTTTCTGAGATCAATTCCCTATACTTAAACCATTTACATAATTTATTTTAATGTTGTGCATTATTACTTAATCAGTAATGTCTACATTGGGTGTTTTCGGGACACTCAGTTCATAATATCAAAAAATAATTGGTGTGTTGATCATCGAAAAGGGTACATTATTCAATCTTATATCGAATAATAATCATGGAATAATTATCATTTTCAAACATCAATAATAATTTTTAAAACCATCCAAGACTTACAGTTATGAAAAATGAACTTCATTATAATAATTGAAATGGTAGTCATACATATACATGAGTAATACTTACATTTTTCACTGATCATGATTAAAAAAATATATATTTTATTTTATATTTTCAGATTGATCTTTATATCATAAGTAGAAAATTATTTCTTTAAATACACATACATATAATATCCACATGATTCGGTAAAAACAAATCACATCACTTTGTGGGGTTGTAGTCTGACATATGTATGAATGATGATATCATTTTCAATGAATTTTAATTTAATAGTATATATTATAATATAATTTTCCAAAAATATAAATATTTCCTGAATATCATAAAAAGGAAATTAATATGTCATCATGACGAATTGTGAGAGGTCATAATGGAAAATTAATTAGATTGGCTCGTGCGGTGAAATTCCACTACACTCATGAACGATGGTTTCATTCCCAATTTGATGGAATAGGATAATTATAGATATTACTCCATATACATATTAAAATATCAATATATATGAGATATTAGTGTTATTATATTTTAAATTTTAATACATAATTTATTGATAAAAATTAATATGTAAAAATAATGAGCTCGGTGATGATGATTTCCATTTCTTAGAAGAAAATTCTTTGTATCTCTCATTACAGACCCAAAGGATGGTCTTTCGGAAAGTCCAGAAGCTCAATATTGTTTCTAATGATATTGGGGAGATATTTTTAAAGGGGTTTTTGTGGAAAATGTCTTTGTAGGTGTATTGAATATAGGTAAGAGGTTCCCTATTATAATTTATTGGGATTTTCATTTTTGTAAATACCCAAATAATCAAGAATGGGAAACCAATCTCAAGTAATGTGACTCAAAAATTTATATATAAAGGAGATGATGAGATATAATACAGAAACACACCACTGAAAATAAAAAAATATTATTAAATCATTTTATCATTCGTACCACCAAGGTTACCCACTTTTAACATTGTAAATTATCTAACCATGGAAATTATTTTTCCATAGTTTTAATTTTATCTATTATCAAAAAATTAAATTGATAATATTAAAAAAAATTAAAATTTTCTTACTAAAAATATTTAATATATTTTATCAAATTTAATTCAACTACATATCAGAATTTAATTTAAAAAATAAAAGCCCAGAAGATCGTATGATGCAATTTTTTCAAGAAATGCATTTTTTATGAAAAATATAATATTATAATAAATCTATGAGAAGTGATAACATTTAAATAAATTATAATTAATAATTATAGATAATATAAATATATATATATATATTAAACCATTCATTAGTATGGGTTATTTGAAATACTTTAAATGGAAAAATATTAATCATATTAAAATAGTTCTCAGAAAAATAAGTTTTTATGGCCGCAAAAATTATATTAAAATCTAGTATAAAGTTGTTTTAAATTTAATTAATTGTATTAAATTTAACTAATGAAAAATTTTCTTATTTTAAAATAAAATTAAAATATTAATGGGTAATTTTTTGTACATAACTTATTAAAATGAAATGATAGTTTTACCAAAATCATTATTTTTAACTATTTATTGATAAATCAATCATTACAAAAAAATACCAAAATATTACCCAAATTTAATTTTTATGTGATTGTTTTAGAAATGATATTCATTTTCTAAAATTTAATTTCTAGATTTTTCAGAAAATAATTGCAATATTTTCTCACCAAAATAAATAGAAGCCATTTTGGATGAAAATCTATTTTTTTGTAGAATAAAATTCTATTAAAATTTACAAACATATTTTATAATAGATTTAACTAAAATATATATTTCTTGTAACCAATATATCAATTTCATAAATTACTTAATCATAATCATAACATAAAATTTAATGTAATCGTAATAATATACATATTTAAATAATAATATTTTATTAATATATCACTATTCATTTAATCATAGTATTATGTGTTGTATATTATATCAAACATAGTGTTACTTTAAAATTTATATGTGTTACTCATGACCTTGTGGACAACTTCTACCCTTTTATCTGATAAAATATTTAATGCCTATGTATAAATTTACTAAAAATTTGTGCTCACCCTTCTTATGTTTATTTTCCCTAGGAAAAATAATGGTGTTATGTAAGATATGTATTGAATGGTTTATTGTGGGAGATGATGAATACATATTATGGAATACAAATAGCTTTGTGTAGTGGAAAAAGTTTCCATATAATGGCATATGTATTTTTGATTAAAATTTTTTCCTATCTTTTTAAACTCTTAACCTAAAAGTACTTTGGGTATGTAATTGTTCCAATTTTTTTGTAATTTTTATGGTTAAATAGAGTCATTTTTTGGGTATCAATTATATAAATGTAATGATTATGTTTTTACACTAGATTATAGTGTGTGTGATTGGGACTATTACGAATACTTTGTGACATCAATTTGGAAATGGGATGTATTTTAAAAATGAAATTGAAGGATAAAATATGATATGATAATAAAAAACATGTAAAAATGTAAAATATTAGGTAGAATATTTATGATATTGTCATATTTACATCATGTTGAATATATGATACTATATTTTGTGAATGATAAATTGATGAATCATTTTATTAAATGGGATATAAATAATGAATAGTAATATAATGATACTAAAACAAATATGAGAACTAATATTGACGAATATGGAAATGGTTTATGTATTGTGTGTTTATTTTATAGATAATTGTTGTCATATTGAGATTGTTTTATGGTTTTGGGTGTTATTTGAAAGATATTTTCTTATATTCATTTCTATAATATTATTTTATCATAGTACATCTTATATTATTTAGGTGAGATTAGGGTTTTCTCTTAGTCTCTTTAGAGTATTCACTTCCTTGTCATCCATTTATATTTTATAGGGATGATTTCATTTGATTATTGGGTTTCAATTCAAAATTTAAGGATACAAAGATGGGTATTTTTTTATGCCAATGAGGTATTATATTAGTACAATTCTATGACAATTCATATATGGTTTCAATGTTGTTTGAGTGTTTTTTATAATATATATGATAAATTACTGATGGTTAGAGTTTCCATTGATTGTTTTTATTCCATAAATGTTTGATTTGATTTATTATATAGCTAGGGGTATTTTTATGTGGTTCCTAAAAAGTGGTGTGTTAATTTATAAGGATAGTTAATCATATATATGTGGTTGGGTTTAATTAAAAATATTAATTTATTGGAATTAATTAAATGAATAAATTGATGGGTAAGAATATAATTTAAAAAGGTAAAAATCATTATTTCCTCATAGATATATCATGTATTGTTTGGTGATGATTACTATTTTTAAATATTCTTTACTATTAATTTAGTATCTATTAAATATGTTTATGTTTATGGAGTGTTTTTTCATAAAGGTAATGGTAAAAATGTAATTACTTGGTAATCTTACAAGTAGTATATCAATTACTTAAAACATAAAATAATACTTAAATCATTTAGATGTAATTATTGTATTCCGAATGGGATGTAAATATGAATTGTGATATTAATAATAAATGGATAGATATTTAAAATCCTGGAATGAACATGGATTGATATTCATTTTTTCATGTGATGATATTTTATTTTATTATAGATAACTATTATAATTTATTGAAGTGGTTTTTTTATTTTATAATGTATTTATGTTTATTCTTATGAAAACATTTTATATTTCACTCTTTATTATAATTTGTGTTTTTTATTTTATTTTATTTATTTTCTCTCTATTGAACTTAATTATTATTTTTTATTTTCTATATGTCTCTTTATTTATAATGATATAGTATAATATAAAAAGATAGTAATATCTTTTAGTTATGTGTATACATGAATTTTCTATAATAGATTAAGACATATTGTATATATAAATGGACTATAATAAAAAAATGTTACATCATCTATGGAATATACAGGTATTAATAACTTATGGGTGTGACTCAAATTTTTACAAAAATTGGGGATATAATTTATTAAGGAACAATATATATATATATATGAATATATATATATGTATCACCTATAATGGATCTTCGTTATAACCAGTGAATTTTCCATGGGCTCTAATAGATCAAGATACCAACAAGTACATAGATCCCATGATTATGGGTTGAGGTTATGTTTTCTATTTTTGTTGTGATGGATCTTCATTAGATTATAATATGATGAGAAAATGATGTGGTAATGAGATGATGAATGTAATGAGGTTTTGGCTATATTAATGTGGTGGTCACTATAGTAAAACAAGTAAAATTAAAATAGAATTTTATACATTTATCATTGAATAAAAATAAGATATATCATTTTAAATGAACATTATTTAGAAAATTATTACATGAAAATAACCTATAATAAATAAAAAAAATACAATATTTAATTAAAAATACAAACATTTAGAGGGTAAATAATTATTTTGATTTAATTATTTAAAATATTTATTTACAAATAAATGTTCTTCTAATATAGTGTGTATTTTATCATAATATAATAAATTATTAACATTTATAATATCCATAGTTTATAAGAAAAAAGACCAGAAACCAGTGGTGGCCGACCCTAATAAAATTAAATAAAAATAGTAAAAGAGTAAAGTATAAAAGGGGTTATTACATAAAAGAGTATGTATCACACCAAATCTATATGCCTCCACCAGTGGGGTGCAATAATCTGGAGTCGTGAAAGACCACATCCCACCAAGATCAATTAGTTACTGCTTTTCCAAAGCATCTATCACCTGATTGGCCCCTCGATAGACATGAGAAACAACCAAATTCATTTGAGCAATCATGTTGAGACTATCGACCCACTGAAGTAGAACACGCTAAGGAACATAGCTCATCTTGGTTCTCAAAGCATGAACTGCCGTCTGAGAATTGGATTCAATCCATATATAGTTCCAATTAAATTGGATAGCATCCCTAATAGTGTAAATCGTGGCTCATATTTCATCTTCTAAGGATGTGCCAATTTCAATAGCGTAATTGAAGAATCTCTTAATAAACCCATAGTAGGTGCAGAACACTCCCCCACATCCTGACGTACCTCGTGCACCTGACACATCCCCATCAACATTTACCTTGAATGTTTATTATTTAATCTATAAATTTATGAATTAATATATTAATATTCAGTTTATTATTAATTTATATAAATAAGATTATAAACACTTAGTGTTTATGATTTAATTTTTTTATAAATTTTTTTTATCCTGATTTGTTTTCTCATTTAATATCATGATTTATGAATATAATAATTTTATTTTGAAAAAATAATATTTTTATTTGTATATAAAATTATAATATTATCTTCAGATGTATTTTTCGAACCTTTTGAACAAATTATTTTTAGATGAATAATGAAAAATGTAATTTTTACAAATACAATATATTTTATGAAATAATTAATATAAAATAATAACATAATAAGTTATTAATCCATTTTCAAAAAAAAATTTATCTAAAATGTAAATTTAAAAATTAAAAATATTATTCTTAATTTATAACCAATTAGTAATATCTTCCAATATATGTATAATTTTGTTCTAAAACAATTTTCTCCATTATATACTTCTCAATTAGAATATATTCCTCTCCCTTATAGGTAATTAACATTTTTAAATAGTTTCATTATTGGGAATAATTATATCTATATTAGTTTTTAAGGGTAATTTTATTTTTAGTGTTGATGATATTTTATCAGGATTAAAATTTATTTTTTCTGAAAATAGATAAATCATGATAAAAAGAAAATATAAGAGAAAAATGCATAAAAAATGCCAAAAAATTCCACCAAATAAATATTTCAGGGGTTTGTAGACAACGAGGATAACCCCCTATCTTATATTTTCAAATATTGGATCCATTTTCATTTGAAATGTTCTTGAAATTAACCTAAATTAATAAATATTTACAAAATATCCACCCTTCTATTATTTTAAATTGTCACTTTACCACCATACATCTCCTCACACCATAAGCCTTGCATCTTGACAAAATTATATCATAACAAATTACAAAAAATATCCACAATTTTGTAGTGGTTCTTATCACAACAAATTTCCAAACTGTGATGGACTAAGGTGTACTCCAATAGTTGATATCCAAGGGAGTGTTTGAGGCCTTACCCATGTTATTTTATGTTTATTGCTTTTTCTAACTCATCATAAATTACATAAGACCTGATCAAAATAATTGGATCAGTATTATTAATATAAATAGAATTTATTTTTTGACAAAACAATCATTTATAGCCCCTCTCCTTCTAATGGAGAGTGAAAATATCACATATTCATACATGCATACTACCTCCTTCATGATGTGTTGTATTTCATTTTTCATCACCATATATCATGAATTGTTAAAAAGAAGGATTTGAGGGACATTTTTTATATTTAATACATAATTTTTATTAATTAATTATAAATATTTATCTTAATTTCTTTATTACCATTAAATGAAAAGAATAAAAACTTCAAACGTGCATATGGGAAGAACTACTAGCGACATAAAAAACATGTTTTTTTCATAAAAAATGGATGGGTCTAAAACATTTTAGATGATATAAATTATATTAATGATTTATATATTTTATCAGAATATTTTTTTTGGTATGGAAAACATTATTGGTTTTTATAAAATAATCCATTTTTATAAGAAAATTACATGAAACAATCACATCACGGATTCTATTAATTCTAATTATACCAATAATTTACATAAAATGAACAAGGTGACTCATAAAATATATTATAAAAAATATATTAAAACATTTTATAATATATAAATGATGAAAATTATGTCAAAAAATGTATTTTTGACAACTATATTGAAACACATAAGAAGCAATCAAAATCACTGACATTTGATGATGGAAATAAACAATAATTTACTAATACTATTATACTGTATGATTATATTTGAATAATTTAAATTTTAATAAATATAAGTATGTTTTTTAAACAGTTTATTATGATTTTTAGGTTTATTATACACAAGCATAATTTTCATTTCCTAAATTCTACAGTAAGTGGTAAGGGTTCGGTTCTTTTAATTTTTATTCATTCAGTTTTCTTATATATTCACCACCATATTTCCTAATGTGGCTTTTATGAATCCCCATGAAAATATTTTACCATATTAATATTGTAATTTATAACATTTTAAATACAAAATCTTGTTGTTTCTATCAACGAAATTTAATTTAAATAGTACTAATATGGTAAGGGTTCTTCGCCTCAAATTATAATCTATAAATCATGTTTGGTATAACATTATTATTTACATTTATATAGTGAATACACCATAGATTACAAATATTTTATCATAAATATCATCATAATTGGTTTTAATATTATATTTCAAGTCTTCAATTGAATTTTATTCAAATTCGAATGTTAACAATGTAATAAGGGGTTCTATTATAATATTGCTTCCTTTTTATGAGAATATTTCTAGTTCGTATCCATATTATTTTCCAATTAATGTTCTATATCATTATTTTTAAAAATAAGAATACAATATTTCATAATATATTAATGTTTCTTCATACCAATTTTCGAAAATAAATCATATCACACTTTTATTGATGATTTTTTTCATGAAGATATTTTGAGAAATTGATTGTATTTTGTAATTTTTTCTCACTTTCCATAGTTTTTGAATTAGCTATGATTTATTTCCAAATTCTAATTTAATGAATTCTATTTTATGGTATTATTTTAATTTATCATAAGTTTTTCTTCTTGGAAATAATCATTAATAGTCACCAAGGGATTCATTTTTGAGGAACCATTAATTTCATAACCATATATGAAGGAAATAATCCTTTAAATGAGGTCATTACAAATGAATTTTCATGATAATAAAATCGAAGATCATTAAAAAATTTCAACTCTATGTATGAAGCTTTTAAAAAAAATTCAATTCCCAATTAAATTAAATATTTAATTTAATGGTTATCTAAACTACAATGAGAATTTTTTTTTCTATAATAAAATTTTAAATGATGTTTTTAATGTTTTTTCTTATATGTACATTTCATTTCAATTTTTTAATGTTTAATTGGTCATATTATCTAGTGATACAATCCATCACAATTTTTAGGATTTATTTAGATGATATTATTAAAAAAATTACGAGGATATTCATCAACAACCCTATGTTTAATATTATAATATAAATTTTTAATAATTTTAAGGGAAATTGTTTTATTAATTTTATTTCTATTCATTTCATTCATGAATAAAATTCATTTTAATTAATTGATTGATTAGTAGGTATTAAATTTATATGTCACCTAGATGAATTGATAGTAATCATGAGACAAAAGTTCTAGTTATATGGTTTTTCTTGTCAATTTTTTAATATTTCCTTAACACATTGCCGTAATGGAAATATCATAATGTCTTGGAAAGATGAATTAAAAGGAAGATCATGTTGAAATGGCATGGGGACATGGTGTTAAAATCATTAAGTATTTTATGATGTCCCCAATAATAATATTTTGTTTTTTTAGTCAATATATATGATAGTTTGATTAATATGTCTATTATTATGTATCAAATCACTATGAAATCAGTTATCATGATCGATTGGATTATATACATTCCTATATTACACACAAATGTATTTCATTCCCATAAAATATATTAAAAAAACATTTATTGATTATTTAATCTACTATATTAGAAAGGATTTTTGTATCCATGATAGATTTTTTTATATGCTTCCAATTACTATAAATATTTGACCACTCATTTATTTTTATTCATTTACCAAGGGTACCAAGATGGTATATTTAAATGAATTAAATTTTGTACTAGAATAAATAATAATTCTCCTATGATATTTGTATGGTATGATTGTATGTTTTTAATTTAATATAAAAAACATTTATATATATTGTATACCAAGATTTTTAAATTTTTTGATTATTTGTGATGTGATCCTTCATATAGTGAAATGATATACTAATATGATAACCAACGTCTAGATATTTGGGTCGAGGTTTTCAAGGCACTGATTATGATGATGATGTGTTTGATAATTCATGATAGTGAAATGATTTTGGAAATTCTGTTTACATACTATATGAAAGTAAAGATTCGTAAATAATAATTGATTACCTATGTATGTAATGTTATTTATATGGTGGTTCGATTATAATAGTTGTGTGTATAATGATTTCAAATAGAAGTCATTCACATTTATTATATAATTCTAAAATCCCTATAATTAATTTATATTTTTGTAATGATGATCAAATATGATGAATATGTGTAACCTAGTTAATGGTGGAAAATATATGATTCTTTGAATTTAAGTTAGTTTCGGATATGCACACTTTCCATGTTTATATCATTCATTATATCCTTCTTCTTCTTTGTTGATCTCACCCATGTTTACCTGACACGTTAATTTCTCATAGATGGTTAATTGATTTGTAATATTATCATACTGATTTCTCCAAACATCTCATCCCAAAATAATTTTATTTGATTGTTATATAATATAGTTTGATGAAGATAGGGATTCTCTTTTTCAAGTATGTCGATTTGTGTAACACCTTGCCCCTACATCATTGGATTGAGGATGCAGTGAGGGTTACTTAGACTTAAGCAACGTTCCCATGGTGCCAAAGGAAGGCAATAAACTCTGAGGGCTTCAAGGAACAGTGGGGAACGATTCTTCCTTAAGTATATCACCCAAATCAACCAACCAAAAATGAAATATGCATGCACTATAAAACCCAACCATATGATACTAACAATTCCATCACATACCCCAAGACTGTTCAACTAGACATGTCCACCAAACATTAGAGTACAAAGTGGAAACAAAACAAAAAACAGCATGATCCATGACACCTCCACAACAAGGTCCAAGCACCAAGCTCCACCAACACATCACAAGCCTCACCGCGAACCAATAGAAATGATATTCCTTACCATTACCTGCATCTCGATACATGACATCTACAAATACACTAAAGTGCCAAAGCAGGGGGTGTCTATAACTACTTAGTAGGTTTTCCCCAAATGACATCCCTCCACGTGCTACTTGGATAAGACCGTTATCACATTTATATAAAACAGTTTTTATTAAATAATCACAAGTGCATCCATTACCATAAGACAAACACACCCCTACCAAGCCATTTTACCCAAACCAAGTAAACCTAAGGAATGCCGAAGAATCATGCCATGAGCCAAACAGGCAACACAAGTTAGCCCAATCAACAATGCCATGAAAGGAAGACAATTAAACAATTTCACATTTCCACAACAAATTCCATCCCTTCAAAGAAACACACAACAAGGCAACCATAACGGTGGGACTTCCCACCCAACTAGTTCACCCCATCTTCAGCTAGCAGTACTTCCCGCCCCTACCTAAAACCCCAAAATGGTGGGACTTTTTGCCAAACTGTTTTACCTTTTAGAGTGAGACATCCTTCCCACTTCCACACAACCAAAAAAAGTAATAACAAAGCATGTAACCCTCCAAGTCCACAATAATACGCAATTCACCATTTCCATTATATGTCAATCCACTTCAGTAAATCAAACATTTATCGAAAACACCCTTCAATAATTTTACATACCAAAACACATTTCAATAAAACATTCCATTTTATTGGAAACCATTTTATCAAATCATCTTAATCAAACCAACAAAACAACTCATTTTTAAATGCCATTTTAAAATCACATCACGAGTATTTTGCCACAAGCCCTTTTTCCCAAAAATCACCAAACCATCCGCAAAGGGATTTCCATCCAATTTTTAATGTCCACGACATAATTAATTTTGAGCAAAGAAAATTAATTGCAACCAAAAACAATAGTTATAACTAAGTGGAGTTGAGAGATAAGCCACATACCTTTATAGTTATGGCGATATCGACCCACAAGCAATTAGTCTTCAAAACCAGCAAACACACCACCAAAACATCTCTATATCCACTTCCCTAACATCCAAAAGACTTAAAATTAACATCCAAGGAAAAAAAAACCCTAGATATATACACAACAGGTGTAGATCTCGAAAACCAAAAGAGAGTGAGATGTAGATCTAGATGAAAACACAAAGAACCTAGGAGGAGAGACTTACCCGGGAGAAACCACATTCAATCCACCACGAAACCTCTTCAAAACGCTTCCAAAACGAGTGGGAGATCACCTTAAACCTATAAGAACCCAAAATCCTGAGTGTGGATCGAGTGGGAGAGGATTCAGAGGGGAATGAGGCAAGTCCGAGTGAACCCGGGTTTTAAAACCCTATTTTTAAGTGGTCGTACTGTTAGCTCACATGGTTTGACAAACCGTGCACTAATCTTGCGCACTCTACTGCCTCGATATGAAGGGTCCACATAGTTTCCTTTCACGGTTTGGAAAACCGTGTGCATATCATGTGACGCCTACTTTCTCCCTCAGCATGGTTTCCTAGAGACGTTGCATGGTTTCCTCTAACCGTGATCTAACCGTTCTCCCTAAGAAAATCCTCCAAACATATTCAAAACCATTCTAAACTCACCCATCCTCTTCCCAACTCATCCCATTCACTTTAAACACATAAAGAAGCACAAAAAAAGGTTACATAACTCAAACAGGGGGTGCTACATTCTCCCCACTATTGGACTTGCCCTCCTCGGAAAGTAGTGAACCCACCCTTTGCCGAAAGAGCTCATGCCATTGCTCAAAAATCTCTTTCTCCCGCTCCCAAGTCTCCTCTTGGATTTGGATATTATGTCACATACCCCGAACCAGACTAATGCTTTTACCCCACAAGAATTTCTTTTTCCTATCCACAACACACACTGGCACATGCACTAATGAAGCATCTGTATCTAACTCAGCATGATCCCATCAAATAATGTGGCCTGGATCCGGTTGATACTTTTTCAACTGTGACACATGAAACACATTGTGCACCTCACTGAACCTAGGTGTAAAAGCCAAACGATAAGACACCTCACCATCCAACTCAAGAATCTCAAAAGGTCCAGTATACCTCAGAGATAACTTTCCATGCTTTCCAAACTGACGATGTCCCAACCTAGGAGAGATCCTCAAGAAAACATAATATCTCACCTCGAGTGACAATGGTCGTCGATGATGATTTGTATAAATTTTTTGACAACTTTGAACCGTCTCCATTCTCTTCCTGATTAACCTGATCTTCTCTATAGTCTCCTGGAAAAGGCTCAGTCCAACCATCGAGGACTCACCTGTTTCCACCTAGCATAGTGGAGAACGACACAGCAGCCCATGCAACACGTCAAATAGATCCATATGTATGAATGCTTGATAACTATTTTTCTACAAGAACTCATCCAACGACAAGTGCTCCTCCCACAAGCCACAAAAATCCATGACACAAGCCCGCAACATATCCTCCAAAGTTTGTATCATCTTCTCGGATTGACCATCTGTCTGAGGGTGATATGTCGTGCTCATAGTCCACTGTGTCCCAAGGGTTTTCTACAAGGATTTCCAAAAACAAGATTTAAACCTTGGATCACTATCTAATACAATCGAAACCTGAACACCATGCCTCATTACCACCTCATAGATATAGATTTTGGACAGATCCTCCATCATATGAGATTCATGAATTGGGATGAAATGGGCCGAATTTGTTAGTCGATCCACTATCACCCAAATGGAATCATGCTTCCTGACTATTTTTGGGAGACCTATGAGAGAATCCATTTCTATTTACTCCCACTTCTATATAGGGATTGGTAAAGACCGCAACATTCACGCTCACCTCTAATTCCCTTCTTTGAGCTACTGGAAATTCAAGCATCTCGAAACAAACTCAGCCACACTTCTTTTCATACCATCACACCAGAACTACATTTTCAATTCTTTATACATTTTCTAAATTCTAGGATGAATAGACCACCTGGAATGGTGATACGCCCTGAGAAGATCCTCGTGACAGGAAACTGGTACAACCATCCAATTTTGAAAACACAAAACTGAATCTCCATTCACTTTCCAACCCTCAGTGGTCTCCCCACCATTGAGTTTCAACCTCATGGTCACACACTCAGAATCAGATATATGTGCCTCTTTAACTAGTGCAACCAAGCCAGAAATCAACCAGACCAGAAAGAAGACTGCTCTATCACCCTGGTCCTCACATTCCAACCACATGTCAGCTATAACTAACATCAACTGCCACTAGTCTGATTCCTGTTTCACCACCTGAGCATATGATTTTCTACTTAATGCATCCGCCACCAAATTTCCCTTACCTGGTGTGTACATCAAGTCAAAATCAAATATATGGAGATATTCCATCCATCTCATTTGACTCAATATCATATCCCTTTGTGAGAAAATGTGCATCAAGATCTTATATTCGTATATACCATGAATTTCTCACCGAAGATATAATGACAACACACTCTCAAAACATGGACCACTGATGCTAATTCAAAATCATGAGTTGGGTAGTTCTTCTCATGCACCCTCACGTGTCGTGATCCATATGTAACCACATGATTCCCTTGCCGGAGAACGCACCCCAACCATGATCCTGATGCATCACAATACACCACATACCCTCTTCATGGTTCTGGAAAAACCAAGATTGGCGCTAATGTAAGGCGACCCTTTAGCTCTTGGAAACATTGCTGACACTATTCATTCCACTGGAATGGAACATTCTTTCTTGTCAAAGCTGTCATCGGTGAAGTAAAAGGAGAAAAATCACAAACAAAATGACGATAATACCCAGCTAGAGCAAGGAAACTCAATACCTCAAACACATTCTTTTGTGGTTTCCATGAGATAACATCCTCTATATTTTCCAGATCCACTGAAATACCCCTTTTAGAAATCACATATCCCAGAAAATGGACTTCCTGTTTCTAAAAGTCACACTTTCACAATTTGGCATACAACCGATTTTCCCTCAAAATCCCCAGCACAGTCTCCAAGTACTACTATTGCTCCACCATTGTCAATGAATACAACAGAATATTAGCTACAAACATTATCACAGATGAATTCGGATATCTCTAAAATATCTGATTCATCAATGCCATGAACACTGCTGGTGCATTCATTAGACCAAAGGGAATAACCACATATTCATAATGCCCATATCTACATCTTAAAATTGTTTTAGGAATATAGTCTTTCCTCACCCGCAATTGATGATATCCCGACCTCAGGTCGATCTTGGAGAACCACTGGGCTCCCCTCAACTGGTCGAACAAATCATCAATTCAAGGAAGTGGATATTAGTTCATTATCGTAACTTTTTTAAGTCGATGATAATCAACATAGAGCCTCAAAGTTCCATCGTGATTTTTCACAAACAACACTGGCGCTGCCCACAAAGACCTGATAGTCCGGATAAACCCATTTTTTTCTAAATCTTCCAACTAGACTTTGAATTCCTACAATTCAGTAGGTGAAATCCGGTAAGATGGATGAGAGATAGGATTGGTCCCCAGAAGTAGATCAATCGTAAAATCCACTTCTCTTATGGGAGAAAACCCAGAGAATTCATCCAGAAAAACAACCATTAACTGATCCACCACTGTCGGAAGAACACTCTTCTCAACTCCCTCTGCCGATTCCAACAAAAAAAACACCAACTGATACGATAATGTTCCCACTGATGATTCCAACAAACCCATTTCACCCTTCATTTCATGCCTCTATCAACTAAAGATATTTCTAATGACTTTGTGTGTCGTAAAAGCCATGGTCTGCACATTACAGAGGATGTGGGCCTTAAACGCCACCATCCAATCCATTCCTGAGATTACATCATACCCATCCATCTCAGGCACTGAGAAATTACACATTAGCTCAACCTCACCCACAATGATAAAACACGATCTACCCAAGAAGGCTTGACACTCTCTTTGACCCAGAAGAGTTTGATGTTTCAAAACTGAAGACATTATTTCTACCCTTAAACCCATCAACTCAAACACATGTGCAACAATAAAAGAGTGTGTGGAACTTGTATAAAAATAGTAATTGCATCAAGAAAAAATTTAAAAGAATATTACCTCGCACCATGGATGGTCCCGACTTATCATACACCAAAAACTGCTCGGCTCCGAACAATGCATTGGTTGCCACACTCTGGTCTTTATTGATCTACAAGGGATTTGTGGGGTTCCAAGAATCACCCTAACTGGCTTTTCTCTACTGATGAGGGGTATGTTGCTGTCCCCATCCCGTTGATGCATATGAAATCTGCAATCCCTGAGGAGTGTCACATGCACCCGACCATAGAGAATTATGATAATAACGCTGCAGATGTCCCATCTGCTTACGATTGTGACATGCTCGAGGTTGTGTCGTACTGTCATGCTTGATGTGTGCCATAGAGCCACACTAAAATCATCCTGGCAAGCTCTCGGGCTTCGGAGGAATATTTACTGATCCTGCTGTCGAATTATGTGACATACTCCCGCCCTGGGAATAAGTTTCCCTCCTCCGCTTGAACCCAACATTAGAGTTCCCACTATTCCCCATGGATAACACCATGCTTCCTCCGCCCAGAGCTCCCAAAAGATCTCGTTCAGCCAATGATGCTTGAATCACCATCTCTGTGTAATCACCAATACACATCACTGCTATTTTTGAATGGATCTACTGACTTAACCCCACTTCGAAGATCCTTTCCTTCAATGGCGTGCTACCTGCATCTTCGGTTGCAAACCGTTCTAATCACATAAACTTAGCTGCATATTCTTTCATAGACATATTCTATTGGTTCAGAATAAAGAAATCAATTGTGCGCTGAATCTTGAATGTATGTGGGTATAATTGTTTATTAAACAATAACTCAAAGCTTTCCCACGACATACTCGGGTTCGTCCCTGCTTGGACTACCATGTCCCACCACTGAAGAGCAAGATCCTCTAACTTATACATTGCTAGCCTTACAATCAGCTCTACCAGAATCCCCAAGAATTAGAAAATTCTATTCATTCTGGAGAGCCATTCCTATTCCCTTTCCGGATCCGAATCACCCCTAAAGATGGGTGGATCCTGCCTTTGAAACTAAGCCACATAATCAACATGCATTGGCTCTCCCACTGTATTCATACTTCCCACAGCTTGGAATGCTTGCACTATGCTCTGGAGTAACTACTGGTTCACTTGGGGCTGAGGTGAAACCAAATTCTCATCGGCCACTTCCAGTAGGTCTCTACGACGCCTACCTCGTGCCATTTCAATAAACCGAAAACAAACAACCATGAGTCTCATTTCCGTAGACATCAATAATTCCTATTTCAAATCGCATTACACAACACTATCACAACGAGGCTTTCCACCTTTTCCACATTTTCTATGTTTCGCCATTTTTGAAAACCAATCCATTTTCAAAATACCCAATTTATTTACATTTCAATTTCACACATTTGAAAAACCATTTCTCAAATCAGCCCATACAAAATTATTACCAATTAAATATGAATCCTAAAGGGAAGTCATTTCTACCATGCATGTCGTGATCATCTCATTGCTACACACACGACAATGAGATATTAAATCCCTATAAGTGTCTCTAACCACTTATGTACCTAAATCCCTGGTAACTTGATGTTCAGTATAAAAGGGTTAGATACATGTTTTTATGCTATACATTAAAAGTTTCGACATTCCTACGCCTTGCTACCATCCCGAATCAAGGAATTGTTCATGAACAAATGTAAACACCAAGACTGATGATCAACACCTATGATTGAACAACTACTCTCACATGAAAGCTAAGGACCAAAAAAACTAATACCACTTGTAACACCCCACCCCTACCTCATTTTCATGAGGAGGTGGTGAGGGTTACCTGGCCATAAGAGACATTCCCAAGGCGCTAAAAGCTGGCAAAAAATGCTGAGGGCTTCAAGAAATAGTGGGGAATGATTTTCCCTTATGGAGATCGCCCAACACAACCAACCAACACTGAAAGATGCATGCACTATCAAACCCAACCATATGATACTAACAATGCCATCACATACCCAAAAACTTCTCATCTAGACATTTCCACCAAAAATCATAGTACAAGGCGGAAACTAAACAGCAAAACACCATGATCCATGACACCACTAGCAATGAGATGCCTTACCTTTACCTGTATCCCGGTACATGACATCAGTAAAGAAACCAAAGTGCCAAAGTAGAGGGTGAGTACAACTACTCAGTAGGTTTTTCCTAAATGACTTCACTACACACACCACTAGGATAAAACTGTTAGCGCATTTATATAAAATAGTTTAAATAAAATAATCACAAGTTAATCTGTTACCATAATCCAAACACACCCTTACCAAGCCATTTCACCCAAACCAAGTAAAACGAGGGGAAGCCAAACAAGCATGCCATGAGCCAAATATGCCACACAACGAAGCCGAATCAACCAAGGCACACAAGGAATCCAATTCAAAAATTTCACATTTACACAACAAATTCCATCAATGCAAAGCAACAAACAACAAAAAACCATAACAGTGGGACTTCCCACCAAACTCATTCACCCCATCTTCAGCTAGAAGGACATCCCGCCCACTACCTAACAACCTAAAACGGTGGTACTTCCCACCCATCATGTTCACCTTTTATAGTGAGACTTCCTGCCCACATCCAGACAACCAACAGAAGCCATAACCAAGCATGTGACCCTCCAAGTCCACAACAATAGGCAATTTACCATTTCCATTACATGTCAATCCACTTAAATAAATCAAACATTTTTGAAAAACACCCTTCAATCATTTTCCATACCAAACCTCATTTTAATAAAACAACCCTTTTTATTGGAAACCATTTTCTCAAATCAACTTAACCAAATAAACAAAACAAATAATTTTAAAATCCCATATTAAAATCACATCAAGAGCATTTCACCACAAGCCCTTTTTCCCAAAACTCCCCAAACCATCCCCAAAGGGATTTCTATCCAATTTCGCACGTCAACAAACAATTAATTTTAAGCAGCACAAATTTATTGCAACAAAAACCAATAGATCTAACCAAGTGGAGTCTAGAGAGAAGCCACCAACCTTTACGGTTCCAGTGAAATCGACCCACAGGAAATTACTCTTCAAAACTGGCAAACGCACCACTCAAAACTCTCTAGGTCCCCTTCCCTGACATCCATAACCCTTAAAATTAACATCCAAGGCTACCACAAACTTATATCTACACACAACAGGTGTAGATCTAGAAAACTGAGACAGAGGGAGCTGTAGATCTAGAGGAAAACACAAAGAACCCAAGAGGAGAGACTTACCCAGGAGAAACCACCTTCAATCCACCAAGAAACATCTTCAAAACGCTTCCAAAACTAGGGGGAGATCAGCTTAACCTCTGAGAACCCAAAATCCTGAGCACGGCTTGAGTGGGAGATGGTTTTGAGTGGAATGAGGCAAGCCCGAGTGAACCCAGGTTTTTAAACCTTATTTTTAAGTGGCTGCACAGTTTTCACACAAAGTTTGACAAACCGTGCGCTAACCGTGTGCATGCTACTGCCTCGAGATGAGGGGTCCACATGGTTGCCTCGAACAGTTTGGAAAACTGTGTGCAGGCCGTGTGAAGCCTATTGTCTCCCCCTATACGGTTTCCTGGAGAACCCGCATGGTTTCCTCTAACCATGATCAAACCGTGCTCCCTAGTAAAAGCCTCCAGACTTATTCAAAACCATTCCAATCTCACCCAACCTCTTCCCAAATCACTTTAAACACATAAATACGCATAAACAAAGGCTACATATGTAACAGCCCGAGATTTTATAAAAAAATATTCTTTTTAATTTCATTAATGTCTTGTGTTGTACGCTACACCAAAAGGAGCTTGCTCAACACGCATCCTTGACTTGACTTGCATTACATGCAATCGCGACCCTCCTCGATAGCGTGTGTAGTACGCAATACCGAGTTTCACTAAACAACGATATGCTATTAAAATATTATTAAAACTAGCCGTTATGAATAGTAATAACCACCTTTTTAAATTTTATAAATTTTATCTCTCAAAATGGACTTCATTTTTGGATTCGGAGTGTCAAATTTAGCCTAAGGTGAATTTTGGTACTTTTCGGATAACTTTCATATTCTGATGAATAGTGAAAATTACTAAATTATAATTAAAAACAACTTTTTTAATCGAAATAATTAATAGTGATAAATTATTAATTTGAGTGGTTTTAAGGTATATTTTGAATATATTTTTACAATTTAATACAATGTTGGTCATTGGATGTAATTTCACATTTAAACCAGTCATAAACAAGTGTCAATCTTTTGATAGTTATTATCTCTTAAGAACACGCTATTTGTTTTGACGACGGGAATTAATTTTTAAATTAATTAATGCAACTGATATGTTTTGAATTTGATAAAATAGACATCATTTTTGAATTCATAATATCAAATATAGCTTAGATCTAATTTTTTGTATTTTTCTGGAAACTTTCATTTTTTGATGAATAGTGAAACCACTAATTGGTAGTTAAAAAACTGAATTTTTTATAAAATTTAATTTTACCGCGTCTGTGAGTGGAATTTCGAAAATCCGAGAGACACGGTTAATATCAAGGACTAAAATGCGGTTCAATGAGATGAAAATAATTTTTGGTGAATAGTAACTTTTTACTTTTTTTTACCATGGTTAAAAGTAAATAGGGTAATTAAGGGTAAAAATGATATTATTATTACCCTAAAAAATGTCCTAATTCTATTGGATAAGTGTAATTCGACCAAAAACAACCTTAGGAATAAAATATGACCATTTAGGCCCACTTGGATTAGTTTAGGACATTTATTATTAATTTATTTAAAGAAGGGTTAAAATAGTTAAAATCAAAGTTTAATAAGTAAATAATTTTTAATATGGGGTTATACATACGATAAATTCGACTATAAATATTCATTAGAACGATAAAACGATTTTCTACATAATGGTATTTTATTTGTAATTTTTAGACATTAAATAATTTAATTTATTTATGACACAACGATGATGTAGTAATTATCTTATTAATGAAATATTGACATAATTGATGTTATAAATACCAAAATAAAGATAATTTGAGACTTTTTATGAACTAAACTAATTTTATAGGTTACTATGATATGTTAGGATTGATTTAATTAACTTTGGTATAAGTAATAATTCTGTTATGAGATTCAAAAAAATCAACTATTGAATAGTATCAAAATTGACATAAAATAGTTTTTAAAACAAATATTATATTATTAATTGTTATTTTATTCCTAAAAATATAAGGTTCGGCCAAATGACTTAGATAAGGTTATATATATTAATAAAACACAACTTGGGGGTCTCTTGGATGTATATGGTAAGTTCATTAACTATATAATATAAAAATACAAAGTGACATGGTAAATGTCAATCTAATTAACTAAGAGTTAAAACTAAACGATAAGGTTAATATAATGACATAAACTTGTCTAAATTCTATTTGATGAGAGTATTTCGACCCATCCCCACCTTATCATAGAAATAACTCAATTTGGAGCTATTTAAAACCGAACTTGACTTTATAATAAAATAATATTTTTAGTTATTCCAAAGGTGCCCCTCTCCTCCCTTATAAAAGGGCACCTCCTCCCCCTATTCATCACACCACTTTGAGCCTTTAAGATTGAAAAAACCCTGCCAATTTCTTCTCTCCACTTCCCTAGAAACATCCTAGAGGTTCTGGTCTTCTTCAAAGACCTATTTTAGTGCCCTTAAAGGAGGTCTCAAAGAAGCACTTCAAAGAAGAGGTAATGTCTGTTGCCGATTCTTTCATCTTTATTTCTTCTTCCACTTCTTCTTCTTTAGTTGTTTCATTATGAAGTAATAACATCAGTATCACTCATATACTGATATGTTATTATAAGTATGAAACAACCCTATTTCACCATCTATCCATCCTACGGAAAAAGAAATCACCGCACATGCGTACGTACGGAATATCGTCTCCACGCCGTGGTGTAATATATTTTCCACCACCACCTTACTTGGATGAGTATAATGGTGTAAATAATAACTATATATGATTATTTTAATGTGATATTGATTCTGAAATAGTATACATACCCTCCAATACAGTCCCACGATCATGAGAATGATATCATCGCTCGTGCGTACGTACGGACTACCGTCTCCACGACGCGATGAGATTCATTCTCCACTTTAACCATTCATGAATGATTATAAAGTATATAGAATAAGTAATCATGAAATATATGATATAATAATGATTCTGGATTTATGTGTATATATATGTATGTCATCTACTTAATTCCATTCAACTCAATAAGGAAAAGAAAACAGCATTAATGCGTACGGACGACCTACCGTCTCCATGAACGGTGTATTTCTTTCCATTTACTGATTTATTATATATATGTATATTCTGAATATTTATTATATATAAATCATGTTTTATATTCTGTAATTAAGTAATCATGATCTAAGTAATCATATGATTAATTACAAGTCAAAACACGGATGACAAATGAAACAATTTTACCCAAAACGCTCTTTAACATGGAATTTACAAAAGAACGGGTAATATAAAGTCATAAGTGAACCATATATGATATCATAACAATGGGTATGATTCTGGAATAATTCAATAACATTATTTAAATCATTATACAGGAGGTTAAGACACTTATGAGGAAAATCGGACCTAAGGTAAGGGATAATTTTTCAAATCTCATTTTTATCCGAGATTGCTTATTTGTAAGTATTTAATGGGGGTTATTTCTATCATCCATGTCCATGTTTTATAAAAGTGTTTTCATGTATGTTTAATTTCATTTTTACCCATTTTCGACTTTTACTACATGTTATGATAGAAATATTTCTTTTGTTTACGTTACGAGGTACTTTTTTTGACTTTTCCGACAAAAGTACGGGAAGAATGTTTTATTAACTTATACGGCATGAATGGATTTTTAAAACATTATTTCCAAGAAGATTCCCTTACAAGTTTTCAAGTTTATTTTTAATCAACTTCTTTTAGTTTAGAATTAAATGACATGTTAACAAAGGAAAAGTGTTTATGAAGTAGAAAGGAAATTTTCCTCATGAATAGAGTTCAAGTGTTTTATCAAAATTATTTTCCATCTAAGATAATAAAGGGTTCTGTTTCTATCCCTATTTTTACATTGATTTGATTATGTTCTGATGGAATTGTTTTTATGAATTCCTTTATCTTATATGAATTGTTTTATGATGTCACGATGTTTAAGATTCCCATTTTTATTACATGGGTTATGCAATGATGTATGATTTATGATTTTGTGGCACACATAAGAATGGTATCATTATGAGATGGGTGGGACCTATATCTCCCTCCAATGCATTGGGTAAAGATTTTATATCTCATGAGATAGACATGGATGGAATGGTAGGTTATACCGGTTCAGTGTAACAGGACTGAAATGAGGGTGACTCGGTTTAGAAATGGACTTTGTCCACTAAGATAGTCTTGGCAATGAGTCTTGACTAATAAGATATGATTCTCTATGATTATGTGTGTATGCCACCAAGTTTCATGTTTTAAGTTATGATTATTGGGATTTCATTTCACTACTATGATTTATCCCATGTTATGAAATTATGCTCTCTTTTGCAGGTTAAGATTTCCAAAATGTTATGTTCTTATGAATATGATGTGATTGATTTTTGTTTTGTTTACCCTTACTGAGCATTTGAGCTCACCCTTTTATGTTTTCTTTTCCCCAGGATATAAAGAAAGGTTTTAGGTAAAAAAAAGGAAGATATTTATGGGAGATGATGAAGATATTTCACCACGATTAGAAGATTATATTCCGAGTTTCCAAAGACACTAAAATATTACGATCCTTGTGTGTGTGTGTTTTTGTTATGTACTAAGTATTCCGCAAAAGTAATGTAATGTCCATGTACGTCAAGCTTTGGGTCTCTACAGTTGGTATCAGAGGAAAGGTTTAGTCAACCTTTGGAAACTAGGATGCGAAAATGTTAGTGAGATCCCTAGAGATATTTCTAAGGTATGTCTAGGGATGTCCCTAAGGATAAGTATACGTATAGGATATATTCCTAGAACTACGGTAACGATCTCATAATTTAACCTAAGATGTTAGATATTAAGGGTAATCCCCCTTTACTATGTTGTTTTCCCTAGCATTATTTTTGCCTCTCACACTATTCTTTTTGGGTTTTAGATGATGGTTGGAACCCGAAGGAACCGTGTTGAACACTGTAATGGACAATGCAATGATTTTCCTCCTGAACAAACAAGTGTTATGGAAGATGGAGTGCAAAATCTTATTTCTATACTTACACAAGCTATGAATTATTTTGGACTTCCAAATGATCAGAGAAGGGAACAATATTCTATTGAGTCCTTCATGAGGCAACGTCCACCTTCTTTCAGTGGGTCTTCTGATCCACTTGTTGCTGAACAATGGATCAGTACCACTGAAAAGATATTTTCAGTTCTTCAATGTTCTGAACATGATAATGTCATCTTAGCGGTATATCGTTTGGAAGGTGAAGCTGATCAATGGTGGAATCTTATCAAGAATACGAGGCCAAGAGATGAAATTGAGTCCATGGAATGGGACGAGTTCAAGAACTTGTTTTTCAGTAAGTACTTCCCTCGTATTCTTCGTACAAAGATGGAAAAGGAGTTTCTTGAGCTGAAGCAGAAGGATGATGAATCTGTTGGTATATACGAAGCGAATTTTACAAGACTTGCAAGGTATGCATCTGGCATTATCATCCAACCTGAAAGTAAAGTTGATCGATTTTTCAGTGGCTTAAAACCAAGTCTTCAAAGGGCATTAGCTATAAGAGACTTCAGTAGCTATGAAGAAATTGTGCGTTGTGCTATCAAGGTAGAAATGGAAGTTGGTGTTACATATCCATCTCATGGTTTTGACAAGAAACGAAAGATGGAGTTCAAGGAGAAATCTTAGAATAATGGTGAAAAGAAGACAAATGTTTTTTTATGCACAAAGTGTGGAAAGAAGCATGGTGGAGATTGTCTTAAAGGGACTAGAAAATGTTTTAAGTGTGGAAAAGAAGGTCATCGAGCAGCTGAGTGTCGAAGTAATGGAAAAAGGGTTTCTAATGATGTGAATAAAGAAAAGACTGCAGTGAACGCACCACCAACACTTCAATGCTTCAAGTGCAAGTAAATGGGGCATTATGCTAATAAATGCCCTAATCCAGGGGTTAGTGATGATCGACATGAGCAACCACTTAAGGAAAAGGACAAAGAGAAGTCATATGCGATCACCATTGGCGATGTTGAATATGACAACGATGTGGTGGAATGATTAAGTGTTTATGTAATGGGATTCCAAAATAATCTTGTATATAGTATCGTGGAATGTTGGAATATTTATGTTTTTGTTTATTGTGGTTTTCAATAATTTTATGGCATCAGTAACCATGAAAAGTGATTGAAATATTTTTGGAAAGCAGATGATATGCACATAATGAAGGGATAAAGAGAATCTAATATGTTTGATAGTATTCATGAGCTCCTGATTGATATAAGGACTAAGTGATATCATGGTTTGAGTATATAGAATTTTGAGGATTTTGGTATGTGGAAAGTGTTAACTTTTAACATCATTCATGTTTTCACTAAGGTTCAATGGGTATTCAAGAGAATACATTATTAAGGCCTTTGAATGTTTGGAATGTGACCAAAAAGACATATCTTATGATATATGGGGATCAAAGATGGTATTAAATCTCTGGTAATCGTTTTCACTATATTAGGAGAGTGGACTGCAGTATTATGGATAAGCCTAAAGATTGGAATGGATTGTGTTGTACATAAGTTAGTATTGTTTAAGGATAGAATTTTTTTCGATATTATTGATGGGATGTTATAGTAATATAGTTTTAGAAAAAGGACAACCTGCAGGACGGGCGACAGCCCGTCGCGTCGGACAAGGCTGTGGGAATCGAACCCACAACCGAAGTGCGACTGGCCTTTATCGCCTACCACTGGCCTACAAGAAGTCCCTGTTTAGTAGAAACTAGTTTTATTATATTATGAAGTATGATATATGAAGTATAAGTCCATTTTAGGAACCATATATGATTAATCTCACTATAGATGGACTTATGTATTTCTTTTTTGATAACTTTTCTAACCTTTTGTTTGAGATAGATGGAATGACCCATAATTCTCTCACATGATCTGCTAACACATCACGAATGAAAAATTCAACTTCATTTCATTAAGAGATGAAGTGGAAATTGTCCAAAGAACGACCGATGGTGAGACTATACCAAAATCACGAAAGTATTTCTTCTAATTCAAATTTCATCAACTTTAGGGAAATGATCTTGAAAACAAAAAATATTGTCCTAGTGCTCTTATATCTGATGAATCAGATGGTACATGGCTTTGTGATTGCTGGCTTTTCATAGCCATGTTCTCTACCACTCTCCATCAGAACATGATGGTTAGATTTCTCTTCCATATCCATATTTTCACCTATGTGGAAACCCAGTGATTAGTTTATTTGGGTAATCGTTACATTTCATACTTTAGTTTTTAAATCCAAGTTTCGGTATTCCTTTTTACGATGTGGGTTTCTATTAAAGAAACTTTCGAGTAGTAAACCATTTATAACCCCGACGAATTTCGAGGGCGAAATTCATTTTAAGGGGGGTAGAATTTAACAACCCGAGATTTTATAAAAGAAAATATTCCTTTTAATTTCATTAATGTCTTGTGTTGTACGCTACACCAAAAGGAGCTTGCTCAACACGCATCCTTGACTTTCCTTGCATTACATGCAATCACGACCTTCCTCGATAGCGTGTGTAGTACGCAATACCGAGTTTCACTAAACAATGATATGCTATTAAAATATTATTAAAACTAGCCGTTATGAATAGTAATAACCACCTTTTTAAATTTTATAAATTTTAGCTCTCAAAATGGACTTCATTTTTGGATTCGGAGTGTCGAATTTAGCCTAAGGTGAAATTTTGGTACTTTTCCTATAACTTTCATATTCTGATGAATAGTGAAAATTACTAAATTATAATTAAAAACAACTTTTTTAATCGAAATAATTAATAGTCATAAATTATTAATTTGAGTGGTTTTAAAGTATATTTAGAATATATTTTTACAATTTAATACAATTTTGGTCATTGGATGTAATTTCACATTTAAACCAGTCATAAACAAGTGTCAATCTTTTGATATTTATTATCTCTTAAGAACACGCTATTTGTTTTGACGACGGGAATTAATTTTTAAATTAATTAATGCAAATGATATGTTTTTAATTTGATAAAATAGACATCATTTTTGAATTCATAATATTAAATATAGCTTAGATCTAATTTTTTGTATTTTTCTGGAAACTTTCATTTTTTGATAAATAGTGAAACCACTAAGTGGTAGTTAAAAAAATGAATTTTTCATAAAATTTAATTTTATCGCTTCTGTGAGTGGAATTTCGAAAATCCGAGAGACACGGTTAATATCAAGGACTAAAATGTGGTTCAATGAGATGAAAATAATTTTTGGTGAATAGTAACTTTTTACTTTTTTTTACCACGGTTAAAAGTAAATAGGGTAATTAAGGGTAAAAATAATATTATTATTACCCTAACACATGTCCTAATTCTATTGGATAAGTGTAATTCGACCAAAAACAACATTAGGAATAAAATATGACCATTTAGGCCCACTTGGATTAGATTAGGACATTTATTATTAATTTATTTAAAGAAGGGTTAAAATAGTTAAAATCAAAGTTTAATAAGTAAATAATTTTTAATATGGGGTTATACATAAGATAAATTCGACTATAAATATTCATTAGAAAGATAAAAATATTTCCTACATAATGGTATTTTATTTGTAATTTTTAGAAATTAAATAATTTAATTTATTTATGACACAACGATGATGCAGTAATTATCTTATTAATGAAATATTGACATAATTGATGTTATAAATACCCAAATAAATATAATTTGAGACTTTTTATGAACGAAACTAATTTTATTGGTTAATATGACATGTTAGGATTTATTTAATTAACTTTGGTCTAAGAAATAATTCTGTTATGAGATTCAAAAAAATCAACTATTGAATAGTGTCAAAATTGACATAAAATAGTTTTTAAAACAAATATTATATTATTAATTGTTATTTTATTCCTAAAAATCTAATGTTCGGAAAAATGACTTAGATAAGGTTATATATATTAATAAAACACAACTTGGGGGTCTCTTGGATGTATATGGTATGTTTATTAACTATATAATATAAAAATACAAAGTGACATGGTAAATGTCAATCTAATTAACTAAGAGTTAAAACTAAAAGATAAGGTTAATATAATGACCTAAACTTGTATAAATTCTATCTGATGAGAGGATTTAGACCCATCCCCACCTTATCTTAGAAATAACTCAATTTGGAGCTATTTAAAACCGAACTTGACTTTATAATAAAATAATATTTTTAGTTATTCCAAAGGTGCCCCTCTCCTCCCTTATAAAAGGGCACCTCCTCCCCCTCTTCCTCACACCACTTTGATCCTTCAAGCTCGGCCAACCCCTAACAATTTATTCTCTCCACTTCCCTAGAAACATCCTAGAGGTTCTGGTCTTCTTCAAATACATATTTTAGTGCCCTTAAAGGAGGTCTCAAAGAAGCACTTCAAAGAAGAGGTAATGTTCGTTACCAATTCATTCATCTTTATTTCTTCTTCCACTTCTTCTTCTTTAGTTGTTTCATTATGAAGTAATAACATCAGTATCACTAATATACTGATATGTTATTATAAGTATGAAAAAACCCTATTTCACCATCTATCCATCCTACGGAAAAATAAATCACCGCGCGTGCTTACGTACGGAATACCGTCTCCACGCCGTGGTGTAATCTATTTTCCACCACCACATTACTTGGATGGATATAATGGTGTAAATAATAACTATATATGATTATTTTAATATGATATTGATTCTGAAATATTATACATACCCTCCAATACAGTCCCACGATCATGAGAATGATATCATCGCTCGTGCGTACGTACGGACTACCGTCTCCACGACGCGATGAGATTCATTCTCCACTTTGACCATTCATGAATGATTATAAAGTATATATAATAAGTAATCATGAAATTTATGACATAATAATGATTATTTATTTTTGTGTATATATATGTATGTCATCTACTTAATTCCATTCAACTCAATAAGGAAAAGAAAACAGCGTTCATGCGTACGTATGGCCTACCGTCTCCATGAATGGTGTATTTCTTTCCATTTACTGATTTATTATATATATATGTATATTCTGAATATATATAATATATAAATCATGTTTTATATTCTGGAATTAAGTAATCATGATCTAAGTAATCATATGAATAATTACAAGTCAAAACACAGATGACAAATAAAACAATTTTACCCAAAACGCTCTTTAACATGGAATTTACAAAAGAACGGGTAATATAAAGTCATAAGTGAACCATTTATGATATCATAACAATGGGTATAATTCTGGAATAAGTTAATAACATTATTTAAATCATTATACAGGAGCTTCGGACACTTACGAGGCAAATCGGACCTAAGTTAAGGGATAATTTTGCAAATCTCATTTTTATCCGAGATTTCTTATTTGTAAGTATTTACTGGGGATTATTTCTATCATCCATGTCCATGTTTTATAAAAGTGTTTTCATGTATTTTTAATGTCATTTTTACCCATTTTTGACTTTTACTACATGTTATGATAGAAATATTTCTTTTTTTACGTTATGAGGTACTTTTTTTTACTTTTCCGACAAAAGTACGAGAAGAATGTTTTTTTAACTTATACGGCATGAATGGATTTTTAAAACATTATTTCCAAGAAGCTTCCATTACAAGTTTTCAAGTTTATTTTTAATAAACTTCTTTTAGTTTATAATTAAATGACATGTTAAGAAAGGAAAAATGTTTTTGAAGTAGAAAGGATATTTTCCTCAAGAATAGAGTTCAAGTGTTTTATCAAAATTATTTTCCATCTAAGATAATAAAGGGTCCTGTTTCTATCCCTATTTTTAAATTGATTTGATTATGTTGTGATGGAATTATTTTTATGAATTCCTTTATCTTATATGAATTTTTTTATGATGTCATGATGTTTAAGATTCCCATTTTTATTACATGGGTTATGCAATGATGTATGATTTATGATTTTGTGGCACACATAAGAATGGTATCATTATGAGATGGGTGGGACCTATATCTCCCTCCAATGCATTGGGTAATGATTTTATATCTCATGAGATAGACATGGCTGGAATGGTAGGTTATACCGGTTCAGTGGAACAGGACTGAAATGAGGGTGACTCGGTTCAGAAATGGACTTTGTCCACTAAGATAGTCTTAGCAATGAGTCTTGACTAATAAGATATGATTCTATATTATTATGTGTGTATTCTACCAAGTTTCATGTTTTAAGTTATGATTATTGGGATTTCATTTCACTACTATGATTTATCCCATGTTATGAAATTATGCTCCCTTTTGCAGGTTAAGATTTCCAAAATGTTATGTTCTTATGAATATGATGTGATTGATTTTTGTTTTGTTTACCCTTACTGAGTATTTGAGCCCACCCTTTTATTTTTTCTTTTCCCCAGGATATAAAGAATGGTTTTAGGTAAAAAAAAGGAAGATCTTTATGGGATATGATGAAGATCATTCACCATGATTAGAATATTATATTCCGAGTTTCCAAAGACATTAAACTATTACGATCCTTGTGTGTGTGTTTTTGTTATGTACTAAGTATTCCGCAAAAGTAATGTAATGTCCATGTACGTCAAGATTCGGGTCTCTACAACATACCTCAAACTGGGTGTGCTAAAAATAGAGTACTATAGGTGGTAGTTCATATATTATTTGATTGAATTGTATTCATTGACATGTGGGGATGGTTTATATGTTATATTTTTGATCCATAAATTTTTGTAGAGAGTGTATTGGTAATGTAACATTATTTTTATGGTAATTTATAATGGTATTTCATCCATTTATTTTTACAGATACACACTATTCATGTTACCATCTCATAAAATTTTAGTGGACGACACCAGGAGGAGTTTGAGAGTTGATGGGTTGAGACATAACAATTAATAAGTATTATAACTAAATTATAGTATGTTGTTGAAAGATATTAATTTTTAATTAATGACTAAAAAATAAAAAAAACATTAATAAATGTATAAATGTTAATAAAAATAATCCCTTTTTAGATATTAACAAAAAATAACTATTAATTATCATTTTATAATTAATAATAATTAATATGTGAAAAGTAATCCGTAATTTTTTATTTTTTATTTAACACATTATATTTAATATGTAAAAAACATGATTAATATAATAGTTTAAAATTTCCAAATAAGAAATTTTATTTAATAATTTTAATTAATAACTACTAATAAATTTTCAATAATCATTGTGTGATATTAATTAATTAATGATCACTAATAAATATATAAAACATAATGATTTAATATAAGTAATTATTAATTATTAATTAGTAAATAAATCATAAAATTCACAATTAATAAATAATAAGGAATAATTATAAGTATATAATGAATTATGTATTTATAATGTGTAAATAAAATTTAAAAATATTAAATAAACATCAAAAATTTAAAAATATGTACTTAATAATTTCTTATTTTTTTCTATTAGAAAATAACGAATAATTAAAAACACGTCTTTAATATTTTATAATAAATAATTTCTAAATGTTATATAATATTCAATATTAATAATAATATATAACAAGTAATTAATAATAAATATTTTACAATTAATAATTAATTAATATATCTTAATAATTAAAAATAAATAATTATATTTCATATTTTGAAGTTAAAAATAAAAAATTATTTATATGTATTGTATAAATAAATATTAGAAATATTTAATTGTCACTATAATTATTTATTAATATGTAATAAGTAAAAAAATATGTCTCTGTTATTAATTAACCATTGACAATAATTAATTACTAATTAATATTAACACTAAGTAATTTTTACTATGTATTTAATAAGAAATACTTAATTAATATTATTTAATAATTTGTTATATATATTTAATAATTATGAAATAGTAATTTATAACAAATGGATAGTATTTTATGGTTAATATGTCACAATAAAAAAAGGTGATAATAACAATAGTTGGAAGCTCCTTATAATTATTCATTCTACCTGATAAGGACTCTACTATTAAAAGTGATTGTTTTGGAGTAGTGTGATAATTGGAGTCCTTAAATGAAATATTCCTAATAGGTGTATATTTGAGTTAAAGCTATATTTAATGAATTTATTTTATGTTTGAGGATAATATGTTTATTTTTAAGAAATAATAAATAATAAATTATAATACTCAATTAATTATTAATAATATATAATTAATTAAAATGTATTATCATAATTATTTACTATGATATTAGGTTCCTGACCATGGTTTTCCCAATCTATGGACCTAGACCTACTATTGAGAAAAAATTCTATATGCAATAAAATTATGATAATAACCCAATGTTAGAGTATTGTGGACTATTTTCATGGTTTTGGCCAAAAATATATTTCCTCTTTCTAATATAAACATCGTAATAAATTTATTTTTTAAACATGAGTATGTTATATATCAATATGTTGTAAAATTTAATTCCTATAAAAAACTCTCAATCATGTATAACATATTATGGAAGCCATTATCTCTATTTAAAGTCACTATTTAATTACACAAAATATATTTGGGTTTTATTTGTATCATCGCCCTTTATTTTACTATAAAAGTCATTAATAATCAACCTTACCATATGACAGATCATTATAACAAATTATTTTTGGGTAATAATGATATATGGCAATTTTTTATATCAAATTGTTAGTTGGTTATAATCCTCAACACTCAATCACTTTAAAATAAATGATTTTTTTGGTAGCAGAAAATAAATTTTATTTTTGAATTTATTTTTCATAATAACTTTTACCATTTATAATATTAGTAAAAATTTATTATAAGACACTACAATTTTAGTGATGTTTTATTTTATGATCACTTTCCCAAAATTCTAGAATTTTTTCCCACTATTAATTGATACAATTATTTCCAATTTTTCATGATTTATTAGCATTTAACTGCATTCTCAATGACTCACATTTTTTAATAGAATAGCTTATATAGAAGTTATTGGTTGGGAATTTTATTTAATCATGAAACATATGTTCTAAAATATATAAATGATTTTATCATGTTCAACCAATTAATTGACTTATATATAGATATTTTCTTTACATTCCTTTATCACCATCCCTTTAGAAAATTCATTTAAAAAATTAAACTATTTTATATAGTGCCTTATCCATCATATGTTCATTATATTAGGAAATATTTTTTTCTATATAAATTTTTTATCAATGAACCACAATATATTATTCACAAAACATGATCAGTACTTGTAAATATGTTTCCTCTCTATATATTATGTTTTATAGCATCACGTGATTGTCTAGTTCGTATAATGTGTTCTATTAATGGTAAATTTTATGCAGTCATGTATTTCCAATGTCCTCCTTTTCAAATTTGAAAGAATATAATAGCAGTTTTTCTCTTGAATTTAATGTTCCCATAAAGACTAAATATTATGTGTACTTGAAAATTTTTTCCTCGTCACCAATTATATTATTCAAGAATAAATGTTTTTTTCATTCCTTTAAATATTATATATTAATTTTTTAAAATATTTTCACCCAAAAATGTTATATCCCAAAAAAATTTATTACAAATTTTCAGTCTCATATATTTTTATTTTTTAAAAAATAATATATAATTAGATGAATATATTTTGTTTTATAAAAAAAATTATGACGAATTATTATGTGGAAATTATTTAACATCCCAACGTAGTCTATTATCTCTCAACATCAGCTGATTCATGAAACTGTGTAAAATGGATTTAGGTATACCCCTTGATCAAAAAAGTATAATAAAAAATTCACAGGAGCAGTTTACTAAAATTTGGTGATGGTTTTTCCTAAAATAACTTTGAAAACTCATGTTGAAAATCTATAAAAATTATGAAATGATCTATTTATATATTTGAAATATAATGAATATAAAAAAAATAAAATATATAACAATTGAAACAAACATATGAATCTCAGTATATTATATCTTACAATGTAACCCTATGAAAACAATTAAATAATTTTTTACAAGGGTATGCATCCTAAAACAATTGATAAAACAACAAATTGAAATAATCTAAAATAGATCATCGAAATAAAACCTCCATTCCCCCCCCCCCCAAAACCCTATGATATTACAAAAGATGGGATAGTTTTATATTCTATATAGATCACTCCCTATGTCTACAACCAATAAATAATAAAGAAACAGGTCTTCTCTAATCCTTTTTAATGCCATGAAAAATCTATTACTATATAATGGTGGCAATGCTGGGTGGAGAGAAGAATGACCAATATTTTTTACCCAAGGCTTCCCATGAACCCCATTATATTTAGATACATTTAATAATTCAATATTTTTCAAAAATATTCCCCAATTCTATGAAAATTTATAAAATCATGTAAAAAAATTATAAATAAACAACAACTAATATATTGAGTACATCATAACTAAACATATAAATATTGGAATACATTACAAATAAAATCATTTATAAATCAATCCCATATTTCAATACATGAGGTATCCAGTAGAATATGTGAAAAAAGTGGAAACTCATACTTGTGAGTGGACCAAGTAAAAATCCATCTTTTTATAACAGATATAGACCACACTATTTGATGTATTTCCACTATCCATGCCATATCCAATGAGACACACATACTTAAACCTGAATTCTGATATCATGTCTAATAACTTAAACACACAAACATTAAACAACATAAATGATTATTATAATATCAATATCAAAAATATTCTAACTAGACATCACAAAATAATTACCCAACAACATTTACCTTTTTTTTAGAAATCGGAGACACTCCCAAAATGTATTAAATTTATTCATTAATCCAAAAGCACACAAAAAACATTCTATTTCACCACAATAATATATAAATCTTATTTAATTTTTTTTTAAAAAAACAACAAAATAATTTAATTACAACCTCAAAATTACTCCCATAAGAATTGGTAAAAAATAGAATTATAGAATAATATGCCAACTACAACCAATTGATGAAGCATAATCATTCCACTATTTGTAAGATCCATAATTTTGGAAATCATATTGGAAAACTAACCATATAAAATATAAATTAAATCAATGATAGCATCCATATCATTCCAAACCCTATCTAGTAGTGTTATTTTAATAGGAAAATTTGGATACAACAATGGATAAGATATCTAGAGATACTTATCATTGACATAGTTTCCCAAATACAATATTATATTAGAGAACTAATAATTAAATGAAAAAATATAGAGACATCACCCTAGCTAGAATATATTAATTATATAAATGTATAATGAGGATAAACTGTTAAAATAATTAATAAATAAAAATTTGGGGTCATTTTTTTGGGATTAAGGACAAGACCACCAACCAATCTTATTTTGTACAAAGATAACCATATTTACAGGATTTTAGTGTACTTAAGTCCGAGATCTATTCGAATGGAATGTGCTGAAATTTTATAATGAGATTCCACTGTTATTAATTATATTTAACCCCAATTAAAGCAAATATTTACTTCAGGTTTATGTTCCTTTTTTATTTTTTTCATTTTTATAGAGAAATTAAATTATCAACTTATCATTATAAAAGACCTTGTACTGTAAATATTAGATATGAATAGTATATCGTGACTATTAATCAGACAAATAATTTCCATTTTTATCCTCTAAAATACACTACATGTTCTTTTAGGAATAATACGTGGTCCCCAATTTATACACATTCTAATCCATGCCTCAATAAAAAACCAAACTACCCAACTTCACCAAAAAAACTACCAAACATGTATATAAATTAAATAATTACATTAAATTCATCAAAAGGAAACATTCTATACTCTATATTATTATATCTACAATCCATAGAAAGTTAGAGTGTATTAGTGTTAAAAAAAATAATTCCACGATTTAAATGTTAATGACTTCCACTCACATGCATCCCCTATCATAGTACAATTCTACAATGGTATTCCTTCCAATAAAATATCCTGATACTTCAGAAATTTCTCCCATCCATATATAATATAAACATGATTGTATATGAAAAAAATACATAGATATAAAAAACTTGATACTAACAAATTACATTTAAAGTATCTGATATATACTCAAAAACCTATGGGATATAGAAGAAATTGTTTGTTGAGCTGTAATGGGTAGGTAAGGACAACCATTATGCAACAGTCTTGACATGATCTGACACCAAGAACAATTCTGGATAGCTTTTTCTAATCATCCTATACATTGAATGAATATTGTTTCCCACTCTATATGACACCCAATGGATCATTTTTTCACCTATAGTGTAGTCAAATGTCCATTGAGGATGATATATATTTGTCTTCTTCTTACTCAGTGTTATAGTTTCAAAATTCAAAATTAATTATATTTTTTCCATCTCCATGACTATATATCTAACTAAAAAAGAGGGAATGGCATGATCTACTAATATTTGTGTCAATGGGATCCATTAAAATATTTATTTTATGACTATTTTTATTTAAAAAAAATTGAAATTAGGCATAGTCCTCCCATGAAAAACCAATACCCATCAAACAATATGTGGTATTTATCTGTAAATGAATGTTTTTACTGGATTTATAATCAATTTAAGGATTGAAGGCAGAGATAGTATTCTTCTTATTATCAATTACATTGTATAACTCTTTCCAAAAACCTTATGGAAACATTGTATCTCTATATATAACAATCAATCATAACATTTAATGACTATTATGCACTTCCTACACATAAAATTTACCAATTCCACTTCCATGTTTATCCCCTAAATAAGTATAAAATAAAATTATTTTTTTAGTTAATCAGAAACTAATCATAGTTAGTCATAATTCAACATGGTATTTTGAAGTGGAACAATGAATTTAGTAAAATATATTATCACTTATAGACTGCAATATATATCAATTGAAATATTTCTATCATGACATTTCCGATTTACCGTCTAGGCATCTAAAAACATAAACAACAACATTTTTTTCAAACCACACACGAAAATATCCATTCTAGGTCCCTATATATGTTTTATGAACCATTTTGGACCATTACATTATAATAAAGTGGTTAATTTGGACACTTAATCTCACATTAAGGAAGGAACAACCAAATTGCATCAAAATGAAAACATCTAATATAATGATTTTTACTATCCATCCAATATTTTAAAAATTAATAATTAATTTCTCATGTAATGCATGAAAAATATGATAACTATAACTCCCTTACTCAATAAGGAATTTTTTTTATAAAAATTAATGTTAAAACACCATAAAATCACCCCTCTTAGCTATAACCAATATTATTTCAATGAATAACATCATGATTTTTCATATATTCATGGATTAAAAAAGTAAATCATTATGTTATTATCAACATAATAGATCAAATACAATATATCCATTCATAAGGAAATATTTTATCTAATCATTTGATGTCTATAAGTTTCATATCCAATAATGTTTCACCCAATTCAGATCATATTTCAAGAATATATACATTAGGATTATGTTACCCTTATACTATATAAATTTATTTATAAACAAATATTGAATCCATGATGTTAGTAAAAAAATGAAAATTTAAAAATCTTGTTCAAGTGTTGGAGAATTTCTTTCATTCATCTATTATTATAGAAATAATTATGCCACCACATAATCACCATGTATCAGGATATATTCATGTATAATTCCCAATGCTCCAAAAAAATATTTCATACCCCTCTCATGATCAGCGCTAGATGATAATGTTTTCTAATGTAAACCTATTCATTACCTCCATGAATTATTTATGATATTTTAGAGTTAAAAAAGGTATATCTTTCTTTATTTAATCATTAATTACTGAATATAAGTGACTAAAATCTGAAATATAGAATATATATTACATGGATAATCTATAAAAACCACATACCTTAAAACTTTATTTGGGTATTTCCATTACAAAACCATTTCTATCATTTCCGGGTCAACTAATATCCATTTCACTAAAATGAGATGAATACAAAATATTTTCTCTTCCTTCTAAAATTAGAATTTGATGAATTGTACAATGATATAATGCTCTATTTGATTTCATAACACAATCTTAAAATATATCTTATGGTGAACCTCTATTCATGAATATATCATTATATAAATGATATCTAAATTTAAAAATTGGTTGATATTTCAATGAAATATGTTATTCATCAATTCCATGAAAATTAAAATAAAATTAAATGGAAAAAAATAATTATAACGGTCATGCCTAATATGATAATCTATTTTTTAGATATCCATATTTTTTAATGTGAGTGGAATTTACCAAAACATCTCATCAATATCTAAAAGTAATTTTCAACCCTTTTTTTAGTATGAAAATTTCTCAATTAAATGAAGATTATATTTTTTAGGTTCTAATTTTATTCAATTTAAAATATTTTCCCATAAATTAATTTTTTCATATTTGTTTACTAAAAGAATCATTGTAGCACAATGTGATGTGATCAATAAGTTGAATCCTTTATTCTATATGTACGTAAATTGATATTTTTACTAGTATTGTTCATTTAGTTCCATGTTTTATGAAGTTAGTCATATAGAATTTTCAACGGAATTGAATCAATAAAAAACATGACATCACACTCTTGGGGATGTCAAGATAAATTACCAAAATTCAAATTAGTATAGTTTCTAAATATCATTGTAAATCCAAAATACTCCAATACATCTATCGCCTCTAACACTATCACAACTAGTATGAATAATATACTCACAAAAATTATAATTACATGTCTAACCCTACAAACATTTTTATTCCATTCCCCTTGAATGTATTTTTCAAATATTATAGAGTAAATTATATCCCTTTTGACTACAATAGTGAATTTAAACATTCTATACAATCAATCATTATATACCTATGATTATATAAATCATGTTTATGTCGTGAAATTTGAATTCCTATGGTAATTTAATGTTTCCTGTCATAATAGTACAATAAATACATTTAAATCATTTCTGATCCAATTCTTTTAAATGTGTTTAAGTTTTCCTAACATGCATTATCATCTATAACAACAAGACAAACTGGTCTATTTCTTGTACAAAAATATATATTTATTATAAGAATCAAAATTGTAAACTAAAAAATATATTATAATAAATTTCCTGAGTACCTATACAATTTATTTACTATTCCTTTTTCTTTATTAGGTCATGATCAGTCATAAATAATAGAACATCAGTATTCTTATAACATATCATACAACAAATTAATATGGTTCCTACAATGATCATCACATTGTCTTAGAATTTTCCATTATAAGTTGTGAATATTGTAATTTAATTGATAGTAAATTCTATCCCCAAATAATTTGATAACTAATTCTCATTTATACCCTCTAATATAGATTCACAAGGTACACTCCTATAATACCCCTTTTGATGTCCTAATAGAGCATGTCGATAATCAAATTGATTTTATTTGGAATAATTTCTCTTAAATAAGTTAAATAAACCATTGTAAAAACATCAATTAAATATCTCCTTTTAACCTATATAAGTGAGTATTAATGTATCCATATAATTAAATAACATAGTTTCAAAACAAATCATTTATATTTATTTTCTTCACACCAAATGAACTACCACTGCAACTAATCAATTGAAAATTTATTTCCCTATATAGGTTTACTATAATTTATTTTTATTGTAGTTAGTTACATTTTTCTCATATAAAAAATATATCATAAAAACATTAACACTTCTAATTATATATTTTATCACAATCCCAGCTCAAAACATCATGCTTTCAATGACTCACTAATACCAACCTATAGTGAAAATAAGTAAACTGTTTAAAATAATTTAAATACTCCATAATAATAAAATCCACATGATACAATATAAAAAATTCCATATTATTTTATAATTAAAACATATTTGAGTTCATTTATTAATTCAAAATCCTGTCAAACCCTTTCTAAGATATCTCATTATTCCTTTTAACCTGTATTACAAAATCCCGCAACTAAATTATTAGTCCATTAATCAGATACATAAAAAGATTAAATTTAATATACATAAGTTTATATAATAAATATAAGATTAAATTAATCCATTAAAATTCATGGCATGTAACTTTATACCTTAAATTCCCTTTGATTACTTGATGATTCAACCATTAAATGTCGAATTACCCATCCACATGATGATGTTGAGGGGAAACAACCTCACCACTAATAAGATATGATTTTAATAATTTCCATAATTACTTCATATAAATTTGTATTATTCAGCAATAGACATTATAAGGCTTAAAAATGTTTATTCAAATAAGGTATCTCCAAGAGTATCAATAAAAAATTCCCGACAAAAAACCATAGACCCAAAATATAAAATGTACATATGTAGATATTAATCCACACATTTATTTATATATGATCATCTATGAAACAAAGGGTAACTATTTGACCAATTATTACCATTGAAAGATACACATCTTAATTAATAGTAATATTAATCATTTTAAAACATTTCTTAGTGAATTGTTTTTAAAATTCCCATAGTAAATTCATTATTTTGAAATAAAACATTTTTGAAACCCCTTTAACTAGAAATATTTTTACACATCAAAAAATCGTCAAACCATTGTTAATTTCTAATCAATAACATCCCAGAGGATGCATGAAAACCATCAGTATCCTCTAACCATGAAAACTGACTATTATTATCTTGAAGAAGATTTATCTGATTCACTAACAATAAGGTCCATCTATAATTCATGGTTATACAGGTTTTTTATAAATTGTTTATATATGTTGTCTTATAACTATATCCCGAGTCTTAATTAAATGTATCTCCATGCCTACCTACCAATATGACCATATTTATGTCATTTAATAATATCCCAACAAAACCATTCATCCACAAACATCACATTATTTGAGTAAAAATTATAAATATAATTATATCCATCCCCTTGATCACTATTTGAAAGAATTAAATAGCAAGGGTTAAATTTTTTATATTGTGGGATAGTATTCCATGAAATTACTTTCAATTATAATTGCAATAGTCCCCCAAAGACATTATGAGCTATCCATATATTATCAATATAGAACATGTAAGACATATGAAAAGACACCAGGTTGAAACCAACATATGAAAAATGATATAAAGAATTTTAAATTTAGGAAAATAAAAAAAATATAACAATATGAATAAAAAATTTATAACACAAAATCATTGTAAATATGGATATAAATTGGAAGACCCGAAATAGAGTATCCAAAATTCACCTCTATAACTCCTTAATAACTCTAAAAACTAAAATATTACTAGATATATGAATCTCATATATGGACCTAACTACATGATTATGATCCATAACTATTGACTAATAACATCATTCCCTAACCTTTATGAGGCGACACATAATCTAAACCTATGCAATTATGGGGGTGTAGGGGATGATTACAATGCCTAGTCGAACATCTCCACCACTACTCATAATCCCATGTACACATTAAAATCAATTATAAATTAAATAAATATATTTAAAACTGATCTAGATTAATGATAGTTTATAAAACCAAGAAAAACATTTCAAAATTCATCAATAACCATGATTTAAAATATATTATAGGAAAAAATGTTATTACTACATAATCGAAATGCAATCCCAATGAAACCATTTATATCAAAAAATGAATACATTAGACTACTAGTAATATTAAAATGATACCTCTTATTCATGAGTTGACTAAATACTGTAACACCCTTTATCTAATCGACAATTCCCCCCATATTAAAGTGGGTATTTCCACCATCCACTTCAAATTGGGCAACATACCCACACATAAAGAGGAATTGAAGACTCGTTTTCAATCCCTCAAACAAAAAATATCAATCAATATAAAAAACAATAAAAACATAAGCTATGAAATATTAAATAACCAGATCATGATATTAAAACATAACAATATTTTATTCAATTTAAAGAAATCATATATCCACCTAGATCCCCACAATTATTTTATTTACCCAAATAACCCAAAAAAAATTAATTCTACCGAACCAATTAAAAACATTCATTAAATCATATTACACATAAAAAATAATATAATTTAAATAACATTAAATATTAAAATATTTATAAAATATATTCATGTCAGAGAAACTACCTATCTCAACCTAGTGAGAAAGAAAAAAACACAAAAGTCATAATCCATTCATATAGAACTACTACTAAATAAATACCGATATGATTCCAATCATAGACCTAAAATATCACCAAAAAATCATCATTAATATTTTTAAGTGAAAAATGAGATATAATAATATAGGGGAGATCCATATTAAATTATAATTTACCATTCACCCCAACACACTGAAATTATTGAGAATAATTATTTATGAAAATAATTACACCAAAATAACAGAAAAATTAACCAAGGGTATGATATAAGTCATGAATAGATGAAATGATGAAAAAATTACAAAATTTTATTTTTAATATGAAATATAATGGCCTCTCTAAGTGGATACATGATGACACTACACAATCCCATCTATTGAGTGGTTGATTGGAATTTTCTAATTGAATATTTTCCCACGTGAATGGTTGATTGTGTGAATAGTTTATTTTTTCCCTCAATAATAATAAATGAACCCTAACCATTATTCTATATATGTTAACCTTTATAAATCTTTAAATAACCCCAATTTCACCATAAAACATTTAGTATTACATTATAAATCAAATATTATATTTAAATAACTCAAATTTAGTCTTATTATTTGAGTATTTTTTTCAAATATTATATGAAATAAAAAAAAAATTTGTACTAAGGCAAATATTATTTGTATGTCAATTGTTTTGCAGAATACTGTTTTGGGTTTTCATTTTTTATATGTCTTGTTGAGAATATTTTTTCCCCCAATTTATTTTGGGCACAATATTTTTTTACCCTGCATTACATATATAATATCCTCAAAATTCACCATATAAAACATTGAATATATTTTATTCCCTGTTCTAAAACAAAAACACTTATCATTATAACCCCATATTCAATTATCTTTTTGAGGGGTCTATGTATCATATTGAAGTGAATTATTTTATATTTTGAATTATATTAATTAAATTATTTCTACTAACTCATGATGATCTCATGTATAGTGAAAAATTCTGTAACACATATCCTTATTATTTTTTTAATTTTTCTAAAAAAACATATTTTAATTTTACATGAATCACCTAAGGTGAATTTCCCAAGTTGAAATAACGTCAAAAGTAACAAGAAAACAACACAAAAAATAATATTATCCTTGGGTACTTGGAGTTTCATCTATAAATAGGATAGTTACTCCCATGGAATTATCATTACCGAGTCCTGAATCATCCTAGTCTTAATTGTACATTTCCTAAATAGTAAATCAAATGAAACGAAAACATGATCCATTGATTTATAATATCCCCAACCTGGAACTTGTTGTCATCGCTAAATATGGTTATCTATGAGACCTCAATCATGCATCCTCAAATTACAAAGGGTACAGACTAGAAGCAGGGCTGTGAAAAGTATAATGGGGAGACTATATCCCCTGGTAGGAAGTTTCATAGATTTTGAAAAGAAACTATATAAAAAATGATATTTAACTATAAACATAATAGAAGAAAAAAATAATATACAAATGAATAATCCAATAAATTATAAGGAATATTGTAATGACATGCTGGAATGTACCGATGTTTTATGCTATAAATAATAGAATTAAAAGACTATAAGACTCAAATAAAGACTAAAAATTCATCTTCCTCTAACCCATTGTTGGTCCCATCACCACACTACATCCCATATGCAAATAAGAAATCAATTTCAAGGTCTTTTTATATTATCCAAAATTGGATCCACATAATCATCTTGCATACCAAAATGAAATCTTAGGTAGGATATTAGTGAAACTCAGTAGTTCAACACCGCCATTTCTATGCTAACCTATCTGGTAATAATTTTATGAAATAATCAAATAAATAAGTGTATTAATTAATTACATAAATAAAAAAATATTTAAACCACCATCTTCGACCCGATGCAAGAATATATCTAACCATGTCTTAGGACCAATCCATCCATAACCCTATTACTAAGGTAAAATAATCAGCTTTAGCACCATGTCAGAATATCTCAAAGCATCTCTTATGAGCATACCAACAACCGTAATTTAACCATGTTATTTTCACAATAGTTCTAGTCAAATCCCCATAGTAATTACAATATCTGAGTCGAAGCCCTATAATAATTACAACATGGGGTTAGGTTAAACCCACTCAATATCAATATTATAGAATATAGGTGTTCATGTTTAAGGGAAAAAACCAATATATAATAATTTCATCATAGAACACAATACATATCATATAGCATGGATATCACAATATCACATCCAAAATATAAATGGTTACTTATACTGATTACCATTTATCTTTCATATACCACAATAAATTTAAAATATTTTTTGGTAAAATTTATATAAAAATAAAATAATCCACATATTAGGGATTCTAAACCAATAAATCACATAAGGGATCATGTCATACTAAACACACATTAATCAACTAGCTAATTCATTTATATTCATGTTTTCTCACCTCACAGGTTTCCATAAACCATGTCAGAATCCAATTGAAACCAATGTAATTTAATAATAATATCATTCACTGATTTAACAAATTTGGCTATATGATACATTTTTGAAATAAAAATATTGAATAAACATGGAAATTATCAATCTAAAGGGTTAAAATTTAGACCCCATTCCTTTAAATGACCATCCAACAATGCTTCCAATTGTGAACACCAACAATAAAGAGGGGATGGAAGACTGAAAAAAGGTTCTTAATTAAAAACTAGTCAATATAAAAACCATGAAATCAATCTATCAAATTATTTCACCAAAAAGGCTGATAAAAGTGGAAGATAATGGAAAACCAAACTAAAAAGAATTCTCAGGTATTGATCACACATACAATATTTCGATACTAGATTTAGACACTCCAAATTTTCTGGGTGGGTTTCCCTAGGTCAAGAGGTGAAGAGATGTTGTCGAATTGAATACAATTCTTCTGCACAACATGTTCAAAATAATAGGTCATGGAATTAAATGATGTGTAATGTAGTTATATGTTGTGTAAATATTTTCAATGGAATAACCTAAAAAACCCATCACATGGGATTTATTAATTTAAAACACCCAAACAATTACTCAACATGTACTCCATTTTAATGGCATGTAAATGTTTTAGAGATGATTTATTAAAACATTTCCCTTTTAAACTTCACAGTATTCAATTAAATCCTATAAACTTACCAAAAATCAATGTTAATAGTTAATCCATTTATACCCAAACTCTATTAATTTGAAAACGAGTACTTCCATAAAATTAATTTAATTTCCCCAATAAAGGCTCTCCACACGGATCATCTCTTGTTTTCTCAAGAATCCCTGATACCAAAGAATTTTTTTATTTATATAACAAACATACACAATAAGAATGAAACTTAAAAATAAAATGATTATGAAGAACTCATAGTGAGACATAAATGGAAAAAATGGACCTTACATGTACCATCAAAACACGAGACTCACTTTTATTAAGGGATCTTCTTCAGTTCATCGATTATGGGAAGCCTTGAACACTCAATATCACATCATCTCATAATATTGTATTTTATTTATCATAAAATCATATTTATATTATCAAGTTCGTAACACATAAAATGTTTCACAAATTTTCTCACCAATGTATATTTTAAATCTATGATTCATTGGTGAAAAATAAAAATAAACAGAACATGGATTCTTTATTCCCACCTAACATATGTTCTTTAATAATGACATTTTTATTATTTATCAACACATTTATATCATAAATATTTTAAATTATTTATAAATATTTCTAAAAACAATTTAAATATAGTTAACATTATAAATAATTATCTCACCATGATTTATCCAATTAGATTATAAAATTTAATCCCCACAAATTGATGGTCTTTATTTTTGATATATATATATATACATCTCCCATGTGACCATGTAATATAAAAGTATAAAATAATGGGAAGGGGATGTTTTATATAACTCTCTTTATTTATGCTAAACACCTTTACAAACAATTTCTATTTACATTGATTTCATGTTTATGAATGAAATATATAATAAATAATAATACAATCAAAAAGATCAATGGTCACATCAGGGAATCATTATAGTTATTTCATCTTTTTTTCATTCAAAGTTCATGTTACTTATCTTTCTACACAATAATTATAATTATTATCATGAACTATTAGTCAATACTTTCTTCTCATTGTGAAATTTATTTAGTAGAGTCAAATTTTGATTTCTTTTTCTGACATAAAATTTGACCATATATTTTATTTTATTTTATCATTGGATTTCAATTTTAATAATATATAAGATCAATATACCTTAATTTTTTGATTATGGTAATAAATAAAAATATCTCAATCACAGAGAGGTGATTTTCATTTATTAAATAAACTATAAATTTTGAGTCATTATAAAGACTAATTTATACTATTTTCAAATAATTGTTGAATAAATTCATTTAGGGGAATTAATCGAATCCAATATTCCATAATGTGATCTTATTTTATATGGTTTCAATAGAGAATTAAAAGTATTTGGACAAAAAATTATTAAAAATGGGGAACTTTTTATTGTGTAATATTATTTTAATTTTCAAAACCTTCAAATGATCACTTTTTTAGCCACATTGGTTCACATTATAAAGACACATCTTCCTATATCTTTTAATAATTACCTTCTTGGTAGTATATGTATTTTTTAGGATAAGATACTTCTAAATCCCCTAAATGATATAATCTCAAAATTTCCTCCTAATATGATCTTTTGAGAATGATATAATTTTTAAAAGGTGAAACATTCAATGAGTTATAGGTTTATTAGAAAAGATGATGGAATTCCATAATTGGAATGTTGTGATGATTGATATCATGGATAATGATAATATGGAATATTCCTATTGTAGAATGTTTTGTAATTAAATTATGTACTCATTAAATAAGTTCAATTTTTCATAATATGACTATGATCTATTCTTTAGGGAAATTTCATCTATATGTTTTTTTATCTTATGGGTAAAAAGTTTGATTTGATTAAATAACCATGTTTTCTTCACCATGGAGATATGATGTGTCCCATACTTTTGATCATTTACTTGTAAATTATCTATAAAAACATTAATGATGTTTTTTCTTGAGAAGTGAGGCCCTTTATGGATATTCCTAGTCTCATTGGAATTTACCATTTATTATTTTGAGATGATCAGCTTTTATATCGTCATTGATGTACTATATCCATAAAAATATTTTCAACATTATCTATACTTATTATAAATAGTGTTAATAAATCATTATTAATGAAGTGAGTAATATCTTCCACTATATAAGGTGTTCTCCATGGCTCCCTCTTCATGTTTTATGTGGTATATGTATTCCAAATTTAAATTCTAATTTAATTGGTTTGGGTCTTTTTATACAAAAATTAGTAAATGAATATGTCATTATAATTGGATAACTGATATAATTACTTGGTATATATCAAAATGGAATTTCCATTTCCTCTCTTTCGTATGGATAACATATCTAATCAATAATTTGATATATTCTATTTTTATGTATTTTTATTATGTTATTTCGGCTCCCAGTATTATATTAAAGAGGATAGAAAAACACACTCAATGGTTTATTATTGGAAACAAACAGTTGAGGATGATATCACTTGGTTAATTTGACTAGGGTCGCTAAATAATTATATTGGATTAATTAATATTAAAAAATGTAGTGCATGTCAACAATACAAGAAAAAATAGAATGGTTTTCCCTTGTATGAAACTCCATTGTGGAAATATTATTTCAGACTAAATATGGGAGGTGTTATTACCAGACTAAAAGGTGGTCCAAGAGTTTTATGTTTGTGTGTGATCTAAAAAAGAGTTAGTAGATAATTACAGATCACTTAACATAGATCATCATGCTTAGGTACATATACATCTGAATTAAAAATGGTTCCACACATTAATAGTTAATTCTAGGTTTCCTTCTTCCTATAAATATTTTCCATGGGGTTAAAGATCACTCGATGCTCTATCAGGTTATATTGGATAATGTTATTCATAACTTATGTTTCATCCCCTATCTTTTTAATGAGGATTTTTATTTATATTTCAACCTTTATTTCTCTAATATCATATCCTATGGAAAAATCTAGATCATCTCACATATTATCCATGGAACAAACCATTAGGCCATGTATATTTAGAAAAAAACCTATATTTCTTAGGATATTATTTTAAAGGTGACATATTACACTCCACTGGATTCTAATTGATGAGATGATCCATTATAGGGGATTCCATAAGTCTGTTATGTTTTCATATTTTAGTTCTACTAATGGGGATTTGATGGAAAAGTATTCCCACAATGTGATTTTCTAATATTAAGGTGAAATTTTCTAGTTGAATTCATGGTAATTATTCATCATCAAGTTAATTTCAAGAAACATATTATGATATCTCCTATATAAAAGTTATTTTTTCTTCTTCAGTGCATCATTGAATCATATCCCATGTTTCAAGCTATTACTGTACATGAGAGATTTATAATGATTTAGGTCACTCGTGATTTAAAATTCAAAATACATCTATAAAAACCAATTTTATTCCTTGACAAATGGTTTTACATGTAGTATCATAATCCTCCCTCACACATAAAATTACTATTATTGTGGTTGGAATGTTATTAAAAGGTGGTCCCAAATGTTTGTAAGGATTTAGATTTGTAGTTTTGCAGTAAGAGGGGTATTCACATAGAATGTCATGGAATGCATGGTTTTATTTCCATCTGTTGGATAGTAAGGGTTATTTTAATAAAAATAATTAATTTTAAGTTGTGAAATTGATGGGTATCAGTTTGATATGAAATTCATTATTTTATTGATTTATCTTGTTGATTATATCGCAGAAACTTGTTTCCAAACTAAGAAAGAGTGGTTGTTGAGGGTCAAATTTTCACTATAGTAGTTACATTTTGAGAACCTTTCAAAGTTTTTGTTTGATGAAACATTTATTAAAATTGTAATAATTTATATTTTTATAATAAATTGGATTCCCATTGAATTTTTTTTGTGAAAGGACACCCAAATAAATAGTGTTTAATATGATAAAATACACTGAATAAATTGAGTATATTGGGATGCATTAGTATTATGTGTTTTTATGTTTGGTTTATTATCTTATGAGCTTTGGGATGTTGTATGGATGTTGTGGTGACCTTATGGGGTGTGTAAGGCATGGGTATATGATGTTATAGTTGGTCTTCATAGTTGTTATGTGTGTTGTTGTGTTGTTTGAGGTGGGTGGTTGTGGTGTGAAGTGGTTGTGCTGAACAATCGTTTTAGTTCATAAAATATTTATTGTGTACTGGTTATTATTTTTGGTTGTTTTTTTAGTTATTGTGTCTTGTGTATGATATTTTCTATTTTCATGGTATGATGGGTTGGTCAGTTTTGGGTGATTGTGATGGTTTATGTGATAAGGGAATATTTTTGGATGGTGTGGTTGTGACAGTTTCTCAATTAGCCATGATGTAAATAATGCTGATGAATGAAATGTATAAATGATTATGGGAGAATTTTTTATATGTTAAATGGATTGAATCAATTGAAAAAAACAAATAAAAGGCTATATAAATATTAATAAAGTCAAATATTAAATTAATGTTAGAGAAAATTGATTAATCTGAGTAATAGAGGAACCTATAAATGATAGTAGAGATATGTCTACAATAAGTTCATGTTGTGTGGTATGTCTGCTAATGTTGTGGAAGTGATTTTGATTGTGACATGTGGTACAATCATGGTGTTATGATGTGTTCTTGTGTAGTTGATGTGAACCCATAGGTTGGGTATTCATTTATTTCTATATAACATGTATCATTATGTTATTTATAAATACATCACTCCTCAGCTGGATAAAAATACCAATTATCATAGATTCTATGCTCTGGGATTTTCCCCTAATATCCATGATGGGGTGTTACAGATGACTGGCTTTCCACTCTTCCCCACTCATCCTTTAGTAGTGATTATTCAGATATGTTGTGTAGACTTCCTTTCAGTGTTACACTGGTTGTTTCTAGGTGGGATGTGATGTAATGAGGCTATCATGTGATGTGATATGTGGTGGTGGTCATGCATGGTAGATGGCGAGAATTTAGTTTTTTTCCATCACATTCACAATACCCTACTACTCCAGATATGTGATTAAATTTCTTTTGATAGCACGTATTTTATTGGTTGACATATGATGTAATTTTTTACTGATGATATATGTAATGAAGCGATGGGAGGACAAAGTATTGGATGTTGGGGTTTGAGAATGGAAAATTAGTGGGGAAATGGTAGTGAGTAGCTTTTTTAGGTTTATGATAATTTGTTAATTAATTGGATGTATGATATGGTGGGTGATCCATATTGACGTTGAGATTTTTTAGTTGACATGTATAGGTTTTTGTGGGATTTTCAAATTGTTCACTATCGGGATAGCATGTGCATTTTACATATACACGTGACACCTTGTGTAAGATCATATTTAGTAAAATTTTATTATATCCCTCCAAATATAAATGTTTTTCATGTTTCCAAGTGAAATTTAGGGACTGATATAGATAATACTTTTTTTGGTTTTGGTGTTACAGTTGATTCACTCCTTCAGGGATTTTGTGTATGGTATTTTACTTGGAAACTTATATTTGAATCTGTTGACATTGATTATTCATTATGGATGATCACTAGGATTAACTAATAATAATATAAAGTATATTTGTTTTTATTTATCCTCTCTGCTGAAAATATATTATTAGTGTGTAATTCCTCACATCTATGAATTTTTTAAACCCTCAGTACTTATCTACAATACATTTCTTACTAGTGTTGGTAATTAAGTGACATTATATCTCTCACATCCCTACTAGCCAGTGAGGGGTATCTATGGAGGGAGGAGGTTATGAAATATTTGTGTGAATGGTTTCGGTTGAGAGGTTGGGCATATTTTGGAGTTAATAACTTTGAGTATTGCACAGGATGATGGAGAAGTGACTCCAATTGAACATGATGTGTAACATTGTCCATGAAGACTATCTTGGAGGGTGGATTTTAGTCCCCCAATATATATTTCATGAACTCTAATATTATCGAAAGACCAATAGAGACTGGCCTAATTTTAAGGTAGAGACATAGGAGAAGAATGTGCATCATGATTTATTTTTTTCTTATCCAAACTAGTTGACTTTTAATAGTTAAACAAATTAATAAATTAAATAAATATTGAATAAAATAGATATTTCCTAGATTAGGTTATTCTCTGGGCTTTTTAGTAGTGTCTCATTTTCATCGTATGTGAGTGGTTTAGGTAGTTGGGGTTAAGTAATCTGATCTGTTTTATCATCATATTCATAACATAACAGAGGGGGATGATGTTTCAAAAATGGATGTGTGTTACTTAGAGTATAAGAGTTTCATAATGTATGATGGGAGAATATTATATCTTGAGATTGAGTGGTTGATAAAGGAATTAAATACTTATTTCATATTGATTCATGCATGAGATGAGTTATGGGTACTTGTGGTAGTTAGTCAACTCCAAGGAGCCATGTGTCATAGGTTGACTCTTATTCTTAGGGACTGTAAGGTGTAATATATATTCTGGCCTAAATTTTTGAATGATATCCATTCATAATTCTTATCATCAATGATGAGGGAAGAAAATAGGTTTGAGTTACTCTCTATTGTGTCTGTGATTTAAAGTGTGTGGCTGTTGGGGATTAGGTTCAAGGACCTCCTATAATTTTCTTTAGGTGATTTTCAAGATGAGGAGTCTAAAGAATAAACTCTTGAAATGTTTTTGTGCATAGTGATAAGGTATGAAGTCACCACATTTAAACTTCTTATATAACATGATGTGATGTGGAATGATGATGTTATCATTGGGATTATTTACTTTGGAGTCGATCCTTGATAGAGTGTAAATTATTTTGTCTCAGGGATAAGTGTTTCAATTAGCTGGGTTATAAACCTGTACTAATTCAATAGTAGAAGGCCATTTCCCATCATTTAGGGGCAGGTGGATTTGATAGACATCCACATCATCAAATTTTCTTGATATCCTTATGGGGGACATGGCCATCACGAGGCATAATGTCTCTTTGCTATGGGAATCCAGTATCATAATGGTGTTCATTACCCTTTTTCATAGCACAAATAATTTCTTGAGAGGTAGTTTTAGTGGTACATACAACTAGTTATTATTCAACACCCTTCGGTACATTGTTTTGGAATAGTTGAATCTCATGATGGTCCCCATCCATAAGAACCATAGAGATATCTTAACTATGTAGGCCAACAACTAATATACATATGATTTTTGTGTGTTTATATGAATGTACTATACGTAATATCACCAATATATGAAGGATTTGTTCATTGTATAAGAATTTTATCAACAACTTTTATTATTACTTTTCTATTTTGGTAGCCTCGCACTTCTTTTTTACCCTGATTTGGTATATTCCATAGGAATATACATGGAGAGTCTTCTTAGGCCTCTGGTTTCATCTACATCAATTAGAGTTTAAAATGTATTAATTGATGTTCTTCGTAATGTATTCTAGTCATGGGGATAGACAATTTATTTTTGGACATATTCTTATGGAAGATATAGCCTTATGATGTTATCCTTACCAAGGATTTGCAGTCTTTGGTTCATGAAAACATTGACTACTTCTATAATAGAGTTACTTTTTTGGTGGATGGTTAGTTTGTGGAATTCAATATAGAGTGAGTTAATCAGATGGTTCTCATGCAGGTAGATACTATTTTTTCATAATTAGATGCGATTTCAGTGGATTCTTATGTGGAGGATATTGGCAAGGTTGTGTAGGATATCTTGGATATTTTTCTTGATGAGGTTGTGGTGATACCCCCAAGACGTGATGTCATGATTGAGATACCATTTAAACTTTAAGAATATTTGATTTTAATGGATATTTATAGAACAGTTCTTAAAGAGTATTATGAGTTGAGTATATAGTTCTATAATCTTAATAGAGGGGTTTCATCTAACCTAGTATGCCTCCATGGGTTTCCCAATTGAAAATTTTAAATAAGGCATATGATGGTCTGAGGCTGTTAATATATTAATGAAGGTTCAATCAATTAATTATCAAGAACCATTAACCTCTTTCAAGGATCGATGATCTTTTCAACCACATAATAGGATCCAGTTTGTTTTTAATGGTAAACCTGAGCACATTATATCACTATTTGATGGTGAAAACGAGGATATAACAAGGTCTACCATTTGGAAGAGGTATGTGAACTTTATGTTTGTGGTGATATAGTTTTTTATCTGGAATTTAACATATGTGTTCTTGAAGCTCATGAACATCAACTTATTTGAGTTTGGTAAATATTTCATTAATGTGTTCCTCAATGATATCCTGATCAACATAAACATAGAGGAGGAGAACATCGAGTATCATAGATTTTATTCGCCACTCCTTTGACACCATCATATCTAAAGGATGTTTTGAAATTCTATATTAATGAAATAAGAGGTCCATTTCCATGGACATGTGGTGTCGTAATAGGGTGTCAGGTAGACCTATCAATGATTGATGTAGCTATTTCTGGGGGAGCACCCAAAATAATGTCATAGGTCTCTAAGTTTATGGGATTTTTGGGTTATTTATGAATGATAATCAATAATGTCACACTAGTATCATATAAAAAGAAATAATTGTACACTAAGGACCAGTACTTCAAGGGAATTTCCTTGTGTCAAGATTAGTTCGGTTACCTAAGTGGATGTTGGTCCGTTCTCAAGTGCTTCAGCCTCAATAAAAGGGTGTGATGTTTGTGGTTTTACATGACACATCCCATAAGGCATCAGTTGTGTGTTTATATAATTTAGTGATATAATCTCTAATTGGTCTAGGTAGTTTTAACCTCCTAATATAACTATCCACCCATGATATAGATCTATCGGTAGTCATGTTTTCACTAAATTGGTTGAGGTATTACCTCATCAGTAAGTGATTTATTTTTTGTTAGACCACAAGAGCCATAAATATGTCTCTTATTATAAAAATTTAAATCTTATATTTTAGTGGTGGATGGATTTTCATTATGATTTTTACATAGAGAGATATTAAAAAATAGGAAAAGGGAATTTGGTTGCCAATTTTTTCATGAGGAAGTCTGAGGGATATGTCATTGATGAGTCTATATATATTTTGAATGGTCTGTAATTATGAACAATGATACCCACAGATGTGGGGGAGATAAGTGGTTATGGATATCTTCAGTATGTTACTATGCAGTCATCCTTTATGATGAAGGTAGTGGATCCATTATCAGAAGACTAAGTGGCCAAGGTTATGCATGACTTTTTTTACAGAGTGATACCCATGAGGAATGGTCAAAGGATGAGAAGAATCAAGTCTTTTATATGGGTTGTTTTTCATTTCATTAGTGATGTGTGAGGAATTTATCTATGATTTTCACCTCTCAACATTAGTGCTACATCTTGGTAAGTCAAATATGTATCTTGTAATTATGACATAACTTCAATAGTCAGGGATGAAATAGTCTACTGTAGTATTAGTGATGAGGTTTCTATTTAATCCATAGGTAAAGTTTAAGAACCATATTTTAGGAGGATTCTTGGAATCCTTTGGTTTACTTGAATGGAAATTGGTGGAAATAATGACATATTACATTATTGATTTACCCCATGCATCGGGGGGATCTAATGTAGTTTTGGTTATAGTGGACCAACTGATGAAGCTAACCCAATTAATGACTACATGAAAGTCCACTATAATGGATGACTTGGTGGCGTAGTATGTTGATGATGTGGTTAGGATTCATGGGGAACCAATGACTATAATCTCAAATGATGATCTTCATTTTCCAAGATGTGTCTAGAGGGGATTGTAGGATTCTATGAGCTACATGTTACACCTTATCACTGATTTACAATATAATAAAAATGAAAAGATAGGGAGGACCATATAGGTGATATAGGATATTTTACGATCTGGCATCAAAGACTGTTATTGATTAGGGGTAATATACCTACCTTTTTTGAGTTTATATACAGTAATATATATCCATATTCCATATTAATTACATTACTTTAGTTGTTGTATGTTTGGTCATATTGTTCTCTATTGTTCGGGATTGAGGTTGGGAGTCAGCCATTTCTGGTATTTAAGTAGTCGAGGGCATGAATAACAATATCCAGTTGTTTTGAGAGAGGATAAAGGCATCATGTGATGAAATAAGGCATTTTATTATCATAGTAAGCAGAAAATGGTGTTTTTAGTTGGATACCATGAGTTCTTGAGATTCTCACTTTAGAGAGGAAAGTTGGGGTTTCCCCATGGGAGTATGTTTTCTCTTTGTTTCATTGGTCTTTTAGATGTGTTTGGGAGAGTTTTTGTGTTGTCTTCTCAGTTGGCATTGATTTTGTGGCTGGAGGTGATCCACAATTTCTTCCATGTGTCCTAGGTTTATTGGTATCATCAATTTTAATTATACAATATTGACTAGGGGAGGTGGATATTAAGAATGATATGATGTACATATAGATCCATATAGAGATCTTGGATATGGCATATGCAATGTCCTGGAAATTCAGTATTACTTTTTTTTAATTATATGTAATTATTACGAGATTATAAAATTTGTTGGCATGTGATTTGGAGGCCCAGAGTGCCTGGAATGATCCGTCAAAAAATGTTAATCTTTAAATAGAGTGGGTGAGTGGTTTTCCAGAAAGGGGGTAATTAATCTTCAAAGGGTGTCCATATTATAAATCTAAGGGAACCCTTGAATTTAGGATGGCTAGTTTAACCTATGTGCGACTTAAGTTTAGTCGGCGCAGGCCTCCAGTGAGAACACCCAAAAATGGAATAAACATAAATTAAATAATTAAATAATTTTATTTTATTTTTCAAATGCTAATTACTCACGAATGGTGACTTGGATTAAAAATCTAATCCACCACTAAACTTTTAAGGGTATTCATTCCTTAGTCATATCTTAACCTCGGCTGGTGTGGGCCGACAACAGATGTTAGTTTTTTGTCGTAAGTAAAATAATTATGTAACAATTATTTTGTTGTTATATTCATTACATCATAAACGGTAACTCAGATTGGAAATATGAGAGTACCGTTTTAGCTCATGAGGGTGTGTATACCTTAGGCAGAGCCTTACCTCAATCAGCGCAGGTCTATGGTGACTTTTACTAATTTGTGACCTTTTTTATGGTACGTTCATTAAATGTGCATGTCGTGTTTTCTATATTTTGAACTGGTGCTCGGATTAATAATACGAGGGAACCATTGAATCTGTTGAACCAGGATTTGCTTTATGGATGATTAAAGTTGACCAACAAGGGTCACATGAAAACGTTTATTTCTTGTAATTTACAAAAAATAATAATGATATAACTTAAGGTTATTTTATTTTTCTTTTTACAAATTTTGGAAAAACGGTGGTGGGACTGCAGGGAAACCTCAATCCATTTAATGGCCTAACTCTTAAGTTGTGTAGTCAAACCCTTGATTGAGTTAAGAGGTTATTTATTAAACTCATAAATGAACCTCATTAACTGTGCAATGCGTTAATATCCACCTTACCCTCAATTTAATTAGAGCTCAGGCTTGGGTTTTGGGAGAGCTGTGAGAGGAAGCTTTGACGAAGCGCAATAGACCTTCTTCTCTAACGACAAACATGATCGAGCAACGGTCATTAGAGGATAGGACGAGCGAAAATGAATGCTGATGAACACTTTCATATGTGGAAACACCTTCCAATTCTACAAAACCTTCCAACAAACTCGAGGTAGGGGTTTTTATTTAAATTCTTGTAAATTTATTTCACTATATCGTACTTGAAAAACCTGAGGAATGCCAATTATCAAAAAATGAGTTAATCTACGATTTGTATGAAACTACATGTACATAATACATGAATCTTTGAATGGGGTTTTAATTTATCTTTTGATTATTTGATTACTTCACACATATTTAATTGCTAACCTAGAGGGTGTGAGCCAACTGAACAAATCTTGTACCCTCTTCTACATTCAGATTTGTCGCATACTTTGTGGGTGGAATTTTAACTAGATGGAAACTTTAATCCTAGATCTACATAGTGACAACAACATCATGGGAGGCCCGTAGGCACAATCTGTAGAGAAAACGGACCATCGATGTTCAATCGGTGGCCCGCGGAAGCCCCGCCAGCGCGATTGCACCAGGGAACTGTGTTGTCGGGCGATGGCGGTGGCCTGTTCTCGCAGGCCGTGGAGGAAGACAGTTCCCGAAGTTTCCACATAGGAGAGAATGTGTGGTCGGTCATTGGCCTGCCATGCTGGCAGTGGGCGGCGCACCGTTGTGCGAAGTAGAGGGATGTTGCAGCTCTGAGTCATGGCGAAGGGGGACACCCGCCCCGCGGGTCCTGTTGACAGAGGGTGTGGTGCCACGTGGTGCCGCTATTACAAACAGAATGGATTATTGTCCGTTTGGGATGGAAACCGACCCTGGTATGGCCCGGTGGGTCACGCCTAGCCAAGTCAGTGATGGTTGGTCCACGAATTAGCGGGCCGAGCCCGTGGCCCAGCTCACTCAGGTAGGCCCAGCCAGTTCGGGTCGGGCCGAATCGGACCCGATTTGAAGCCAGACCCGCTCGGTTCGACCTGAACATGGACTGTTTGACCCATATCAGGATGGGTTGAGTCGGTCAGACCATCCCCAGACCATTTTCAACCTAGTTTCACTTAAAAGGTCATATCCCACAAACCATATGTCTATTTGACAAACTGTCTGCAGTGCTAGAATACTAGGAACATGAAAGTCCTTATGAGATACCCCACTTATGTTTTAGTGAAATTTGGAGTATGTTTGGGTGGGATGGAACCTAAATCCAACCAGAACCTCAGTACTAAAACACTTATAACTCACAGACTGCGCGTCTGATTGACGTTCCAACTATCACATTGAAACCCTTATGACATGGAGGTTCTTTTGGGTTACTCCTTTAGAGAACATCGTGGAATTTGAGGAATGACTGAAATCATGAGGAGTAGATTCTATGAAAATCAAGCTAACCGACAATGGGGAATCCTATGGTGAGGTGTCATTTGGAGAGTGACCCAGTGTGGATCTGCATCATTGCGACCCTCTGTGGATAAACATCATAGAATCCCTGTGTGTATCCACATCATAACGACCATGTGTTGATTAGCATCATAGACACCCTGTGTGCATTAGAATCATAGAGACCCTATGTGGATCAACATCCTAGAGACCTTGTGTGGTTCAGTAGTGTGTGACCCAGTGAGGAATAACCTTAGAGCGGCCTATCATGGATCAGCGATATACGACCCTATGTGGATCGACAATGGAACAACTTCTCTATTGTTCTGTTGTGGAACTTTATAATGGAATAAAATAATATATCTTAATTCTAAGAATCTTTTTTCCTAATCATTGAGTTGTATACCTGGTGTGAGATGTCTTTTCCTTTTTTCATTGTGATTGAGATCATGTTTTGTGGTTATTATTTGTGGACTTATGAGAGACATTCTGTGGTTTTGGGGTCCCTATAAAGTATTGTTATACTCACCCATTCATGTGATTTTCCAGAACCTTGTTGTGACTTCTGCAGATGAAGGATAAGATGATTGAATCTCGGAGAGTCATGTCAGGACGGTGCTTTGAGGTGATTGATAGACGGTGCACGGAGGTGACTGGTTGATGTGGAGATCCACAGGGACGAGTTGTACCTACCATTCAGTTAGGATCCTTGGTATATGACCTCAGGAGTTGTTTTCCCATTTTCTGTATTTCCATTTCATTTGGGATTGTATTCTGGCCCCTTTACTTTCAATACATACTTTTACACTCTGTGGTGATTTTTAGTTGTGTTTGCACCTTTCTTCTTCTGTTGTGTTTTAATTGTGAACAGTGTACCCTGTATGTGTGTGTATAGGTTTGAGGAAATGCCTTCCCATTTTAGGGAAATGACTTTTTGGTGATAGTTACGAACCCCTAGCCTATGAAAGGTGGACTTGGGGCAGTCAAGGCATAAGCCCTGGAGGATTTTTTGTGACGAAGTGGTATCAGAGGGGTCAGTTCCACCCAAAGAACTAATTTTCTATGTTTTAAATAGAGAAATAGTGTTAAGTGTCTTGAGTTCATATTTCAGTCTTAGGAGTCCAGTATTGGTGTGGCGACTGAGGTATCCATTCAACAGGACCCTAAATTCTCTTTCGGAGTTAATACACAAAAACATTAATTTTGTGTGTTTTGGAATTTTTTTTCTTTTGATCTCTTTTTAGTCAAATCACCATGTATATATTATTGATTGTGGTTCATCTTGATTCCATTTCAAGATTCCTCCCCATAGACAGCCATCCAGGATTCCAATGTGTGACCGTGAGTCTGAACCACAATGTGATGAGGCTTTAGTATACGGACTGTTGCCCGAGATGGTACCTTTAGGTAGGGTCCCAATGATACCATTACCTGTTGGACATCAGTTACTACTGACATGACCGTTAGAGGAATCATATAGGATTAGTGTCTTAGACTATTTTCTAATATAGATTCCACTCAGGTTTGGAGGAGACCCCGACTCATAGGCGGCTAAGGACTGTCTTGAGGTGGTGACTGAGTTTCCATATAGCCAGGGAACAATTAGATCAGATGTTGGTCCTGGTAGTGAGAATTCTATGTGGCTCTGCAGGGAAATGGAAGGATTTATATTACCCCTATCTTATGATGATGTGACTTTTTCTATGGAAATATCATGAGAAACATCCATATAGAAGGGGGTCTCATTCCATGAAAAGCTAAGGGGTTGGGTTCCAAGAGATTCGACAATTTTGAAAATAAGAGATGTTGGTTTCTAAGTACTTGTCGAGGCACACCAACCATTATAGGTACTCAGTGAATATGATATGAATGGTTCTCCAAGGCTCTGACCTCTGAGCGATATGTACTTCAGGACATCTGAGTTGGCACTATTCCACTATGTCTTCCTACATATGATAGGGTTCTAGAGTTATCCTTTGTGGTTGAATGTTCTTTGGCTGAGCAGATACAACCAGTGAATGTTAATAGCGGGAGAGTAAGAAACTGACACAAGTCTCAATGACTTGGTCGAGTAAAATGTTTTGGGAATAGTAAGTGATACGGATAAATCAATCTATAGGGCAACAGATGTGGAATAGGAACTGTGAGAGCTGCATGAGGTGGTATATATTTCGACATGTTATAACCACCACCCCAATCTGGTCCCCAATGGGCTTAGGGTACTGGAGGATAGGGGAAGGAATTAGCTGCATACTATCAAGGAGTTTGACCCAAGGGATCCACGAATGATTTAAGGTATATTTTGTGTCTACTATTATATGAGATAATTAATAGACATAGGTACTAATCATTCCTTCTTGTCACTAATCTTGTTCAATACCTAGAGATTTCGGTTAACCCATTCACTTGTCCCTTCTTTCTGGATATACCTATGAAAGGATACTTAATCATCACACTTATGTTAATGGTGTGATCTGACCTTTGAGGCGAGAGTTTCAGTTGAAACTTCTTGGTGGATGTGTTGAGGCCTTATGCTGTTAGTTTTGGTATAGACTGGTAATTCACAGTTCATGCTCATATTGAATTTTTTGGGGAAAAAAGGATGTGGTATATCTATAGTATTGGAATGAGGTTTTCCTTAGTCAGTGAAAAAAAAAGGAATCCCAAGAAGCACGGGATAAACTCATGCATAAGAGGGTGTAGACGGTCACTCTTGAGTTGGCTAGCCTTACCCTCAAAGTAGCGGGTGATTTTAGTTTTCAGTTCCCAACAATAGTGGAAGAGTTCAGGAACATCAATTCAAATGATGTTTCTAGGATTTCCTCCCCATAGAGAGAGGGGATTCTGTATTGGATTGTACTCAAGGACGACACTAATATATACAAATGCTTATCAGATGGCTCCTACAGAGCTCTGGGAGATGAGAGTATAGTTCGGTGATGGTCTACTATATACTCTGATCACAATAGTATCAGTAATATCTTCTCATAGAAGGACCTGAACCAGAGACAACGGAGATGGCTGGAGTTCCTCTTGGACTTTGAATTTGAGATTTTCTACACTCCTTGGAAGGGAAACGTAGTAGAAGATGCACTCAATAGGAGGTCTGGGTTACATTTGCTGAGTGAGGCGACATAGCAGCTAGATACATTATTGTTATCCTTTATGGATAGTGTGGGAGTATCTTACATCCAGTCTTTGATAGTCACTCCCCCACTTCTACAGCAAGTCAGGGAGGCACAACTTGGAGATGTTGACTGCGAGACCTGACGTGTTCAGATATCCTCAGTACAGGATCCTAAATATTTTCTAAAGGTGGGAAGTATTTCATCCTCTTTAGAGGATGCATCATGGTACCAGTGATGGTGGTAGGGGAGGTGTTGAGGTAGTTCCACACATCCCCTTTGGTGGTACATCCTGGGGCGGCGATAATGTACCAAGACATCCAATGTTAGTACAGGGGTCCAATGACGAAGAATGTAGTGGAAGAGTTCATTTTACAATGACTCACTTTTTGGCATGTGATGATTGAGCACTGGGTTTCAGTATGCTTGACTCGTCCCCTTTAGGTGTCAAAGTGGAAGTGGGATTCCATCAATATGGACTTTGTGACAGGGATACCACATACATCCAAGGGACATGATTCCCTCTGGGTGATGGTTGGCTGACACACCAAGTCATCCCACTTCCTACCCATTCGAGAGAATGGATCAGTAGAGGTATTGGGACACCTCTACTTACATGAGATAATGCGGCTTCACGGGGTTCCATTAATGATCATCTCAGATCACGATGCTCATTTTACCAATCGGCTATGGAAGGGATTATTGGGGGAATTCGGGACTCAGCTGCGCTGGAGAACCACCTTTCATCCTCAGACAGATGGTCTGGTAGAGCAGACAATTATGAAACTCAAGGACATTCTTCATGCTTTCATCCTTGATTTTGTCCATAGTTGAGAGGACCAACTTCCCCTGGTGAAGTTTGCATACAACAATAGTTATTAGTCCACTGTTGGCATGGCACCATTTGTGGCCTTGTACGGGCGACCATGCATATCACCTCTATATTGGACTCACCATGGGGAGTAAGCACTTATGGGCCTAGAGTTGGTACGGGCTTCCACTGAGAAGATGCATATCATCAAAGAGCGGATTAAGGAAACACAGATCCATCATAAATCATATGCCTACAGAATACAGAGACCCTTGGAGTACGAGGAGAGAGATCTTGTATTCTTATGGGTCTCACCCCGACAAGGATTACACAGATTTGGATGGGGAGGAAATCTATCTTTGAGGTCCATAAAACCTTTCTAGATTCTCAGTAGAGTTGGAGAGATGGATTGCCACCTAGATTTTCCCCCACATATTAACTGGGTGTATAATTGTTTCCATGTGTCATAGCTAAGGAGATGCGTGCATGATCCATCACACATTATCAACTAGGGCGAGTTGGACTTTGACCATAGGGGGACTTTTTCGGATATATGGGTGGAGATAAAGAATCGATTGGGGAGAGTCCTTTGGGCACAGTCAATCTGTGTGGTGCGATTTCGGTAGAATCACGGGAACCTCTAGGAGAACACAAGGAAGAAGGAGGCTTAGATTCGTGCTCAATACCCTCAATTGTTTGATTTTCTTTTTGTTTGGCTCTTGATGATGTAAATCCCTAAAGTGGGGTGAATGTAATGTCCTGGAAATTTTGTATAGTTTTTTTTAATATATGGAATTATTTCAATACTCTAGAAATTGAAGGCACATGATTCTGAGTCCCAGAGTGTCTGGAATTATCCGTCCAAAAATGTTATGCTTTTAATATTATGTGTGAGTGTTTCTCAGGAAAAAGTGAAAATAATCTTAAATAGGTGGCCATATCAAAAATATAAGGGAACTGTTGTGTTCAAGAAGGTGTTTTACCCTTGGTGTGACTTATGTTTAGTCTTCACATGCATCCCATGAGAAAACCAAAATATGGCATAACCAAAAATAAAATTATTAAATAAAATTATTTTATTTTTCAAATTCTTATAACTCACGAATGGATACTCGATTTAAAATCTAAGACCAAAATTGAACTCGTGAGACTATGCTTTCCTTTGGAATATCCTAACCTTCATAGGCACAGTACGACAGTGGAAGATAGTTTTTGGCCATAAATAAAATAATTAAGTAACAATTATTTGATTGTTAAATTCATTAACTCATAAATTGTATCTCAGATTGGAAATGTGAGAGTACTGTTGAGATCTTGAGGGAGGTTTCCCAATATTCATAGCCTAACCTTGACCAGCAGGGGTTGAGGGTGATTGTTTATAAATTTGAGATTTTTTAAGGTACATTCCATAAAAGTGCAAGTGGTGTCTTCAAAATTTCTGAACCAATGCTCAGATTAAAAATATGAAGGCGCGTTTGAATTCATAGCGCCAAGATACACTTAATGGAATCATACCTTTTACCAGCAAGGGTCAGATGAAAATGTTAATTTTTCAACATTACAAAATAAATAATAAAATAAATATAGGTTATTTTATTTTCATTTTTTCAACCATTAAAAAAATAGTGGTGGGACCACAATGCAATGTAAAACCATTAAATGGATTGATTCTTATGTTGGGTAACTACACCGTTGAGAGAGTTAATAGGTTCATTAATTAAACTCATTAATGAACCTCCTTAATGGTGAAATGTTTTAATATCCACCTTCCCCACTATTTAATCCATGAAAAATCTTGGGTTTTGGGAGAGCTATGAGAGGAAGATCTGATGAAGCACTATCGACCTTCTTCTCTGAAGAAGAATGTGCTCGAGAGACAGTCGTTGGGGAAAAACGGACAATAATGAATGCCAGCGAACACCTTTAGATGTGGAAACTCCATACTCTTCTGCAATGCCTTCCGACAAACTCAAGGTAGGTGTTTTTTTAAAATTCAAGTGAATTTATTTCAATCTATCATTCTTAAAAAACATGACAAACTTGGAATAAAAAAAATGAATTATTCTTCAATTCGTACGAAACGACGGGTGGATAATGCGGAAATTTTTGAACGGGGTTTTAATTTATATTATGATGGTTTGATTACCACACACTTATTTAATTGCTAAAGCGGAAGGAGTAGGCCAACCAGACAAGGCTCAGACCCTCAACTGCTTTCAAATTTGTCTTTTTATTAACGGACGAAATTTAAACTCAATGTAAACTTGAATCTGAGAGCCACACAGTGATGGAAACATCACAGGAGGCCCATAGGTGCAATCGGTAGAAAAAACCAATCACCAGGGTTCAACCGGTGGCCTACGAAAGCCCCACCAGGGTGGCACCAGTGCAGTGGCGCCCGAAACTACTGTCAGTGGGCGAGAGTGGCAGCCAGCTCTTGTCGTCCATGGAGGAAGGTGGTGCCTAAATGCACTGTAGTGGTTAGTATGGGAGGACGACCCTTGGCCGACCACATTGGCAACGGGTGGCATGTCGCTGGGCACCGTAGATGCTGGTCGCGGCGGAGGTGGACCTATATCCTACGGGTCCTGCTGATAGAGGGGGGCAGTGCCACATGGTTCCACCGTTTGAAAATTAATAGATGAATGTTCGTTCAGGAGGGGGCCTGACCCCCGTGTGGCAAGGCGAGTCGCGCCCAGCCAAGGCGGGTCGGGCCAGTCAGCAGCCCAGCTTGCTCAGGTCGGCCCAGCCAGTTCGGGCTGGTTCGAGTCGGACCCGATTCGGACCCGATCCCAGCCAGGTGCACACAAGCCGAGTTGGGTTATCCTAGGTCAGGGCGGGTTGTGTTGGTCTGACCGGGTTGGAATGGACCCCGACCCTTTTCGACCCAGTTTCACTTAAAAGGTCGTATCTCACCAACCATACGTCTGCTTGCCGAACCATCTATGGTGCAACAATCCTTGGAATGGGAAATTACTTTTGAGATACTCCACATGAGATTTTGTGAAAGTTGTATTATATCCTTATTGGATCGAACTCGAATCCAACTGGCCCCTCGGTAATAAAACCCTTATAACTCACAGACCGGGCGTCCGACTGACACATCGTCTGTAGCATTGGAACCCTTATGACATGGCAGTCCTTTGGGTTACTAATTTTTGGGAATTCATGTTAGTTGTGGAATGAAAAATATCTTGATGAACAGATTCTACAAAACTTAGGCACACCGAGTGCGGGGAATCTTGTGGTTGGTTGTTAGTTGGAGAGCAACCCTATGTGGATCAGCATCATAGCGACCCTTTGTGGACCAGAATCATAGTGACTCTATGTGGATTAGAATCAAATAGACTCTATTTGGATCCATATAATACCAACACCATTTGGATCAACATCATAGTGACCCTGTGTGGATCAACATTTTGCGACCCTCTCTAGATCAGCACCATAGTGGCCCTGTGTGGATCAGCATCGTAGCGACCCTCTGTGGATCAACATCCTAGCAATCCTATTTTGATCAATAGTTCATGAACCAATGAGAACTATACATAGAGAGGCCCATCACGGATCAATGATATACGACCCTGTGTGGATTGACAGTGAACCAACTTCTTTGTGGATCAGTTGTGGAACTTTCTTAACGGAATAAAATGATATAGCTTTGGGTTAATCATCTTTATTCCAGCTCTGTAACACCTTGAGATTTTATAAGAAATTTTATTTTTAATTTATTTGATATCTTTTTTTGTATTCTACACCAAAATTAGCTTTCTCTATACACAACACCGTATTAGCTTGTAGTATACGCAACATTATTCTTGGCTTGTGATGCACACAATTTCAAGTTCTTTCGAATGAAATTTATTTTACACAACACCAAGTATAGATTTTGATCAATGTATAATTGAACAATATTTTGATTATTTTATACGCAACACAAAAATATGTTTTCCCTACGTGAATCCCTGACTTGGCTTGCATTACATGCAAGAGAGACCTTCCTCAATAGCGTGTGTTGTACACAATACTGAGTTTCACTAAACAAATATATATTGTTATAATATTATTATGAACTAGCTTTCATGAATAGTATTAATAGAATTTTAAATTTTATATCATTATAATTCATCTTACACATTTTTTGGAATGAGTTATGAGAACAAAATCAATTTTTCAGATAAAAGAAGTATTTTTCAAAAAATGCAGTTTTGCCGCCTTTTTATGGCGCACCTTTTATAAATAAAATTTCCTTTTATAAATCAAATTTTTGAAGAGTTTATAAATTCAATTTTACAAAATAAACTTCTCATTTTGAATGAATATATAAAAATTTACATTGGATAAAGTTTTTATATTTTCCTGAGAATGTTCTTATTTTGATGAATAGTAAAAAAACTCGCTAAATTTTACTTAAAAAAAACTTTTTTACATCGACATAATTTATATGGTTAGATTATAATATTAAATGTTTTTAAAGTATAAATAGAATATATTTTACCATTTAATATAATTCAAGTCACTATCATTAATTTTACATTGATTGAATAGGTAAAAACATTTCAATCTTTTGCAATGTTTTAAATTTTAAAACCCATTTTCTCAACAGCGGGATTAATTTTAAATTAAATACTACAACTTCTTCGTCTTGAATTTAAAAAATTGATTCCATATTTGCAATCAGTAGGTTCAAATAATGTTAATAGAATACTTTTATTTTTAGACATTATGAATAGTAACTACGGTAAATTTTATTTACCCCAGTTAAAGGTAAATTTGGTAAATAAGGGTAAAAATAATATTATAAAATTACCCTAACACATGAATTAATAAAATTGGATGATTATATTTAGACCTAAAATATTATTGGGTCTAAATGGTATCTATTATAACCCACTTGTATGTGATTAATACCTTTAATTTAATTTTTTTAAATGAAAGTGAAATATATCTCACTCAAACGTTAATAATTAAATTATTTTTAATATAAGGATATATAGAATATAAATTCGGTTATAAATATTCATTTGAAAGCTAATTTTTTTTATTTATCATGGTATTTTATTTGTAATTTATAAGAAATATATAATTACTTTAATAGCTTATACATTAATGATGGAGAAATTATTTATTTAGTAAAAAATCAATAATATAGTTTTTATTAATCTAATAATACCCATTAAAGGCCTAAATACAAGGCCAAAACTTATAGGTCGTGTAAATATAGACCATAATCATCCAAAGGTATAATTTTTTACCCTTTTAATCCATATAAAAGCAATTATGAAACTTGTATTATTTTTTATAAATGATGTCAAAGTTGTCGCCTTCATAATTTAATAAACATATCATTTTAAAAGATGGGTGTTTTAAGAGATAAATTCGATTAAAACTATTATTATAAAATCTATTAGATTTATCTTCATAATAATATTTTATTTTTAATTTTTCTACAAAAAATTATTATATTAAATAATTATACAAAAATGTTGTAGTAACTATTTTATTAAGATAAGTATCAAATAAATGGTATTAGAAATATTAAAATAAATATTATATGATCTAATTAATATTATCCACGAATTTTATTGATTAATATTAAATGTTAGGAACCTATAAAATATATTGGTTTGAATATATTCTCTATTTTTTTTTATTTAAATTCAAATAAATGAATAGTGTCAAAATTGACACTATTGTTATTTTATAAAAATGACATATTAGTAAAATGTTTAAAAATCACATAAAATAATTAAAAATTATAAATTTAAATTTATATGGTCAAAAATGTCATAATGTATCCAATTATGGAAAATTAACAACACATAAGTAATTATTTATAACTATTTAAAATTTAGAATATTATTACCAGAAATAAAATTAAATAGATTAAATAAGGATAAATCAAGTTGATAAGGATAAAAATAAAATAAAAAATTATCTAAATTTGATTTTTTGATGATATTACCACCCTATCATATCTCATTTATGAATTTGAGTCACTTTTTAGGTTTTTATGTGTGGTTTGAGTTTATTATAAAGTTATATTTTAGAGGTTTCCAAAAGTGCCCCTCTCCTCTCTTATAAAAGAGAACATCCTCCCACTCCTCCTCACACAATTTTGAGCCTTCAATCTCATCCATCCCCTGATCATTTCTCTTATCCACTTCCAAATAAACATAATAGAGGTCCTAGTATTCTTCAGTGACCAACATTAGTTCCCTAAGAGGAGGATTAGAAGAGGCGCGTCGAAGAAGAGGTAATATCCTTTACCGATTCTTTCATAATAATTTCTTCTTCTTCTTCCTCTTATTTTGTTGTTTAATAATAAAGTAATAACATCAGTATAACTCATATAATGATATGTTATTATAAATATGAAACAACCATATTTCACATTCTATCCATCCTCCGAAAAACGAAATCATCGCACGTGCGTACGTACGGAATACTGTCTCCATGCCGTGGTGTAATATGTTTTTCCACCACCACCTTACGTGGATGGGTATAATGGTGGAAATAATAGCTATATATGATTATTATAACATGATTATAATTATGAGATATTATATCATCCACTCCAATTACATTCAATAATTATAGGAATGATATCGTCGCCCGTGCGTACGTACTGATTACCGTCTCCACGACGCGATGAGATTCATTCTTCATGTTAACTATTCAAGAATGATTATAAAGTATATATTGAATAATAATGAAATATATGACATAATAATGCTACTATATTTATGTATATATATATATGTCATCTACTTACTTCCATTCGAGTAAATAAGGAATTGAAAACAACGTTCATGCGTACGTACGGCCTACCGTCTCCATGAACGGTGTATTTCATTTCATTTATCTGTCTATTATATATGTTCATATACTGAAAATATGTGATATATAAATCATGTTTTACATTCTATAAGTATGAAAATAATGATATAAGTAATTATTTCATCAACAACAAGTCCAAACACGTATGATACATGAAATAATTATTACCCAAAATGTTGCTTCAACATGGAATTGACAAATGAATGGGTAATATAAAGTTGTAAGTGAATCATATATGATATCATAAAAATTAATATGATTCTTATTATGTCAATGAAATTATTTAAATAATTATACATGAGGTTTGGTCACATACAGAAGAAATTGGACATAAGGTAAGCGATAATTTTGCAATCTCATTTTTATTTGAGATTTCTTATTCGTAAGTATTTACTAGGGTTATGTGTATCATCCATGTCCATGTTTTCTCAAAAGGTTTTCATAAATTGTTCACTATTATTCCATGTATTTCTAATGTCATTTTAACCCCTTTTAATTTTACCACATGGTATAGAAGGAATATTTATTTTATTTACCATATGAGGTACTTTTTTACTTTTCCAGGTAAAGTACGAGGAGAATGTTTTTTTAACTTATATAGCCTGAAAAGATTTTTACGGTTTCATAACACATTATTTTCATGAGGCTTCCTGTACAATATTTCAGGATTATTTTCAATAACATAATTTTCCTTTAAAATTCCATTTCATTTTGAGAAAAGAAAATTATTTTGAAGAAGAAAAGATATTTTCCTCATGAATTCATTTAAAATGTTTTTTCAAAACTATTTTCCATCTAAGATGAAATTATTTAATATGATTTTTATTTAAGTGTAATGTCTCTATTATTTGCATGGTTTTATTTTTCTTATGATGAAATAATTTCCATTTGTTTTATGTGGATTATGTTATGAGGGGATGATGTTTATAAAACCCATTTTATTCTTTGGGTTACGATGAATGATTTATATTTATTTTGTGGCACACATAAGAATGGTTTAATTATTAGATGGGTGGGACCTGTATCTCCCTCCAATTCATTGGGTAAATATTTATATCTCATGAGATAGACATGGCTGGAACGGTAAGTAAACCTGGTTCAGTAATGGAATTTGTACACTATGATGGTCTTGGCAGCAATTCCTTGGGTACTATGGAAATCATATCATGTGATTAATGGTTTTCCACAATTACATGTTTTATTACCATGATATTTTATCAGGATTGATGTTCTATTATGATCTATTCCTTTCGTACTGCCATGTTTTATGTCATTTATCTTGATTATGATGTTTAAACTTTATGTTCATGTTTTTATGTTCAAAAGTATATGGTTTGTTTTACTTTCTCCATGATTACCCTTACTAAGGATTTGAGATCACCCTTTTTATGTTTTCTTTTCCGAAGGATAAAAAGAAATGTTTTAGGTATGAAAAAAATGGGGAAGATTTGTATGGGAGATGTTGAAGATATTTCACCATGATTAGAATATTATGTTCCGAGCTTTCAAACACACTGAACTAACACGGTATTTGGGCATCTGTTTGTGTCATGTATTTATTTTTCTTCAAAAGTAATGTAATTTCCATGTAAGTCATGCTTTGGGTCTCTACATTTTCTCTTAGTTGTATACCTGGTGTGGGTATTCATTTTCTTTGTGCTTTGTGGTGGACATCATGCTTTGTGGTTTTTCCTTGGTGGAATTATAATATTACTTTGGGGTCATGGGGTCCCTAATGAGTATTATTACACTCACCCCTACACAGAATTCACCTACACTTTGTTGTGTCTTCTATAGAGGATGGAAAACTTGACTGTGTCTTGAGTATTCAAGGCAAGGCGGTGCTCTATGTTGATTGATAGACGGCACACAGATGTGACCAGTTGATGTTCAGAGCCGCAAGGACAATCTGTACCTACCCTTCTTGTAGGATCCTCAATGGATGACCTCAGAAGATGTTTTCCCATTTTTCTATATTTTCTTTTTATATGGGCGTGTATTCTGGCCCCTTTACATTCAATACTTACTTTTACACTCTATGGTGGTTTTTAGTTATGGTTTATCCTTTCTTATTCAATTGTGTTTTACTTGTGTCTAGTGTACCCTATCTGTGTATATACAGGTATGAGGAAATACCTTCCCATTTTAGGTAAATTCATTTCTGGTGCTAGTCGTCAACCCCTGGCCTATAGATGGCGGGCTTGGGGCAATCACGACATGGGCCCTGGGGGATGGGTTGTGAAAGCATCCCACCTTTTATTACATAATCTTTTCATTACATGGACCAGAACAAATGACATATAAATTATAGTTTCTAGAAACGTGGAACATAATATATGAAATTATATAGAACTATTCAAATATATGTGAAATTATTCTTTATGGTTTCACCCAATGTTACAATAATATATCGTATATCCTAGAGACATAAATTATAGGTAATGGGGGATCAGGAACACATTAAGTGAACAAGAAATTGAGAGATTTAGCATGATATCATATCTTATATTAGTAAGAACCGAAATTCTAAAAATAAAACATGATCAAGAGAACAAGATGAATTTCATTATCAAAATATCATGACATGGAAATGTGGCTACAACATTTAAATGAGGATTCTATAAGAATATATCTGTTTTTATCACCCAGGTGTCATAAATAAAAATTACCAAGGATATTCACTAATGTATCATGAAACATACCATATCTAGAGATTAAATTATATTACCAATGCATTGGAGTAATATCAAGGAACACCCTTTATATTTTTTAATATTATTGTAGCAACATTGGTCATAACAAATAATTTTTTCAATAACTCGAGGAAAATATAGAACATGTTTCAAATAAAAGCACTAAGTAAGTATGGGATTTAAATATTGACCATAAAATAATTTCTATCCATGGTAAATTGAATGTGTGTTTTTTATATTTAATTACACAAATTAATAAATTATATTAATATTTAGGTGAATACATTTTTATACATAAATGGGCGGGGTAATCATAATATAATAATTTATTACGTAAAATATAGAAATTATGAAGTAACTTTGATGAAAGGGTGAGTATTAAACATTGATTTATAAAATGGTGAAATGAGAAAGAACAATGGCAGCACATTGATAAATCTTTATTTTACAAATAAGGGTTTGATGAAAACCCAATGAAACAAAAAAACATAGCTGTTATAAGACATACAAAAAATAATTACATGAATGGAAGATAAGATGATGTGAAATCCTTTACCATGGTGAGTTGATTCTAAATAATTATTATGGAACCTTCGGTGTTTCATAATTCATTAGGTGACTCTTTGGGATGAAATATGATCATATATTCATGGAAGATATACGGGGAGTGAAGGGGGAGGTGAAATAGGTGGGTATTTATAGCAATAGTTCAGGAATTGTTTAATACTACTCAATGAAACTTTTTAATTTTCAAAAAAGTTTATGGGAAAAGTGATAACCCTCACTACTAACAATATCAAAAATATAATTAAATTAAATACTTTTTAAATAAAATTTTAAGCTGTTTGGCATTAATCTCGATAAATATTTTCTAAAAAATATAATTATTTGAATGTCTAAATCATTTTTAATGATTTCTTCATAATGCTGTGCTAGATAATCCAAAGATTGGATGTATTCTTATTCATTAATATTCCCCATGTTAGACCCTCTTATCAATATGTGTTATTTATTTTTAATCCAATCCCCTTTCTCCCCATTAATTTCCACTTGGATTATTATTTCCATCATTTTTTCAATATATTCCTTCATCACCATAATCACCAGGACATTCTCTGCCATTTCTCCACCCGAGTGCATGAGCAGTTCTATGTTACTATTTATAGCCACATCTTCATATCACTGATGGTCTTCAGGAGTCCTAGCCTCTTGATGTTATGTAGAAAGGTATGCAACCTCCTTCACAATCCGTGCATCCACTAGATTTCATGGTATCTCCCAAAGTTGACCCTTGGTATTCTCTTTTGAATCTTCTTGAGGAGACTCTAAAAAATCCAAGGTCCACTCAGCCGGTTGAATTGGGGACCCGGTATCACCTACTTTTTGACCTTCCTTAATAGATTCTGAGTTACGCTTTTCTTGTGAAACCTCCCCACCTTAAATTGGATGAAGCTCCCACTCTATGGATTTACCACCTTTATTGGATAATAATGTCTCCATCGGCCTAGGGATATATTAGTATTCTTTGTATCCCTTTGATTTCTAATTCTTGGTAAAAATACAACTCTTCAATTTCATGTTTTATTTATTCCCATTATTCCACCTTGGATTTTGAAACCCATTTTCATAACCTCTTATTCTATGTGTGTTTTGTTATCCATAATACTATGCTTCTAAGGGACAATGGTTGTTATATTCAACACCTCTATTGGAACTCAAACTATCAAAGAATTTGTTCAAATCATGACAATTCAATGTCCTCCTGAGGCCCTGTTTGTTATTAAACTGATATGTTTTATACCTTGTCACATCCCACTTTGGAAAACTGTTAGAGAAACATACACAAGTCAGTTTAGTCACACCCTCAAGGTTGATACTATTTTCTACTTGTGCAACCTCGGTCTAGGTGCACCACTTTGGGACCCCCTATGAATTTGATGTATCAACTCTAACTAATCCCACATGAGCTTAATCAATGTCTTTGATCATATCAAATATTTATTGAGTTTTTGAAATCCCTATAATCATTTTAGGGGGGCCTTATATATCCTGTATTAATCTATTGAAAATATATGTTACTCATGGATCTTGAGGTAGCACCATGTCCTGAATTTTCTTCACTACTCCTACTGAGCTCATAGTACCAGCCAAGATTCCATAACTTTATGAGACTTTTTCATTCCCCACCACTTCCTTGGATGTTCTTGAGGAAGATTATTACATGAACATAGCATCATCCAAGTGATTCTCCCTCTCCCCATGTCTGATATGAACATCCTGAGGAGTAACATTAGGGGACTCTATGTTATCCACCTATGAATGGGAAGTAGCAGCATGCCCTCTCATCACACCACTCTCTTGTAGAACCCTACTTCCTTTCCAACATGAGTGGGACAAATTCCCAAGATGATAACACACTGAATAGATGTCCATACATGAATCAAACACTACATGCTACTTCCATAGAAATTCTTCTCAAACTGCAATCCACACCCATTCAACTAGAGGTCTTGAAAAGTCAACTAAGACACAAATACATGGGGAAATTAGATGATAAAAAGAACAAGTTCTTGATTTAGAGCACAAATAACATCCCACTATGTTCCCATGCATTTGGATTATATAATGATTCTTAAAAGGAAGAGGGGGTTCATGAAATATTACCCACAAAGTCATTGTTAAGGAATCACTATTCATATGAAGATCACAAAACCATTTTAAATGATGATAGTGCATGCCATTGCCTAATCGAGGAGCTGTAGACCATACCATGATAAGATCATACAAAGAGGAGATGCAAACCATGTTATGTCATTTGTAATGTAGCCATATAGTCGCTCAATCATGAAGTCCCTAGGATCAAAAAAACATGTTGAAGCTATCAACCGTTGGCTTCTATGAAGTAAATTGAGAAACTAAGATGTGATCAAGAAGATAATAATCATCATTAATTGTGTGGTTGAAATTGTGATATGAGGATATCCATTGCAAAGATCTGGAACATTAGGTAATATATAAGTTTCATAGAAATGAGGTATGAATTAGGCTTCATGAACTGAATGAAATAGGGAATCTTCCATAATGTGGAAGGGGATCCCACCCCTCTGGTGGGGGACAGGTAGAAGCAGTGGCCATTTTCATGCCGCTTAGGTCAAAGGAAAATCCATATCTTTGTCTAATTCATCCAATGTAGGTTTATAACACTGACTCCAAATGGGGGTCCCCAACCAAGCCCAAGTGTTCCTCATATTCCCCATCTAAGTAATGGATTTGAATATCCATGTGCATAATATTCATAGTGTCTGAGTCTGGTGAGACTCAAGCCTACTCCTGTTCCCATGGAGAGCATGGGGTATGACCAGTGGGTACCACTTTTCTAACACCCCATGGCTGTTTAATAATTTCCAAATACAGGTATTGGAATTCATGGTTGTGGAAAATTAAAAACCATTAGATTACCCTAGGGTTATTACAATGATATTTTAAATTTGAATCAAATTATTTTAATCCATTAATAACAAAAACAATTTTTTAATAATTTTTTTTTGTCATGGAGAAATTAATTTTCCAAAAATTAATGTTTCTAAAGAAAAATTTTTATTTCAGACTTTGGAAAGTCACTTATAGGATTGGAAAACTAATTAGAATTTATGAAAGTATTTATTTCTAAAAAATAAAAAAAAATTAGTGTATAGTGGTTAATTAATTATTACAATATTATGATAAAAATATAAAGTCATAGAATATTCTGAAAACCAAAAACTAAATTTCAATATTCACTAAAAATATTGTATTTGTTAAAATTAAAAAAGTTCACCATAACCTAATTTTGACATGACTATTGAAAACATAATGTTTATTTTATTGAAATAATTCTCTAAATAAGATAATTTTATCATTCAAATATAAACATTATTATTTATTGAGTAATAGATGTTTTCAAATCCCAGGTAAATTTATGATGCTTATTAAAATTTCATAGGATATTTTAAAATTATTACATAATTTCTCATTAAAAAGATTTTCATAAAGATAAATTTCATAAAAAAATTATGTACCTGAGTTTATTATACATGTATATATATTTTTTAAAATTTTCCATTTTGTTTTATATGTGTCCAAAAGACATTTTTTCAAATTCATCTTAACTTATACTATACTTTAATGAATAATTTTACTATCAAATGAGATTTATGGAATTAACATATTAGTTATATAGTGTAAAACTACACTTTATTTAACAAATTTATGGAGATGTAACCCCATATTATACCCACTTACACCCAATGGTTAAGGTATGTGATGGTGGTAGTTTCATGGGGTGGCTTGGCTAACATTGACTAAGTCTTAATCTTCTCTGCCTTGAAATGATCATGTTGGATATTTACATAAAGCCTCACTTGTTAAATCAAGTCTTGGTATTGGTCAAGGTTGAACCCTATTGAATCTACCTACCTCTATATATAGTAAAATTTGGCTATTAACGGTATGACTATTCTTGGTGATGCTATCGTTTCTATTTTTTTCATCAATTATAATCTATCATTACTACCTATAAAACATAATTATAGTGTTCATATTATTACAAAAGGATATGGTTCCCAATGGTCAAATTTTTCTATGGATATATTGAACAAGATTCATATTTGACCAATAGTGATATTGGAAAATGGTCATTTGGACCAATGGTCATATATCCCCTTATAATCTATAAATAACACTACGTTATTTCACTCAAATCCACTATTATTCATCCTAAGGTTATAATTTCATTTTCTATGATATTATTTGGTTTACTAATTTTTTGTTTCTTTTACATAGTCTTTTTCATTGGATAGATTATTCTTTCACATTAGAGTGATCCATATTTTCCAATTTTAGTTTTGTAATTTTATATTTCTTTTCTAGATGAAATGTTTGAAATTTCCATTGGTTTTATAGTTAACTAAATTATTTATCCTTATTAATGACATAATTTTTTTTTCATTCCTATAAATTTTTGAAATTTATAATATTGTACAATATAACAAAAAAAATCTTAGGAAATAATATCATTAAAAATGTATAAGTCATCAGATACTTCCCACGATTATAACCTTCATCCCTAAAATTTCAAATCATATTCTTGACAGGGAATAGTTAATAGAACATTTGTTTCATTTTTTCCTTTTCTTCCCATTTAAAATAATTAAACATATTATTCTACCACTGCACATTGACAGGGTGTGTTGTCATGTTCCATAGTAAATTGTCTCTATAGTATATGATCTCTACCAGATTCTCCTCAAAAGAGAGGTCATTTCTACTTGCACCGAAAATATATTCTGGACATGTGAGGGATCTTATATGTATGTCTTTAATAGACATATATGTCGGATAAATCATGAACATGAGCTAGATTTTGTGTAAGTTCAATCCAATAAACCAATACTTCTATGTGATCAAGTATTTAAAAGTGGTCGGTGTACCTAGAGATAAGCTTTAATTTTATTCCAAAATGAATCACTCTCTTCCATGGTGAAAACCGAAGAAAAAGTTTTTCTCCAATATCAAATTACATTTCCCTTTGACGGTTGTCAGCATAACTCTTTTGTAGAATATGATTTTAATTTATCTGTTATTGTATGGAAGAAACCTTTTCTATTCTTAATTATAAAATATCAGGACCTAGTACCTTTATCTCACCAAATTCACCCCAATAACTATGATTTCTACATTACCTCCCCTATAGATATTCATACAGTTCCATTTGAATACATTATTAGAATAATCTATTATATGAGAACTCATCTAATGTGAGGTTTTGATCCCATCCTCCTTTAAAATCCTCTGAGAATGATCTAATAATTTCGTCAGGTGTCTATATTATCTTTTTGGATAGGAAATTAGATTGGGGTGATATGTTGTATTGAAATTCAATTCAATATTCAGATATTATTAATGACTTATCAGGAATATATATGTGTACCACTGATCATGATCAGAAATGATTGAATTTTATTCCCCATATAGCCTGATAACTTCATTTATATATACCTTGGAATATTGGTTAGGATATAAATCACCTAAAATAAAAATGAAATGGGTAGTCTTGGTGAGTTGACACTCTATAATCTATATCACATTGTTTCTATTGGATGTTCTTGGGAGACTAGTGATGAATTACATAGTGACATTTTCCCACTTTCATGTCCATATGAGTAGTGTTTTCAATACCCCAATAGAAATTTGTATCTTCACCTTCACTTGTTGAAACACCAAGAACATTACAGTATAATTAGAAATCACCCTTTTCATATAATCCCACCAATAATGAGCATGTAGTTCCCTATACATGCATGTGGTTCTATGATATAAAGAGAGCATTGAGCTATGAGTTCACCTGTAATCTCCTTCTTTATCTCCATGATATATATGAAACATACCACTGTACAAAATTTCCATATATTTCCTTTAAAAATATTGAACTCTAAAAACAAAATATTCAATATAGACTCTTTCTTCTTCTATATCAAAATATACTCACTTTTAGCTCTCTGGATTTTAAAAAAAATAGTGGCTTGGAAATAATTTGGATAATATTTATTATGTTCCTTATCTTATGTTTCCCATGTACAACCTTACTAGGTCATTGATCAAGGCATATCCTTATGCACTCATCATTTCCATCACAGCATGGTATTTCTTGTGGAATTAATGACTTTTTTTCCACTTCATTGGTGACAATGAATTGGAACATTATAGTCTTTAATAATATAGAACAATATTCTTTTCCTCATATTCAATTCATTTTGTGTGAATATATACTTAAAATTATGATTTTTCCAAACCAAACCAAGTCAAGGCTCGAGCTACAACTACCCTAAGCCCACACCCATTGGTTATGGGTGGTGACAAGAACCGATGATATAACTAACTCGTGGAGGCCATTTCCTGATGTACTTTTACACATGGACTCACAAACACCTCAGTGAAACAATGTATAGATATATTGAAAAACTATATACTAAAATGCATGCATGAATTTATACAAAACCAATGTACAATAGAAGCACAAAAAGTGGAAAGGTCAAAACACACACCCACCAAAGAAAACTATAAAATCATCCATCCATATCAGAAGAAGGGGACCAATATTAAAAGTTACTACCTGTAGGCTCCTAAGCCCATCTTTGATAATGACCTCAATTAGTCTAGCTTGCTAAGATCCACCCCACATGGGTCCTCCATGGAATTCATTTAAAGGCATGTGGTATGCACTAGAAAAACCCAATTTTAGAAAATAATGTGTTGGGGGTGTATAAAAATACTCCACAGGCACCCAAAAAATGAAAAACTAAATGAAAAAAGAATAATGAGATAGTCTGCTAGACCTACATTGAGGGAACCCCATCGAGAGATAAACTCCATCTCGATCCATCCTCATCTCTACATGAAAAGTAAAATAAGTCAATAGAATCCCCAACAAGAGAGTAAAGAAAAAAATCATCCCCAAAATCATCCCATAAAGTATTAACCTTATCCATGCACATGGGACTGAAATGGAGAGTAGATAAACTAAAACATTAGTCTTTACCAACCCTACTAGGAGAGTGATCTCATCCAACCACGAGAAGATAAACATGGAAATAATGTCTCATGCATCGTGCTTCTTTACCTCCCATTGAAGAAGAGTAACCAAAACTAAGGTGTGTGGATGGAAGAGGTACGTACCCTCAATACACATAGGTTGTCAACCTAGAATGTGACAACACTGCTAGGGCTTCCAAAAAACCCAGATACACTCATGTCAAACTCCATGTATCATGAGGTTATAAACCCCTAGACAATAATAGAATTTTACTCGAGGATCTAAAGTTAACATAAAATAAGATAACTCACTCCATGATCTTAGAAATCCTAGATGGAACCCATATGAGAGAAATATTCCATCGGGAACACCTACTAGGTCCAGCTCTAGTGCACAACAATAAATTCCTTTTCATCACTAGCCTATTCCCTGCACGAGGCTATAAGAAAACCCACATGAAGAGGCCCAATCCTCACCACTTAACATAGTTGAGGGAGAACTACTCCAGTATATCAATCACATGAATCCTATCTAAGAAGAGAGAGATAATAGAGGGAAATTCGCCTCACCAATACCCAATGGTTTAGGGTGTACTAGCTCCTAACCAACCCATGAATCATTTTCCACTCATTTATGGAGTGTCTCTCACCTCAGTTTTCAATTTAGTTCTAACCCATATCCATAAATTACACATAAATAGTGGAGGGGTTTGCTTCTAGGAACTTTACTCAATAGTCCCTACAAAATATTTCACTTTTTTCAACATGGGCATATCTGTTGGTAAAAGTACATTTTCTATTGGTAAAACGTTTTACCAACACATATGTCTCTGTCCCTAATCTATCGACAAAAACTCTATCACTAATTTTTTTTTTCAGAAGATAAAATAGTTCCGTAACAATTATAATAATACCAACAGATAATATATATTTTGGTTAAAGTGTTTTTTAAAAGGTTCTAATTTCAATTTTTTGTAATAATATTACCAACATATAATATATGTTTATAAATTACATTTGAATAAAAATTATAAATTTTTATTTATAATCATATTTCATTTCATATTTCTTAATTAATTTATCATTTACAATACATATTATGATGATTTTAACACATGTCCAATCTGTGAAATATTTATATATATATAAATAATGAAATTTAATTCAACAGGATCCATCACACCCTACCCACACAAAGATGAGCCCCCCCACCCCACGACTCATCCATGCCAGCATAGCAACAACCTATCCATGCTAGTGAACCAGCTCCCACACCAGGGACCTATGAGTAGCACTAGCGACTAATCCATGACATAATAGCATAGAACTAGCACATCCATGAAAGCATGCTCACTCTCATCCTTGCCAGCGAGCCAGCTCTAACCCCATCCAATCCATAGCTCTACCACTAGCCAATCCATTCCATCAAGCAGCACGAACGACCCATTCATTCGAGCGAGTCATCTCGAACAGCATCCCATCAATACTGGTGATTCATATCCAACAAAAAAAAGATCATCATCGACCCATCCATCCAAGATATCTTCTTGTAAATCCAAGAAAGGTTCTCTATACCAAAATTACCCAGATCAATCAACACAACAACTTTTCATTTCAAAACATTCTAATTCAAGAAAAATCAACAGACTAAGGAATATCAACCTTCCATTACCCTATTTAATTTATACCCATAAATCCAATACATTATAAAAAATCAATAGAGACTAACTAATATTCAATGTCACTTCCAGTGATAACATTCTGATCCATGTATTCTATATTAGTAAGGAAATCACTAATTAAAGGTCAAAGTTGTGGCTTCCTCATGGAGATCCAAATTGAAACTGTAATAAAATGGTAGATACCATTAATTGGATGCTTCTTTTCAATAAATATATCATCCATTATGGTTATCCTCCTATTTTCATCAGACAAATGTATAGGCGAACTTCCTTCTGTCTTTCAATAATGGATTTTTCTGCATTACAGGGAAATAAACATTCAAAGACAGCTTTTATATATATAAAATGTAGAATTTGTAGTACTTTTAAAATAATATATTTTCATAGGTACCCAAGATATCATAATATATTATACATAACATACTATTTTATCCCCTAACCCATTTAATTAACAATAATTCAAGACTGTTTTTAGTATAACACCTCAATTTTTATGATGTAGTAAATATTTATGGATTTGGGAAAAGTGTGAATATTACTAAGTAATAATTTATTGGGAATAATATGAATGGTTGATTATAAGACATCCCTTAATTTATTAATGTATTGGATTGAAATTAATCACATAATTTGTTTTCAGTGTGAGGGAGTTTCAGAACTGAATAACCATGATAAAACTACGTTTTCAAAAAAATATAACCAAGGAAGGATAATGTTTCCTTTATTATTGAGGAATAATATATGGTTAATAAAATTATTTCATAATCTTTATCCTATAACTATGTAGTTTTCCTACACTTTATGTCATTTCCCATTGGTAATATTTATGAAATTTAAAGAAAAAGTGGTCTTATATATGATACTATGTCTAATCTAAAGTTACTATTGGACCCCTGTCTATCTTAGATGCCAAATCATCTTGTGTCTAATGAATGGAAGTATGATAGAAGGTATTATATGTTTAATGCATTTCCATAATACTACTACATAATACTTAATACTCATCCCAATATAGTGAAATGATGTCACATAAGATTCTAGATGATGGTAAATGCAATGAGCATTATGATACCTAGAATTTTTAGTGAATTAAAATTTTCTTAAAAATGAGTATATTACTACCAATTAAAGGAATATATCATCATCACCTCACATTACTTATGAATCCAACACTTCCTTTGGGTCTTAATCATAGGCTACACAACTACCAATAGTCTTTGTGCCTATATAATGACATTAAGTCATCACCAACATATTGGTAGGAAGTTGACAACACATCCAAACTCTATACAACAATTTTTTATATGTGACTACATATTTTAGAGGCCATTACAATTGAATATCATGACAACATTAACGGCCAACGAAATATATATACTCAATGTAGACCATGTTAACCAACTGATGTTTTCTGATCGATAACACAAGAGAGGAAGTACATGATGTTGGAAGACCCATAAATCATTATGAAGTGCATAGAGAAAGTATATAAAGGATACATGGAAAATAGTAATATTGAATAACACTTTATATCTAAATTATAAAATTAGATAATACAATATGAATGTTTTGGATAGTTTACATGATGTATAAAATCTATTGAATTGATAGGAGTGAACCCATTACCAAATAATTCAATAGAGAAGGACTTAATCCATGTGTAAAACATTAGTATAATCTAAATTACCCATGGAATGACCTTGGATGGGGGGAAAATAAATAAAAGTCAGAAAACCTCATCATTAATGTAGTATTATTTCCATTATTAGGATTTTGGTTGAAAAAATATTGTATTCTATATATCCTGATTTTAGTGATTTTGATCTATCACATTAAGATATTGAAAATTATTCAATGATTAATCTAGTGTGGGATAGACTTTTTATACTTTATCTTCCAAATGAATATTCTATTCATCCTTAATCAAAATATATTACTGTATAAATAGTGATATGTCATTGAATGTGAATGTGATAAATTTTTATTTCATTTGTCTATTTTATACTTTAGTCATTAATCAATTTTCATCATCCACCCAATCCATCATGAATATGATGTTATATGAGTGATAGGGTAGTATAGTGCTTTGTTATTATTGGAACTTGTGTGGAATAAATAATATCTACTTAATATACTCATTATCAATGACTTCTAATCATGAGGTTCCTTCATAGTTGATGATGAGACCTCTATAGTAGGATTGGATAATTATTCTCTACCATATTTTTTCAAAAAGGTGATAAGATTAGATTAAAGTGATCATTATAATGCTATAACTCCACAAAACTGGCAACCTAGTGTGAGAGTATCTTGATAACAACCCTCTAATTAATCAAGAGAAAGAGAAAGGGTTCATTATTTTAGGAATTATTACAGAATAACATTGGAACGTTTACTACATGGATCAGTCAACGATGTGTCATCTAATTCAAGGAAGTGTATGTTTTTAGATTAATTTTCATAAGGATTTCTCAGTCAAGAATGAAAATAAGCATCCAATAACACCTTAAAATATTTTAGGTATATAATCCACAAAAAAATCTATAGAGTTGAATAATTGGACTGAAGAAAGTGTAGAATTAAAACAATAACTCCCCAGATAAGTGCCCCTTTTACTTCTGAATTCAACCATAAGAAATTCACTCTTCGAAATTGTAGAAAATAATCTGGTTACAACCATTTAAGTTCCTAAAAAAGTATATGTAACATAAATAACCACCATTAAATTCAATTAAAATGTAACCATAATTTTAATTGGTTAAATAGGTTATGTTTCCAAATCATTCATTGGAAAATTTGGAGTGAAAATTAGCCAGGATAAATATGTTTTTTAATATCTTGGTTTAATTAGTTCCTCACCATTGCTCTAAATGATTATTAAAGAGTCTCTCATCAATTTATACAGCAATAAAATACATTCAGAGTATGAAAAACTGACAAATTTTTTAAAGGAAACCTGCATATCACTCATTTAATGATTCAATAAAATAATGCATGAAAAACTATTCTAGAAAATAAAAAAATTATATTTTTATAAAATAAGTGCATGTTAATAAAATAACACAATATTTTTCAACATCAAGGAATTTAGCATGCTCTTTAGTACCTCAGTTTACCCACACCTTTCATAACCAATAATCTTTCAGTTTTTGTAGTACAGTTGTGCTCAATAATCTATAATCTAATTTTTAATCAAGTTTACTACACCATACTTATATTAATTTCACTGAAAACTATAAAACCCCATTTAGCACTTAAATTCATTGAAACTATAAAATTTCACCCCACCACGGTGACATGATAATTTCAAAATAAATTATATGTATCCTTATATTATATTTTGTATTCAACCACCTCGTGATATGATTTTCCTCTACTGTATCACTCACACCATTATAATTGGATTATGGGCATAATTTCATAACTCCTATTAACTATCATTGACATTAATGACCTATTATAATTATGGAAAATTGTTCACTCTTTCTGGATAGAACCGTTCTTACAAGAAATAAATAATTGAGATTCATTGACATTCAACAATCTAAATTAGAGGTTATTTCATTGAATGGACTATGTGAAACTCAAAGTGGACATTGTGAATTCTATTTAAAATCTCACTTAAGTAAACATTAGGAGACATATCTATAGTTAATTTATGAAATAAAAATAACTAGATATTATATTGTACGTGGAATGCACATTTTAAATTTAAAATTTGAATTATTCAGTAAGTTCTAAATTTTATTGTCCATGTAGGAGTGGATTTAAATAAACACATCAATATGTTTCTTTTTTTGTGCACAACATTGAATCCATGAGGTTTCATAGATGTTTAAGTTAAACAGATAGTGATTTCTGGATCTCATAAAGGATTATCAAATGTGTGACTGTATAACCTCTATCTCGTAGAAGACACCATATGGAAATAGATTTAGTGAATCATTCTTCAATGATTTTTCTGAACCTCAAATAGGGAATCCTTATAGAAAAAATAATTATGGAATCAAATAATGCACCTGATAGATATTCTATTAATACATAGAGTGAGTCATGATAATTTAATATATGAAATATGAAATATACAATAGAGGAACTCTCTCAGCATTCACAGACATAAATTGGGATGTAGTGAAATAAATTTCACTTTTTTACTCTAAAAAGTTCTTCACAACCTAATTCATTTACATTTTACCTGAAATTAAAAATTTCTCTTATTTTATCAAAACATTGAGTGTAGTCCATGAAAATGATCATATAAATAATGATTTCCTTCCAAATGCAATGATATGAAAAACAGACAGAGAATGAACAAAATCGGTGAACCAAAGGGGGGGGATGGTGAAGGGAAACATACCTTATCACTAGTGGCATGATGTTGAATTGGTGGTGACAAAATGAGGGGGGTGAACCGAAGATTTATGAACAATGACCTGAAAAGGCATAAGAACCCGTCAAACCTATCGTACCTACCGAATTAGTACACGAGATATTCGAGATAAAATTTTGGGGGCATAGGGTCAGCGGCGTGAGGTTGGTATTCTAATGTTTATTTTATATCTATTCAATTAATTTCTCTTAATAATTAATAAACATATAATGTAATGAAAAATAAAAAATGACGAATTTATTATAAAAAATTATTTGATGGAAAAAATGTTTGTATGAGCATGATAATGTAAAAGATCCAACTGAAAGTAAAATAATTGTTAGTACTAAACATTTAATATAGACAGATCTATTTTTTGGTAAAAAATTGTTGGTAATTATAATTAATATCAACAAAAAAATTAAATCTATATCAATTACTTGTTTTTACCAACATATGTTTTATCATTCACTAATCTTCTGTTGGTATAAACCAATTTTTTTGATGTGAGTCGATGGAGATATGACTCAAATGGAGGACCCACATACAGCTACTTGATAGAGACGATGGAGTACTGCTCTATAAGTGAGTACCTACACCATATAATGATAGGGGAGTACCACCAAAAGGATAGAGGACATGTTCCCACTATGTGGGTAGTACCAATCTAAGGTTAGAATACTTTTACCCTGATATGACATGGGAGTACTACTCTATGGGATAAATTTCAGTGGGGGACATGTACCCTGGTATGATAGGGGAGTACCAACCCTAGGATAGAGGACCTACTCCTAGGTATGACTATATAGTTCTAAATCTACCTAAACAACACGTATGGAGGACCTAAACCTTGTGATGATTGGGGAGTTCCCACTCTAGGAATAGAGGACATGCTCCCTAACCCAACAAGGGAGTATGAGCACTGCCTATACGTCACATATGGGGGACCTCTGCCCTTGTATGATAGGGGAGTACTATATCCATAGATAGAGGACCTACACCCTTGAACAATAGAAGAGTACCTACTCTATCTTTCCAATAAGTATGGGGGCCCACTCCCATCTACAATAAGGGGACATTGTCCATCTATACAAAATCATTGGGAAGCCACACCCTAATCTATTATGGGAGTACCATACCCTGAGGAAATACCCAAAAGTAATATAAATCACACCAACGACATGGGGAGTCCTATCTCAACCATAGTCGATAGGTAAGGGAAACAAGAACCCTAATTTCATAGGGGAGAACTAGTTCTAATGTCTCTCTTCATCAACCACACAGATCATCAGCATTGATTAAGCATAGCTTCAAAATAGTCTTGATCTAAACACACCACCTCTTGTCTTTATCCTGAAATGTAGGTCACCATAATGTTCATTGTGGAAAAATACATAGGATATGATAAATTCAAGTTTGAATATGTGTCCCAAAAGAGTTACGGATGGTGGATGATCTTAAGAAGATCCCAAGGATCGCACAACATGAATAGGGGTACACACGACATGTGATCCCACTCCTGAAACTGATCATGTATTCTTCCTACATGGTATTCCAACCCGTGTTTTCTTACATGACATGTAGTGAAGGTACACATTATGTTCTAATTCACCCATCCCCTAGAAATGTGGTTTTCCCATTCCCATGTACTGGACCTTGTGTTTGTGTACTATGGCTATGTTGTTGTACATGACCATGTAGTTTCACATGGATAACCCAATCCATGTCCCATTGTCCTACAATTTTGGGTACTATATGTCGTTTCACCCCTGTACATGGTGTGTGGACATCATAATTCACATTTTCCAAATATTAAGGGATAAATGGAATTCCTCGGTGGACTACACATTATGAATATGGTAATTATAATCATTAATCACCTTCTAAATTGCTTGATTCACCCTTGTTTAACAAAAAAACCCACAAATCAACCTAGTAGGAATCACTTTCAATATAAATTAGGATATAAAACCTTAGAACAAAGAAAAAAGAACGGGTATTGAGATCAAAAATCAAACTAGCTACTTTGAGGTAGAATCTCTATATATTTTGGGGATGAATGAAACCCGGTTTATTCTACTTCTTGATTTGATGATGAGATGCATCAGAAACAGAGATAGACCGTACATCAACGCTTTGATTACATATCATTTCTATCATTGCTGGAGGGAGTAGAGGAGAGTAGGAGGAGGAAAATCACTCCTTTAGTTCATTGTACACACAATATGAGGGGGAGGTGGAGATCTTTTGGTTAGTATTTATTTATTAATTAAATTTTCATTTAATCAATTAATCCACCATTTAAGACCCTGTCTTCTCGCATCCATCAAAAAAATCCATTTTAGATACTTTTTGGTAATTTATAGGGTAAACATGATGTTTTGAACTCAACTGTGGTATTATAAATGTGATCCAAGATACATCCCAGTTCTTATTTCTCTTTTCAATTAAAACTATGCTTGCATGAAAAAACATAATTAATATTTTCAAAATCACCATGAAGAGGCTCTCTGGGCTGTAGATTTCTATACATTCTCATCTTTTGGCTTTGAAAATCTTATCAATAATTTTTATAAGTATTATAGGTCAAATCTTGAGTCTCTACATCACTACCACATTACATGATTTTCACCCAGAAAATAAAAAGGCTTCGCACAGGGAAACAAAACTAATCTCTACACTGGAACTCTCACGTCATTGAGCTCACCAATGGTTCTTTTGATGCTTCCAATAATGATATCATGTGAAAAACCAATGTCAAACAACTCTTACTTCCATCTCTAACCAGGTCAAAATTGCGCAAAAATTAGGATCATATATCCCCTATTGCGATAGTTGGAAACGAACCAAGCACCATGGTCCATCTGTAGTCATAGGGTCTAGAACCTCCATATCACTAACCTAATATAAATACCCAATTAACCTAGTAGTTCACATTCACCCCTAGATGGACAACACTACAACCTCCTCATGTGTCTTTCATTCTAAATTAACTTTGATCACACAAGGGTACTAACAAATAAAATATGGTGGTCCTGGAAGGAACATTGGGTCTTACCTAGCTCTTAACCTATGAACCTTAAACAATAACATATCATTCCAAAATGAAAACATTACCAAACCCACTATTGAAATCCCAAATATATATGGATGGTAGGAAACCAATCCACACTGCCAAAAAATAATAGGGTATAACCCTGTTTCCAACGATTAGTTATAAGAAAGGATCTCCAATTCTAAACCTCAACATCAACACACAAGTCCAAGGAACTCGTTTGGCTCGCCTTGACAATATCTTATTTTGAAGGCACTGACACTCACACATGGTTTTAGTTGCATCAAAAAAATGAGTCCTGATGGGAAATGTGTTCCTATTCCTCATGAGTTCAATGATATGTCAAAATGAATCACATCACTCCTCAAGTTTCTCACCTACTAAGACAGTGATATGCAAAATAGGGTACTAACAAACAATAAAAGGTTTCCACATGCAAAATTAGTTCATACCTATCCCTCTTTCATAACAAAAAACACATCACCATCCATAAACACACAATATAGAGAGAATCATCCAATGCACCTCAATACTATCCACTTTGGGTGGAACTGGCTCGCCTGCAATGTTTTTCTCACATCTCAAAAATGCATCTTGTTGGTGGAGGGACATATCTTACTCATGTATTCAAATATATGTCAAACAACACCATAATATGGTTCTACTGATGCCCTATATCACCCATGTTTAATCCCCATGTAATATTTTGAAAGAAAAAAGTACCTCAATATACTGTATAACAATTTATACTACAAAAAAGTAGAATGGACAAAGAGCATACCTTCATTCATCCATAGAGATTCTCGGTTCAAGAGCTATATAGCCTATAGCTACACTCACCCTCATCCTCATGGTGTGGACCACACGAGGGTGTTGGTGGTAACACCTCAAACCGCATGCCCCCTCTAAATGCTATCTTTGCTCCTCCACCACATTCTCTAAATTCTGTTACTTCATGTTCCAAGTGTTGCCTCTTCCAACATCGTTCGTCAACCGGATCCATCTTAGCACCACAACGAGTAACAAAATCTCTACCAAGATGTCATCATTATTTTAAATCATAACACAACCTCTCTTGGGGGTACCCTGATCCTCGACATTACTTTTTCACTAAAGGCCAACGGTCCTGGGTTTGAGAATCAGTATTCATCCTATGCTATGATCCTTCCATCTATCATTTGGTAGCTATTACAGATTCCATAGCCTTGAGACCACCATTATGGGCCAAAAATTATTGTCCTTTATCTAGGAAGCTCTGTACGGCTAGTTCTTTCTCCAGTACCCATACATAAGAGGGAAGGCACAAGGCTACCATGCCTACTCCAACATCTCTCCAAAGGCCCTTCTCGAAGGTCAGAACTCTGAATAACTGGTCTCAAACCATAACTAGTGAGTAACATGATAGGTCTGTAAAGCTCACTGAGTACTCTTTTATAGTCATGCTACACTATCAAAGCTACATAAGCTCCTAGATATGCACTGATATAAACAATTATGTGTATAATTCATCCTTGAAGTGTCACTCAAACACTACCCATGTGTGTGTTTCCTTGTCATGGGATTTAATCTCTAAACTCCACTGTCTCCCTACCGAACCATGAAGAAGTATAGACATTAGGACCATCATATGATCGGTATGTTTCCTAAATAGATGGAAAACATGTGTGATTTCCTAGATCTAGACATTCACTCTTAGGGGGTCTAGATCACCCCAGAACCTCAGAGGTCGCTGCCTCTAGAACTCATGAAACACACTCATCTTGTGTTCATTATCGGCATGAACTACAGGTACAACCAACTACTCAATGGGTAGTGGAAAACCGAAGCACCACCATAAAGTATCACCTCAAAAACTATTCTCGGTATTGAAGACTCATCGCGAAGATGATTCTCACCACAATCACTCCATGTAATTCTATCATGTTTTCACTGTGGAAGAATCCTGAAATAGAACCAAGACGCACCATATCCAAAGAGTATATATGTCGATCTGACTCATGATGGATATGTTAGATCCAAAACCTAGTCCTATATGATGCATGTAACACATATTTCCACTGTGACTAGTTTCCTAATGTACCGAGATGAAAAGAAGTTTATCTGGGACTTAGTGAATGAATATATCAGTAGCCGCACAAATAGTGGAACCTCTAGCTTGAGAGATGAACCCAGAACACCATGATATTGTCTCTATGAAACCCGAAGAACTCTTTATACAGATATATGTCCGAACAAACTCCCATGTAATGAACATGCTCGGATACCAATCATTCATGACATGACCAAAGATGTGGCTTGATCCACAACTTCCTCATGCCTGCCTCGATAGGCCAGGGGTGGAAACAATAACCCAAGGATAAGCTAACATGGGGAGGCCTTTTCCTAATTTATGTGTATGAACTCATCCACATACACCTCAATGAAATAGTACAGATATATGTAAAAATAAAAACTAAAATGAATGTATAATTATTTCCAAAACTATAGTACATCAGAAGAACTGAAAGTGAAAAGGGAAAAACATGTTACTACTAAATAAAAATGTAATAGCATTCAACCTGCTATTAAGGTTGGAATCACTATCAAAATAATCTATCAGAAATATCCTCGACCCAATTCCTACAAACACCATAGTTAGCCTATCATGTTAATCGTCACATGACTTGGGTCCATTGTGATCTATGTTGAATGTTTTTTAGACTTCATGAGACACAACACATGTGGTAAAATCCCGTGTAGGGGTGGGTATAAAAATACACAATAGGAACACCAAAAAACCAATTGAAAAGGAATAAAATGAAACGTGATGGCCTTCTTGACCTTGTCATAGGGATCCCCATCAAGTGGGACTATCCATCTTGATCCATCACTGTTGTATACTAAAATCCCTCATAGTCAAAAGAATTCCCAATATGTGAGTAATGAAAACTTCCATCTCACAAATCAACCCAAAAAAATGTAATGTTGTACAATCGTAGGAGTATCCACATAGAAAGTAGATGAAGTAAACATGAAGTCTTTTCCTCCCCTAGTAGAAGAATGATCTCATACAACCATGAAAATATAAACTTGGAAATCAAATAGAATACCCTACGAATCTTCTCCTCCCATAGAATGAGAGTAACTAAAACTAAAGTTTGGGAATGTATGACATACATATACTCAGACCACAAGTGGTGTCAAACCATAATGTGACAACCCGACAGGGTCTTGAGATACACTCATATATACTCATCTCAAACTCCAAGTATCATGAAGTTGTGACATCATATCTGACTAACAGTTCATACTCAAGGATGTAAAGATAACATTAAATAAGATAAAAAACTATATGAGCTCATCCATCATATATGGAACCCTTCTGGGAGATACACTCAGTTAGTAACAACTACTAAGTCCATCTCTAGTGCCCAGCACCGGAGGCCTTGTCATCCCAATGTTGTACCCTGTGCAAGGATATATGAAAACCCATATAGAGAGGCTCATTCCCCACAAATGCACACTATTGAGGGATAAATACTCTAGACTATGAACCACTTGATTCCTATCTAATGATAGATATTGAACGGAGGGTCTCCCTCCCCACCATGTCCCTATAGTTAAGGGTGTAATAGCTCCTAACCGACCTATGAAACCTGTACATCTCTTTTATAGAGTGGCCCAAACCATAGTTATTCATGGCCTAACTAACTCATAACCAATAATTACTCATATGTAGTGCAGGGTACTTCCCTTCATAACTACACTGAATAGCTGAGGGAGATCCAACTACAATTAATGACATGCTCTCTATTTCTACTCGAAGATTGGGGGTACTACTCTTTATGTGACTACCTGCACCTTGTAATGATAGGAGTGTACCTATAAAAGGATAGAGTACCCATTCCCAATAGGTGGGGAGTACCAATAATATGATAGGTTAGTACTACTCTACCAGCTCGATTACTATGGGGGACCCTCACCACTATACGATAACGGACAACCGACCCAAGGCTAGAGGACTTACTCCTTGGTATTACAAGGGAGTACCCGCACTACATGAAGAACATAGATGGAGTACCTGAACCCTATAATGACATGTTAGTTAGGACACAAGGAATATAGTACATGATCCCTAAACTGATTGGTGAGTACCATCTCTATCCATAGGTCACACAAGGTGGACCAATGCCTTAGTATGAAATGGATGTAACAACACCACAAATTGTGTGCCTGCACCCTGGTCCAATAGAGGAGTAACTACTCTATCATAACAGTGAGAATGGTTGGCCCTCACCTTAGAACTATATAGTAGAATTTTCCAACTATACAAACATCATGGGGTAACCCACACCCTAATATATTAGGGGAGTACAAACCCTCTAGGAACTACCCAATGGTAAAAGAACATGCACCAATGATGTTGGATGTCCCGTCTCATCCAATGAAAATATATAAGGGAATACCACACCATGATGTCATAAGGGATCACTAATCACAAGACCTCTCTTAAAAAACCATACTTATATCTATAATCAGTTAAGCATAGATTCACATGAAACTTGTTCTAAAAAATCAACCTCATATCTCATAGGCTAAAGCAGAGGCCACCACCCTGTTCTATGTGGAAAAATAATAAGGATGGTTTACATTCAATCCTGAATATGAATCCGAGATAAGGAGATATAGATACAGGAATATCTCAAGAAGATCCTAAGGAGTAAACAACATGCATTGGAGTCCATACAATTTATGGAATCCCACCTTTTTATTATATAACTTTTCATTTCATTTTACAAAATAGAGGATCTTTAAGGTCTACTGACTTGGAAATCAAGAACATAAAACATGAAAACATAAAATATTATTTTAATCCACTTTTATGGATTCATCATAAGTTCTTACTATGTAAAATTATTTCATCTCATAACCTAGATTCATACATCAAATTAATGGGTGAGAAGAATGCCCAGTATGAAAAACAAAGTAATCAGTTTACTTGTGAAATCAATCAGAACTTCATAAAAACATAATGACATGTGCAATTGAAGTAGAGGAATATCATAATGACATGAAAATGAATCATATATTGAATATTTGAATTAAACATTTATTTTAGACATTCACAAACATGTCACCAAGGATCATCCCTAAGGTGTCATAAAAATTACCAATGTTATTCAACAAGGTATCGTAAAACTTGTTATGTCTAGAGATTAAATTCTTTAAAAATGCAATGGAGACCTATCAGAGAACACCCATAATAAGTATTTAAATTCATGTTATCCAGATATTTCATAATCAAACATTTCATAAATAACCCATAGAGAATAAAAGAAATTAGTTTCTTTTCAAAATTTTGACTTTTTAAAAGTTCTTAAAAACATGATCATTTTGTCATTTTCAACCCACAGAAAGGGAGTGAGGGTTATATGTATGTCAAATATAGAATTAAATATATAAATTTTATGTATTTATTAATACCCCTAGAAATGAAAATAGAATTTGGTATTCACATAAATAATACAAGCGAATTTTTTGAGAAAAAAAGAGAGATTTGGAGATGAGAGTTCTGTAGCATAACGGCTATAAAACATGGTTTTAGAAAACATTGAAAAGAGAGGGGAAAAGAGTAACCAACTCATAAATTACTCATTATAAAATATGGGTATGCAATAAAAGAAATAAGATCATGGTATATATATTTGTAGTAAATACCATATTAAAATGAAACTTGAAGGAAAAGAGAAGATGTGATTTCTTTTACGAAAATTCTGGCAGCCTAATGACGACACATAAAAATTCAGAAAATTAGATAATGAGAGAGGAAAGGGTCTCTCATCAATTGAACATCAAAATGGACAGTAATAAAGATATATAAGAACATACACAAATAGAATGAAATAAAAACAAGAAAACATAACATAAACGAAGTCATATCTTAAAAGAGGGGGTGAAAGGTTCCCTTTATTTGAAGTGTATCATCAGAAGATCTATGATTGGGACATTTGGGGGCTTGAGGGAACCTTGGGAGGACTCCTTAGGATGTATAAATACCAGATCTTCATTTATTAAGATTTTGGAATGAAATTAATGAGGGAATGGCATGGTATTTATAGGAAAAGTGAGGAGATATTTAATTAATTTCCAAGGGACACCTCATCGGCGGTATTTGTGAAACCATTGGCTTTCCCGTGGGATATTCCCATGGTATTGGACACTTGGGACACCTCATAGAATATATTACTATTCAAAAGTCAACTAGATTGATTAAATTATGAATGCAACATCAATTATGTCATTAAACGCCTTAAACTCAAAAAAATCTATTCACCAAAAATTAAACTATTTCAGAAAAATCCCAAGAATTTACCCAACCCTAATATAAATGCATTGAATTAAAAAATGTACTCCATTTTATGAAAATAATTTTTTATTTATTTTTAATTTAATTTTTAAATAAAATCTTTATTTTTTCCAAATAAACAACTTTAAATCTATAACTTGTTTTGTAACACCTTAAAAAAGTAATCAAGGTCCCATAAAATTATCATGTAACCATAAGACAATAAAGTAAAAATTTATGATTAAATTTTATGAAAATACATTTTCATTTTAAATTAAAAAATAATTATAAAATTGTAAATAAAATATTTATGTCCTACAAAAATAAAAAAACTTATACATAGATCATTTTTTCACTTTTAAGATGTCTAAATTTTATTTAAACATTCATGGGTGAAGTTTCTATTTTCTGGCCGATTTACTATTCATTACTATTCATTTCTATTCGTAGGGGTATATTACTATTCATACATTACTATTCACCAAAACATAAGTTGATCTTATTAGACAATAATTTTTTTTCTATTCATAATTGTAGAAGATCATTTTTTGAAAATCATTTCACATTATTAATAATTTAATGTTTATATAAATATTTTAAAATACCCTTTTCCAAAATCATCTATAATATCCATCCAATATTTATCCAGACATTCGGAAATCACAAATTTTACCATAATAATAAATTACAATATCATTTATACCAATGGATTACAAAAATTATCTATGGCCTCATTACATAGCCCGTTATAATACCAGCATAAGACCTAAGTCTATGGTGTGCTATGATGATATAATCATAGGGCGGCTCGGACCAAATTGCTCGAGTGGTGATTTCTATCTTCTTGAACTTCTCCCTTAGGTGATTTCGTTCAAGATTCCCATGTTGAGTCTCAACATGGTCTTGGTCTACAATAAATCCCAAAGATGTTACCTCCTTCACAAGCTCTAACAGATAGGCTTCATACGGCCCGAGTCTACTGGATGAGGGCATCTACAATTCATTTTGTATTAATTAACCAAGATCACATGTATTTATAAACAATAATTGTAACATTAAGTTTTTAGTTTACAGTGGCCATTTTGATGAATGGTCATATAATAGTCAACACCCAACGATATCATTTTAATTACACTCACTTCACTACTTTAAGGATACAGTTTTCTTGAGTATAAAATAAAATAACACACAAAAGTAGGAAAAACATTTATTCAAAAGTTTCGGTTGTTACATTATACCCCCCATATGAAATTTCATACCCGAAATTTTAACTCATACCCTCAGAAGTGAAAAGAAGTGGGTTATTCTATCTCATAGACTCCACTAGTTCCCACGTGGCTTCTACGCATTTGTGGTTCCTCCACTACACCTTAACAAGGTGGGTAGTCTTACTGTGTAGAACCTTGTCCCTACGATCCAGGATCTCCACCAGCTTCTCCTCATAAGGGAGGTCATTTTCCATTTGTACCACCTCTATATTTAATACATGTGAAGGTTTAGGTATATACTTCCCCAAGGGGGGTACATGGAAGACATCATGAACTTGTGCTAGATTTAGATGAAGTGCAAGCTAATAGGCCACTTCACCTAGGTGATCAAAGATTTCAGAGGAGCTAGTGTACATAGGGATGAGATTCCCTTTCTTCCCAAACCTCATGACTCTATTCCAAGGTGAAATTCAAATAATGAATTTGTCACCAACATCAAACTCCATGTCCCTTCGATGGTTGTCGTCATGGCTCTTGTGCTGACTCCGAACAGCCTTACCTTGTTGTTGGATGGCATGGAATTTTTCAATCATCCCTTTCACAAGATCAGTCCCAATAAGCATTCTCTCACAATCTTCGTGCCATTAAGTTGGAGTTTTACATCTCTTACCATATAGAAATTCATAGTGTTCCCTTTAATGTTCGAGTGGAAGCTGTTATTGTAAGAGAACTCAACTAAAGAGAGATGTTGATCCCATCCACCATTAAGTTCCACTGAGAATGTTCTCAGCTTATCCTCGAGTATTTGAATAGTCCTTTCAGATTGGACATCATTTTGGGGGTGATAGGCCATACTGAATTACAATTCAGTGTTCATAGCATGTTGAAGAATTCTCCAGAATTTTGATGTGAACCATGGATCAGGATCAGATACCATAGAAAGCGGAACTCCATGCAACCTTACCACTTCCTTCACAAAATCCTGTCAATTTTATCAAGATAAAAATCTTCCTATATGGAGATAAAATGGGCAGTCTGGGTGAGATGGTCCACAATAACCCATATTTCAATGTTTCCTTTGGAAGTTCTTTGGGGATTAGTGATGATGTCCATAGTGATATTGTCCCACATCCATGCTGGTATGGGTAGTGGTTGAAATAACCCATTAAGAAGTTCTCTCTCTACCTTCACCTGCTGACATACTAGGCACCTTGAAGTGTATTCAGCAATCTCCCTTTTTATATTATACCACGAATAATGATCACGAAGGTCTCTATACATTTTTGTACTTTCAGGATGTATAGGGAAAGTAGAGATATGAGATTCATCCATCAGCTACATCATTATTTCTGGAATATATTGAACACATACCCTTATACAAAATTTTAGTACAACTTCTTGATCAATATTTAACTCAGGAATCCTCCAATCCTTCACAACCTCAAACTTCTTCTGTAACAAATGATCTTCTTTTTTAGCATTCTTTATCTTCTCTAGTAATGAGGATCGATAAATCATTCGGGTTAGGCTTGATGATGTTTTTTCTCTTATAATTCTCTTGTCCATCTTTACAGTGTAATTGATCAAAGGACCTCTTTGAATCATCATCATGGAAGGAAAAACTAGGTCTTTTCTGATTAATGCATCAATGACTTTGTTTTCCCTTCAAGGATGATAATGAATTGAACAATAATAGTATTTAAGAAGTTCCAACTATATATTTTGTCTCATGTTCCATTCTTTTTGTATGAAAATATACATCAAACATTTATGGTATGTGTATATATCTCATTTCTCCCAATAATGGCAGTTCCTCCATATCTTTAAAAAAGTGACTATATCCAACTCCATACAATGCATTGTATAGTTCTTCTGATGAGTCTTCAACTGTGAAGATGCATAAGCAAAGACCTTGTCTTTTTTCATAAGGATGCATCTGAGCCCTTTAGAGATGCATCGCTTAAAATAATAAATACTTCTCCAATATAGTGAAAAGTTAACATGGTTATTGTAACCAATATCTTCATTATCACTTGGAAACATTATTCACAATCCTTTTTCTAGATGAACTTGACCCCTTTTCGAGTTAACATTGTTAAAGGATTATAAATCCCTGAAAAGTTTTTCACAAACCTCTTATAATATCCCATTAATCTCATGATACTACAAATCTCAGTTATTATTTTAGGCTGAGGCCACTCCTCTACAACTTTTGTCTTTTTATGGTCAACTATGATTCCTTCATTGGTTACATTGTTCACCAAGAAAGCGACTAACTGTAACCAGAATTCACATTTGCTGAACTTCCCAAAAAGCCTCTCCTTCCGTAGAGTTTTCATGATAACCCTTAGATAAACTTCATGCTCCCCATTTCTTTTGGAATATATTATAATATCATCAATAAAAACTACCAAAAATATATGAAGGTAGTCCTTAAAGACTCTATTCATCAAATCCCAAAAAATAACAAGTGCATTGGTCAGTCCAAATAGCATAACAACAAACTCAAAATGCCCATATCATGATTGGAAGGCCGTTTTTGGAATATCTTATTTCTTCACCATCAATTGATTATAACCATACCAAAGATCAATCTTAGAGATGAATTGAGCCCCCACGAATTTGGTCCAATAAGTCTTCAATTCTTGGAAGAGGATATTTGTTCTTTACTGTGATCTCATTCAGTTCTCTATAATCAATGCATAGTTGCATCGATCCATCCTTTTTCATCACAAATAGAACTAGTGCTCCCCAAGGAGACATACTCAGTCGGATAAAACCATTACACAAAAGATATTGGAGTTGTTTCTATAACTCTTCCAGCTCCACATCTTCCATCCTATATGGGGTCTTTGATATCGGATGGGATCCTAGTATGAGTTCAATGGAGAACTCTATCTCTCTTTCTGGGGGAGGTTCGGGCAACTCCTCGAGAAATACGTCAATGTATTCCTAGATGATGGGTACATTTTCTATCCATCACCTCTCATCTCATTATTCTTCATCACCAATCAACTCCATAATAATTGATATAGTTTGTTCTTCTAGACATAGATCAGGTTGAGATATCTCTCTTGGAAGATAACTATAGGTTTTCCATTCAGGACTACTAAGATTTCCTTCACTACTGGAAAATGGACCTATCCCCACGGTTTTCCTAAAAACCGTGGGGATAGGTACCCCCTATACCCACGGTTTTGGAAAACCGTGGGTATAGGTCAATTTTCAAGACCTGTACCCACGGTTTTCAAAAACCATGGGCATAGGGGGGTCTATCCCCACGGTTTTCCAAAACTGTGGGGATAGGTCCTGAAAATTGACCTATACCCATGGTTTTCAAGAACCGTGGGTATAGGGGTACCTATCCCCACGGTTTTGAGGAGAACCGTGGGTATAGGTTTCCCATGTGTGCGCGGGAGAAAAAACTTTTCCGCGGGAAAGATTTTTTTTTTGGCGGGAGTCCTATATCTACGGTTCTTCCCTCTATACCCACGTTTTATATAACTATATTTAACTAAATATATATATATATATACACACATAATTGATAGTAGGGTAGTGGTAGACGCGGTACAATGCAGCGAGGAGGTCGTGGGATCGAAACCCGCCTGCGGCTTTATTTTAGGATCTATACCCACGGTTTTGAAACCGTGGGTAAAAGCCATTGACACCGTGGCAATTGGGAATGTTTTGTTGACACGGTGGCAGAACACCTATACCCACGGTTTTGGAAAACCGTGGGTATAGGCTGGGGACCTATACCGACGGCGTTCCAGCCCACGGTTCCCAAAACCGTGGGTATATCCTATACCCACGGTTTTGGGGGCTATACCCACGGTTTTGAATCGTGGGTATAGGACTTTCTTCCAGTAGTGCTTGCTTCAGCATTTGATCTTAGCATTATACTTTGAGATCCAGTCCATTCCTAGTATAATGTCAAATTACATCATGGGAATGACTACTATATTTGTGATAATATTGTGCTCACTAATGTAAATACTAGAGTTCCTAAACACCGACTATGCTTGGATAATACCACCAGGAGTCTTGACAGATAACTCACCATTTAGAAAATCAGGGGTGGATTCTAAATTCATTACAATCATGGAGGAAATAAAGGAATGCATAGAACCAATATCAAATAAAGTACTTGATAGTTTTGAGAGAACAACAATAGTACCTTCCACCACATCATTTGGCACTAAAACTTCAGCTGTAGTGATTGAAAAAGTACATCCTTATTTCCTTGGTCATTGTTGAGGCTGATGGTGATTCCCCTCCACTACACTCTGATTTGAAAAATGATTGGAAAAGTTCCCAAGTTTTCCCCACTTATAGCATTGGACATCAGGTAGTTCGTGCACCATCTTCCCTTTGTCATTAGTGTTTGGAAGTTTTGGAGTCACCACACTACAACAATTCCATGGGATATGGCCATCTCTACCAGACATGTAGCACTTCCCTCTCCCAAGAAGACTGTTCCCCCAATGCTTCATCCCACATTTATTACATGTGGGATGTTGTACTTGCCTGCCACTTCTTCAATGATCAAAGCTCCTCCATAAGCTTGGATCCATCGATTATTTCTTGTCATTAGATTTATGAGACCATTGTGTGTCACCAAACTCCAGTTCAACTTTTCTCGCACATCGTACGATCTCCTCATAGCTATAATAATCTTAGTTGGCTAGATTCTTCCGCAGATGCGGTCTTAGTCCAACAAAGAATCTATCAACCTTACCATTAATATTCATGACAAAGGAAGAGGTGTAACGTGAATGCCTTGTGAATTTTAACTTGTAGCTCCCCACAGATTAATTATCCTTCTACTTCATCTCGAGAAACTCTTTCTTCATTCTTGTTCTCATCGATCGAGGGAAATGCTGGTTGAAGAAGATCCCTTTCAACTCTTCCCACTCCATTATTTCAACCTCCACTCTTTACCATGTATTTTTAATCAGTTATCACCATTGATCAACTTCTCCCTCTAAGCGATAAATAGACAAGGTAACCTTCTCCTGTTTAGAACAGCGGAGCACAGAAGAGATCTTCTTTATAGAGCTAATCCACTATTCATAAATCAATGGGTCGGTATATCCATTGAAGTTTAGTGGTCATTGAAGAATAAAGGACTCAATAAAATTTTTTCCCGTCATGGTGAGATTGGTCTCTCAACTTTATTCAAGTTATTTCCCATAACATGAGTCAGTTGGTTCATCATTCACATGAATGATTCCATTCTGACTTCCATTGGAGGGTTGTCAGCGCATGGTCCATTGCGGTCACCATTTGCATGGTTCCTCCTATCGCCCACCATTTTCTAAAAGAATAAAACCTTAGTGAGATGATTATTTCATTTATGAATCTTTTAACAATAAAGGATTTTATGTCTTAAAACTTCTTTTTTAAACAATTACATTTCTCTAAAAATTATTCATAAGGATTCATAAAAAGATTATGATTAACCAAAAAAATCCACTAAGAGTTTTATAACCAAGAGTACAGCAAGGCCCATTGTCAAGTACCAGGACACCCCAAGTTGAGTCTGAAACTCTTTGTTAGGGTTTTCACTCCTAGAAAAACTTGTGCGAGAGCCGCCTCTACCTGCTCGTATCCAGACAGGGATGTATTTACTTGATAAACCACTAACTCAATCCTCAAAAAAATACCAGGAAGTATTCATATATTTTAACATTTCTATAGGGTTCTTAGAAATATTTTCATATCCTAATTTCAATAAATAACTAAACTATCCTTTGATACCATCCATGGCATCCAAACTTTTTATTACATAACATTTCATTGCATTTTACAAACAGAGGATCTTTAAAGTCTAGTGTCTTGGAATTAAGGAACATAAAACATAAATACATAAAAAATTATTATAATACACTTGTATGACATCATCATATGTTCATCCCATGTAAAATTATATCAACTCATAACCTGGAGACATTCATCAAAGGAATGTTTGAATAGAAGTCCCATTAAGGAAAACAAGGGAATCTGTTTACTTGTGAAATCACTAAGAACTTGATAAAAACACAATGACATGCACAATGGAAGTATATGCATATCATAATGAAAATATCACGATTCATAACTTTAATATGTGGCTAAAACATTTAATTTAGTTATTCATGAACATATCACTAATGTTCATCCCCAAGGTGTCATAAACATTACCAAGTCTATTCACCTAGGTATCATGAAACTTGTCATCTATGGAGATTAAATTCTTTACCCAATGAATTGGAGGGCTATCAGAGAGAACCCTTAATATAACTTTACTTTCGTTTGATCCACATAGATAATAATCATATATTTCCTAAATAACCCATAGAGAATAAATGGAATGGGTTTCTTTTTGAAATCGTAACATTATAAAAGTTCATAATAACATGATCTTTATGTTATTAATAACCCATGGAAAGGGATTGAGGGTTTCATGTATGTCAGTTCCAAAATAAAATAGATCACTTTTATGTATTGATGAATAACCCTATAATTGAAAATATAATTGGGTATTCACATAAACAATATAATTGAATTTCTTGAAAAAAAAGATAGAGATTTCGAAAAGAAAATTCTGCAGCATAACGACTATATAACATGGTTTTTGAAAACCATGAAAATAGAAAGGACAAGAGTAACCCAATCATAAATAACTCATAATAAAGTATGGAAATATAATAAAATAAATAAGATCATGTTATGGATATTTTAAGGAAATATCATATGAAGATTAAACTCAAAGGAAAAGAGAATATGTGATTTCTTTTACGAATATTTCAGCAGCCTAACAACATTACTTAAAAATTCAGAAAATCAGTTGATGAGAGAAAAAAGTCTCTCTCATAAATTGACCATGAAAAATATAGTAATAATGATATAGAAGAAGATACACAAACAGAATTAAATAAAAACTAGAATAGACATCATAAAGGAAGTCATGACTTAAAAGGGGAGGGTGAAAGGTTCCCTTACCTTGAAGAGTATATTAGAAAGCTCGAAGTTTCCGTCCTTGGGGGGATTGAGGGAACCTTGGATGTACTCCATGGGGGGTAAGAAGATGAGATATTCGATGAGGAGGATTTTGGAATGAAATGAATTAGGGAATGGTTTTATATTTATAGGAAAACTGAGGGAATATTTAATTAATTTCCATGATAGACCTCATTATGGTATTTGCAAAACCATGGGCTTGCCCATGGTATTTTCACATGGTATTGGTCACATGGGACAAAACATAGCATATCATACTATTCAAAAGTCTACCATATTTATTGTATAATGATTACATAATCAACGATGTCATTAAATAACCAAAACTCAAAACTGTATTTGTACTATTCACCAAAAATTCAACTGTTTTAGAAAAATAAAAAAATTACCCTAACCTAATATTGATTCTATGAATTCAAAAATGAACTCCATTTTATGAAAATAATTTTTTAAATATTTTTAATTTAATTTTAATATAAAATCATTATTTATTCCAAAAAAACAACTTTAAATCTTTAACATGATTTGTAACAGCTTAAAAATGTAATCATGGTCCCCTAAAATTATCGTAAAATCATAAGACAATAAATTTACAATTTATGATTAAATTTTATGAAAATAAATTTTCATTATACATTATTAAATTAATTATAAAATTTTAATAAAATATTTATTACCTGCAAAAATAACAAAAATTATACTATGAAGATGTCTAAATTGTATTTATACATACATGGGGGAAGTTTCTATTTTTTGGCCAATTTAATATTCATTAATATTCATAAAGGTATATTACTATATAAAAAAATTAATTTGAATTTATTAGACTATAAATTTTTTACTTGTCACAATTGTAGAAGACCATTTTCTAAAAATCGTTTCACATTATTAATTATTTAATGTTTACATAAATATTTTCAAAACCACTTTTCCAAAATCATTAATAATATTGATCCCATATTTATCCAGACATTTGAAAATCAAAAATTTGACCATAATAAGAAATAATAATTTTATTTATACCAAAGGATTACCAAATTTATCTAAGGCCTCGTTACATAGCCCCTTATAACACGAACATTTGAACTAAGTGTAAGTTGGGTTATGGTGATGGAATCTTGGGGTGACTCAGACAACTTTGCTTGAGTGGTGATTTCTATCAACTTTAACTTCTCCATTGGGAAATTTCATTCAAGCTTCTCATGTTGAAGTTTATCTTGGTCTTGGTCCTTAGAAAATCCCATAGATGCTACCTCCTTCCCAAGCTCTGATAGATAGGCTTTCTACGGCCCGAGTCTACTAGATGAAGCCATAGACTCCTCTTAATTTATTAACTAACCAATATCACTTTTATTTATAAAAAATAATCATAACGTTAATAGTTAAGTTTCTAATGGTCATATTGACCAACGATCATATAACAGTCGACACCCAATGGTATCCTTTTATTTATACTCACTTCATTTCCATAAGGATATAGTTTTGTTGAGTATAAAATAAAATAACACAGAAAAGTATGAAACAACATTTATTCAAAAGTTCGGGTCATTACACAATGTGTGATACCGTTTGAGAAACATTCCATGTATCCTTTATACATGGTTTTCCAACCCACGTATAGGTACATGGAATTTTGGGAAGGTAAATTTCATGTACAGCCTCACCTGGCCCCTACCTAGGTGGTTTTCTCATCCCCATGTACCGGACCCCGTGTCCGGGTACTTTTTCCATGTAGTTCTACACCGCTATGTAGTTTCAAAAATCTAACCCAAACAAGGTCTCATTGTCACATGGTTTGGTGTACTAAAAGGTGTTTATACCCGGTATATGGTGTGTAGACTCCAAAATCCATCTTTCATTAAGATTAAGGGCAACACGATGTGTCTATCTAGACTACATGCCATGTAGAATGTAATTCTTGTTGGGAATCACCATAAACTCCCAATATTCCCCGATTTAACCCCAAACCCATAGATATACCTATAAGGGGTTATTATAAATACTAATTTTCATATAATACAATATAAAATACATAATGAATGGGTATCGGGACCAAAAAAATATTTCCTACCTCGAGTGTGAAACATCATATATTTGGTTAATGAATTATGCATGGTTCATGATGTATATTGTTTTGATGATGATCTACATCAGAAATGAAGATCAATAGCACCTTTATGCTTCTATTCTGGGTCATTTTCATCCTTTCCAAAGGGTGGATTGAAGAGGAGTAGGAGCATTTATTCTTCAGTTATTTGTTCACCCAATGTGAGGGGGAGGGAGAGTATTAGGTTTATGTTTAATTAATGAAATAAATTGTCATTTAATCAATTAATCCTCTATTTAACGCTTCATCATCTCACCACCATCCAAAACTTCTGATGTATAAAACATTATCTCTCACATAAGGTAAACATGATGTTATGAATTCAACCATAGTCTTAGAAATCTGATCTAATACTATGTTCAGAATGTATTCCTCTCTTCATGTGAAACTGTGTGTTTTTGAAAAAATATAACCAATATTCTCAAAATCACCATGTTGAGGCTCTACGGGACTCAAACAGAGAGGAAGGTTGATCAACTTGTAGTTTCCAAAGATGAATTTCACTTTATGTAAACCACTCTCTTTATATTTTAAAAACAATTACAAGATGTTTTATTATATTTAAAATTATCATTATGGTTTTTACTAATGATTTAAATCCCTAATTCCCAAAAATCACAAAACCATCCTACGATACCAACTACGTAATAAAATATTTTAATTACAGAATTGTTTCAATACATGGAAGAGAACACATGATATCTTAATATTTAGTTTCATGGAAATTAGCGACATAATATATGAAAACATAAAAAAATTTCTAATAGACCTTGAAATAATCTTCATGGCCTCACCCAACGTTACTTTTACTGCTTCTCAAATCCTTGGTACATATATCAAAGGAAAGGGGTGATCATGATCCCATTAAGCGAATAAAAAAGGGATACATTTAGCATTTGATCAATATAAATATCAATAATAACATGAGTTATGAGATAATAACACGATAAAAAAACATGAGTAACTTGATAATAAAAAATTAGTAACATGGTAATGTAGATAAAACATAATAATGAGGTATTAATAATCATTTTACTATTTCTTATCACCGGGGTGGAATAAATGAAAATTACCAATGCTATTCAAAATTGTATCCGAAAACATGTGATCTCTTGATATTTAATTATTTAAAAAATTAATTGGAGTTATATTATTGGGAAACCATCATATTTCATATTTTCATGTGATCCACAATGGTCATAATAAATAACTTTTTCTATAACCCAATAAGAATATACTATTGGTTTTATAAAAAATCCTTGAGCACATAAGTGATTAATGTTTGAAAATAACATCATTTTAATCATCATAAATATAATGTTTGTTTTATATATGTAAATCCTAAAATAAATAAGTTATATTAACATATATATGAATAATTATTGATACATAAACGGTTTTGTTATTCACAATATAAAAATTTCTTACGTAAAATAGTTTAATTGAGAAAAAAATCGGAAGCATGAATTATATACAACATGTATATATAATGAGGTAAAATGGAAGAGCTCGAAGGTATCCCATTGACAAGGAATTGTTTCAGCACTAAGGGTATGATAAAGAGAATCAAATTAGAATGTATAATCCTCTTTAGATGGAATACACAATAATAAATACATGAATGGAATAGAATATGATGAGAATTCTATTACCATGAAGAGTTACTCCTACATCTTGAGGATGGATCCTTGGGTGCTTAAAGAAACCATGGGGGAATATATGGGAAGAATTTTTACCCGAACATCCTATAGGATGGATTTGGATTGAAGGGGAATGTGAAATGGGATAATATTAATTGTAAAAGAGGTGGAATTATTTAATAATTTCCTAATATAGTTTATGGAAATCTCTGTTGTGGAAGATAAAAAAACATTTACTTAATCACGGTTTTTTTCTCAAGGTTTTAGAAATTTGAGTCCCATTTTATATTATTTTAGTCCATTTGATCCAAAAACCATTTTCAAATAGCTTTTTGGACACAAAAATGTATATTTCCTACAAAGTAATATTTTTAAAATCAAAATTTATATTTTATACTTTGGAAAGTAACTTATATGTTTATAAACTGATTAAATGTTATTGAAATTATAAATTTTGATAGAATAAAATTTTTGAATTGTGGTTAATTAATTAATGAAACATTATTACATAAATATGTAGTCATAAAACATATTCGAACACCAAAACAATATTTTTACTATTCATTGAAAATTAATGTATTTTATGAAATTCTAAAAAATTAACTCTGTCTTAATTTTGATATGATATCGAATATAGTATTTATTTTATAAAAATAATTCTCAAAATATGAGAATTACATATTTAAAATATATAAATACTTCTTATTGAAAAATATCGGTTTTTAAAACACAATAAAATTTCTAACACTTCTGAAATTTTCATAGGAAAATATGAAATTGTTTTAGAATATATAATTAGATATAAGAGCTTCATTATTCTATTTAATTTAAACAATATTTTTTAGAATACGCAATATTATTATAAAAGGGTGTATATTTTAAAAATATATTTTTATATTTTATTTTTGTGTAAAAAATAATTTATCAAAATGGTTTTCCTTAAACATATATATTATTAAAAATTTATTTCTGAATTTTGGGTTGATGTAATAACCATGTTATTTAAAAAAATGAAACATACACTTTTTCGACTAAGGGTTTAACATAGAACCCATTATTACACCCATATACACCATAAGGATAATGTTTTCAATGGAATTAGTTTCATGTGGTGGCTTGGTTAACATTTCCATGTGGTAATATATAGTTACATGAACTTCTCCTGTAGGTGAATTCATTCAAACCTCCCAAGTCAAATCTCATCACAGACTTGGCCCAGGGTGAACCCCATGGATTCTACCTCCATCCCATGTTCTGAAAAATGGACTTCAAACAGAATGACTCTATGGGTAACTTGCATCATTTCTCATTTCTTCATCAATTATAATCTCTCTTTACTATGTACAAACACTAATTATAATGGTAAAATTAGATCCAATCGGTATTTTCCCTATGGAAAAATTAACCAACCGATATAAAGACCAATTGTCATATTTGGCCATCAATCATATTTAACAAGAGTTATATTGACAAACAGTCATATTGTTCAATGTTCATATTCAAAAAATGGTCTTATTGACCAATAATCATATTTCCCATAATAATCTATAAATACAACTTCATTCCTTCATTGAAAAACAACTAAAATTCCAACTAAGGTTAGATTTTCATTCACTAAGATGATGATATTTTACTAATATTTTGTTACCTTTTGATATTTTTTTCATGGGGAGAATGATTCTATCATAGTGGAGAAATCCATATTTTTCAATTTTATCTATTTTATGATATATTTTTTGTCATATTTTAATGTTTAAAATTTTTGTTTATTTAATAGCTGAGTAATGTAATGATCATTATTAATGAGATATGGTTTGGTTGGTTCATCTATAATTTGTATATATATAATATTATATAATATATCATGGTTGACACTCAAAATTGTGCACCTCATATATTCTTGTGGGAGGATTCATTTTAGGAATATCACATGATAGATAAGCTAGATTTAGGACTAACATCAACCTAGCATATGGATGTTAGCTTTTTTCCATGTGAATAAAGAATAAATCACATATCATGGTCTCTCCTCCTCCCAGAGGTCTATTAAATTTTCACATACCTAGTTATGTGAAGAATTTTGGATAACAACTTGGTGTCTAGATATGATCAAGTAAAAAAGAATTTATTTGATTCACTATGAAATAATTTCATAAATAACATTCCTAACCTGATGCTCCATTCCAATGCAATGGATTTTCATAGTTCACACATGAAATAATCATGTGTTCATGAGAATATCTATTTTTTTCTTTTTATCATCATCTGAATAGGATAACTATTCTTTGTAAGTGTGTTATGATTTTGGGATATGAGAAATTTTTGTGAGAGATTGCAGCAATATCCATGCACCCTATTTTATACAGCCTTGACATAATAAAACCCTCCATAGTGTTATGGAATTATATGACCATGAATATGAAAAACATCAAAGGTGAGAAAAAATATTGTTCTTGATAATGTTTTCATATTGTCATGAGATTCATCAATGAAAATGTGGCACATAAATGGAATGCAAATAGACTATACTTTACAATGTTTCCATTTCATTTTTTTATCTATCAACAAACACAAGAATCATTAAAAGATAGAAAATAAACTATCTCTAAAAATTTATGCATGTTGTCACAAGATCCAACATTTAATATATGACACATCAAAGGTGACAAAATCCACTGTTCTGGAAAACATCTGCATACCTTAATGAGATCCATTACTGAATACATGACAAATCAAAGGTGATCAATTTTATTGTCGTTGAAAATGTTTTCATGTCACTATGAGATCTAACAATGAATATGTATCACATAAAACAAAAGCATGTAAAAAATCCCCAACAATTTTTACATGTCGTAGTGGGATATAGAATTGCTCATGTGATGGACCATAAGCAATATGGGTGACTGAATAGGACTTGTTGTTTATGCTATCAAAAGATCCTATATTCTTCATTTGGCACCCTCAGGTAACATCAGTGGTTGAAGGCTGAAACCCCCATCGTAAAACAATGGAAATTAAATGATAAAAGGTGGGACACTCTTGTGGATGTAAAACTTATGTGACACACCCATGTAGCTTGTGAGATATCATAGAATACTTAGTGACATATCTTCCTAGTCTCACAAGAGCATGATGGCATGTCACCCCATCACATAAAAGGTGTTAGACATGTCCAGGAAGTCTTATTCTCCCCATTTTCCCCATAATACAAACAGAATACTTTTCCAAGAATTCATTAAACATGACCCTAATTTCCTTTGTTGGTCCCATGATACATCATCGAGGTGGATGGTAATTTTCATTAAAAACCATCTATAAAACTAACAGTACCTTGGGACCCTATAAATTAAACAAGGAAAATAATAAAGGGGATTGGTTGGAGAATATCTCTATTGTAAAACCTATGAGACTCACTGATTCTATCTCACAAATCCCCTTGAAAATTTATCATGATGTCATGAATGTTTTTAGATTGGTTTTCCTGAAAGAAATTCCATCGACATGTCTACATGATCCAAAAATACCCCATTAATTAAAACATTTCAATAATGTAGGTGTTGGAGTTATGGTCGTATGGTCAAAGAAAATATGGAGACACCCCTGGAATAACCAACAACATGGATTAATGAATATGTGTGCTGCATAATCCCTCAACAAACTCAATCATGGATTTTCATGGTATGATCTACAAAATGAGGTGAAAACCCAAGGTAATGATATCATAAAATCACCCACCCAAGCATGATAAAGGAGGATACAAATGTGGATAAATTATTTGAACCTCACACTGGTTATCCCAAGAACATGAACGTATTTCTAAAAGTGTCTCATCTTATAACTAGAAAATATTATCTTCTAGTATATCATTGGAAAAACCAGTGTGACCATGTACCATTCATAGGCACATCACATGGTCATTCATAGATCATGATAAGTACATTTAGAGGTCATGAAAAGTACATTAAATGTATTTTTTAAAACACATGATATATAAAACAATGTAAATTTGAAAAACAACAAAAGAATGTTCATTGAATGGAAAAAAAAGGTAAAAAAATGGGAGACTTATGTGAAGAACTTATACACCTATCATTATGCACTTCATGTGAACCACCCAGGTCACACAAAAACTCCACAGAATATTTCCCAAATTATGTGACACTCAATTGGAATACTATTTGGATGATTTTAATCCCCCAAGACATGTTAGATCATGTAACATGGAATTATCTTGGCATTCCACCCATGTCTTGGGAAAACCTCTTGGATATCCACCCAAGCCTTTCAATTTCATCTTAACATGTCATTCAAATCATGTGATGGCACCAATTAGTTGTCGATGAGCCTCATAGTAGAACTAGGATATTTTAGATGGGTCTTTTGACATCCCTTAGACATGTCGTTTGGCTTTTGCGAGGAAATCCATACATTTCAACCTAGTCATACATCACCCTCTAGACAGATTCCATTGACACTCATGATTCTCTCTAAAGTGTGTCTGTTAGCCTTCACGATGACATAGTGTAAAGTTAGATAGATCATGTGACTCCCTCTAGACAATCGAACTGATATCATGTGACACCATAAAAGAAAATTCAGTTAGGTCTTACGATGCCCCTGGAAAAATCCCCCTTTATTATATGATAGCATGAGGAATATCCTTATTGATAAGGATAAAACCCCTAGACGTGTCTTTATTATCACAATACATGATATGGATAAATTAATTTGGTCAAAAAAAACTTATTGACATTTTATCATGATCATGTGGTTTTTTAATGACATGTAAACATTTTCATGTGGAAGAACAAAAATATGTATTCTTAGGTCATGCAAAGAATCTTGGACTTGTCTATTTTACCCATTAAAATACATCCATGATATGTAATTTGATAAAATAAAGGGCACTGAACATGTCCTATTTTATTATTCATAAACATCAAGCTAGTAAATTGATTGGGATGACACACTTGGATGTGGCTACCATGACAGGCTGACTCCCGAGACATGTCAAGTTGACAATCAAGAAATGTCTAGCCAGCAGGCAATACATGTTTGGAAAATCCCCTTTGTCATGTTATATTCATCCATCATACACACTAAAACTAATACCATGTGGACCCTTATCATCAATCATTGACCACATTCCCTATCTATAAGGTAATGTACATAAAGGGGTACGGTTATACACTCATGCGACCCTATTTGTGTTGTGATCTCATTCGGGCACTACCTATAATTCCAAGAGAATCCAAAAAAACATTCATGTTTATTATAATCACTCTATAATATTAAAAAAGGCAAATAATGAGTATGAAAATGGAATACTTAGTGTGAAAACTCTTATCAACAGGGAAATAATAGTGAGTAATCCCCGATCAAGAGGGGAAACATACTGTGAAGCCCCAACCAAACCAACTGTGAGAACTCTAGTTACTATCCAAGAAGGATATGTAAGATTCCTCTCTGAGACTTGAGTTCTAATTGGAATCTGTCCTATTATATTCCCCTAACATTCCAAAATCCTTAGGGATAACAATTATGTCTCCATGTGTGATAAACTACCATGGCCCATCAATGGGTTAGGGGGAAACTAAACTATGTGAAATATGATTCATGTAAAAACTATGATACATAGGTCACTGTTCTATGGACCAAGCTCAAATTAGATTCCAATTTAGTGTAACTACCCCCCCCCCCCCAAGAATCTAACATTTCAACCATTGGGACCCAATAATTCCCTAGGGCTAGTCATTCTACCCCAACCTTCAGTTGACTGAGAAACCAAATGAACTATGAAAAATATAATTCATTCCATAATTACGATATGTAGGGAATCTACTCGATAGTTGACTTTGAGTAAATAGTTTTTAATTCCCCAAAAATACTTCCTTTACAAATGACGTTAAAATTCATGGGTTTAAAAACTAGGTTGTTTTTTTATTCCAGTAAGAACTATATAATATAGGACACCACATAATATCTCAATCCCCTCCTCAGAATATTAATCTCCTCCCTACAAGGCATAAAATTCTGAAGAATGTATTTATATGGCTTCACCACATAAGTATCATCACATTAATAATAAAGGTATGAATATCTTTAAATACATATAGATATATTTAATAATATAATCCCCTTCTTCTAATCGCAAGTGGGTTTAACCTGTCAACATTTTGTTAGGGTAATCGTTCATGTATGGAGATTATGTAGAGATTCATGAATATATATTAAATCTATAAGAGAGTCTTAGTGTAGGATATTGTTACCCATAAAAGGTTGCAATTAGGCTGACCTGTCATCCTCTCAACCAATGTTTGTTCCTAATAATTTTCGGTTCTTGAAACCCCAACTGACCAACTACCTTTGGAAATAAGGTATACACCATGTTTTGGATGTGGGGACCATTGGGAGTTTCAAGGGATGAATAAAAAAATGGAAAACATGATTTGAATGAATGATAATGGAATCAGACCCCCCCCCCCACCGCCACACAATAAAACTATCAGGACAATAGTTAATCATGTTTTCACTTTAACAATACAAAAAAAGATAGACTTCCATATTCTCATCAAGACATTTCATTAGTTGAATGAGGGTTTCCATCCATGTAATTTTACAAAGAAATAAAAATTTTGAAGGCTAAATGAATCTATAAAATAATAGGATGATGTGACAATCGTGCGTTAATCCATTTATTTAGTCATACTTTATACAATAAATTCTCCTGATGTAATACCCTTAAATTGAAATATGTATGGCTTAACATGTGTTAGGACATATTATTAAAATATCATAAAAAAGTAATAATGATGACCTAAAACATTACAAAAGAACAACTATATCTGGGGTTCTCATAAGTTAATCCTATCATCACTTGGACTGGACAAGATGAGTAGGATTTCTATATCATGAATAAAACTAAATTAGTGTTAAACATTCATATTTCATTTATGACACAACATTCCTATGATATTACAATATTAGTTAAACTTTCCCCATTATGGTAGATATTTCTCTAATTAAGAGCATCCTGTTGTAAAATAATTTATTCATCATCTAGCCACAGTTCTAAAAAAACCTATTGATGCCACCCCAACAAGTCATAGAATGATATCAGCTTCCTAAAAGATACTACATCAGGTGGAAAACAAAATGGTCTAATAATACCATGGAAATGGTAAAATCTAGACTCTGGAATCATCCCATGAGTGTATCCATGTATGGAAGATGCTGAGTTTCCATCATCCAGGGAAATTAGAAGTGATGCAAGTGGTCTTCATTCCCAAAACCAACTACTTTAGGAGCCTATCATAAATGTATCACAATAACCACCATTAATATTTTATGAAGGTGGATGAGGATATCAAATCTGGATCCATTACATTTCAAGAGTCACCGAGAAGGGATAATTTATAATGTTGTCTCTAGAACATCCCACCAGTACCCATTTGTCACCTACTGAGGGTACGACCCTACAAGAAACCACCACTGATACCCATGCACGAGCGACAAGGAAGACACATGAAGAGAGAAGTTCTCTGGATATCCTTGAGTGTGATCATATCCTCACTCCCTATGATGGTTTTTTCTTCATATTCATTTAGAAACTAATGAGTAGGGTCACATCCCTTCTCACTTGGAACATGTTTTTTGGCATATTCCCACAATAAGCATGGGGGAAGTGTAATTTCATGCCCCAGGCATGAATCAATTTTTCATATTCTGATGGAACAATGAGGAAATAATGGGGGTCATATCACTTCTTCAATTGAATATATCTTCCATTAGATAGGGTAGAAATAAAAATTTTAGGTTTATATCCCTTCACAATCTTTTATAAAATTACATTACATCTTAGAAATAGATGAAGAACTTTGTCGGCATATTCTGATAGTAGTGTAGATACAGGGACAAGAGCATACACATATCTGTACATCCAAGGTAGCCCAACACTTTTATTATTATTAATAACTAGTTAATTCTCTGTAAGCACGCATTTTTTCTCTCATCTAGGTGGATTATCGATATATTCTGTAAAAGGATGAGGTGTCAGACTGGGCTCATATTCTCATTCCAACCAGGGCCCACCAGGTAAGAGTGACACATTCCTAGGGATAGAGATACATGCCTATTAAAAAATTATAGAGGCATATTCTAAAGGCAAATTATTAGGTTCATATCCCCATTCTTGTCGGGGATCACCAACTGAGAGGGGAACTAGTCTTAGTATTGGCTCATATTCTTTATAATGAACAAAAGCAGCATACTCTGAAATCCCAAAGACAAGCTCATATCACCATTACGGTCTTGGATCACCATGTGATAATGAAATATCCCTCATTATAGGATCATATTTGTCTTAATGAATATTCATTTCCTATTCCAGCATATCATGGATGCTAAGATCGTATTCCTTCTTCTGCAGATGAATGATGGCACTCGTATCCTTCCAAGGAAATACATGAGGAGGATCCAATCCCATATCTCATTCCACAGTTCTGTCATCATATCCCTGTGGGGAATGAATATATAGACCAAGTTAATACTCTAGTTCTAACTGGTGCTCAACATTTAAGTGTGTCATATACCACAGGGCATGAACATATTCCTTCTACAAAGAATTAGCGACATATTCCAAAGGCTTATAATCAGGATCATACTGTAGTTCTGACCAAGGATCATCAAGTAAGAATAGGATATTCCTGGGTATATGATCATATTCCATTGAATAAAGAGGATTATCATCAGAATATTCCATTAGTTTCTCTGATGTGGGATCATACTTCTACAATTCCATACAGTTATAAAAAGGTTCTCGAAACTGTCATATAGCAGGCTCGTATCCCTGTACTATTCCATATGGAATGTCATTATATTTCATCCATGATGGTGAAAAAACCCATATTCTTAATGTGATCAATTCCATTTTCCTTGAGGTCATTTGAGACAAATTTTCAACACCCCAAGGGTTTGGAAAATCTTCAACTGAAGTAGAAGATGATCATTACAATGATATTCTTTTTCATGGTATTGTGGATATGGATCAGATGGACTCTACTCCATACATCCCCCATGGAAAACCTCAACATAGATATATCTCCCATGTATAAGGAAATACTCCAAATTTACGATAAGAAATCATATAGAGACATGTTCAAAAATCAAATGCCATATTATATAGAGGTTCTTGAAACATCGGGGTCAACTATATATTGTTCAAACATAAAATTCTAGAAGAATGCCACTCCAGTTATTAGGAGTCCCCCAAAAGATTATTCAACGGAATGACCATATGGAATCATGTAATTATGATAAATAATAGGTCTATATTGAAATATCGAGAGCAATTTCTAGATAAAACCTCCCCATCATATTCTGGCCCCTCACCACAATTGACTATGAGATCCTAGATGAGCTATAAATGGTGTTCATGCCTTATCTACTGCAAAATATGTGTGTTACTCATCAGGTACTGAAGGATATAAATATCCCAAATAAAGGATATTTGTATCACCTTCATCTTATCAATACACTCTATTGTTTTCTAGATATGGACACCTTTTCCGTAGATCAGAATAGAGGATCATGAAAAATGTATACACGATGTTTGTCTCTATATCGTAGTAACCCTATTCAGACTAATTTCAAGAGGATCATTAGACATGAATATCTAGGGGGTGTGTGAAATGTAGGTCATTTCACATAACTTTTTCACTAGAACAAAAGAACCCTTCTAATATGCATCTGATAATTTTATTACCTCCATTGTAATCATGAGACAATTTAAATCCTGAACCAGTTGGCCAGTAAAATAGAATTCCCCTACCTCGTTAATGTTATAAAACACAAACAGAGGGAGTTGATAGATAATGGGTCTTTAAACTATGACCCTCAAAGAAATGAGAATTCATTTTATGCATTTAATCCAATTTTTAAATAAACCTGATGGCATCCTATGAAAAATTACTCTCATTATATGCTTCCATCACACCCAATACCTACATGAACACAACTATAACACATAAAAAAGTCCACAGAAGAAACTTCCATAATATCCATCTAGAAGAAAACCCATATCCCAAGACTAGAGTAGTATCTATCATAAAATCTAACTCTTTAATATTAAATTATTGAGAGTATTCCGGAATTATCACTATCATCTGCAAAAAAACCCTATCCTAATGGGATGGGGGAATTTATATCTTAATCCCCATCACTAGATTAATTATCCCCTATGAGGGTCTTGGGGAAAACTATGGTTACTCTATATCAACCTTATCCCGCTAGTCTGGGGGATTTTTATATCAATTTCCATCCCATAAATCCTTGAATCCATGATTTAAATCATTGGATCTTCAACAACATGATCAATCAATGGAAATTGTGGCCCTGAATAACCCCCAGTCCACTGGACAAGGGGAATCTTCCTCATCATAATCATCATCATAGTAAAAAATCAGTCTTTTCCATGGTTGGATTTAAATTTCAATGGTCAACATCCCATATGTTACTCCCAAAGAAATATAAACCACTTCTATTTAGATTTTGTTCGACAATCATGAACGAAAACTCCCCTAAGGTCATTCCTCATAATATAGGACATGATGAACTTGAAAAAAAGGTATTTATAATAAGATATGGTTTCAATCCAAAACATCTGGATATGAATAGTAGTATGATGAATGGTGCTGATGAAGGCCATGAAAAATAATTCTGTTGCATTTAGATTAATGTGAAAATCACCTTTTTATGATATTCCTATGTGAATTTCATCACCTTCAAAAGACAGATATTGTGGATCAAGATGAAAATACTATGGGTTGCAACATGGAAAATCAACCCTAAGTGGAGGGTGATCTGGATGCACCAACTGATGTTTCAGACACTCAAAACTAGTGGAGGATCTATTACCTAGAACCATGGAACATTTAGTTTACACCTCTATGAAAGATCACATCCAATGGAAAATGGAATGGTGTGTCTCCATCCTAATAACCACACTAAATAATGAAAACTCTTTTCATGGAGGAAATTTTTTGGGAATATTATAAGGAAATAATAACTCTTGTAAAAGTAAATAAGGAGGTACTCTGTGGAAATTTTTTCATTAGGAGAAACGTATGGCCAATTGTCTCCTATCGACCAGTCAAGGTTCCGGTGCTCTGCTAATGTGTATAGCAGTACTCGGGTCGAATCCTCGACGATGATACTTTGTAATAGTCATTTCTATTTAGTTGTTATATTTTGATTAGGGGGTCTCTTTGTAGAGCATAATTTAAATTATTTATTGGCTATAATTGATTTAAAAAGTTTATAAATATTGGGGTGAGTTAATCATTAGGGAGTTATGCTTGTGATATCCTTGAGCTTTGCATTATATTGCATTTAAATTAACACCCAATTCACAAGATAACGTTGATTGGAATTCCTAAGTGTTAAGGCGTTAATCCAAGACTTAAAATAACGTAGGGTTCTAATCATTACCATTACTTGTTTATGGTAGTGTATTTATGGTTCCAATAATCCATTGAAACCTCATGTTAAACAAAATATGTCATTAATACAAGACATGTTAAGTCCAACATACACAATGTTAAATTAAAGAATATTCATCGAGAAAAACCTCTCAATCACTTAACATCCCTAAATTATAACTCACCTCAATGGTAGTTTTACTCATCCCTTGAAATGAATATTAATCTGGTTAAATATGTTTAAGGTGATGAATTACAACGAGAAGAAAAAGAAGGGGATAAGAAAAGAGTATTGTGCCGAACACACACACAAATGCTGAAATGAATTAAAAACGGACATTCGATTGAATGAGGCAGAAAAAGAAAGGTAGGTGTTTTAACTTGACTTAAAATATTTTAAGAACATTAATATTAAACTAAAGAAGGTGGATGGGAATAAGAGATATTGAAGAATAAACTTGCATTAAAACAAAATTACAACAAAACACTTACGAAATCACAATGTAGAAAAAATACAAAAGTAAATGAAACAAAGAGAGGAGGAAGGGATTCTCAAGTGAAAACATGAGTTTGGAATATCCTACCAAGAATTTTTAGGGCCTTGGTACTGCCAATAAATCCTCCTTTTCTCTGAAATTCCAACCCATTGCAAGGAGAGGAGGGGGATGTATTTATAGCCCAAGGAAGTGGACTGTTTGCATTCCCAATATGTCCTTCCAATTGGATCAACGATTTGGACATCCAGACAGCCGAATATCGAGATATATCCTTCATAAACGTTGAATGTAATTATGTTTTCTGACCTATCTAAAAATTTTGAGTCATTTGGAATTAGGTATCGAATGTTATAGCCGTTTGAATAAACAAAGTTAAACTGTCCATTTCAATTCATTCTTTTTCGATGGACAAAATGTGAATGGATATTAAAATAGTAATATTACTTAAAATAAGAATTATTTATTCAAAATAGTTGGAATACTATATCACCTCTTTCACATGAAAAAGTTCATCTTGATTTGATGAATAGATCAGGAGATATGTCATTAATATGATACTGATTTTAATTCCTGGCCAAAATGGTGGTCTAGACTTAAAATCTTCATTAGGGCCCAGTTTTCATAGATTTGGGACCTGAAATTCTTACCCATGATTATTTTGGATAATAGTGAACACATGGTGGAGTGTCACAATATACGGGCTTCGGGAGTGAGACCAGTAACTCAATTATCATGGCTGGTCTAGTTTCTTCACAAATTCTTTGGGCCATTTTGTGTGGTCCATATGAGCCTTCAAATGGACGAAATCTCCCATGATTCATTATAATAAAATGTGATAAATTGAATAAGTAATCCTACAAAACATGAATCACACAATTTGAATCAATAGGGTGAGTGTTATAAATAAAATAGTAAACTGACTCAATTGGACTACTTGTAACAATGCTCAAAAATTATACTTAGTATTAAAACATTAATATTCCACACTAATTATGCACATTTCATATAAAATAATTAAAGGGAGTATATAATAAGTGATGATAATATTAATTAAATCAAATACCCCACACTATGTTTTGTGCAAGTCATCATGTGAAACAAATATAAAAACATGAAAAAATCATTTTCACTCACCAACAAATATTAGAATTTTGTTTTCTCCAATCAGGGGAGGTTTAGACTATTTCACTCATCCATTTTCAATTCCACCATAAGTTGTTACAGAAAAAATGTTCCAAAAATAATTCATTTTTTAATTCTTAAATTTAGAAATGGAAAATTTGGACACTCAAAACTCACACCTCTCAAGATGATAAAATTCAATTGTGGAGGTTCACTCTTTCACCAACTAAAAGTGAAAATATTAGAGTTTAAAAGAGCTATCAGCTTCCAACACCTATAAAATGTGCACAAGAATCAAGAGGTATTTTTAAGGGGTTTTTCTATGGCTATGGGATGGTAGAAATATGATGTCAAAGAGAGAGAAGAAGAGGGTTAAAACACCAATATAGAAAAATCAATGCACATTTTTTTGAAATAAAACATAGAAGGAAATGAAAACACATATTTACAAGGGAATGATCGTGTGAAGAAAGACACAATAGAGGATGAAACTTTTAAGGGGATGAGAAGATGAAAAATTAGCAAACCACAAAACTTCTCCCAATGACATAAGAATATAATTCAAGTGTTATTTTGTTCTTATTTTTTTTATTTTTTTTAAAGGTGAACTTGGAAATTATCTCACACTCATATCCCAACCCAAGATTTATCTCCTCAAGACAATAATTTTAATAGTTATAACAAGATCAAAGGCTGAGAAATAGTGATTTTTGACATACCCAAGACACAACCCATTCTGATTTTCATTTTTTTTTGATTTTTTTGAACAATTTTCAATTGTACATGATAAACATATATACATTCCCAACCCCCACTAAAAGAAAACATCTCCCCCACACTTAAAATGATGCTCTGCCTCATGTATAAGATAATATAGTGACATCAGCAAAGGGTATGCAAAATGAAATCCATTCCCCCCACAATTAAATTTCAAAAAAAATTATGCGAAGAAAATCCATGTTGATATTGGGTGGGATAAGGAATTGGGCTTGTAATGTGGCTATCAAAGAAAATTTATGCATAGGCTCAAAGGGGATTTCAAAAGGAGGAGTAATGTATAGTTAATGGGAGGCTATTTGGCTATTATAATTTTCATGGGGTTCAGAAATTTCCTATATCATATTAATGCACACTAAAGTAGGAAATTCAGCTCTAAGGTCAAAAAACTCAAGACTCACAAATGGGGGTGAAACACTCATTTTGAAAATATGTCCATAGGTGGACTTGGCATGAAAGCAAATGTTGTTCCTCATTGGTGGGGAAAATAATTTTCCAAATCAAAAATTGAGCATTCAAAATGTGTTGGTTTTGATACAAAATTATTTATCCAAATCCATGATGAAAATACAAAATTTTTGAGATGAAAACATTCATGTTTACTCCCCAAAAAGGTTGGAAAAAATTTCAAAACTCGATGGTGAGTAAGAATGAATCATAATTTTTTTGTATTTTTTTTGTTATGATTCCTTTTTTGTTTTTTTTTAGATTTTTTTTTGTTTTTAATAAAGACACACTCACACAAAAGAGAAAGAGAAAAATAAAGTGTTTGAAAAAGAAGGTGATAATAAAAATTAAAGACAGAGGAAGAAGAAGAAAGATGTAAATTGATGAAGAGAGAGAGAGAGAGAGAGTTAAAAGGAAAGAGGTTCCCCTGTTTTAGATTTGGCGGGTTGCCATATCCATCAAGTGGTAGGTCGACTGTAGAAGTTGGGGATCAAGTGGAAGTCGATGTTGATCCAGGATTGTGTGTCCTATCATGGTGATTCTTTAACCGATGTCCATTAACTGTGAATAATCTTTTGGAAGAGGGGTCTTTGAATTGCACTACACCAAATGGGTAAAGATTAGTAACAATAAAACGACCTTCCCAACAAGAAATAAGCTTACCTGGATGAAACCTAAGTCGAGAATTAAAGAGAATTACCTTATCAACTTCATGGAATACCTCTCTTTGGATGTGTTTATCATGGAGTTCCTTGGATTTTTCTTTTTAGATATTATAATTCCCATAAGAATCAAGTCTAAGCTCTTCCAGTTCAGCCAATTGCAACAATCCTTCTTCACCAGATTTTTCAAGATCAAAATTACATGTTTTCACTTCCCAAAATGACTTATGTTGGATTTAAACTGGAAAATGACATGCATTACCCAAATCTATCCTAAAAGGAGACATCCCAATGGGTGTTTTAAAGGTTGTTTGATAAGCCCAAAGTTCTTCACCAAGTCTTTCAGGACAGTCTTTTCTGTTGGGTTTTACAATTCTCTCAAGAACTCTTTTCACTTCTCTATTAGAATGTTCATCCATTCTATTTGTTTGGGGGTGATATGCAGTTGAAGTTTTATGTACAACCCCATTCTTTTTCAAAATAGATTCCATGGTTTTGTCACAAAAATGGGTTCATAAGTCACTTATCAAGGCACGAGGTGTGCCAAATCGGTGGAAGATGTGTGTCTTTAAGAACTCACTAACAGTATGTGAATCATCCTTTCTAGTGGGTTTGGCCTCGACCCACCTAGAAACATAATCAACCATAATAAGAATGTATGAAAATCCATTGGAAGGGGGGAATGGTCCCATGAAATCGATACCCCAAACATCGAAGATCTCACAGAAAATTAAAGGCTTTTGGGGAATTTCATTTCTCTTTGAAATTGTGCCAAACTTCTGGAAAGTGGTACATGATTGAAAGAACTCATGTGACTCCTTGAAGAGTGAAGGCCAGAAGAATCCAGAGTCTAGGACCTTTCGGGAGGTCCTTTGTGGTCCAAAGTGGCCACCTTTGGGAAGTGAGTGACAAAATTCTAATATAGAAGAATGTTCATTTTCATCGACACGTCTCCTTATTAGCGTGTCACCCCCAGTTTTCCAAAGATTATTTTCTTCCTAAAAATAGTATTTTGAATCGCTTTTCAACTTCATTTTTTCTTCTTTTGAATAATTTTCAAGAAAAACACCAGAAACCAAGTAATTTACAATTGGGGAATACCATTGTATTTTTGTAGTGAGAGATGAAAGGTGCTCAGTGGGGAATTCAGGATCGACGATTTCAGAATGAGAATAATTAGAAATTCTACTCAAGTGATCAGCCATAGAGTTTTCTTTTCCTGGTCTATCATTGATTTCAAGGTCAAACTCTTGGAGCATTAGGATCCATCTTATTATCCTCGGTTTGGAATCAATTTTCTTGAGTAAGAACATTATAGAAGAATGGTCTGTGAAGATGATGATTTTGGTGCCTAAGAGATAGGGCCAAAATTTATCTAAGGAAAAAACGAATTCTAAATGTTCCTTTTCAGTGATAGTGTAGTGATATTGAGTTTCATCCAATGTTTTTGAGGCATAATATATGACATGAGGAAGTGTTTCTCTTCTCTGACCAAAAACAGCCCCAACAGCTCTATCAAAAGCATCACACATCAACTGAAAGGGTAAGGACCAATCTGGGGGTTGGATTATTGGGGTAGATGTAAGAGCAGTTTTGAGTTTAGAGAAGGTTCTCTTGCAAACCTAATCGAAATGGAAAGTGACATCATTTTGGAGCAACTGAGTGAGTGGGAGGAAAATTTTACTGAAGTTATGGATGAATCTCTGATAGAAACCCACATGAACGAGAAATGAATTGATGTCTTGAACAGATGTGGGTTGAGGAAGTGATTGGATCACTTAAATTTTTGCAGGATCGACTTCAATACATTTTTTTGAAACTATGTTCCCTAGAACAATCCCATTTGCAACAATGAAGTGACATTTTTCATAATTTAACTCAAGGTTACACTTGACACACTTTTGGAGGACTAGAGAGAGTGAATTCAAAAAAAATTCAATTGACTCACCATAAATGGTGAAGTCATCCATGAAGACTTCCATGCAGTGTTCAATGAATTCGGAAAAGATACTCATCATAAACCTATGGAATGTTGTAGGAGCATTGTAAAGTCCGAAATGCATTCTTCTATATTCATATGTTTCAAAGGGGCATGTGAAAGTAGTCTTTTCTTGGTCTTGAGGTGCAATTGGGATTTGTAAGTAGCTGGTGTATCCATCAAGAAAGCAATAGTGTGACTTTCCAGCTAATCGTTCTAGCATTTGATCAAGGAATGGAAGATGGTAGTGATCTTTTCTTGTTTCAACATTCAATTCCCTATAGTCGATGCACACACCCAATTTTTTCTTCACTTGAGTTGTGACTACCTCTCCATGTTCATTTGTGACAATAGTTATCTCACCCATCTTAGGTACAAATTGAATCGGACTAACCCATTCACTATCAGAAATTGTATAGATAATACCAGCTTGAAGAAGCATGGTGATCTCTTCCCTAACTACCTCAAGTATGAGTGGATTGAGTCTTCATTTTGGTTGTCTAATTGGTTTGGATGACTCCTCAAGATGGATGTGATGCATGCAATGGGTTGGGTTGATTATTGGTATGTCATCCAGGGTCCACTGTAAGGACTTTTTGTTTTCCTCTAACAATTGAACAAGTTTGGACTCCTCAGTTTTGGTAAGTGAAGAAGAGATAATTACACGATAAGTGTGATCATGGAAAAGGAATGCATATTTCTGGTATTAAAGAAGCAGTTTTAGATCATTCTAATCTTTCATTTGTGTCTTAGAAAACTCAGGAATGGATGAAGGGACTTTAGTTGCTTCATATTCATTCTTTTTAATACAGTCTAATGTGGAGAAGTAGAGATCAGAGTTGATGTGGCATTCAAGAGAGTTTTCAACTTCCTCTAGATTGATGGAGTCTATGAATGAGAGGTTCACATAAACTTCACCATTTATGAATTGGTTAATCATGGTGAATATTTCACAAGATCCTTTGTCATTAAAACATGAAGAACATGGTGGATTGGGGTTCGATTGACTCTTAGAAGTGTCCTCAAAAGCATATATTGAGAATGCAGAGTGATCCTCAGATGGGTGTCGCATGGCTCAGAAAATGTTGAACTTGACCAGTTGGTCACCGAATTCCATTGATAACATGCCTGAATAGACATCAATCTGGGTTCTCATTGTCATGAGGAATGGTCTTCCTATAATTAGGGGAGATCGAGAAGAGTTTGTCTCACCTTCCATGTCAAGGACATAGAAATCAGTAGGAAAGATAAGATCATTGACTCAGGCAAGGACATCCTTAATTATTCCATTAGGACTGGTTGTGCTTCGATTGGCCAATTGAATGACAGCAACCATTGGATGTAAGGGACCTAGACCAAGGTTGAAGAATATGGATTTGGGAATGACATTAATTGAGGCTCCTAGGTCATGATTGCATCATCAAAGTTGGAACTTACAATTTGTCATGGAACCATAAAGGTCCCTAGGTCTTTGCACTTAATGGGTATAGACTACTGGGTGGAAACATTTTCGAAGGTCCTAAGTTGCCTCTTGTGGGTACACAAATCCTTGAGAAACGTGGCATACTTTGGAATTTGTTTTATTGAATCTAAGAGGGGAATGTTGACTTCAACATGTCTAAACGTGAAAAGAATTTCAGGATCAGGTTCAAATGACTTCTTTGGCTTAGAGACAACTTGTGGAAAAGAAATTGGATTCCTAAGTGGAATGGAAGGAGTTGAAGGAATGGATTCAGATTCCTTTTCAAGTTTCTTTTTATTTTAATTTTCTAAGTCAACATTTTAATGGGGGTTTGAGGACTTATCACGAGGAATAGCTAGTTTCATTCCTGATCTAAGTGCAATTGAACTGACATTTCCCTTGGGGTTGGGAAAGGGTTGAGCTGGGAGTTGGGAATAATTGGATGGTTGCTCCTAACTAAGGTGGGATGCAAGTTGGACAATTTGGGTTTCAATGTTCTTGAGGCTATAATAGGTGAAGGAGGAAAGATCTTCAACAACACTTTCCCATGGTTTCATGGAAGAAGAGGCTTGTCCCGGATTGGGATTTCCTAGATTTTGGTTCTTGGGAAAGCGATTGTATTGATTTTGGAATTGGGAAGGCTCATTGGGATAATGGAATCCAGGAGGAGGATTGTTCCATAGGGGTTGAGGAATAAAAGGATAAGGTTTATAGAAGTTCCCAACACCTTGAACATATTGAAACGGGTTTGGGTTTTGAGGAGGGAATTGAGGGGGATGAGATATGGGATTACCATACCTAAGGTAATGGTTATAGGAAGAAGAGAAGGGCTCAGAGTGAGGTTGGTTGAAGTTTCTGACAAACTGACCTGATAGTTTAGGATCGTTGTTCCACAGAGCATATGCTGCATTGAGCTCCATTGGTCCAGATGAATCGGATTGATCCTCTTGAAGTTGTGGACATGTGTCAATTGGATGAGATGGAGAGTTGCAGATTCCACGGTTTTTGACAGGTCGAGGAAACATAGATTGTGGAGAAGACAAGGTTGGGGATTTGGTAGCCACAGCTAGTTGTCGCACAAGACCTGTAAGTTCACTCATCCACTTTGTCATCTTGTTCTGCTCAATTGATTGATGATCTTGGGATTTTTTGACCTAAGAATGTGCTTGAGTATGGAATTGTTGTGTGTCTACAGCCATGTTACTTATGAGATCTCTTGCAGCTGTAGGAGTTTTATCAACAGGATCACGAACACTTGCAGCATCAATGAAGGTTCTCTCCATAGCCAATAACCCCTCATAAAAGTATTGGTTGGTCAGGAATTTGGTGTTGTGGGCAGGTTGCAACAAGATTTTTGACCCTCTTCCAATACTCATGGAGTTATTCACTTGGGAACTGTTGGATAACACTTATTTCCTTTCGGATAGAAGTAGTACGAGAAGCATGAAATAATTTTTCTATGAAAAGTTGCTTCATGTCATTCCATGTTGTTATGGAACCAGGAGGGAGGTAGTAAATCCATGACTTGTTAGTGTCTTCTAGGGATAAAGGGAATGATCAAAGTTTGGTTTGTTCTTCAGAAACCCCTTGAGGCTTCATGGTAGAGAACACCACTTGGAACTCTTTAAGGTGGAGATGTGGATCCTCATAGGCTAGCCTGTGGAAATGAGGGAGAAGATGAATCAAACCCAATTTGAGTTCGAAGTCAGCTTATATGTTTGGATATTGAATACCAAGAGGTTGGTAATTCATATCAGGGGCAGAAAGTTCTTTAAGTGTTTTTCTCTAGTATTGGATATATCTAATTTAATTTGGTGGACAGGAACTGGTTCTTGAATTATTTGGTTATCTCTTATGTTCCTCCTAACATGGCGAAGTGTTCTTTGTATTTTTTTTCAGTTTATGATTTTTATGAGAAGACGGGTTTTCCATTGTGTTTTTTTCAAAAAAAATTTAATTTTTTTTGTTGTTTTGTTTTTTTTACATTAACCAGAAACTAATGAATACTTAAAGAACCATCCTGGGAAACAGAGCCACTTGAAACATACGTCTGATTGTCACCTATTGACCATTCAAGGTTCTAGTGCTCTGCTAATGTGAATAGCAGTACTCGAGTCGAATCCTCAGCGATGATACATTGTAATAGTCGTTTGTTTTTAGTTGATGGTATTTTGATTAGAGGGTTTGTTTTCTGAGTTTAATTGAAAAGATTTATTGACTATAATTGATTAAAAAAATTGATAAAAATTGGGGTGAGTTCATCAATAGGGAGTTAACTCCTTGAGCTTTTCTTTATGTTGCTTTTAAATTAACACCCACTTCACAAGATAACGTTGATTGGAATTCCTAAGTGTTAAGGCTTTAATCCAAGCCTTAAATTAACATAGGGTTCTAATAATTACCATTACTTGTTTATGGTAGTGTATTTATGGTTCCAATAATCCATGGAAACCACATGTTAAGAAAAATATGTCATTAGTCCATGACATGTTAAGTCCAACATACACAATGATAAATTAAAGAATATTCATCGAGAAAAACCTCTCAATCACTTAACATCCCTAAATTATAACTCACCCCAATGGTAGTTTTACTTAACCACTGATGTAGAGACCCGAATCTTGATGTACATGGACATTACATTAATTTTTCTGAATACTTAGTATATAACAAAAACACACACACAAGGACCATAATAGTTTAGTGTCTTTGGAAACTCGGAACGTAATCTTCTAATCATGGTGAAAGATCTTCAACATCTCCCATAAAGATCTTCCTTTTTTTTTCTTACCTAAAACCTTTCTTTTTATCCTGGGTAAAAGAAAACATAAAAGGGTGAGCTCAAATGCTCAGTAAGGGTAAACAAAAGAAATATCAATCACATCATATTCATAAGAACATATCTTTTGGAAATCTTAACCTGCAAAAGAGATCATAATTTCATAACATGGGATAAATCATAGTAGTGAAATGTAATCCCAATAATCATAACATAAAACATGAAACTTTTTGGAATACACACATAATCATAGAGAATCATTTCTTATTATTCAAGACTCATTGCCAATACTATCTTAGTGGAAAAATTCCCTTTCTGAACCGAGTTCATTCCTCGTTTCAGTCATGTTTCACTGAACAGGTATAACCTACCGTTCCAGCCATGTCTATCTCATGAGATATAAAATCTTTACCCAATGCATTGGAGAGAGATATAGGTCCCACTCATCTCATAATGATACTATTCTTATGTGTGCCACAAAATCATAAACCATACATCATAGCATAACCCATGTAATAAAAATGGGAATCTTAAACATCATGACATCATAAAAAAATTCATATAAGATAAAGGAATTCATAAAAATAATTTCATCACAACATAGTCAAATCAATGTAATAATAGGGATAGAAACATAACCCTTTATTATCTTAGATGGAAAATAATTTTGATAAAACACTTGAACTCCATTCTTGAAGAAAATATCCTTTCTTCTTCAAAAACACTTTTCCTTTCATAACATTTCATATAATTCTAAACTAAAAGAAGTTGATTAAAAATAAAATTGAAAACTTGTAAAGGAAGCTTATTGGAAAGAATGTTTTAAAAATCCATTCATGTCGTATAAGTTAAAAAAACATTCTTCTCGTACTTTTGTCGGAAAAGTCAAAAAGTACCTCGTACGAAAAACGACAAAAGATTCCTTTCATATCTTTTACTAAAAACTCACCGAAGGGTAAAATTGTATATAAACTATTGTATAATGATTTAAATATTACATATTGATGAAACATGTATGTGTATGATAAAATTCACCCTAGTAAATTCCAAAGTATAAACAATCTCGGATAAAAATGAGTTTGTGATATTTCCCTTACCTTAGGTCCAATTTGCTTCGTAAGTGTCCGAACCTCCTGTATAATGATTTAAATAATGTCATTGACTTATTCCAGAATCATACTCATTGTTATTATATCAGATATGGTTCACTTATGACTTTATATTACCCGTTCTTTTGTAAATTCCATGTTAAAGAGCGTTTTGGGTAAAATCATCTCATTTGTCGTTCGTGTTTTAACTTGTAATTATTCATATGATTACTTAGATCATGATTAATTAAATCCAAAATGTAAAACATGATTTATAAATAATATATATTCAGAATATACATATATATAACAGATCAGTAAATGGAAAGAAATACACCGTTCATGGAGACGGTAGGCCGTACGTACGCATGAACGTTGTTTTCGTTTACTTATTGAGTTGAATGGAATTAAGTAGATGACATACATATATATACACATAAATACAGTATTATTATTTCATATATTTCATGATTACTTATTATATGTAATTTATAATCATTCATGAATGGTTAACGTGGAGAATGAATCTCATCGCGTCGTGGAGACGGTATTCCGTACGTACGCACGCGCGGTGATTTCGTTTTCCGTAGGATGGATAGATGGTGAAATAGGGTTGTTTCATACTTATAATAACATATCAGTATATGAGTGATACTTATGTTATTACTTCATAATGAAAAAACCTAAGAAGAAGAAGTGGAAGAAGAAATAAAGTTGAAATAATCGGTAACGGACATTACCTCTTCTTTGAAGCGCCTCTTTGAGATCTCCTTTTAGGGCACTAAAATTGGTATTTGAGGAATACCAGATCCTCTAGGATGTTTCTATGGAAGTGGATAAGAGAATTCTTCAGGGGTTGGCCGAGCTTGAAGGCTCAAAGTGGTGTGAGGAAGAGAGGGAGGAGGTGCCCTTTTATAAGGGAGGAGAGGGGCTCCTTTGGAAAACTAAAACTATTATTTTATTATAAAGTCATATTCGGTTTTAAATAGCTCCAAATTGATTTATTTCCAATCTAAGGTGGGGATGGATCTCAATACTCTCATCCAATAGAATTTATACAAGTTTAGGTTCCTATTTTAACCTTATCATTTAGATTTAACATTAAGTTAAATAATGTTACTTTTACCGTGTCTTCTTCTGTTCTTACACTATAAGGTTAATAACCTTACTATAACAAGCCAAACGAACCCCAAGTTGTTTATTATTAATATATATAACCTTATATAAGTCATTTGGCCGAACCTTATATTTTTAGGAATAAAATAACAATTAATAATATAATATTTGTTTTAAAAACTATTTTATGTCAGTTTTGACAGTATTTATTAATTAATTTTTGTGAAACTCATACCAGAATTATTAGTTCTAAAAAAGTTAATTAAATCAATACTAACATGTCATATTAACCTATAAAATTAGTGTAATTCATAAAAAGTCTCAAATTACATTTATTTGGGTATTTATAACATCAATTATGTCAATATTTCATTAATAAGATAATTACTGCATCATCTTTGTGTCATAAATAAATTAAATTATTTAATGTATAAAAATTACAAATAAAATACCATTATGTAGGAAATATTTTTATCTTTATAATGAGTATTTATAGTCAAATTTATCTTATGTATAACCCTATATTAAAAATGATTTACTTATTAAACTTTGATTTTAACTATTTTAACCCTTCTTTAAATAAATTAATAATAAATGTCCTAATCTAATCCAAGTGGGCCTAAATGATCATATTTTATTCCTAAGGTTGTTTTTGGACGAATTACACTTATCCAATAGAATTAGTACATGTGTTAGGGTAATAATAATAACATTTTTACCCTTAATTACCATATTTACTTTTAACCGTGGTAAAAAAAAGTAAAAAGTTACTATTCACCAAAAACAAATTCATCTTATTGAACCAAATTTTACTTACTAACATCAACCGTGTCTCTCTTATTTTTGAAATTACACTCACAAAAGCGGTAAAATTAAGTTTTATGAAAAAATCATTTATTTTAACTACCACTTAGTGGTTTCACTATTCATCAAAAAATGAAAGTTTCCAGAAAAATACCAAAAATTCGGCCTAAGCTATATTTGATATTATAAATTCAAAAATTATGTCTATTTTAACAAATTCAAAACATATGAGTTACATTAACTAATTTAAAAATTAATTCCTCTCGTCAAAACAAATAGCGTGTTTTTAAAAGATAATAACTATCAAAAGATTGACACTTGTTTATAATTGGATTAAATGTGAAATTACATCCAATGAACAACATTGTATTAAATTGTAAAAATATATTCTAAATATACTTTAAAACCACTCAAATTAATAAATTATCAATATTAATTATTTCTATTAAAAAAGTTGTTTTTAATTAAAATTTAGTAATTTTCATTATTCATCAGAATATGAAAGTTATCCGAAAAGTACCAAAATTTCACCCTAAGCTAATTTCGATATTCCGAATCCAAATATGAAGTCCATTTTGAAAAATAAAATTTAAAAAATTTCAAAAAGTGGTTATTACTATTCATAACGGCTAGTTTTAATAATATTTTAATAGCGTATCGTTGTTTAGTGAAACTCGGTATTGCGTACTACACACGCTATCGAGGAAGGTTTCGATTGCGTGTAATGCAAGGAAAGTCAAGGATGTGTGCTGTGCAAGCCCCTTTTGGTGTAGCGTACAACAGAAGACATGAAATTAAAAAGAATATTTTTCATAAAATCTCGGGGTGTTACATTCTACCCCCCTTAAAATGAATTTCTCCCTCGAAATTCGTCGAGGTTATAAATGGTTTACTATTAGAAAGTTTCTTTGATATAAACCCACATATAAAAAAGGAATACCAAAACCAATCTTTAAAAACAAAAGTATGAAACGTAACGGTTACCCAAATAAACTAATCACTGGGTTTCCACATAGGTGAAAATATGGATATAGAAGAGAAATCTAACCATCATGTTCTGATGGAGAGTGGTAGAGAACATGGCTATAGAAAAGCCAGCAATCACAAAGCCATAAATTTGTGATGATCTAAGGTACCATCTGATTCATCAGATATAATAGCACTAGGACAACATTTTGGGTTTTCAAGATCGTTTCTCTAAAGATGATGAAATTGGAATTAGAAGAAATACTTTCGTGATTTTGTTATAGTCTCACCGTTGGTCGTTCTTTGGACAATTTACACTTCATCTCTTAAATAAATGAAGTTGAATTTGTCATTAGTGATGTGATAGCAGATCATATGATAGAATGATGGGTCATTCCATCTGTCTCAAACAAAAGGTTAGAAAAGTTATCAAAAAATACATAAGTCCATCTATAGTGAGATTAATCATATATTGTTCCTAAAATGGACTTATAATTTATATACCATACTGATTAATATAATAAAACTAGTTTCTACTAAACAGGGACTTCCTGTAGGCCAGTGGTAGGCGATAAAGGCCAGTCGCACTTCGGTTGTGGGTTTGATTCCCACATCCTTGTCCGACGCGATAGGATGTCGCTCATCCTGCAGGTTGTCCTTTTTCTAAAACTAAATTACTATAACATCTAATAAATAATATCGAAAAACATATATCCTTAAACAATACGAACTTATTTCCAACATAATCAATTCCAATCTTTAGCCTTATCCATAATACTGCAGTCCACTCTCATAATATAGTGAAAACGATTACCAGAGATTTAATACCATCGTTGATCCCCATATATCATAAGATATGTCATGTTGGTCACATTCCAAACATTCAAATGCCTTAATCATGTGTTCTCTTGAATACCCATTGAACCTTAGTGAAAACATGAATGCAGTTAAAAGTTAACAATTTCCACATACCAAAATCCTCAAAATTCTATATACTCAAACCATGATATCACTTAGTCCTTATATCAATCATGAGCTCATGAATACTGTCAAATATGTCATTTTCTCATTTTCCCTTCATTATGCGCATATCATCTTTTTTCCAAAAATATCTCAATCACATTCCATGGTTACCGGTACCATAAAATTATTGAAAACCATAATAAACCAATACATAAATATTCCAATAAACACTTAATCATTCCACCACATCGTTGTCATATTCAACATCGCCAATGGTGATCGCATGTGACTTCCCTTTGTCCTTTTCCTTAAGTGGTTGCTCATGTCGATCATCACTAACCCTTGGATTAGGGCATTTATTGGCATAATGCCCCATTTTCTCCCACTTGAAGCATTGAAGTGTTGTATGTTCATTCTGTGTATCCCTTCCTTTGTTTGCATCATTAGACATCTTTTTCCCATTATTGAGGCATTCAAATGCCTGATGACCTTCCTTTCCACATTTGAAACATTTACTTGTCCCTTTAAGACAATCTCCACCATGCTTCTTTCCACACTTTGAGCATAAGAAAACATTCATCTTCTTTTCACCATTATTCTGAGATTTCTCCTTGAACTCCATCTTAAGTTTCTTGTAAAAACTATGAGATGGATAGGTAATACCAACTTCTATTTCTACCTTGATAGCACAACGCACAATTTCTTCATAGCTACTGAAGTCTCTTATAGCCAATCCCCTTCAAAGATTTGGTTTTAAGCCACTAAAGAATCGATCAACTTTACTTTCAGGTTGGATGATAAATCCAGATGCATACCTTGAAAGCCATGTAAAATTCGCTTCGTATATACCAACAGATTCATCATCCTTTTTCTTTAGTTCAATAAACTCTTTCTCCATCTTTTTTCAAAGAATACAAGGGAAGTACTTATTGAAAAATAAGTTCTTGAACTCGTCCCATTCCATGGACTCAATTTCATCTCTTTTCCTCGTATTCTTGATAAGATTCCACCATTGATCAGCTTCACCTTCCAAACGATATACTGCTAAGATGACTTTATCATGTTAAGAACATTGAATAACTAAAAATATCTTTTCAGTGGTACTGATCCATTGTTCAGCAACAAGTGGATCAGAATACCCACTGATAGAAGGTGGACATTGCCTCATGAAGGACTCAATAGAATATTGTTCCCTTCTCTGCTCATTTGGAAGTCCAGAATGATTCGTAGCTTTTGTAAGTATAGCAATAATATTTTTCACTCCATCTCCCATAACATTTGTTTGTTCAGGAGGACAATAATTGCATTGTCCATTGCATTGATCAACACGGTTCCTTCGGGTTCCATCCATCGTCTAAAACCCAAAAAGAATAGTGTGAGAGGCAAAAATCATGCTAGGGAAAACAACATAATAAAGGGGGATTACCTTCAATATCTAACATCTTAGGTTTAATTCTAAGATCATCAGCGCAATTCTAGGACTATAACCTATACATATACTTAACCTTAGGTACATCCCTAGACATACCATAGAAATATCTCTAAGGATCTCACTAAAGTTCTCGCATCCTAGTTTCCAAAGGTTGACTAAACCTTTCCTCTAATACCAAATGTAGAGACCCGAATCTTGACGTACATGGAAATTACATTACTTTTGCGGAATACTTAGTACATAACAAAAACACACACACAAGTACCGTAATAGGTTAGTGTCTTTGGAAACTCGGAACGTAAGCTTCTAATCATGGCGAAAGATCTTCAACATCTCCCATAAAGATCTTCCCTTTTTTTCTTACCTAAAACCTTTCTTTATATCCTGGGGAAAAGAAAACATAAAAGGGTGAGCTCAAATTCTCAGTAAGGGTAAAAAAAATATCAATCACATCATATTCATAAGAACATATCTTTTGGAAATCATAACCTGCAAAAGAGATCATAATTTCATAACATGGGATAAATCATAGTAGTGAAATGTCATCCCAATAATCATAACTTAAAACATGAAACTTTGTGGCATACACACATAATCATAGAGAATCATTTCTTATTAGTCAAGACTCATTGCCAAGACTATCTTAGTGGACAAAGTCCCTTTCTGAACCGAGTTCATTCCTCGTTTCAGTCCTGTTTCACTGAACCGGTATAACCTACCGTTCCAGCCATGTCTATCTCATGAGATATAAAATCTTTACCCAATTCATTGGAGGGAGATATAGGTCCCACCCATCTCATAATGATACCATTCTTATGTGTGCCACAAAATCATAAACCATACATCATAGCATAACCCATGTAATAAAAATGGGAATCTTAAACATCATGATATCATAAAACAATTCATATAAGATAAAGGAATTCATAAAAATAATTCCATCACAACATAGTCAAATCAATGTAATAATAGGGATAGAAAAATAACCCTTTATTATATTAGATGGAAAATAATTTTGATAAAACACTTGAACTCCATTCTTGAGGAAAATATCCTTTCTTCTTCAAAAACACTTTTCCTTTCATAACATGTCATATAATTATAAACTAAAAGAAGTTGATTAAAAATAAACTTTGAAACTTGTAAATGAAGCATCTTGTAAATAATGTTTTAAAAATCCATTCATGCCGTATAAGTTTAAAAAAAAATTCTTCTCGTACTTTTGTCGGAAAAGTCAAAAAGTACCTCGTACGAAAAACGACAAAAGATTCCTTTCATATATTTTACTAAAAACTCACCGAAGGGTAAAATTGGATATAAAATATTGTATAATGATTTAAATATTACATATTGAGGAAACATTTATGTGTATGATAAAATGCACCCCAGTAAATTCCAAAGTATAAACAATCTCGGATAAAAATGAGATTGTGATATTTCCCTTACCTTAGGTCCAATTTGCTTTGTAAGTGTCTGAAACTCCTGTATAATGATTTAAATAATGACATTGACTTATTCCAAAATCATAATCACTGTTATGATATCATATATGGTTCACTTATGACTTTATATTACCCGTTCTTTTGTAAATTCCATGTTAAAGAGAGTTTTGGGTAAAATCGTCTCATTTGTCGTTCGTGTTTTAACTTGTAATTATTCATATGATTACTTAGATCATGATTACATAAATCCATAATGTAAAACATGATTTATATATAATATATATTCAGAATATACATATATATAATAGATTAGTAAATGGAAAGAAATACACCGTTCATAGAGACGGTAGGCCGTACGTACGCATGAACGCTGTTTTCGTTTCCTTATTGAGTTGAATGGAATTAAGTAGATGAAATAAATATATATACAAATAAATCCAGTATTATTATTTCATATATTTTATGATTACTTATTATATATACTTTATAATCATTCATGAATGGTTAACGTGGAGAATGAATCTCATTGCGTCGTGGAGACGGTATTCCGTACGTACGCACGCGCGGTGATTTCGTTTTCCATAGGATGGATAGATGGTGAAATATGGTTGTTTCATACTTATAATAACATATCAGTATATTAGTGATACTTATGTTATTACTTCATAATGAAACAACCTAAGAAGAAGAAGTGGAAGAAGAAATAAAGTTGAAAAAATCGGTAACGGACATTACCTCTTCTTTGAAACGCCTCTTTGGGATCTCCTTTTAGGGCACTAAAATTGGTATTTGAGGAAGACCAGAACCTCTAGTATGTTTTCAGGGAAGTTTATATGAGAATTTGGCAGGGGTTTTCTGAGCTTGAAGGCTCAAAGTGGTGTGAGGAAGAGAGGGAGGAGGTGCCCTTTTATAAGGGAGGAGAGGGGCTCCTTTGGAAAACTAAAACTATTATTTTATTATAAAGTCATATTCGGTTTTAAATAGCTCCAAATTGATTTATTTTGAAAAAAAGGTGTGGATGGGTCGAAATCCTCTCATCCAATATAATGTAGACAAGTTTAGGTTCCTATTTTAACCTTATCATTTAGATTTAACATTAAGTTAAATAATTTTACTTTTACCGTGTCTTCTTGTGTTCTTACACTATAAGGTTAATAAACTTACTATAACAAGCCAAACGAACCCCAAGTTGTTTATTATTAATGTATATAACCCTATATAAGTCATTTGGCCGAACCTTAGATTTTTAGGAATAAAATAACAATTAATAATATAATATTTGTTTTAAAAACTATTTTATGTCAATTTTGACACTATTTAGTAATTGATTTTTTTGAAAATCATAACAGAATGATTAGTTATAAAAAAGTTAATTAAATCAATACTATCATGTCATAGTAACCTATAAAATTAGTTTAATTCATAAAAAGTCTCAAATAACATTTATTTGGGTATTTATAACATCAATTATGTCAATAATTCATTAATAAGATAATTACTACATCATCTTTGTGTCATAAATAAATTAAATTATTTAATGTATAAAAATTACAAATAAAATACCATTATGTAGGAAATATTTTTATCTTTCTAATGAGTATTTATAGTCAAATTTATCTTATGTATAACCCTATATTAAAAATGATTTACTTATTAAACTTTGATTTTAACTATTTTAACCCTTCTTTAAATAAATTAATAATAAATGTCCTAATCTAATCCAAGTGGGCCTAAATGATCATATTTTATTCCTAAGGTTGTTTTTTGTCGAATTACACTTATCCAATAGAATTAGGACATGTGTTAGGGTAATAATAATAACATTTTTACCCTTAATCACCCTATTTACTTTTAACCGTGGTAAAAAAAAGTAAAATGTTACTATTCACCAAAAATTATTTTCATCTCATTTAACCAAATTTTACTTACTAAAATCAACCGTGTCTCTCGTATTTTTGAAATTTCACTCACAGAAGCGGTAAAATTATGTTTTATGAAAAATTCATTTTTTTAACTACCACTTAGTGGCTTCACTATTCATCAAAAAATGAAAGTTTCCAGAAAAATACCAAAAATTAGGCCTAAGATATATTTGATATTATAAATTCAAAAATGATGTCTATTTTACCAAATTCAAAACATATGAGTTACATTAACTAATTTAAAAATTAATTCCTGTCGTCAAAACAAATAGCGTGTTTTTAAGAGATAATAACTATCAAAAGATTGACACTTGTTTATAATTGGTTTAAATGTCAAATTACATCCAATGACCAACATTGTATTAAATTGTAAAAATATATTCTAAATATACTTTAAAACCACTCAAATTAATAATTTATCACTATTAATTATTTCTATTAAAAAGTTGTTTTTAATTAAAATTTAGTAATTTTCACTATTCATCGGAATATGAAAGTTATCCGAAAAGTACCAAAATTTCACCCTAAGCTAATTTCGATATTCCGAATCCAAAAATGAAGTCCATTTTGAAAAATAAAATTTACAAAATTTCAAAAAGTGGTTATTACTATTCATAACGGGTAGTTTTAATAATATTTTAATAGCATATCATTGTTTAGTGAAACTCGGTAATGCGTACTACACACGCTATCGAGGAAGGTTGCGATTGCATGTAATGCAAGGAAAGTCAAGGATGCGTGTTGTGCAAGCCCCTTTTGGGGTAGCGTACAACACAATACATGAAATTGGAAATAATATTTTTCATAAAATCTCGGGGTGTTACATTCTACCCCCCTTAAAATGAATTTCGCCCTCGAAATTCGTCGGGGTTATAAATGGTTTACTATTCAAAAGTTTCTTTGATAGAAACCCACATCGTAAAAAGGAATACCAAAACGAATCTTTAAAAACAAAAGTATGAAATGTAACGGTTACCCAAATAAACTAATCACTGGGTTTCCACATAGGTGAAAATATGGATATGGAAGAGAAATCTAACCATCATGTTCTGATGGAGAGTGGTAGAGAACATGGCTATGGAAAAGCCAGCAATCACAAAGCCATAAATTTGTGAAGATCTAAGGTACCATCTGATTCATCAGATATAAGAGCACTAGGACAACATTTTGGGTTTTCAAGAACGTTTCCCTAAAGTTGATGAAATTGGAATTAGAAGAAATACTTTCGTGATTTCGGTATAGTCTCACCATTGGTCGTTCTTTAGACAATTTCCACTTCATCTATTAAATAAATGAAGTTGAATTTGTCATTCGTGATGTGATAGCAGATCATGTGATAGAATGATGGGTCATTCCATCTGTCTCAAACAAAAGGTTAGAAAAGTTATCAAAAAATACATAAGTCCATCTATAGTGAGACTAATCATATATGGTTCCTAAAATGGACTTATACTTTATATACAATACTGCTTAATATAATAAAACTGGTTTCTACTAAACAGGGACTTCCTGTAAGCCAGTGGTAGGCGATAAAGGTCAGTCGCACTTCGGTTTTGGGTTCGATTCCCACAGCCTTGTCCGACGCGATGGGCTTTCTCCCATCCTACAGGTTGTCCTTTTTCTAAAAATACATTACTATAACATCTCATAAATAATATCGAAAAAACTTCTATCCTTAAACAATACGAACTTATGTCCAACATAATCCATTCCAATCTTTAGGCTTATCCATAATACTGCAGTCCACTCTCATAATATAGTGAAAACGATTACCATAGATTTAATACCATCGTTGATCCCCATATATCATAAGATATGTCTTGTTGGTCACATTCCAAACATTCAAAGGCCTTAATCATATGTTCTCTTGAATAACCATTGAACCTTAGTGAAAACATGAATGCAGTTAAAAGTTAACACTTTCCACATACCAAAATCCTCAAAATTATATATACTCAAACCATGATATCACTTAGTCCTTATATCAATCATGAGCTCATGAATACTGTCAAATATTTCATTTTCTCATTTTCCCTTCATTATGCGCATATCAACTTTTTTCCAAAAAATATCTCAATCACATTCTATGGTTACTGGTACCATAAAATTATTGAAAACCATAATAAACCAATACATAAATATTCCAATAAATACTTAATCATTCCACCACATCGTTGTCATATTCAACATCGCCAATGGTGATCGAATGTGACTTCCCTTTGTCCTTTTCCTTAAGTGGTTGCTCATGCCGATCATCACTAACCTTTGGATTAGGGAATTTATTGGAATAATGCCCCATTTCCTCGCACTTGAAGCATTGAAGTGTAGTAGGTTCATTCTATGTATCCCTTCCTTTGTTTTCATCATTAGACATCTTCTTCCCGTCATTGCGGCATTCAAATTTCAGATGACCTTCCTTTCCACATTTAAAACATTTACTTGTCCCTTTAAGACAATCTCCTCCATGCTTCTTTCCACACTTTGAGCATAAGGAAACATTCATCTTATTTTCACCATTATTATGAGATTTCTCCTTGAACTCCATATTTCGTTTCTTGTCAAAACTATGAGATGGATAAGTAATACCAACTTCTATTTCTACCTTGATAGCACAACGCACAATTTCTTCATAGATACTGAAGTCTCTTATAGCTAATGCCCTTCAAAATTTGGTTTTAAGCCACTGAAGAATCGATCAACTTTACTTTCAGGTTGGATGATAAATCCAGATGCATACCTTGAAAGCCTTGTAAAATTCGCTTCGTATATACCAACAGATTCATCATCCTTTTGATTTAGTTCAAGAAACTTTTTCTCCATCTTTGTTCGAAGAATACGAGGGAAGTACTTATTGAAAAATAATTTCTTGAACTCGTCCCATTCCATGGACTCAATTTCATCTCTTTGCCTCGTATTCTTGATAAGATTCCACCATTGATCAGCTTCACCTTCCAAACGATATACTGCTAAGATGACTTTATCATGTTCAGAACATTGAAGAACTGAAAATATCTTTTCAGTGGTACTGATCCATTGTTCAGCAACAAGTGGATCAGAAGACCCACTGATAGAAGGTGGGAATTGCCTCATGAAGGACTCAATAGAATATTGTTCCCTTCTCTGCTCATTTGGAAGTCCAGAATGATTCATAGATTTTTTAAGTATAGCAATAATATTTTTCACTACATCTCCCATTACATTTGTTTGTTCAGGAGGACAATCATTTCATTTTCCATTGCATTGATCAACACGGTTCCTTCGGGTTCCAGCCATCATCTAAAACCCAAAAAGAATAGTGTGAGAGGCAAAAATCATGCTAGGGAAAACAACATAATAAAGGGGGAGTACCTTCAATATCTAACATCTTAGGTTTAATTCTAAGATCGTTAGCGCAATTCTAGGACTATAAACTATACGTATACTTAACCTTAGGTACATCCCTAGACATAACTTAGAAATATCTCTAAGGATCTCACTAAAGTTCTCGCATCCTAGTTTCCAAAGGTTGACTAAACCTTTCCTCTGATACCAAATGTAGATACCCGAATCTTGACATACATGGACATTACATTAATTTTGCAGAATACTTAGTACATAACAAAAACACACACACAAGGACCGTAATAGTCTAGTGTCTTTGGAAACTCGGAACGTAATCTTCTAATCATGGCGAAAGATCTTCAACATCTCCCATAAAGATCTTCCCTTTTTTTCTTACCTAAAACCTTTTTTTATATCCTGGGGAAAAGAAAACATAAAAGGGTGAGCTCAAATTCTCATTAAGGGTAAACAAAAGAAATATCAATCACATCATATTCATAAAAACATATCTTTTGGAAATCTTAACCTGCAAAAGAGATCATAATTTCATAACATGGGATAAATCATAGTAGTGAAATGTAATCCCAATAATCATAACTTAAAACATGAAACTTTGTGGAATACACACATAATCATAGAGAATCATTTCTTATTAGTCAAGACTCATTGCCAAGACTATCGTAGTGGACAAAGTCCCTTTCTGAACCGAGTTCATTCCTCGTTTCAGTCATGTTTCACTGAACCGGTATAACCTACCATTCCAGCCATGTCTATCTCATGAGATATAAAATCTTTACCCAATGCATTGGAGGGAGATATAGGTCCCACCCATCTCATAATGATACCATTCTTATGTGTGCCACAAAATCATAAACCATACATCCTAGCATAACCCATGTAATAAAAATGGGAATCTTAAACATCATGATATCATAAAACAATTCATAAAAATAATTCCATCACAACATAGTCAAATCAATGTAATAATAGGGATAGAAACAGAACCCATTATTATCTTAGATGGAAAATAATTTTGATAAAACACTTGAACTCCATTCTTGAGGAAAATATCCTTTCTTCTTCAAAAACACTTTTCCTTTCATAACATGTCATATAATTATAAAATAAAAGAAGTTTATTATAAATAAACTTTAAAACTTGTAAAGGAAGCTTCTTGGAAATAATTTTTTAAAAATCCATTCATGTCGTATAAGTTAAAAAACATTCTTCTCGTACTTTTGTCGGAAAAGTCAAAAAGTACCTCGTACGAAAAACGACAAAAGATTCCTTTCATATCTTTTACTAAAAACTCACCGAAGGGTAAAATTGGATATAAACTATTGTATAATGATGTAAATATTACATATTGAGGAAAAATGTATGTGGATGATAAAATGCACCCCAGTAAATTCCAAAGTATAAACAATCTCGGATAAAAATGAGATTGTGATATTTCCCTTACCTTAGGTCCAATTTGCTTCGTAAGTGTCCGAATCTCCTGTATAATGATTTAAATAATGTCATTGACTTATTCCGGAATCATACTAATTGTTATGATATCATATATGGTTCACTTATGACTTTATATTACCCGTTCTTTTGTAAATTCCATGTAAAAGAGCGTTTTGGGTAAAATCGTCTCATTTGTTGTTCGTGTTTTAACTTGTAATTATTCATATGATTACTTAGATCATGATTAATTAAATCCATAATGTAAAACATGATTTATATATAATATATATTCAGAATATACATATATATAATAGATCAGTAAATGGAAAGAAATACACCATTCATGGAGACGGCAGGTCGTACGTACGCATGAACGCGGTTTTCGTTTCCTTATTGAGTTGAATGGAATTAAGTACATGAAATACATAGATATACACATAAATCAAGTATTATTATTTCATATATTTCATTATTACTTATTATATATACTTTATAATCATTCATAAATGGTTAACGTGGAGAATGAATCTCATCGCGTCGTGGAGACGGTATTCCGTACGTACGCACGCGCGGTGATTTCGTTTTCCATAGGATGGATAGATGGTGAAATATGGTTGTTTCATACTTATAATAACATATCAGTATATGAGTGATACTGATGTTATTACATCATAATGAAACAACCTAAGAAGAACAAGTGGAAGAAGAAATAAAGTTGAAAGAATCGGTAACGGACATTACCTCTTCTTTGAAGCGCCTCTTTGAGATCTCCTTTCAGGGAACTAAAATTGGTATTTGAGGAAGACCATAATCTCTAGGATGTTTCTAGGGAAGTGTATAAGAGAATTTGGCAGGGTTTTGCCGAGTTGAAGGCTCAAAGTTGTGTGAGGAAGAGAGGGAGGAGGTGCCCTTTTATAAGGGAGGAGAGGGGCTCCTTTGGAAAACTAAAACTATTATTTTAATATAAAGTCATATTCGGTTTTAAATATATAAAAATTGATTTATTTCGAAGCTAAGGTGGGGATGGGTCTAAATAATCTCATCCAATAGAATTTAGACAAGTTTAGGTTCCTATTTTAACCTTATCATTTAGATTTAACATTAAGTTAAATAATTTTACTTTTACCGTGTCTTCTTGTGTTCTTACACTATAATGATAATAAACTTACTATAACAAGCCAAACGAACCCCAAGTTGTTTATTATTAATATATATAACCTTATCTAAGTCATTTGGCCGAACCTTATATTTTTAGGAATAAAATAACAATTAATAATATAATATTTTTTTTAAAAACTATTTTATGTCAATTTTGACACTATTTAGTAATTGATTTTTTTGAAAATCATAACAGAATTATTAGTTATAAAAAAGTTAATTAAATCAATACTAACATGTCATATTAACCTAGAAAATTATTATAATTCATAAAAAGTCTCAAATTACATTTATTTGGGTATTTATAACATCAATTATGTCAATATTTCATTAATAAGATAATTACTACATCATCTTTGTGTCATAAATAAATTAAATTATTTAATGTATAAAAATTACAAATAAAATACCATTATGTAGGAAATATTTTTATCTTTCTAATGAGTATTTATAGTCAAATTTATCTTATGTATAACCCTATATTAAAAATGATTTACTTATTAAACGTTGATTTTAACTATTTTAACCCTTCTTTAAATAAATTAATAATAAATGTCCTAATCTAATCCAAGTGGGCCTAAATGATCATATTTTATTCCTAAGGTTGTTTTTTGTCGAATTAAACTTATCCAATAGAATTAGGACATGTGTTAGGGTAATAATAATAACATTTTTACCCTTAATCACCCTATTTACTTTTAACCGTGGTAAAAAAAAGTAAAATGTTACTATTCACCAAAAATTATTTTCATCTCATTTAACCAAATTTTACTTACTAAAATCAACCGTGTCTCTCGTATTTTTGAAATTTCACTCACAGAAGCGGTAAAATTATGTTTTATGAAAAATTCATTTTTTTAACTACCACTTAGTGGCTTCACTATTCATCAAAAAATGAAAGTTTCCAGAAAAATACCAAAAATTAGGCCTAAGATATATTTGATATTATAAATTCAAAAATGATGTCTATTTTACCAAATTCAAAACATATGAGTTACATTAACTAATTTAAAAATTAATTCCTGTCGTCAAAACAAATAGTGTGTTTTTAAGAGATAATAACTATCAAAAGATTGACACTTGTTTATAATTGGTTTAAATGTCAAATTACATCCAATGACCAACATTGTATTAAATTGTAAAAATATATTCTAAATATACTTTAAAACCACTCAAATTAATAATTTATCACTATTAATTATTTCTATTAAAAAGTTGTTTTTAATTAAAATTTAGTAATTTTCACTATTCATCGGAATATGAAAGTTATCCGAAAAGTAACAAAATTTCACCCTAAGCTAATTTCGATATTCCGAATCCAAAAATGAAGTCCATTTTGAAAAATAAAATTTACAAAATTTCAAAAAGTGGTTATTACTATTCATAACGGCTAGTTTTAATAATATTTTAATAGCATATCGTTGTTTAGTGAAACTCGGTATTGCGTACTACACACGCTATCGAGGAAGGTTGCGATTGCATGTAATGCAAGGAAAGTCAAGGATGCGTGTTGTGCAAGCCCCTTTTGGGGTAGCGTACAACACAGTACCTGAAATTGGAAATAATATTTTTCATAAAATCTCGGGGTGTTACATTCTACCCCCCTTAAAATGAATTTCGCCCTCGAAATTCGTCGGGGTTATAAATGGTTTACTATTCAAAAGTTTCTTTGATAGAAACCCACATCGTAAAAAGGAATACCAAAACGAATCTTTAAAAACAAAAGTATGAAATGTAACGGTTACCCAAATAAACTAATCACTGGGTTTCCACATAGGTGAAAATATGGATATGGAAGAGAAATCTAACCATCATGTTCTGATGGACAGTGGTAGAGAACATGGCTATGGAAAAGCCAGCAATCACAAAGCCATAAATTTGTGAAGATCTAAGGTACCATCTGATTCATCAGATATAAGAGCACTAGGACAACATTTTGGGTTTTCAAGATTGTTTCCCTAAAGTTGATGAAATTGGAATTAGAAGAAATACTTTCGTGATTTCGGTATAGTCTCACCATTGGTCGTTCTTTGGAAAATTTCCACTTCATCTCTTAAATAAATGAAGTTGAATTTGTCATTCGTGATGTGATAGCAGATCATGTGATAGAATGATGGGTCATTCCATCTGTCTCAAACAAAAGGTTAGAAAAGTTATCAAAAAATACATAAGTCCATCTATAGCGAGATTAATCATATATGGTTCCTAAAATGGACTTATAATTTATATACCATACTTCTTAATATAATAAAACTGGTTTCTACTAAACAGGGACTTCCTGTAGGCCAGTGGTAGGCGATAAAGGCCAGTCGCACTTCGGTTTTGGGTTCGATTCCCACAGCCTTGTCCGACGCGATGGGCTATCGCCCATCCTGCAGGTTTTCCTTTTTCTAAAACTACATTACTATAACATCTCATAAATAATATCGAAAAAACTTCTATCCTTAAACAATACGAACTTATGTCCAACATAATCCATTCCAATCTTTAGGCTAATCCATAATACTGCAGTCCACTCTCATAATATAGTGAAAACGATTACCATAGATTTAATACCATCGTTGATCCCCATATATCATAAGATATGTCTTGTTGGTCACATTCCAAACATTCAAAGGCCTTAATCATATGTTCTCTTGAATAACCATTGAACCTTAGTGAAAACATGAATGCAGTTAAAAGTTAACACTTTCCACATACCAAAATCCTCAAAATTCTATATACTCAAACCATGATATCACTTAGTCCTTATATCAATCATGAGCTCATGAATACTATCAAATATTTCATTTTCTCATTTTCCCTTCATTATGCGCATATCAACTTTTTTCCAAAAAATATCTCAATCACATTCTATGGTTACTGGTACCATAAAATTATTGAAAACCATAATAAACCAATACATAAATATTCCAATAAATACTTAATCATTCCACCACATCGTTGTCATATTCAACATCGCCAATGGTGATCGAATGTGACTTCCCTTTGTCCTTTTCCTTAAGTGGTTGCTCATGCCGATCATCACTAACCTTTGGATTAGGGAATTTATTGGAATAATGCCCCATTTCCTCGCACTTGAAGCATTGAAGTGTAGTAGGTTCATTCTATGTATCCCTTCCTTTGTTTTCATCATTAGACATCTTCTTCCCGTCATTGCGGCATTCAAATTTCAGATGACCTTCCTTTCCACATTTAAAACATTTACTTGTCCCTTTAAGACAATCTCCTCCATGCTTCTTTCCACACTTTGAGCATAAGGAAACATTCATCTTATTTTCACCATTATTATGAGATTTCTCCTTGAACTCCATATTTCGTTTCTTGTCAAAACTATGAGATGGATAAGTAATACCAACTTCTATTTCTACCTTGATAGCACAACGCACAATTTCTTCATAGATACTGAAGTCTCTTATAGCTAATGCCCTTCAAAATTTGGTTTTAAGCCACTGAAGAATCGATCAACTTTACTTTCAGGTTGGATGATAAATCCAGATGCATACCTTGAAAGCCTTGTAAAATTCGCTTCGTATATACCAACAGATTCATCATCCTTTTGATTTAGTTCAAGAAACTTTTTCTCCATCTTTGTTCGAAGAATACGAGGGAAGTACTTATTGAAAAATAATTTCTTGAACTCGTCCCATTCCATGGACTCAATTTCATCTCTTTGCCTCGTATTCTTGATAAGATTCCACCATTGACCAGCTTCACCTTCCAAACGATATACTGCTAAGATGACTTTATCATGTTCAGAACATTGAAGAACTGAAAATATCTTTTCAGTGGTACTGATCCATTGTTCAGCAACAAGTGGATCAGAAGACCCACTGATAGAAGGTGGGAATTGCCTCATGAAGGACTCAATAGAATATTGTTCCCTTCTATGCTCATTTGGAAGTCCAGAATGATTCATAGATTTTTTAAGTATAGCAATAATATTTTTCACTACATCTCCCATAACATTTGTTTGTTCAGGAGGACAATCATTTCATTTTCCATTGCATTGATCAACACGGTTCCTTCGGGTTCCAGCCATCATCTAAAACCCAAAAAGAATAGTGTGAGAGGCAAAAATCATGCTAGGGAAAACAACATAATAAAGGGGGAGTACCTTCAATATCTAACATCTTAGGTTTAATTCTAAGATCGTTAGCGCAATTCTAGGACTATAAACTATACGTATACTTAACCTTAGGTACATCCCTAGACATAACTTAGAAATATCTCTAAGGATCTCACTAAAGTTCTCGCATCCTAGTTTCCAAAGGTTGACTAAACCTTTCCTCTGATACCAAATGTAGATACCCGAATCTTGACATACATGGACATTACATTAATTTTGCAGAATACTTAGTACATAACAAAAACACACACACAAGGACCGTAATAGTCTAGTGTCTTTGGAAACTCGGAACGTAATCTTCTAATCATGGCGAAAGATCTTCAACATCTCCCATAAAGATCTTCCCTTTTTTTCTTACCTAAAACCTTTTTTTATATCCTGGGGAAAAGAAAACATAAAAGGGTGAGCTCAAATTCTCATTAAGGGTAAACAAAAGAAATATCAATCACATCATATTCATAAAAACATATCTTTTGGAAATCTTAACCTGCAAAAGAGATCATAATTTCATAACATGGGATAAATCATAGTAGTGAAATGTAATCCCAATAATCATAACTTAAAACATGAAACTTTGTGGAATACACACATAATCATAGAGAATCATTTCTTATTAGTCAAGACTCATTGCCAAGACTATCGTAGTGGACAAAGTCCCTTTCTGAACCGAGTTCATTCCTCGTTTCAGTCATGTTTCACTGAACCGGTATAACCTACCATTCCAGCCATGTCTATCTCATGAGATATAAAATCTTTACCCAATGCATTGGAGGGAGATATAGGTCCCACCCATCTCATAATGATACCATTCTTATGTGTGCCACAAAATCATAAACCATACATCCTAGCATAACCCATGTAATAAAAATGGGAATCTTAAACATCATGATATCATAAAATAATTCATAAAAATAATTCCATCACAACATAGTCAAATCAATGTAATAATAGGGATAGAAACAGAACCCATTATTATCTTAGATGGAAAATAATTTTGATAAAACACTTGAACTCCATTCTTGAGGAAAATATCCTTTCTTCTTCAAAAACACTTTTCCTTTCATAACATGTCATATAATTATAAAATAAAAGAAGTTTATTATAAATAAACTTTAAAACTTGTAAAGGAAGCTTCTTGGAAATAATTTTTTAAAAATCCATTCATGTCGTATAAGTTAAAAAACATTCTTCTCGTACTTTTGTCGGAAAAGTCAAAAAGTACCTCGTACGAAAAACGACAAAAGATTCCTTTCATATCTTTTACTAAAAACTCACCGAAGGGTAAAATTGGATATAAACTATTGTATAATGATGTAAATATTACATATTGAGGAAAAATGTATGTGGATGATAAAATGCACCCCAGTAAATTCCAAAGTATAAACAATCTCGGATAAAAATGAGATTGTGATATTTCCCTTACCTTAGGTCCAATTTGCTTCGTAAGTGTCCGAATCTCCTGTATAATGATTTAAATAATGTCATTGACTTATTCCGGAATCATACTAATTGTTATGATATCATATATGGTTCACTTATGACTTTATATTACCCGTTCTTTTGTAAATTCCATGTAAAAGAGCGTTTTGGGTAAAATCGTCTCATTTGTTGTTCGTGTTTTAACTTGTAATTATTCATATGATTACTTAGATCATGATTAATTAAATCCATAATGTAAAACATGATTTATATATAATATATATTCAGAATATACATATATATAATAGATCAGTAAATGGAAAGAAATACACCATTCATGGAGACGGCAGGTCGTACGTACGCATGAACGCGGTTTTCGTTTCCTTATTGAGTTGAATGGAATTAAGTACATGAAATACATAGATATACACATAAATCAAGTATTATTATTTCATATATTTCATTATTACTTATTATATATACTTTATAATCATTCATAAATGGTTAACGTGGAGAATGAATCTCATCGCGTCGTGGAGACGGTATTCCGTACGTACGCACGCGCGGTGATTTCGTTTTCCATAGGATGGATAGATGGTGAAATATGGTTGTTTCATACTTATAATAACATATCAGTATATGAGTGATACTGATTTTATTACATCATAATGAAACAACCTAAGAAGAACAAGTGGAAGAAGAAATAAAGTTGAAAGAATCGGTAACGGACATTACCTCTTCTTTGAAGCGCCTCTTTGAGATCTCCTTTCAGGGAACTAAAATTGGTATTTGAGGAAGACCATAATCTCTAGGATGTTTCTAGGGAAGTTTATAAGAGAATTTGGCAGGGTTTTGCCGAGTTGAAGGCTCAAAGTTGTGTGAGGAAGAGAGGGAGGAGGTGCCCTTTTATAAGGGAGGAGAGGGGCTCCTTTGGAAAACTAAAACTATTATTTTAATATAAAGTCATATTCGGTTTTAAATATATAAAAATTGATTTATTTCGAAGATAAGGTGGGGATGGGTCTAAATAATCTCATCCAATAGAATTTAGACAAGTTTAGGTTCCTATTTTAACCTTATCATTTAGATTTAACATTAAGTTAAATAATTTTACTTTTACCGTGTCTTCTTGTGTTCTTACACTATAATGATAATAAACTTACTATAACAAGCCAAACGAACCCCAAGTTGTTTATTATTAATATATATAACCTTATCTAAGTCATTTGGCCGAACCTTATATTTTTAGGAATAAAATAACAATTAATAATATAATATTTTTTTTAAAAACTATTTTATGTCAATTTTGACACTATTTAGTAATTGATTTTTTTGAAAATCATAACAGAATTATTAGTTATAAAAAAGTTAATTAAATCAATACTAACATGTCATATTAACCTAGAAAATTATTATAATTCATAAAAAGTCTCAAATTACATTTATTTGGGTATTTATAACATCAATTATGTCAATATTTCATTAATAAGATAATTACTACATCATCTTTGTGTCATAAATAAATTAAATTATTTAATGTATAAAAATTACAAATAAAATACCATTATGTAGGAAATATTTTTATCTTTCTAATGAGTATTTATAGTCAAATTTATCTTATGTATAACCCTATATTAAAAATGATTTACTTATTAAACGTTGATTTTAACTATTTTAACCCTTCTTTAAATAAATTAATAATAAATGTCCTAATCTAATCCAAGTGGGCCTAAATGATCATATTTTATTCCTAAGGTTGTTTTTTGTCGAATTAAACTTATCCAATAGAATTAGGACATGTGTTAGGGTAATAATAATAACATTTTTACCCTTAATCACCCTATTTACTTTTAACCGTGGTAAAAAAAAGTAAAATGTTACTATTCACCAAAAATTATTTTCATCTCATTTAACCAAATTTTACTTACTAAAATCAACCGTGTCTCTCGTATTTTTGAAATTTCACTCACAGAAGCGGTAAAATTATGTTTTATGAAAAATTCATTTTTTTAACTACCACTTAGTGGCTTCACTATTCATCAAAAAATGAAAGTTTCCAGAAAAATACCAAAAATTAGGCCTAAGATATATTTGATATTATAAATTCAAAAATGATGTCTATTTTACCAAATTCAAAACATATGAGTTACATTAACTAATTTAAAAATTAATTCCTGTCGTCAAAACAAATAGCGTGTTTTTAAGAGATAATAACTATCAAAAGATTGACACTTGTTTATAATTGGTTTAAATGTCAAATTACATCCAATGACCAACATTGTATTAAATTGTAAAAATATATTCTAAATATACTTTAAAACCACTCAAATTAATAATTTATCACTATTAATTATTTCTATTAAAAAGTTGTTTTTAATTAAAATTTAGTAATTTTCACTATTCATCGGAATATGAAAGTTATCCGAAAAGTACCAAAATTTCACCCTAAGCTAATTTCGATATTCCGAATCCAAAAATGAAGTCCATTTTGAAAAATAAAATTTACAAAATTTCAAAAAGTGGTTATTACTATTCATAACGGCTAGTTTTAATAATATTTTAATAGCATATCGTTGTTTAGTGAAACTCGGTATTGCGTACTACACACGCTATCGAGGAAGGTTGCGATTGCATGTAATGCAAGGAAAGTCAAGGATGCGTGTTGTGCAAGCCCCTTTTGGGGTAGCGTACAACACAGTACCTGAAATTGGAAATAATATTTTTCATAAAATCTCGGGGTGTTACATTCTACCCCCCTTAAAATGAATTTCGCCCTCGAAATTCGTCGGGGTTATAAATGGTTTACTATTCAAAAGTTTCTTTGATAGAAACCCACATCGTAAAAAGGAATACCAAAACGAATCTTTAAAAACAAAAGTATGAAATGTAACGGTTACCCAAATAAACTAATCACTGGGTTTCCACATAGGTGAAAATATGGATATGGAAGAGAAATCTAACCATCATGTTCTGATGGAGAGTGGTAGAGAACATGGCTATGGAAAAGCCAGCAATCACAAAGCCATAAATTTGTGAAGATCTAAGGTACCATCTGATTCATCAGATATAAGAGCACTAGGACAACATTTTGGGTTTTCAAGATTGTTTCCCTAAAGTTGATGAAATTGGAATTAGAAGAAATACTTTCGTGATTTCGGTATAGTCTCACCATTGGTCGTTCTTTGGAAAATTTCCACTTCATCTCTTAAATAAATGAAGTTGAATTTGTCATTCGTGATGTGATAGCAGATCATGTGATAGAATGATGGGTCATTCCATCTGTCTCAAACAAAAGGTTAAAAAAGTTATCAAAAAATACATAAGTCCATCTATAGCGAGATTAATCATATATGGTTCCTAAAATGGACTTATAATTTATATACCATACTTCTTAATATAATAAAACTGGTTTCTACTAAACAGGGACTTCCTGTAGGCCAGTGGTAGGCGATAAAGGCCAGTCGCACTTCGGTTTTGGGTTCGATTCCCACAGCCTTGTCCGACGCGATGGGCTATCGCCCATCCTGCAGGTTTTCCTTTTTCTAAAACTACATTACTATAACATCTCATAAATAATATCGAAAAAACTTCTATCCTTAAACAATACGAACTTATGTCCAACATAATCCATTCCAATCTTTAGGCTTATCCATAATACTGCAGTCCACTCTCATAATATAGTGAAAACGATTACCATAGATTTAATACCATCGTTGATCCCCATATATCATAAGATATGTCTTGTTGGTCACATTCCAAACATTCAAAGGCCTTAATCATATGTTCTCTTGAATAACCATTGAACCTTAGTGAAAACATGAATGCAGTTAAAAGTTAACACTTTCCACATACCAAAATCCTCAAAATTCTATATACTCAAACCATGATATCACTTAGTCCTTATATCAATCATGAGCTCATGAATACTATCAAATATTTCATTTTCTCATTTTCCCTTCATTATGCGCATATCAACTTTTTTCCAAAAAATATCTCAATCACATTCTATGGTTACTGGTACCATAAAATTATTGAAAACCATAATAAACCAATACATAAATATTCCAATAAATACTTAATCATTCCACCACATCGTTGTCATATTCAACATCGCCAATGGTGATCGAATGTGACTTCCATTTGTCCTTTTCCTTAAGTGGTTGCTCATGCCGATCATCACTAACCCTTGGATTAGGGAATTTATTGGCATAATGCCCCATTTCCTCGCACTTGAAGCATTGAAGTGTAGTAGGTTCATTCTATGTATCCCTTCCTTTGTTTGCATCATTAGACATCTTCTTCCCGTCATTGCGGCATTCAAATTTCAGATGACCTTCCTTTCCACATTTAAAACATTTACTTGTCCCTTTAAGACAATCTCCTCCATGCTTCTTTCCACACTTTGAGCATAAGGAAACATTCATCTTCTTTTCACCATTATTATGAGATTTCTCCTTGAACTCCATATTTCGTTTCTTGTCAAAACTATGAGATGGATAAGTAATACCAACTTCTATTTCTACCTTGATAGCACAATGCACAATTTCTTCATAGATACTGAAGTCTCTTATAGCTAATGCCCTTCAAAATTTGGTTTTAAGCCACTGAAGAATCGATCAACTTTACTTTCAGGTTGGATGATAAATCCAGATGCATACCTTGAAAGCCTTGTAAAATTCGCTTCGTATATACCAACAGATTCATCATCCTTTTGATTTAGTTCAAGAAACTTTTTCTCCATCTTTGTTCGAAGAATACGAGGGAAGTACTTATTGAAAAATAATTTCTTGAACTCGTCCCATTCCATGGACTCAATTTCATCTCTTTGCCTCGTATTCTTGATAAGATTCCACCATTGATCAGCTTCACCTTCCAAACGATATACTGCTAAGGTGACTTTATCATGTTCAGAACATTGAAGAACTGAAAATATCTTTTCAGTGGTACTGATCCATTGTTCAGCAACAAGTGGATCAGAAGACCCACTGATAGAAGGTGGGCATTGCCTCATGAAGGACTCAATAGAATATTGTTCCCTTCTCTGCTCATTTGGAAGTCCAGAATGATTCATAGATTTTTTAAGTATAGAAATAATATTTTTCACTCCATCTCCCATAACATTTGTTTGTTCAGGAGGACAATCATTTCATTGTCCATTGCATTGATCAACATGGTTCCTTCGGGTTCCAGCCATCATCTAAAACCCAAAAAGAATAGTGTGAGAGGCAAAAATCATGCTAGGTAAAACAACATAATAAAGGGGGAGTACCTTCAATATCTAACATCTTAGGTTTAATTCTAAGATCGTTAGCGCAATTCTAGGACTATAAACTATACGTATACTTAACCTTAGGTACATCCCTAGACATACCTTAGAAATATCTCTAAGGATCTCACTAAAGTTCTCGCATCCTAGTTTCCAATGGTTGACTAAACCTTTCCTCTGATACCAAATGTAGATACCCGAATCTTGACATACATGGACATTACATTAATTTTGCAGAATACTTAGTACATAACAAAAACACACACACAAGGACCGTAATAGTCTAGTGTCTTTGGAAACTCGGAACGTAATCTTCTAATCCTGGCGAAAGATCTTCAACATCTCCCATAAAGATCTTCCCTTTTTTTCTTACCTAAAACCTTTCTTTATATCCTGGGGAAAAGAAAACATAAAAGGGTGAGCTCAAATTCTCATTAAGGGTAAACAAAAGAAATATCAATCACATCATATTCATAAAAACATATCTTTTGGAAATCTTAACCTGCAAAAGAGATCATAATTTCATAACATGGGATAAATCATAGTAGTGAAATGTAATCCCAATAATCATAACTTAAAACATGAAACTTTGTGGAATACACACATAATCATAGAGAATCATTTCTTATTAGTCAAGACTCATTGCCAAGACTATCGTAGTGGACAAAGTCCCTTTCTGAACCGAGTTCATTCCTCGTTTCAGTCATGTTTCACTGAACCGGTATAACCTACCATTCCAGCCATGTCTATCTCATGAGATATAAAATCTCTACCCAATGCATTGGAGGGAGATATAGGTCCCACCCATCTCATAATGATACCATTCTTATGTGTGCCACAAAATCATAAACCATACATCCTAGCATAACCCATGTAATAAAAATGGGAATCTTAAACATCATGATATCATAAAACAATTCATATAAGATAAATGAATTCATAAAAATAATTCCATCACAACATAGTCAAATCAATGTAATAATAGGGATAGAAACAGAACCCATTATTATCTTAGATGGAAAATAATTTTGATAAAACACTTGAACTCCATTCTTGAGGAAAATATCCTTTCTTCTTCAAAAACACTTTTCCTTTCATAACATGTCATATAATTATAAAATAAAAGAAGTTTATTATAAATAAACTTTAAAACTTGTAAAGTAAGCTTCTTGGAAATAATTTTTTAAAAATCCATTCATGTCATATAAGTTAAAAAACATTCTTCTCGTACTTTTGTTGGAAAAGTCAAAAAGTACCTCGTACGAAAAACGACAAAAGATTCCTTTCATATATTTTACTAAAAACTCACCGAAGGGTAAAATTGGATATAAACTATTGTATAATGATGTAAATATTACATATTGAGGAAACATGTATGTGGATGATAAAATGCACCCCAGTAAATTCCAAAGTATAAACAATCTCAGATAAAAATGAGATTGTGATATTTCCCTTACCTTAGGTCCAATTTGCTTCGTAAGTTTCCGAATCTCCTGTATAATGATTTAAATAATGTCATTGACTTATTCCGGAATCATACTAATTGTTATGATATCATATATGGTTCACTTATGACTTTATATTACCCGTTCTTTTGTAAATTCCATGTAAAAGAGCGTTTTGGGTAAAATCGTCTCATTTGTTGTTCGTGTTTTAACTTGTAATTATTCATATGATTACTTAGATCATGATTAATTAAATCCATAATGTAAAACATGATTTATATATAATATATATTCAGAATATACATATATATAACAGATCAGTAAATGGAAAGAAATACACCATTCATGGAGACGGCAGGTCGTACGTACGTATGAACGCGGTTTTCGTTTCCTTATTGAGTTGAATGGGATTAAGTACATGAAATACATATATATACACATAAATCAAGTATTATTATTTCATATATTTCATTATTACTTATTATATATACTTTATAATCATTCATGAATGGTTAACGTGGAGAATGAATCTCATCGCGTCGTGGAGACGGTATTCCGTACGTACGCACGCGCGGTGATTTCGTTTTCCATAGGATGGATAGATGGTGAAATATGGTTGTTTCATACTTATAATAACATATCATTATATGAGTGATACTGATGTTATTAATTCATAATGAAACAACCTAAGAAGAAGAAGTGGAAGAAGAAATAAAGTTGAAAGAATCGGTAACGGACATTACCTCTTCTTTGAAGCGCCTCTTTGAGATCTCCTTTCAGGGAACTAAAATTGGTATTTGAGGAAGACCATAATCTCTAGGATGTTTCTAGGGAAGTTTATAAGAGAATTTTGCAGGGTTTTGCCGAGTTGAAGGCTCAAAGTTGTGTGAGGGAGAGAGGGAGGAGGTGCCCTTTTATAAGGGAGGAGAGGGGCTCCTTTGGAAAACTAAAACTATTATTTTATTATAAAGTCATATTCGGTTTTAAATAGATCCAAATTGATTTATTTCGAAGCTAAGGTGGGGATGGGTCTAAATAATCTCATCCAATAGAATTTAGACAAGTTTAGGTTCCTATTTTAACCTTATCATTTAGATTTAACATTAAGTTAAATAATTTTACTTTTACCGTGTCTTCTTGTGTTCTTACACTATAACTATAATAAACTTACTATAACAAGCCAAACGAACCCCAAGTTGTTTATTATTAATATATATAACCTTATCTAAGTCATTTGGCCGAACCTTATATTTTTAGGAATAAAATAACAATTAATAATATAATATTTGTTTTAAAAACTATTTTATGTCAATTTTGACACTATTTAGTAATTGATTTTTTTGAAAATCATAACAGAATTATTAGTTATAAAAAAGTTAATTACATCAATACTAACATGTCATATTAACCTAGAAAATTATTATAATTCATAAAAAGTCTCAAATTACATTTATTTGGGTATTTATAACATCAATTATGTCAATATTACATTAATAAGATAATTACTCCATCATCTTTGTGTCATAAATAAATTAAATTATTTAATGTATAAAAATTACAAATAAAATACCATTATGTAGGAAATATTTTTATATTTCTAATTAGTATTTATAGACTAATTTATCTTATGTATAACCCTATATTAAAAATTATTTACTTATTAAACTTTGATTTTAAATATTTTGACCCTTCTTTAAATAAATTAATAATAAATGTCCTAATCTAATCCAAGTGGGCCTAAATGATCATATTTTATTCCTAAGGTTGTTTTTGGTCGAATTAAACTTATCCAATAGAATTAGGACATGTTTTAGGGTAATAATAATAACATTTGTACCCTTAATTACCCTATTTACTTTTAACCGTGGTAAAAAAAAGTAAAAAGTTACTATTCACCAAAAATTATTTTCATCTCATTGAACCAAATTTTACTTACTAACACCAACCGTGTCTCTCGTATTTTTGAAATTCCACTCACAGAAGCGGTAAAATTAAGTTTTATGAGAAATTAATTTTTTTAACTACCACTTAGTGGTTTCACTATTCATCAAAAAATGAAAGTTTCCAAAAAAATACCAAAAATTAGGCCAAAGATATATTTGATATTATAAATTCAAAAATGATGTCTATTTTACCAAATTCAAAACATATGAGTTACATTAACTAATTTAAAAATTAATTCCCGTCATCAAAACAAATAGCATGTTTTTAAGAGATAATAAATATCAAAAGATTGACACTTGTTTATAATTGGTTTAAATGTGAAATTACATCCAATGACCAACATTGTATTAAATTGTAAAAATATATTCTAAATATAATTTAGAACCACTCAAATTAATAATTTATCACTATTAATTATTTTCTATTAAAAAAGTTGTTTTTAATTAAAATTTAGTAATTTTCACTATTCATCATAATATGAAAGTTATCCGAAAAGTACCAAAATTTCACCCTAAGCTAATTTCGATATTCCGAATCCAAAAATGCAGTCCATTTTGAAAAATAAAATTTACAAAATTTAAAAAAGTGGTTATTACTATTCATAACGGCTAGTTTTAATAATATTTTAATAGCATATCGTTGTTTAGTGAAACTCGGTATTGCGTACTACACACGCTATCGAGGAAGGTTGCGATTGTGTGTAATGCAAGGCAAGTCAAGGATGCCTATTGTGCAAGACCCTTTTGGTGTAGCTTACAACACAAGACATGAAATTAAAAAGAATATTTTTCATAAAATCTAGGGGTATTACATTCTACCCCCCTTAAAAGGAATTTCTCCCTCTAAATTCGTCGGGGTTATAAATGGTTTACTATTTGAAAGTTTCTTTGATAGAAACCGACATCGTAAAAAGGAATAACAAAACCAATATTTAAAAACAAAAGTATGAAATGTAACGGTTACCCAAATAAACTAATCACTGGGTTTCCACATAGGTGAAAATATGGTTATGGAAGAGAAATCTAACCATCATGTTCTGATAGAGAGTGGTAGAGAACATGGCTATGGAAAAGCCAGCAATCACAAAGCCATAAATTTGTGATGATCTAAGGTACCATCTGATTCATCAGATATAAGAGCACTAGGACAACATTTTTGGATTTCAAGATCGTTTCCCTAAAGTTGATGAAATTGGAATTAGAAGAAATACTTTCGTGATTTCGGTATAGTCTCACCATTGGTCATTCTTTGGACAATTTCCACTTCATCTCTTAAATAAATGAAGTTGAATTTGTCATTTGTGATGTGATAGCAGATCATGTGATAGAATGATGGGTCATTCTATCTGTCTCAAACAAAAGGTTAGAAAAGTTATCAAAAAATACATAAGTCCATCTATAGTGAGATTAATTATATATGGTTCCTAAAATGGACTTATAATTTATATACCATACTTCTTAATATAATAAAACTAGTTTCTACTAAACAGGGACTTCTTGTAGGCCAGTGGTAGGCGATAAAGGCCAATCGCACTTCGGTTGTGGGTTCGATTCCCACAGCCTTGTCCGACACGATGGGTTGTCGCCCATCCTGCAGGTTGTCCTTTTTCTAAAACTATATTACTATAACATCTCATAAATAATATAGAAAAAACTTCTATCCTTAAACAATACGAACTTATGTCCAACATAATCCATTCTAATCTTTAGGCTTATCCATAATACTGTAGTCCACTCTCATAATATAGTGAAAACGATTACCAGAGATTTAATACCATCGTTGATCCCCATATATCATAAGATATGTCTTGTTGGTCACATTAAAAACATTCAAAGGCCTTAATCATGTGTTCTCTTGAATACCCATTGAACCTTAGTGAAAACATTAATGCAGTTAAAAGTTAACACTTTCCACATACCAAAATCTTCAAAATTCTATATACTCTAACCGTGATATCACTTAGTCCTTATATCAATCATGAGCTCATGAATACTGTCAAATATGTCATTTTCTCGTTTTCCCTACATTATGTGCATATCAGCTTTTTTCCAAAAATATCTCAATCACATTCCATGGTTACCGGTACCATAAAATTATTGAAAACCATAATAGACCAATACATAAATATTCCAATAAACACTTAATCATTCCACCACATCATTGTCATATTCAACATCGCCAATGGTTATCGCATGTGACTTCCCTTTGTCCTTTTCCTTAAGTGGTTGCTCATGTCGATCATCACTAACCCTTGGATTAGGGAATTTATTGGCATAATGCCCCATTTCCTTGCACTTGAAGCATTGAAGTGTAGTAGGTTCATTCTGTGTATCCATTCCTTTGTTTGCATCATTAGACATCTTCTTCCCATCATTACGGCATTCAAATGCCCGATGACCTTCCTTTCCACATTTGAAACATTTACTTTTCCCTTTAAGACAATCTCCACCATGATTCTTTCCACACTTTGAGCATAAGTAAACATTCATCTTCTTTTCACCATTATTCTGAGATTTCTCCTTGAACTCCATCTTTCATTTCTTGTCAAAACTATGAGATGGATAAGTAATACCAACTTCTATTTCTACCTTGATAACACAACGCACAATTTCTTCATAGCTACTGAAGTCTCTTATAGCTAATTCCATTCAAAGATTTGGTTTTAAGCCACTATAGAATCAATCAACTTTACTTTCAGGTTGGATGATAAATCCAGATGCATACCTTGCAAGCCTTGTAAAATTCACATCGTATATACCAACAAATTCATCATCCTTTTTCTTTATTTCAAGAAACTCTTTCTCCATCTTTGTTCGAAGAATACAAGGGAAGTACTTATTGAAAAATTAGTTCTTGAACTCGTCCCATTCCATGGACTCAATTTCATCTCTTTGCCTCGTATTCTTGATAAGATTCCACCATTTATCAGCTTCACCTTCCAAATGATATACTGCTAAGATGACTTTATCATGTTCAGAACATTGAAGAACTGAAAATATCTTTTCAGTGGTACTGATCCATTGTTCAGCAACAAGTGGATCAGAAGACCCACTGAAAGAAGGTGGACGTTGACTCATGAAGGACTCAATAGAATATTGTTCCCTTCTCTGCTCATTTGGATGTCCAGAATGATTCATAGCTTGTGTAAGTATAGCAATAATATTTTGCACTCCATCTCCCATAAAATTTGTTTGTTCAGGAGGACAATCATTGCATTGTCCATTGCATTGATCAACACGGTTCCTTCAGGTTCCAGCCATCGTCTAAAACCCAAAAAGAATAGTGTGAGAGGCAAAAATCATGCTAGGGAAAACAACATAATAAAGGGGGAGTACCTTAGATATCTAACATCTTAGGTTTAATTCTAAGATCGTTAACGCCATTCTAGGACTATAACCTATACGTATACTTAACATTAGGTACATCCCTAGACATACCTTAGAAATATCTCTAAGGATCTCACTAAAGTTCTCGCATCCTAGTTTCCAAAGGTTGACTAAACCTTTCCTCTGATACCAAATGTAGAGACCCGGATCTTGACATACATGGAAAATACATTACTTTTGCGGAATACTTAGTACATAAAAAAAACACACACACAAGGACCGTAATAGTTTATTGTCTTTGGAAACTCGGAACGTAATCTTCTAATCATGGTGAAAGATCTTCAACATCTCCCATAAAGATCTTCCCTTTTTTTTCTTACCTAAAATCATTCTTTATATCCTGGGGAAAATAAAACATAAAATGGTGAGCTCAAATGCTCAGTAAGGGTAAACAAAAGAAATATCAATCACATCATATTCATAAGAACATATCTTTTGGAAATCTTAACCTGCAAAAGAGATCATAATTTCATAACATGGGATAAATCATAGTAGTGAAATGTAATCCCAATAATCATAAATTAAAACATGAAACTTTGTGGCATACACAAATAATCATAGAGAATCATTTCCTATTTGTCAAGACTCATTTCCAAGTCTATCTTAGTGGACAAAATCCCTTTCTGAACCGAGTTCATTCCTTGTTTCAGTCCTGTTTCACTGAACCGGTATAACCTACCGTTCCATCCATATCTATCTCATGAGATATAAAATCTTTACCCAATGCATTGGAGGGAGATATAGGTCCCACCCATCCATTCTTATGTGTTCCACAAAATCATAAACCATACATCAGAGCATAACCCATGTAATAAAAATGGGAATCTTAAACATCATGACATCATAAAACAATTCATATAAGATAAAGGAATTTATAGAAATAATTCCATCACAACATAGTCAAATCAATGTAATAATAGGGATAGAAACATAACCCTTTATTATCTTAGATGGAAAATAATTTTGATAAAACACTTGAACTCCATTCTTGAGGAAAATATCATTTCTTCTTCAAAAACACTTTTCCTTTCATAACATGTCATATAATTCTAAACTAAAAGAAGTTGATTAAAAATAAACTTTAAAACTTGTAAAGGAATCTTCTTGAAAATAATGTTTTAAAAATCCATTCATGTTGTATAAGTTAAAAAAACATTCTTCTCGTACTTTTGTTGGAAAAGTCAAAAAGTACCTCGTACGAAAAACGACAAAAGATTCCTTTCATATATTTTACTAAAAACTCACCGAAGGGTAAAATTGGATATAAACTATTGTATAATGATATAAATATTACATATTGAGGAAACATGTATGTGGATGATAAAATGAACCCCAGTAAATTCCAAAGTATAAACAATCTCGGATAAAAATGAGATTGTGATATTTCCCTTACCTTAGTTCCAATTTGCTTTGTAAGTGTCCGAACCTCCTATATAATTATTTAAATAATGTCATTGACTTATTCCAGAATCATACTCATTGTTATGATATCATATACGGTTCAATTAAGACTTTATATTACCCGTTCTTTTGTAAATTCCATGTTAAAGAGCGTTTTGGGTAAAATCGTCTCATTTGTCATTCGTGTTTTAACTTGTAATTATTCATATGATTACTTAGATCATGATTACTTAAATCCAGAATATAAAACATGATTTATATATAATATATATTCAGAATATACATATATATAATAGATCATTAAATGGAAAGAAATACACCGTTCATGGAGATGATAGGTCGTACGTACGCATGAACGCTGTTTTCGTTTCCTTATTGAGTTGAATGGAATTAAGTAGATGACATACATATATATACACATAAATCCAGTATTATTATGTCATATATTTCATGATTACTTATTATATATACTTTATAATCATTCATGAATGGTTAATGTGGAGAATGAATCTCATCGCGTCGTGGAGACGGTATTCCGTACGTACGCACGCGCGGTGATTTCGTTTTCCGTAGGATGGATAGATTGTGAAATAGGGATGTTTCATACTTATAATGACATATAAGTATATTAGTTATACTTATTTTATTACTTCATAATGAAACAACCTAAGAAGAAGAAGTGGAAGAAGAAATAAAGTTGAAAGAATCGGTAACGGACATTACCTCTTCTTTGAAGCGCCTCTTTGAGATCTCCTTTTAGGGCACTAAAATTGGTATTTGAGGAAGACCAGAACCTCTAGGATGTTTCTAGGGAAGTGGATAAGAGAATTTTTCAGGGTTTTTCTGAGCTTTAAGGCTCAAAGTGGTGTGAGGAAGAGAGGGAGGAGGTGCCCTTTTATAAGGGAGGAGAGGGGCTCCTTTGGAAAACTAAAACTATTATTTTATTATAAAGTCATATTCGGTTTTAAATAGCTCAAAATTGATTTATTTCTAAGATAAGGTGGGTATGGGTCTAAATCCTCTCATAAAATATAATTTAGACAAGTTTAGGTTCCTATTTTAACCTTATCATTTAGATTTAACATTAAGTTAAATAATTTTACTTTTACCGTGTCTTCTTGTGTTCTTACACTATAAGGTTAATAAACTTAATATAACAAGCCAAACGAATCCCAAGTTGTTTATTATTAATATATATAACCTTATCTAAGTCATTATTCTGAACCTTAGATTTTTAGGAAGAAAATAACAATTAATAATATAATATTTGTTTTAAAAACTATTTTATGTCAATTTTGACACTATTTCTAATTGATTTTTTTGAAAATCATAACAGAATTATTAGTTAGGAAAAAGTTAATTAAATAAATACTAACATGTCATATTAACCTAGAAAATTAGTTAAATTCATAAAAAGTCTCAAATTACATTTATTTGGGTATTTATAACATCAATTATGCCAATATTTCATTAAAAAGATAATTACTGCATCATCTTTGTGTCATAAATAAATTAAATTATTTAATGTATAAAAATTACAAATAAAATACCATTATGTATAAAATCTTTTTATATTTCTAATTAGTATTTATAGTCGAATTTATCTTATGTATAACCCTATATTAAAAATGGTTTACTTATTAAACTTCGATTTTAACTATTTTAACCCTTCTTTAAATAAATTAATAATAAATGTCCTAATCTAATCCAAGTGGGCCTAAATGATAATATTGTATTCCTAAGGTTTTTTTGGTCGAATTAAACTTATCCAATAGAATGAGGACATGTGTTAGGGTAATAATAATAACATTTTTACCCTTAATTACCCTATTTACTTTTAAACGTGGTAAAAAAAAGTAAAAAGTTACTATTCACCAAAAATTATTTTCATCTCATTGAACCAAATTTTACTTACTAACATTAACCATGTCTCTCATATTTTTGAAATTCCACTCACAGAAGCGGTAAAATTATGTTTTATGAAAAATTCATTTTTTTAACTACCACTTAGTGGTTTCACTATTCATCAAAAATTGAATGTTTCCAGAAAAATACCAAAAATTAGGCCTAAGCTATATTTGATATTATAAATTAAAAAATGATGTCTATTTTACAAAATTAAAAACATATTAGTTACATTAACTAATTTAAAAATTAATTCTCGTCGTCAAAACAAATAGCGTGTTTTTAAGAGATAATAACTATTAAAAGATTGACACTTGTTTATAACTGGTTTAAATGTGAAATTACATCCAGTGACCAACATTGTATTAAATTGTAAAAATATATTCTAAATATACTTTAAACCACTCCAATTAATAACTTATCACTATTAATCATTTCTATTAAAAATTTGTTTTTAATTAAAATTTAGTAATTTTCACTATTCATCAGAATATTAAAGTTATCCGAAAAGTACCAAAATTTCACCCTAAGCTAATTTCGATATTCCAAATCCAAAAATGAAGTCCATTTTGAAAAATAAAATTTACAAAATTTCAAAAAGTAGTTATTACTATTCATAACGTCTAGTTTTAATAATATTTTAATAACATATCGTTGTTTAGTGAAACTCGGTATTGCGTACTACACACGCTATCGAGGAAGGTTGTGATTGAGTGTAATGCAAGGCAAGTCAAGGATGCGTGTTGTGCAAGCCCCATTTGGTGTAGCGTACAACACAAGACATGAAATTAAAAAGAATATTTTTCATAAAATCTCGGGGTGTTACAACTGAAATGACTATTAATCTGTTTAAATATTTTTAAGGTGATGAATTACAAAGAGAAGAAAAAGAAGGGGATAAGAAAAGAGTAGTGTGCCGAACACACACAAAAATGGTGAAACAAATTAAAAACAGACTTTTGATTGAATGAGGGAGAAAAATAAAGGATGGGGTTTTAACTTGACATAAAATATTTTAAGAACATTAATATTAAACTACTTAAGGTGGATGTGAATAAGAGATATTTAAGAATAAACTTTCATTACAACAAAATTACAACCACACACTTGTGAAATTACAACAAAGAAAAACTGCAAAATTAAATTAAAAAAAGAGAGGAGTAAGGGATTATAAAGTGAAAACTTGAGTTTGGAATATCCTCCCAAGCCTTTTTAAAGGCCTTGTTAATTCCAATAAATCATCCTTTGCTCTGAAATGCCAACCCCTTGCAAGGAGATGAGGGGGATGTATTTATATCCCATGGAAGTGGATTGTTTGCATTCACAATATGTCCCTCCACTTGTCTCGATGATTTGGACATCCAGACAGCTGAATCTCGAGATATCTCCTTCTTAAAAGTTGAATATAATAATGTTTTCCGACCTCTCTAAAAATTTGGAGTCATTTGGACTTAATTATCCAACATTATGGCCTGATTATTAAACAATGTTAAACTGTCCATTTCAATCCATGATTTTTCAATGGCCAAAATGTGAATGGATTTTGGAATATTAAGATACCTTAAAATCTGAATTAATTCATCACCAAAGTCTGAAGACTATATCTCCTCTTTCAAACTACAAAATTTCAGCTTAATTTTATGAATAGATCAGGAGATATGTCATTAATACTATACTGATTCTAATTCCCGTCCAGAATGGTGGGCTGGATTTCGAAGCTTCATTTGGGCTCCTTGTTCTTAGATTTGGGCCTTGAAATTTTTACCCCGGATGCTTCTAGATAGTAAAGAATAGATGGTGGAGTTTCAAAAAATATGGGCTTTGGGAGTGAGACCAGTAACTCAATCATCATGGATAGTCCAGTTTCATCACAAATTCTTTTGGTTCATCTTGTGTGGTCTATATGAGCCTTCAAATGGTCTAATTGTCCAATGATTCCTTCTAATTATATGTGAGAAATTGAATAAGGAATCCTAAAAAACAAGAACCACGCAATTTGAATCAGTATGGGTAGAGTTATAAATAAAATAGTAAACTGACTCAATTGGACTACTTCTAAAAATGCTAAAAAATTATACTTTGTATTAAAACATTAATATTTCACACAAATTATGAACATTTCATATAAAATAAGTAAATGGTGTATATAATAAGTCATGGAAATATAAATAAAATCATTGGGTATCATGTTCAGGATGAGTAAAAAAATCCCTCCTCCCATATATCTAAAAAATGATGATCCACCAGCAGGATTGGCATATTAGTGTCAGACTGGATCAATGTCTATGTATCTTGTGTACATAAATGAAGAAGTCAAAAATAATCATGACTTCCCTCCATTGTGGTGACATCCACTCCCTCACTAGGGAAATCATTTAGACTTAAGACATATCTAGAATCAATAGAAGATGAAGGTGAGGCCACCTCATTGACCCACATCCACCCCTTATAGATGGGGGTGGCTTAGACAATAATTCCCTTAGAGCTGATTAAAACCATCATGTCCCTAGCTATGTTAATGGAATCCATGAAAGGGAGACATGCACCAGTGTATCCAAAGAGAAATCTATATCCGGAAGGGGTAGACGATAATTTACCCTAATCCAATTTCAACAATCCAACCTACTCTACAATTGACGCTCTTAGAATCCTTGAAAATATCTCACATGCTTCGCATCCCAGTGTTGGATGATTATGGGACATCAAGATCAATAGGAGGGAACAAAATTGAGGTGTCTTGTACATAAATTGAAAGTGACATCCTCTATTTGGAACAACAGTTTTCTGGTAGGATCTATTGTGTGATGGGAATACATTATTCATTAAAATATTTTTCCATGTAGATCCATGTTGAGGAAAATGACAAATTTTGTACAAAAAAACTGAAATCAATGAAAAAATTATAGGGTGTATGACTTTATATCTTGGTGAAAGAGTTTAACCTATTTACTCAGCATCCCTCTCTCACCAGAACAATTACTGAAACTCAATGATGAAAATATCCATGATGATATACTAATTCCTCTAATCCAAAGGAAGAATCTAGGTGGGTTCCATGATCTCATAGAAATTTCACTACAATAGGAAGACTCCAGTCAATGAACATAGTCAAAATCATGAATCATTCCCTTAGCATAGAGGAAAATTCAACGAATATTGGACATTGCAGTTGACACTCTCAATCTATAAGAGGTTCCCATCCATTCACCTAGGTAGGTCACAAATAGACCAACACCTCCTTTCGAGTGAAAGAAACCAAAAAACCACCCTAATCGAGAAGCATAATGAAAGCATGGTTCACTGGGATTTGAAGAATGGATAAAAAAATAAAACTTCTTTTGGAATGAATAGTTCATAGGTAAATTTTTATCATGCATGGACAATAACCTTCTCAAACATCCATATCCTAGTAATTCTAATAAGTTCATCCTCACTGACATGTTGGACTACTAACCATTCCATAGAAGGCTGGCCGATAATATCCGCAACTTTTTCACCTTAACCTACATCCTTAAAATCATGTTCAATAATTTGTATTTGGTGTTAGATGACTCCTCTATATATAGGTGGCATGCATTACAATTTCCCAGATAGAACAAGTTGGTTTCTTGAAGAAGGCCTCAACCGTCATTGAATGACAGTTCATCAACTACATGACTTGGAAAATAGTTTACCGAGCTCAATCCAACCTGAGATCACAGATGTGAGGACCCACAATATCTCTACCACAGAAAGAGGTAACATCAAATTGTCCTCCTAAAGGTGTGTGTGACCATCATAAGTAGGAAGAAATAGAATATTAATAGGGGTATTCTACTCTAATGCAAGCTTTGACTCTTACAGATTTTTCCCTGTAATATACGATGCACATTCACCACCCCACAAAATATAACCCTCATCCAATGAAGAGAGTATCATTTTTTTAATGTGCGATACACTTTTATGGACCCTTCCTTAGTGATTAATATTCTACAGATAATGAGTTTCCCACATATAACTGGGGAATGGGAGGTTGCATACATAAGAACTGATGATTCCAGGGATAACAGGAGGGTGGTTGAACTCAATATTTCCATTTCATCCCCATAGAGGACCTATATGTAGCTGATATCCATGGAAGGGAACATTAGGGATCCCAAAAAGTATGTGGAGGTGTTTCAAAACCTTTTAGTGGACATCCACATCTGTTTCTCCTGCATAACCGCCCAGTGGGGGTATGATTATTTGATTAGCACTAAAAACAGGGGAGGTCAGCATGACCCATGCCACTGGAATCAAATGATCCCACAAACACTACATAATCACCAGTTTATTCTACATAAAATTACTCAATTGTTTATCCATGTTTCTAGGATAAACCCCACCTCAACAAGCAATGAACTATGGAAAAAAGTATTAAATTTTGAAGGAACTGGTGGTTGTTCCTTCCGACAACTCAATCCTTGATGCACTCCATCATTCAAAATAAATCATTGAGTCACTCATTAAATAAATCCAAATATTATCGGAATTCCAGACATAAGTCACTGCAACTGAGGGCTATCAAATAGAGACCACGTCATTATAATTTCATGTCCCCATCTAGTTTATAGACCATGATCAAGAATAGATCATATAGGGGAACATCATTCCCATTATATGTTTTTAGAAGACTAGATAATGTCGACATATGAAAGTCTCTAATTGAAAATGGATATAGGATCCATATTATACTAATTTGAAACACCTGATATTTGGGATATATCATAGGGGATTTGTATCCCATAAATATGACCATTATAGGGTTTGATAAGCATGAGTAAGGACCTCTCAAGAGGATCAAACTATAGTGGGGGTCTGGTTTAGTGGTAATCACCCCTTAATTCTACATGAAAATGGGGATTCAAAACCCATTGGTTGTAGGGTACTGTAGCATACTGTAGCATCGACGACACTGTAGAAATGGCGGGAACAGTAGTGGCGGCAGGTCACAGTAGCGGCGGTAGAGTACTGTAGCAGCAATAGGTTCTATATAGTACTGTAGCAGCACATGTACTATAGCAGTACTATTCACAGAATTTGTCTTGGGCCAAAAAATGGGCCTACGGGCCACGCAATGGGCTAAATTCCCACTAGGCCTTCGAGCTATGTAATGGGTCTCCCTCTAAGTAGTTAAAGTGTTCTTTTCTTTGCTTTAATAATAAATGAGGCTTCGACCCCAACCTTTAAGAAGATCAATCTCAAATCCTAGTTTGGGCATCTCACATCTTAACCTAATTTCTAGGTATCTAGAAGGACAGGTCATACAATTTCCTCCTCATAAATACCTAGCTCAACAACCACATGGAGTTGCCTTTATCATTTTATTGATATCTAAAATAACCCTTCAATGGAATGTTTGGAATACTATATTGCGATAGTTCCCCCACTAAGACTTGAAAAGCCACATATACTATAAAAAATTTCTATATAAAGGGAGTTAATCAACCAATGATGGATGATGATATAAATGTTATATCTCTCAATAGATTAGGGACCGCCCCTAAAAATGCTTGGAATATTCTTGATAGAGACTATGTGCTCCCCATAAATCTATCTGACCTTATAAACATAGTTCCAAAAATCCGAGACCCTCTGTGATAGTTTAAAAACGATCAACTCTAGAAACTCTCTATAGTGACTCAGGATGTAGAGGATGTTATGTTCTCTTAACATGGCCTCTACCATGATTATAGGGATATAGAAGCCCCTATATTACCAGATTAACTATAAAGTGTCTCCACAGGCTCAGAAGTGGACAAATATGATGATGACCTCTGGAACACACCTCCTAAATTTGAGGAAGGTTCTTCCACCACTAGTTATGAGCTCAAAAAAATAAATATTTGAATAGAATAATTCATTTTACATATAATGATTTGTGACACCATGCACCTCTAATATTAATATATGTATATAGAATTTATAAAGAATCATCAATATGTATTCTCATGGAATTATAAAAAAATTACTCGAACGAATCCAGATATCGATATCCACCACGTCAACTTAACCAAAGAGAATTGAGGCTTCTAGAAGGAATCCAAGAGGATGAACCCTTATCATTCTACCAATGTAGAGGCATATGTTAAAAAATTGATCAAATCCAACTTTTTCCAAGTCATGCAATGCCTAAGATGGCTTCCCAACACCATCCCTATCAAGAAAAATAATGTTCATATTATGGCCTATCTTGATTTCAGAATCACTAATCAAAATTTCCCAATGATTTATTTCCCATTACTAATAACAAAACTCATGATTGATGAAACATCTATCTTCCAAGACATTTCCATAATGGGTGGGTATTCATGGTACACTAAAATAAATATGGAAAATGAAGATCAAGAATCCATTGCCTTCAGACCACCCCAATTATTTATATTCTATTAGGTCATTACCTTTATCATAAAAAATTCTAGATTTACATATCATCATGTCATGCATCATATATTTAATACATTCATAGGAAGGATATCTGAATATTATACTAATGGCTTGGTTATCAAATACCAAACAATGGTGTGACCACATCACAGATCTTGAAAAAATATTTGAAAAGTTGTGATTGTATAATCTAATGATGATTCGGCTATAATGTGATTTTAGGGTAACATTAGTGATGTTCCTTGACTTTTTGGTATGTCATCGCATCATTAAGGTCAACATAGAGAAGGCTAGTGCTAATTTAGCAATGTCACCCCTATAAGACTCAATGAATATAGGGGATCCAAGGGAAACATAACTATATTTGGTGTTTCATAGCCATCTTGGACAAAAAATATCTCCCGTACACTAGGCTATTGATGAAGGGGATTTCCTATAAATGGGAAAATGACTATTAGGGAGCCATTAAAAGTCTCAAGTAGTAACTATTGCACCCACCTATTGTGTTGCCTTTGATGGATATGATGATAATAATATTGTATATTTCCACCACAGAACACTCACTAGGAACCCACCTCACATTGAAAAATTATATGGGGAGCGAGAACAATCTCTACTACCTCATCCAAGAAATTATAGATAATGATACATGATACTCTAATGTCAAGAATAACTTCATTTCACTGATCTTCTTAGTGTAAATGATTAGGAATTACATAAAGCACAAAAATCCTATATTATCTCTCGTATTGATCAAATACACTTCATCCATGGCCTTCTTATACTAAATGGGCATTCAGACAGATGGGTGGTCATTTTATAATAATATAACATCCTGTTTTTGGCACAAAATTTAGTAAATGGGAAATCCCGGGATGATCTCCTCGTAGAAGATCCATCCTTGCAGAATACATTTTGAAAAATCAATCATCCATATGATAAGGACTTCTATATCCATAAGACACCTCAGACTTGGGAGATTTATTTTGATAGAACCTCCCGGAGTCCTTTCGGCAATAATAGAGAAAACCCAAAGCTTAATCATGTTTTCATAGGGATTTATTTTTATCTAAATAAAATAAAATTTTCCCAAATCATTTTCAATATCCATGTGCTACGCAAATAATGATGTTCAATACAAATCACTCATCACTAGCTTGGAACTAGCACTACAGATATATATAGCCTACCTGAATAACAATGGGGATTCAAAACATGTGATAAAAAAGTCAATGGTGAATGTAACATAAAAAATGAATAAATGGCCCCAATCACAAGATAATTCCATGGATTGATGGTGATGTCCCCCTTTGAGACCAAATTAGGAGGCTGGGTTACTACTAAAAAAACATGATACAAAACTTTGTGGAGTTCTGTAGGACATTTCATCCATGCCAAATAATTTCAAAATTAATCCATCAACCCCAATAATTTCTATTTATAGATAAGCATTCCCATTTTTTTCATTTTTTGTAATAGATGTTGTAGGGATATAGCCCATAACCATGGATAAGTGGCCCAAATACATTATTACATCTACCAAATACTTTTTCAAATGGTCTACGAAAATAATACTTAAATATGTAGGGGAGAATAATATAATCATATTTATAAAGTCCCATATCATCCCTAGATTCATGGTATCTCACACAATATTGAAGGACAATGGTATCATATTTTATTCTACAAAATTGTTAAAAATATATTGGGAGTAAAATATACATTATAATTAAATTTATCACTATAATTTAGAGTAAATTGAGTATATATATATATTAAGTAAGACTATCAAATATACTCTAGAAGATGGTGAACAAGGATATGTTGTCCATGTTGGACAAGATCCTCCAGGATTTATGGTCTGGTTATACCACCAAGCATTCTTCTACATAAGAAACTCCATAATCATTGGTGTATGGGACCAATGAAGTGTTACCCATATAATTAAAACTTACTTTACTCAAAATATCTTTTTGAGAACAACTCTCAGATGATGAGCAATCACAAAAGTGGATGGATGAGTTGGAGAGATTCAATGAGAATAGGTTGTGTACATTACATAACACTGAATTCCATTAGAATGAGATTACATGAGACTTTAAATAGAATCTTCACCTTCATTAATTCATCCAATGAGAACTAGTATTGGCTCTTAGAACCCCAATGATACCAGGAAAGAATCCTCCAACACTTGATCTCAAATGGGAAATACCTTACCTTATATATAAGTTTTATCATAATCAAGCCTACTCATGGGACAAAATGGATGGGGACCATGTCACACCCACTAATAATGAGATATTTCTCAATATATACTTTTCATAGTTGTGATATATCATATATCATCTCATATGAAAAATGATAAACTATGTATCACATCATGTCCTTGCAGTAAGACATTAAATTGTATATCCTCTTATATCCTCACAATATTACAAAAAATGTATTGAGAACATACTCATGAAATTATGTTAAAATGATTCAAAAGAACCATGTTTCTAAGGAATTGTTTCATAAAAACTAGATCTGTGGGAAGGAAGGATGAAATTCCCCCATCCACGTGTGAAAAGTTTTCTCCAAAAATGGACTATATTCATCCAAGAACTATTTTCATCTTGATTCCTTCCATAAACTAATACATTACGACACCTGATCCTCTAGTATTGGTCCTAGACTCAATATTCATTTTCATTCACATCAGGTAATCCTCATCCTAACTGCCTGAATTGAAACTACATGATGAATGTCTTTACTGCGTGACATTAAAGTACCTGGTTAATGTTATTACTGAATGATGTTAAAATGCATGGATCCCCAAATGGTTTGTCTTTTCTCACATTTAGTGATCCTTATCCTTTCCACAAGATGTTAAAATTTATATCTAATTTCCTTTCTATAAGAAATTAAACTACATAAGTTTTCTAGAAAAATGTATCGATTAATTCACATTTTCATTGAGATATGTAGGGATTCGACAATACAATATCTTGTTCCATCAACCAAATGATGAAAAATTAAAATGTCATATCATTAACCACCTCTACATGGTGAGAGTAACCATTCAAATTCTATGTTTCTCACACTGATCTTAGATCACTTGAGCTTATGAATTTCTTGTAAGGCATTCCCTAGACAAATGAGGAACAAAACCTAAATAAAAACTCATCACAATCCTAAATGCAAGACCATAAAAGGCATACCCATGGTCCTCACTGTGTGATGTTAAATTTCATGAATTATATCCATTGCAAGTCATAAACCTATACATTCAAGTCGAACTAACCCTGAGAGGACCATATATGTTGTTGTTGGTCTCCTACCACACCTCCATTCATTAAATATGTTTGATTTCATTACTAAAATCACATGATATATAGTGATTCCCAGATCTTCAATCCCATGTCCCATAAAAAAATATAAAAATGGCCCCTCTCTATGTATAGACCAGACTTGTAGAGGGGAGGTCATTTCTCATGAACTATTTTTTTCTTGACTCATATTACCATTTGATATGTAGTGACACCAAGATTTCCATCCTCGGGTCAATCTATAATACCCCTTATCACATCAGGAATCCAACATCATTTCCACATGATGTTAGACTATATGGTTAGCTATGAACAACATGTCAATTGATTCCTCTGATCACATGATACTTAATGACACATGGATCTACAGTTATTATCTTAGCTACAAAAATCAATGGAATAAATTCCCACATATATGCATGGGGTTGAAATTTGTATAGATTTTCATTTTGAGGAACAACATTTGTCTTCATTAATTTCATCACAGGACATGTTGTTTTTCCAGGATCTTCAATCACGGTCCGAGGTAAAAAAAACCAATAAAAATACACCCCAAATGTATAAGGGATGAGGCATTCAAGATTATTTTTACTTTTCTTGAGTTTAATCTATTTGCCACTTGTTTATGCATATAATATATCATACATGATTTTTTATGTTGGTTCCCACACCATTACCAATTGATATTAAACTACTTGGAAAAAATATTTGTTGCATGAAATTAAAACATGACACACAAAAATGTCCTTACTAGTTGATGGTAAACTATAAGTCAAATATCGGTGTTGTATGACATTAAACTACATGTATGTAATGTCTTGGACTCAGATAGAATTGAAAGGTTCCCAGAGCCTGGTTGTCAACATGGGAATAAGAACATCTCTCTAGATACTAGAGGCTATCAACTAGAAGTAAGGGACTTGGTGTTTCTATTTTGAGATTATTTCCTCATTATTAGAGTTTAGAAAAGATGATATATAAAAACAAATATTTATCAAAAGTATTGAATCAATTAGACTACAGAAATTATCCCATAAATTATAAATAGAAAAATACTAAAATGACTCTTAATAAAGATGAAGATGATATATGTCATAAGTATACAAAACATACAAATTATTTATACATGATATAGGTGTAAAATAAATGTAAAGTATGTAAATAATGGCAAAAAACTATCCAACTATAATGTCACGCCTCAACTCCATCCTATGATCCCTTTCTTATAAAAAGCAACCTATAACCTATAGTTAACCATTTTACCTAATCCATATCTACAATCATACAGTCTGTTTAGGTACCCATTAACAACCTAAGAAAGGGGTGACATACAATCCCAATTGGAAAAAACACAGAGATAATGTTCCATAATATCAATGAAAATATAATAATAACAGTGTGAATGTGTTTTTAGAATATATAATTTAATTATCGAATTATAAAAAACACATAATTTTATGGGTTCCCCTAGACACCCTTCCTCTGCTACCTGCTTCAGCATTAACCAGAATTTCACTGAATAATAATCATTCATGTCTCAATTTATAATTTTGGATCATTTAATTTTTCATTGTCATTCAATTAATAACTATAAAGACCTGGAACATAGCTGAGAATCCCTTATAAAGGATATGAAATCAATATATTCTTAAACATGACATCAATAAAGTACATTTGACTAAAAAAATACAATATTGTGCTTTGTCTTGGTAGATGCATCGTATAAATGAATTTCTTTATTATAAAATTAGTAACACTAGACTATCCTTGTAAATCCTTATTTGGAATCCATGTATTACTCCAGGTGTAGCATGAACTGAGCATGTTAAAATACTGACCTAGGAATTCTACATTAGAGTCCTACTATTTTTTTGGGTGTTGTATAATGTCAATTCCATTCGAGTTTCTCATTTGTGGTCCACTAAGGGATCCCAAGTTCACCCAAGGAATTTATGACCATCCTCCCTCTGATTTAGTCCTTGTTCATCCATAAGGAGACCATGTATCAATTGGGTGTAGAAAATTCATCCCCTATGAGTCCATCCTTAACATTCCACTATGGTGTCCAAATGTCACTCAGGTATAAGAGACATAGAATCCAAATGAGTCTATCTGTGTCATTTTTATAGGAACCTATTTTCACCTATGGCATATAAGAATTCAATAATTATCATTTAATTTTATCAAGGGTCTTCAACATGATCAAATCATTTAAATATCACCTTAGAAGGTGGATCAAGGCATGGATAAGAATAGAAATATTTTCTTGTAAATTTACTCATGGGATTTTCCTTATAATGTGAAATTTGGGATTAAACAATTAATTTCTTGGAAATAGCCCAGATTCATGGCCATATACCCCTTTATTTAATCAATTCATCTTACCAATAATGTTAGGATTCCATTTACATTTCAATTAATCAATTGAAAATTCATTGCAAAGGTAAACGAAACACCTCAAGGGTAACCCGATTCGAAATCCCCCCTTCGTGGTCCTCATAAATATACAACACATCTGAGGGGTCGTTAAAATTCCAGGCAGATAACCTTTAAGTAACAAAAAATGTTTCTCTTCAATTACTAAGGTTGTACCTATCTATATAAATCAAAGATTTATATCAATTTCAAGGGAATCTCTAAAAAATATTGATACATGGAATAAGGGAATATATATATATATATAAACACTTCATCCTTAATGGATGAACACAAGACCACTTACCAAAGGATCACATATGAGTGATCCTCAATTTTGTTCCCCTGATTCAACCCAGATTTGGGGAAAATCAATGAATGTAGAAAGAACCTAAAAATATGTCATATTATCATACACCTAAATAGCACATATCATACATTGAAGAAAAATAAATGACAAAAATTGAATCTAGAACAAACCAAGATGGATCTGATGCTTCAGAAAGATCTTGATTCTATTTTTAGTTGGAGGATATCTTTTGCTTCCTTGATTATGTGTCAATGAAATATCTCAAAAGCTCATGGGGGTCCAATGTTAGAAGAATAGTAAATTTATTCTCAGTGGAATAATTAAGTGTGAATTCATAAATTTACCCCAAATATAGAGCCACATGGTTGGACAAACCATTCACCCATTGTAATTCCTTTGATTTCATAAGGGGCACTTTACATGGTTCATAAATACAGTTTGACAAACCTTGTGAAAACAATGTCTCATACAACTATCAAAATCTGAAGATATACCCACATCACATTGCAACTAGAATCAGCTATTAATCAAACTATTTAGTTTCCTACTGAACCCATTCCATGCATACTTGGTTAGGAATAACCGTGAAACCTTCCTCGCATAGTTTCTACTAATAGTGTGATATGCCTTTTTCGCCCAAGACGTTGGGTTCCGGGATCCTAACAAGATGTGGGAAACCCTGATACCTCCATGACATCAAATTTCATTCATATTAGGGTATAATTAAGCATTTAAACTAAATATTAATAAAAATAAAAGATTTTATATGTTTAGAAAGAACTAGTTTCTTAAATACATCACCCCATAATGAAATCCAACCCTGAATTTTCCTCTCAAGTGTGCTATAGAATCACTAGAGGATAACTCTAGCCAAATTGTTCATAAATCAGTCCCCTACTCCTAGTTCTTATTATATACATGGTTTTGAAATCATAACACATGTACTAGAAGAACTAACTTGCCTCAGGTAAACATTGAACTACAATCCAAAATAAGTTTAGGATATTTCTGAAAGAAAACGTATACCTATAACTCAAAAGCCTCAGGCTGAAAATAATGAGATGGGTTTAAATGATAGAGGTGAAACTGAGATGCATGAAAGGAATATTTCATGAATTTGTACCATTGAGGTAACTTCAACCAGTAGGCTACCAGCCTAACACTCTCTAAAATCTTGAACAACCTGAAATAACATGGTGAAATTTTACCCTATTAATCAATCGGTCTATGTCTCTACCTCAGTTACACATAAATAAGTCCCATGTCCTAAACTCAAACTCCAATGTTCATCTTCATTGATTGGTGTTTGATTTCTTTCGAGAATATATAATATCTGTAACGACCCAAAATTTCATTAATGGAAAATCCCTCTTGATCCAGTTAAATGTTTCTTTATGAAAAATGTTTTTATAAGATATCAACTTTTTTAGTTTTACTTTAAGATTTGTGACCATTACTTTTATAGTCGTTGAACAGAGATCATCTGGGTAGTTTAAATATAAGGCTTTAACGAACCAATTTTCTACTCAGACAAAGGAAGCGATGGCCTCATCCAGTAGAATTGCCCCTTACGAAGCCCATTTGTCGGAGCTCGGAAAAGAGGTGGCGTCTTTGGGCTTTGCCCTTGACCAAGCCCAAGCTGATCTTCATCAAGTCAAGCTCGAACGTGATCGTCTACGGGAAAAATGGAAGTTGATAGAGATTACCACTCGAGCGATGTTATCCGAGCAACCCCAAGAGTCTGTCACCATCGCACACCTTACCCTTAGGTCTTATGCGGCTATTTTAAGGGGTTATGTAACAAATAAGTAGCACCATGTTCATGTACATTATTTTTTTTTGTATATAATAATAAAGATAATTTCTAGTCATTTTTGATACATTGTAATTAGTTTTTAAAGTACAAATGGTGTTTTTAGTTATTATTTAATTAAGAATTATATTTTATTAAATTAAAGGATTTTTGAATTAAATAATATTTTAATAAAATATTATTATTAATATTAAATTAATTTTTATTAAATATAAATGATCTTATAATTTTATGAATGCAATTAAAATTTTTATTAAGATTTGAAAGCCATTTCTGTCAAAACCCGTGAATTTTTTATAAATGTCGGTTTTTATTTTAAAAGTGAAAAATCACATATTTAGAAAATTATTTATATAAAATAAAAATTATTTTTGGAATCAGGACGTCGAAATTATCCAACGGTGAATTTTTCATAATTTTCTGAGAGTCAAATATTTGGGTAAAAATTAAATACCATTTAAATATATAATGTGTTTTATGACATCATAATGACCCAATGGTGATGTAATAAAATACCATAATACTTATGTTCGTCCAATATATGTTTTATCATTAAAATAATGAGGTTTTGGGTTTGTTTGACTCACTTTTCAAAGCATTAATGGAGCCCTCAATACTTATTCAACACTTTGCCTTTTTAAATTAATTTCCATGGGAGTGTGACTCACCTCCACATAAGCAACCCTAATTTTTTAATATGTTCGGACCTTGGACTTGTAAAATATTGTTTTCCACTTTCCTTTTCCAGAAACTATGGGCAAATACCATTGTATGGTTTGTGGTTTGGATTATTTTAATATAAGGGGTCCCAAACCTAAATAATAAAGAATTCTCTCACCTTTCCTATATAAACCCACCCAAGCTCCAACTTCCTCCTCACTCAAAGCCCTTGAAGTTCTTCCAACCTCTGCCCTAATCTCTCTAGAATCCTCTCAAGGTGCCCCAAGCTCCCAAGAAGCCTCTCACAAGCCTCTCTCTAGCCTTTGGAAGCACACTTCCAAGTAAGGGGTTTTCTTCCTTTCTCATTTTTTTTGTCAATTTTCTTTAAGTTGTATTTCCCTTTTTATTTCAATTATGAATGTTGGGGTATGGTTTCGCACCTCCCCCATACTGCCCTATTATTGTTTGAATTATGGTATAACCCTTTCTCTCTCATTAAATGCCTCCCATGTACACCCGTTACTATGCCGAAATTCCGAAAGGAACTTCTCTCTCTTATTTTACATTCAAGCAATACTTTTGTATCATGAATCTAAATTCCATTTCTATTGTTGGGACATGTATATATATGATCTACTTACTTTCCATTACATTTAAATATGATGAGGAACCCCTTTCTCTCTCATCAACCTTTTTTATGAATTCTTATGTCACGCCGTTACGCTGCCGAAATCGCACCGATTTTCTAAGCCAATGTCTTTGTGTAGTGAATACCATGCCCATTTCTCCATCAAGGGTATTCACCTTTATGCACATTTACATATTGATTATAAAGTTTCATGTATGAATTCCACTTTACTTTATCGTGGAAGAAATGATTATGTTTTATGAATCCATGTTTTATGATCCATGTGGCACACTTATGCATGAAATGAAATGTTTACGAAGGGTGCGCCCTTTATAGCGCTCCAATGCATTGGGTAAAGTATAGTATCATGATACGTCATGTGCAATGAGTGTTGAATCATGCTAATTCAAGTGCAACGAGGTTTTACTCATGCTTCAAGTGCAATGAGGGTTTACTCATGCTCCATGTGCAATGAGCCTTGGCTCATGCTAATTCAATGTTATGTGTTGTTGCCACATTTCCATGTTATGATTATCATGCTTTATCATGACTTTATGTTCATGTTTCTATTATGCTCTATTAATATGCCTATTGCCTAACATGTATTTCACTCCTCATGTTATTCATTGTTTACTCCCTTACTGGGCTTTATAGCTCACCCTTTTCTTATGCATGTCCTCAGGTTATCCCATGCAATGCTAAGTACGAAGGAATGTAGTGGTCATGTAAAGGAAGTTTTCAATAAAGTTGTTGTATTTCAAGTTTAAAGTTTTTATGTAATTATCCTAAGCCCCAAAGACACTAAACCTCTCGATCTTCTTTGTTGTATCAAGTGAAGTTTTATGTAATAAAGCATGCTTAAGTTGTAATAAAAAGCAGGGTTGTCATAGTTGGTATCAGAGGATAGGTTTAGTTATTTTTGGGATTAGGAAACCCTAGTAAAGCCTTAGATACAAGACTAAGCATAATAAAAACATCCCTATGTTTTGGTAAATACTAAGTAAGTGGTTTATCAAACAAATACATCCCTGTCTGGATACGAGCAGGTAGAGGCGGCTCTGGCACAGATGTATCCTAGGGGTAAAACCCGAAAACACCGCTTTGAGCTAGACTCGAACGGGAACTGGTGCACGACAACGGGCCTTGCTGAACTCTTGGTTACGACACTCTTGGGGGATATGTTTTGATGAATTCACAATCTTAGTATGAACCCTTATTAAAGGAAAAATGCCCTTAAGAATATATTTTAGAAGGAAGATCATGAAAAGCCTGGATTGAATCCTATAGACTCATGAGTTAAAGAGATTAAAGTTTATTTATAAGTCATCAACTTTTGTCTTTGGATTAACCTTTATGCGTTACCCCTAACTTTCTTTTATTCCAGCCAATGGCCGGTAATAGGAGAACTCGGGCTAACAACCGTTGTGAAGATTAGTGTGATGATTGTACTTATGAGATGCCCAATCCAATGGGAGCGGGAATCGCGAACTTTGTCACGCTTCTCTCTCAGATAACTCAAGTTTTGAATAGAAACACTGGTCAAGAGGAACGTTCAACCCCCCCTAAGAAAGAACAAGTCGCTATTGAAAGCTTCATGAGACAAAGGCCTCCTACATTTAGTGGATCATCTGATCCCAAGATCGCTGAACAATGGATCAACTCCATTGAGAAGATATTCTCCATCCTCCAATGCTCTAAAAAAGAGAAGGTTCTCCTGGCGGCTTATCGTATGGAGGGTGAAGCTGATCAATGGTGGAAGTTGATCAAAAATACGAAGCCTGAGGAGGAGATCGAGGCTTTGGAATGGAAGGTATTCCAGAAGATGTTTTTCGATAAATATTTTCCACGCACCCTCCGTCTTAAGATGGAAAGGGACTTCCATTCCCTCAAGCAGAAAGATGAGGAATCTGTGGGAGAGTACGAGGAAAACTTCACAAGGCTTGCACGATACGCTTCCAGCTTTGTCGTTACCCCCGAATGCAAGGTTGACCGCCTCTTTGGTGGGCTAAAGCCTAGCTTGCGGAAAGCATTAGCGATCCGTGACTTTGACAGCTATGAGGAAATTGTCCGATGTGCCCTCAAGGTTGAAATGGAGATCGGAGAATCACAGGGGTATCATGGGGACAAGAAGCGTAAGGTGGACTTCAATGCTGGTGGTCTGATGGATAAATCCAACGGCGCTAAGAAGTTCCAGCACCCCACTTGCCAAAAGTGTGGAAAGAAGCACCCTGGAAATTGCCTTAGGGGGACAAGAAAATGCTTCAAGTGTGGAAGAGAAGGGCACCTAGCTGTTAACTGTCAGCAAGAAGGACCCACGACTGCGACAGAGGAGAGGAACGCTCCGGTCGAACCTCAACGTGTTGTTCAATGCTTCAAATGCAAAGAAACGGGTCATTTTGCGAATCAGTGCCCTAATCCAAGGGTTATCGGAGGCAATCAACAACCTCCAAGACAGCAAGGAAGAGCTTTTGCCATCACTTCTGCCGAAGTGAAACCCGACAACGAAGTGGTGACAGGTACGCTAGTTATTCATTCAAGAATAGCGAACGCACTTTTTGATTCAGGTTATACGCATTCTTTTATATCTCAAAAGTTTAGTAGAATAATCCCTGCACCACCACAAATCATGGAAGTAAAGATGTCGGTGAGTACGGAAAATGGGGCAATCATTGCATCCCATGAGTATAAGTCCTCCCCTGTTATAATCTGTGGATTGAATTTCCCGGCGAACCACGTCATACTCCCTTTGGTGGAATTTGATGCAATTCTTGGCATGGATTGGCTTTCCTTATATAGAGCCAACATAAATTGTCGGGAGAGGGAAATCACACTCCATATAGAGAATCGACCCCCGATTCTTTGCAGGTGTCAGGAGGAAGATGAATCTCCTTTAGCTCCATCATCTCAAGCATGGATATTACTGCCTTATGAGCACGCATATCTGGCTCAGATGATTAAGTCCAAGGAAGAAACCACCCTTGAAGAAATGCCTATTGTGAGGGAATTCGCTGACGTATTTCCCGAGGAACTTCCTGGTCTTCCTCCAAGAAGAGATGTTGAGTTCTCAATTGAACTTATACCTGGGGCACTACCAATATCCAAGACTCCATATAGAATGGCTGTGGTTGAGCTTGAAGAACTGAAGAAACAACTACAGGAGAATCTGGATAAGGGGTTTATACGCCCAAGTGCATCACCATGGGGTGCACCAGTCCTCTTCGTCAAGAAGAAGGATGGGTCAATGCGGCTTTGCATCGATTATCGTGAACTTAACAAAATCACGATAAAGAACAAGTATCCTCTCCCAAGAATCGATGACTTGTTTGATCAGCTGCGTGGAGCAGAATACTTCTCCAAGGTCGACTTGTGGTTGGGATATTATCAAGTAAGGGTGAAGATGGAAGATATCCCCAAGACTGCTTTTCGTACAAGGTACGGGCACTATGAATTCATAGTAATGCCTTTCGGACTCACCAATGCTCCAGCAATATTCATGGAATTGATGAATAGAGTCTTTAGAGATTACCTAGACAAATTTTTGGTATTCTTTATAGATGATATTCTAATATACTCCAAAACCAAGGAGGACCATGAGGAGCATTTAAAAACTGTACTAGAGACTTTGCGCAAGGAGAAGCTCTATGCAAAGTACAGCAAGTGTGAGTTTTGGTTGAAGGAAGTCTCATTCTTGGGTCATATAATCACAAGCAATGGGATATCTGTGGACCCCTCCAAAACAGATGCAATTGAGGGATGGCCGAGACCAACATCGGTAACTGATATCCGTAGCTTCTTGGGGTTAGCTGGATATTATCGACGATTTGTGAGAAATTTCTCACGATTGTCCAACCCTCTTACCAAGCTAACTCGAAATGGAGTAAAGTTTTCTTAGAGTGATGAATGCGAAGAAATCTTCAAGAAGTTGAAAAGGAGGCTTATCACTGCACCCGTGCTCACTTTACCCACAAGTAGGGAGCTTTTTGTGGTATTCAGTGATGCTTCGAAGAAGGTATTAGGATGTGTGCTGATGCAGAATGATAAAGTGATATCCTATGCCTCAAGGCAGTTGAAAATCCATGAGCGAAACTATCCAACGCATGATCTGGAGTTGGAGGCAGTGATCTTTGCCTTGAAAATCTTGCGGCATTATCTCTATGGAGATAAATGTGAGATATATACTGACCACAAGAGTCTTAAATATATATTCACACAGAAAGAGCTTAATATGCGCCAGAGAAGATGGATAGAGCTCATCAAGGATTATGACTGTACAATACATTACCACCCTGGGAAGGCGAACAAGGTGGCGGGTGCCCTAAGTAGAAAGGATCCAGCAATTCTATCAATGATGAGAATTGAGAAGGATCCAATCTTCTTATACTTGATGAAGATGGACGTGGGAATCATAAAGAAGGGAACATCATCAATACTTTCACAAATGATTTCTCACCCATCTCTTTTGGAAAGGTTAAAGGATGCTCAAAAGGATGATGCAGGAATCCAAGAAAAATTGGAAGCTATCAAAAAGGGAAAATCCTCAGAGTTTAATGTTAATGAAGAAGGAATTGTGCGGTTTGGGAAAAGACTATGTGTTCCATAAAGTTCGGAGCTGAAGAAGGAACTTTTGAATGATGCACATAGTTCAAATTTCTCTATTCACCCAGGGAGCACAAAGATGTATCGAGATCTCCGAGAAAACTTTTGGTGGGATAATATGAAGAAGGAGATCGCTGAATATACATCAAAGTGCCTGGTGTGTCAGCAAGTGAAGGCAGAGAGGCAGAAGTCTAAGGGGATGATGCAACCATTTCCCATACCAGAATGGAAATGGGAGAACATCACCATGGACTTCGTCACTGGACTTCCAAGGACATCCAAAGGCAACAATGCAAACTGGGTTGTTGTGGATCGTCTTACAAAGACTGCACACTTCATTTCTATTCGAGAGGATTTCTCTTTGGATCAACTGGCACGGATATATATCAGGGATGTGGTACGGTTGCATGGAGTACCACTATCTATTGTTTCTGACTGAGATCCAAGATTTACCTCCAAGTTTTGGAAGAGTCTTCAACATGCTCTGAATACTGAACTGAACTTCAGTACGGCCTATCATCCTCAAACTGATGGCCAATCCGAGCGGACTATCCAAACACTTTAGGATATGTTGAGAGCATGCTCAATGGACTTTGAAGGAGGATGGGATCAACATCTTCCTCTAGTTGAGTTCTCTTATAATAATAGTTTCCACTCGAGCATCCAAATGGAACCATATGAAGCCCTGTATGGGAAAAGGTGTAGAACACCGGCATGTTGGGATGAGGTCGGTGAACGTAAGCTGCTTGGACCAGAAATGGTCGAAGAAATGGTGGAGAAGGTGAAAACCATTCAGTAGCATATCAAGGAAGCCTAGAGACGACAGAAGAGTTATGTAGATAATCGTCGATGAGACCTTGAGTTTAAAGTCGGAGACATGGTGTTTTTACGCATATCTCCGTGGAAGAAGGTCATGAGGTTTGGAAAGAAAGGGAAGTTAAGTCCAAGGTACATCGGTCCCTTCGAGATTCTTGATCGTGTTGGGGTTGTGGCTTATCGACTAGCACTTCCACCTACTATGGCCAAGGTGCATGATGTCTTCCATGTATCCCTCTTAAGAAAGTACATACCAGACCCTTCACATGTACTCTCTTCCGAGGTGGTACAATTAGAAGACGATCTTTCTTATGAGGAGCAACCAGTGAAGATCTTAGATCGTAGAGAAAAAGTTCTACGAAATAAGACAATGCCCCTTGTCAAGGTGTTGTGGAGAAACCAAAAGTTTGAAGAAGCAACTTGGGAGTCGGAGGATATGATGAAGCTAAGTTACCCACATTTGTTTTAGTGTGGGAAAAGGAAAATTTCGAGGGCGAAATTTCTTAAGGGGGGAATGTTGTAACGACCCAAAATTTCATTAATGGAAAATCCCTCTTGATCCAGTTAAATGTTTCTTTATGAAAAATGTTTTTATAAGATATCAACTTTTTTAGTTTTACTTTAAGATTTGTGACCATTACTTTTATAGCCGTTGAACAGTGATCATCTGGGTAGTTTAAATATAAGGCTTTAACGAACCAATTTTCTACTCAGACAAAGGAAGCGATGGCCTCATCCAGTAGAATTGCCCCTTACGAAGCCCATTTGTCGGAGATCGGAAAAGAGGTGGCGTCTTTGGGCTTTGCCCTTGACCAATCCCAAGCTGAGCTTCATCAAGTCAAGCTCGAACGTGATCGTCTACGGGAAAAATGGAAGTTGATTGAGATTACCACTCGAGCGATGTTATCCGAGAAACCCCAAGAGTTTGTCACCATCGTACACCTTACCCTTAGGTCTTATGCGGCTATTTTAAGGGGTTATGTAACAAATAAGTAGCACCATGTTCATGTACATTATTTTTTTTGTATATAATAATGAATATAATTTCTAGTCATTTTTGATACATTGTAATTAGTTTTTAAAGTACAAATGGTGTTTTTAGTTATTATTTAATTAAGAATTATATTTTATTAAATTAAAGGATTTTTGAATTAAATAATATTTTAATAAAATATTATTATTAATATTAAATTAATTTTTATTAAATATAAATGATCTTATAATTTTATGAATGCAATTAAAATTTTTATAAAGGTTTGAAAGCCATTTCTGTCAAAACCCGTGAATTTTTTATAAATGTTGGTTTTTATTTTAAAAGTGAAAATTCACATATTTAGAAAATTATTTAGATAAAATAAAAATTATTTTTGGAATCAGGACGTCGAAATTATCCAACGGTGAATTTTTCATAATTTTCTGAGACAGTCAAATTTTTGGGTAAAAATTAAATACCATTTAAATATATAATGTGTTTTATGACATCATAATGACCCAATGGTGATGTAATAAAATACCATAGTCCTTATGTTCGGCGAATATATGTTTTATCATTAAAATAATGAGGTTTTGGGTTTGTTTGACTCACTTTTCAAAGCATTAATGGAGCCCTCAAGACTTATTCAACACTTTGCCTTTTTAAATTAATTTCCATGGGAGTGTGACTCACCTCCACATAAGCAACCCTAATTTTTTAATAAGTTCGGACCTTGGACTTGTAAAATATTGTTTTCCTCTTTCCTTTTCCAGAAACTGTGGGCAAATACGATGGGATGGTTTGTGGTTTGGATTTTTTTAATATAAGGGGTCCCAAACCTAAATAATACAGAATTCTCTCACCTTTCCTATATAAACCCATCCAATCTCCCACTTCCTCCTCACTCAAAGCCCTTGAAGTTCGTCCAACCTCTGCCCTACTCTCTCTAGAATCCTCTCAAGGTTCCCCAAGCTCCCAAGAAGCCTCTCACAAGCCTCTCTCTATCCTTTGGAAGCACACTTCCAAGTAAGGGGTTTTCTTCCTTTCTCATTTTTTTGTCAATTTTCTTTAAGTTGTATTTCCCTTTTTATTTCAATTATGAATGTTGGGGTATGGTTTCGAACCTCCCCCATACTTCCCTATTATTGTTTGAATGATGGGAGAACCCTTTCTCTCTCATTAAATGCCTCCCATGTACACCCGTTACTATGCCGAAATTCCGAAAGGAACTTCTCTCTCTTCTTTTACATTCAAGCAATACTTTTGTATCATGAATCTAAATTCCATTTATATTGTTGGGAAATGTATATATATGATCTCCTTACTGTCCATTACATGTAAATAAGATGAGGAACCCCTTTCTCTCTCATCAACCTTTTTTATGAATTCTTATGTCACGCCGTTACGCTGCCGAAATCGCACCGATTTTCTAAGCCAATGTCTTTGTGTAGTGAATACCATGCCCATTTCTCCATCAAGGGTATTCACCTTTATGCACATTTACATATTGATTATAAAGTTTTATGTATGAATTCCACTTTCCTTTATCGTGGAAGAAATGATTATGTTTTATGAATCCATGTTTTATGATCCATGTGGCACACTTATGCATGAAATGAAATGTTTAAGAAGGGTGCGCCCTTTATAGCGCTCCAATGGATTGGGTAAAGTATAGTATCATGATACGTCATGTGCAATGAGTGTTGACTCATGCTAATTCAAGTGCAACGAGGGTTTACTCGTGCTTCAAGTGCAATGAGGGTTTACTCATGCTCCATGTGCAATGATCTTTGGATCATGTTAATTCAATGTTAAGTGTTGTTGCCACATTTCCATGTTATGATTATCATGATTTATCATGCCCTTATGTTCATGTTTCTATTATGCTCTATTGATATTCCTATTGCCTAACATGTATTTCACTCCTCATGTTATTCATTGTTTACTCCCTTACTGGGCTTTATAGCTCACCCTTTTCTTATGCATGTCCTCAGGTTATCCCATGCAATGCTAAGTACGAAGGAATGTAGTGGTCATGTAAAGGAAGTTTTCAATAAAGATGTTGTATTTCAAGTTTAAATTTTTTATGTAATTATCCTAATCCCCAAAGACACTAAACCTCTCGATCTTCTTTGTTGTATCAAGTGAAGTTTTATGTAATAAAGCATGCTTAAGTTGTAATAAAAATCAGGGTTGTCATAATATCCATCATCTTTCAAACCAATTGAAAAATCTCTCTAGTCTCATGTATGATATAAGGTTCAAGTATAACAAACTTTCTTATCTATAACTTGAACATGGGTGATTCGTATGGACTACCATAAAAAAATCCAAATAAGGCACTATCTGTGTAGTATACTAAACACTATTGATATAGAAAAATCTATCCAAGGGTATGTGCCTCTCCCAAGATCCCCCAAAATCCAGGATTCATTCATTCAACATGTCCTCAAGAACCTATATCGTTCATTCTGACTAACCATCAGTTTGAGGGTGGTATGATGTACTCAAAGGTGCCAATGTACCTTGAACCCACTATAGACCTTTTTAGAACAATGAAGTGACACAGGCATCGGTATCTGAAATGACAGTATGCTGGACCCTATGAAATGGTTCATTCTCAAGAATATACAACCACCTAGACTCATATAATGAAATGGTATCCCTGATAGGAATGTAATGTAAAACCATTTTGATATTGTCAGCAACAACACAAATGGAATTATTAACTTTAGGTGAAATGTGTTAAACTGTCATGAAGTCCATCGCAACATCAATCCAATTCCACTCAAGACTGGGTAACTGTTGTAAGAGTCCAGCTGATTGCTAGTGTTCAGCCTTCACCTACTAACAGGTGGAACATCTCCAGAAAAATAAATCTACATATCTTTTCATAATGGGATACTGTTATTGGTGATGTCAATACTAATAATTATTGTTACTCTAAGATTCACTAATCAATATGAATAATTAATGTCTCGCATGATATCTTCATGAATCTCTATTAAAACCCATACAAGACTATATATATGCAGTATTTCATTCTCAACTATGGTCTAACTTGGAGTTGGGTCATCACCATCCACACTCATGTAAAACTATTATCTCAAATTTTGATATATTCTTAATCCATACTCTATTCCATAGGGTATAGGAGACATCTAAGGATGATATAAATATCTTCCCGTAAATTTCCTCCTCCTCTAAGTGAATCTCAGAGAACAAATCCATAAGTCACCACTTGGTACCTGCCTTCTGAACTACATGTACCTGAGTCCTCCTTCCCATGAATTGGCCATTATATTAACCTTCCTATACATGTAGGAAAGATAAAATTTGAAATGTAGTAGGTAATCATCCCACCTTCACTTACTCATATTCAAATCATGTTGTGTAAATATGTACATAAGGATTTTGTGGCCTGTGAAAACCAAGAAAAATGATCTCCAAGTAAGTAATGTCTCTAATAATGCAATGTGTGAACCCCTTCAACAAGATCAAGATTGTGCATTGGTTAATTCATCAATTTCGGTCTCAACTAAGGAGACCTGTAGACCATGAATATATACCCTATATAAGAATCTCCCCATTCCAGATAACTGATGCATCATAGTAAAAAATGTTACTCTTTCCTTGAACTGGTAATTTTAGTATCTGAACTAATGTAAATATCCCTTATAATTATTAAAAGGATAAATCACATGCATCTGACCATACAATCTTCATAACCTTCTTATTCAAGTTGGTGAGCAACACTTCTAAGAGTGATAATTCATGTGTGGAATGCCTGAAATATTATTATAACACCAAGAGTATTAGTATCTCATAAATGTTCCTGGGATTATCTTAGGAGATTGTATTTCTCACCTTCTCAATGTTAATTGATTCTCATTTCTATAAGATGATGTGACCTAGTAAGTGAATCTGATCCATCCAGAAGTGTCACTTTCTGATATTAACATATAAATAATCTTCTATCAAGGTATCCAATATGATCTCATAATGTATGGAATGATATTTTCAATTTTGATAATAAAACGCGATATCATCCACAAATACAATGAAAATAAATCTAGATTAGGATGGAAAACACGGTTCATCAATGACATGAAGACCATCAGCATGTTCCTGAGACCAACTACATAATTGGATAATCATATAGACCATTCCTTATATTTATGGTTGTGAATGTTATATTTTAGGGAATAATAAGCACATAATGATATATGGATATCAAATCAATTTTTGAGAATACCCATGATCCTCAAAGCTAATAAAAAAGGAAATATATCAGTAGAAGTGGATATTGTTTCTTAACTATAAGATGGTTCAATTTTTGGTAATCCATGCATTTACTATGATTAATGTCCTCCTTCTATGAAAAATAGACTAGATATCCCCATGGATATGTATTGGTTTGGATAAACCCCATTACCTATAAATCCTCTAGTTTTCTCTTATGCCCCCACATCCTAGAAATAGATATCCTATAAAGAGGAATGAATACCATTGTAACTCCTAGAACTATATCAACTACGAAATCAACCTCTCTCACTAGAGGTAATCTTAAAAATTCATGTAGGAAAATATCCCTGAAACAATCAACCACATATGGGAAATCTGCTGAATCTGATCCCTAATCATTTAAATATAAACTTGAAATCTATTCTATCATCATACCAATCACATGATGATTGGTTATAACTCGTCTCTCCCAAACATCCCATTCACACATGTGAATAAACTCTCCACCCTCTGTTAGTTTAATGTTCACCTTTCATTGATTAAGTCAATGAAATCTTAAATTGGAACAAACCAATACATCCTGAGAATGATATCAAACCATGTCATTTTGGGGAAAAAGATGTCCCATATGAATTGACACCCACTAATCTCAAGGGTCACTCCATGAATATCCATAAATATTCCATCGTAATCCCAAAAGTGTTATCAACCATCATAAATACATCAAATAATTATACACTAAGCCCATGTCTCTCAATAACAGGAATATATATAATGTTTTGAGAAGATATTGTATTGAAAATAGATTATTATAAACTATGGGATACTAGAATAGTACTTATCACTATATAATTTCCAGGATTCTTATCCTTAGGAGCAGTTGCACTGAATATATCTAGCATGATCTGTAGCCCTATGATATGGACTAGAAACCATATGCAGATCCACTCTGCTGCCACTGCGAATCAGGTGTCTGAATACCACAGACTGGACCACCACCTTAGCCAAACAAGTTAGCTGTACTATAGCTCCCTACTCGATGAGAAGATGTTGAATCCCTCTTGAATTTGAAGTTTTATAAGAACCTATATCATAGTATATCAATGAAAAGACACTTAAAACATGTTGTAGATGACCCATCATGCTACTGGATCGACACTCGACTCAGTCTCTTTTTCAGTATGGTCTCGTATCCCCAAGTCTACCAAACTGGTGTCACCTGCCTACCTACCTATGTATTTCATCTAGATACTAATGTCACTATTTGGAGGCTCCATAATACTCCACCTACTACTAGTTTATGTAGCACTAGATCTTAGTATTGAACTGCCCTAAATTGCACCCCTAGCCTCTCTCAGGTTATGATCTTTAATAAGATTCTGATTCACCGATACAAAAATGGAATTCAATTGAAATAAATTCAGCTATGATAAGATATTTTAACTAATACCATCCTTGAATATCGTTTCTTTATATAACTCATCTCCCATTATAATAGGTTGAAAATTTCGGATCCCTGTAAAATGAGCCAAATAATCCAAAATTGATAACACACCCTTCTCCATGTGCATGAATTCTCAGGCTCTATCAGCCCTCAATGTATCATGATATAAGTAGTCATAGATGGCCATATGAAAATCCCTATAATGCATCTATTAATGATTATCCATATGATTCATGAAATCAAACAATCTTGTGGTGGAATCACAAAGCATTGATGTAGTGAGATTTACTCTCCTCAAAGGAGGTGTCTCGAGATGCTTGAATATAGATAGCATGGCCTCTAGCCATGAATTTTAATATAGTGGTCCTCTAAACCCTGAAACATGGGAGGATGTTGCTACTGGAACTCTTGTGTAAACTCTTCCATAGTTGGGGCATATTGCAGTACTCCGTAAATGGTTGACATGAATCATAGAAAGGCCTTGGGGAACAACCCCTCACCACCTATGTCTAGTAAAACTGATGGTTTCGTGATTGGGACTACTTGATGATTCACTAGTATCCCATGGACAACTAGATCTAGATAATGATCTCTGCCACCATCCTGGTGTGTGATTTTAAGACATTGTTGTGGAATACATGTCAAAAATCTATGTAAATTCCATAGATGAATATTGATATCAATGTTTTCAAATAAAAGTTTATATATGGAAACAATATTGGTACAATATGTTATATATAATAACACACCCATATTCCTACTCCTAGAGTTGGTTCTAGATGACATATAGATCATATAAAATAATGAGATACTGCCTATTTCCCACAGGTATGGTCGAGTCTGTGTAATTTTATATGCTTTAACTATCTCTGTTTCCATTTTGTTTTCATTTTATGTCAATTATATAAAAATTCATTTAAAATTATTGAACCAAATTGTTCACCAAATCCCAATCCACAAGGGCCCATATTCCTTATTAACAAAAATATTACATCCACCTAATCCACATCATAACACATTCTAGGAAATATAACTCTTGTTCCATGACTCAAAGTGCCACAATTTGATGCTTAGGGTGTCTAATGTATCCTAATCATGGAAAACATAATATGGTATGGCATGAAATCTTTGTACCGAACATGATTTCTCAACCCCTACACAAAATCTCTACAACACAGAAGGTGTAAAGTAATGTATTAGAATTTCCATGTATATTTTTTGAAAATTATATGGGATTATTTATAGTCTAGGTGCTAAGATGTCACATGATTTTGTGGCCCATGGATCCCAAAATAAATTCTTGAACAATTTATAATTTTATTAAAAATAGTTATCATGTGTGGTTTTCATAACCTTCAAATGAGTGCTAGAATTTAAAATTCGAGTACACCATTGAGTTCAGAGCATCATGTTTTTCTTAGGAAGGACCTATCATCGACCAGCGTGGGTTGACTATGGAAAATCATTTTTGGACATTTTAAATAAAAAAATAAAATATTTTATTTTATTTTATTTTATTTTTCATTTAACATTTCATGGAGATGCAGCAACTAAGCAGCTTCTTATTTTTATAAATTAAACAATGCGATGATTCTCAAACTCACCGCAATAGCGATGCTGAAATGTGTTTCTACAATTAATAGCTTTGTAGGGATGATAGATCAGATTGATGATCCTTGGATGATATAGAAAAAATAGAATGTGTGGTAAAATACTCTCTTCGACAAATGACTAATGGTCTTAGATCGATGATCATATTCGGAATAGGCATAGTTGATTGACGAATGGAGAACACATAAATCATGCTTTTTTAGTGATCGATTCAATCCTCGAGGTAAGGGGTTTATTTTTTTCATGTTTTATTTCCCCATTCTTATTTTCCTATGATAAACTTAGACCAAAACATGAACCAGTTGATCCGTAGTTCTATCAGGCATATGGGATGGGTAATCATTACTACGAGTTTGAAGGGAGATTAATTTGTGAAATTATTGTGTCACTATATTTTCCTAATAGGATGAATGAATCACAAAACTACCATGGATGATGTTCATCCTTCATGTGTTCTTTTTTATTCATGTTACCCTGTTATTTGGTTTCTTAGATGATGGACCCTCTTGGTCATGGCAAAAAATTCTGGGATGTTGCGAACACAGTTGGACCCCTAAGAGATGGAAAGATTAATAAAATTCCAAGGTAGTGAAGAACGCGATCTGATGACCGTATAGACGAAGTTGTTTCAAAAAACAGGGCACCAGAGTAAGATGAGTGACTGTAGAAGGAGGGATGCTCATGGAAACAAATGGTGTTGTGTCCACCTGGCAGAATCGACAGCTAGCTCGATGGTCACTGATGGAGATCCTCACACTAACCACTATAGGGTGGGGTGTCTTAGAGGATTGGGCACGAAGTTGTGCCATGCGGTGGAGGGGCCATATTTCTATAGGACTGCTGCAAAAAGACCCCACAACAACAACCACCGGGTGTTCATGTGATAGAACACTACATCAAACATCGTGGCCACCACACATTGACTGGGAGAGGAAACGAAAACCACTGCATCTAGGTCAGAAAAACTAATCAGCATCAGTGGACCAAGTTAGATCTGATGGACCATACCATCAGTGGGCCGATCTAGAAGTGGGAAAGTCCTAATGGGGGAAGACTTGACCCAGAGGGCCGAGTCGACCTGATGGGTCTGGGAGGGTCTGGCGGGACTCGGGTCGGGTCAGGTCAGACTGGACACAGACCCAACCGACTCCATTTAATGTATATGCCCATAATTCTCAAACCGTGTGTCTGTTTGATGAGTTGTTGGCGTCGTTGGGACCCTCACGATGTGGGTGACCTTTTGAGAAAATCTATGTGAGTTTCCATGGATGTTAGCATACCGTATATTGGTTCGAGGTGTATGTTATCCTTGAACATGTGTTTTATTGAATGAATCTTGTGGCTGGCTGTGACTTACAATCTATATGGTTACCTATACTGTGTGTTTTACCTACACTTCCTTTCTTACCTAGACTATGTGTATTATCTAGACTTTTTATCATAAAAATAAAAATTCAATACTCTCTTATCCCTCCGGGGTGCGGGTCTTCTATTCTTTTATGAAACATTGTGTCTTTATTACACTATCTTTGTTACCAACACTCTGTGTGTTACCTAAACTTTTTTTATTACCAACACTTAATGTGTTACTACTTGAGGGTATTGTTCATTCTTACAAAAATCATGTTTATGTACCATATACCTATACAAGAAGTGAGTAAACTCTTGTGACTCTCTTGATTGTACCTCTTAGAGGCTACACTTAGTGTTCCTCTTTGGTAGTATCATTGGTGTATTTCTTAATGATCTCATTTGTGGTTTACGTTATGTGATTCCTTTGTGGAATACTGTGTGGGATTCCTTGTGTATTACATTGTGTAATTCCTCTGTGGTTTGGGATCCCTACTATGTATTATTTTACTCACCCCTAGATGGGACTCTCCCACATGTGGAATATCTTGTGAAGATGATCAGTAACATTGATGGATTCAAGGGTTAGCCGGAGATAGGGGTGCTTCAGGGTGGCCCGACGGAAGTGGAACACTTTAGCACCATTCTGACAGCTAAATGAACCTACACATCAGGTAGGGTTTTCTATAGATGTGATCCATGAGCTTCTACATTTCCATTTCAATTGGGCTTGTATTCTGGCCCATTTTTTAATTAGTTTTATACATTACTCTTAGTGGGTTTTCATAGTGGTTTTCATCAGTGTTTACTTATTGTTTTCTATTTATGATTTTGAGTGGAGACTTGTTCGTGTGTACAAGTACTAGGGAAAATGCCACCCAACTGTGGGATGTGCCTAATTGACACTAGTCTCCATCCACAAGCCTATGAGAGGATGGCTTGGGGTAGTCAGGGCATAGGCCCCAAGGGACAGGTCATGATAGAGTGGTATCAAATAGCAGTCAGGTTTACTCTTGTTTTGATGAAAAAATGTTAAGTGTTTCAATTTAGACATTCAAGATAGGGAACACAATGTTAGTGTGATGACCGACATATCCACAAACTAGGACCTTGAATTATGCTTTCTAGATCGATACATGAAAACACTAGTTTCCTGGGAAATTAATGGTTCATGCATCCTATAGGAATTGATTGTGTTAACATTTCATTATTGAGTTAGAGTCTGCACTCTATGAATACATTATTTTTTATGGTACAAATTGTTCTATTTTAGGATTATTCCACATTGGCATCCATCATTGATTCTGGGGCATGACCATGAGGATGGTCTGCCGAGCGATGAATCATCTGTGTAGGGACTTTTTCAAGAGATGGGACCTTCTACTGTTGTACCAGTGATACCACCACCTGGAGAGATGTAGTTCCTACCAGAGTTACCAGTAGAGGATGTACTCAACCATAGAGCATTTCATGAGTTCCATAGGCAGCATCATCCCCGGTTGTGTGGAGAAACAAATACCAAGATAGATGAGGATTGGCTAGAGGCAGTTACGTGAGTCATCCTCTTAGTGAAGATTTGTCCTGGCCGGAGGGAAGTCCCAGAAATGATCCATCTTTAGGTCTCGACGGGGAGATTTTTGGCCCTGATGAATTAGACACATGAGGAGTTGACGCTATCCTGGAGAGAATTTGAGAACCTATTCATGGAGGCGTTCTTTCCATCATTGTTATGTTCTTTTCATATACAGTCTCTACTGCACCTGCAGTGGATTAGCTAGTCAGTAGCATAGTACTCAGCAAGATTCACAAATCATTCTCGCTACACTACTTGCATTGTGTGGGGACCTATCCTCAGGGATCATTCATTTGATTAGGGACTACATTGGGAGATCAGGGCATCGATGATATCTCTTAGCATCCCTACACATGTTGGGGTAATGTAGTGAGCTCTACTGGTAGAGAGCTTTGTTGTGGAGTAGGCACTAATAGTGGGAGCTACAAATGGGCATCAGGAACATGGGTCATCAGCAGTAGGTTGCTGACAGATGACGCTGATACCCAAGTGGGTCACACACTCCAGGGGACAACCCATGATATAGGATCAGTGGTGCGGTGATCCTATGGAAGAGAAAGTCAGCTAAAGGATAGGTTGTGGTACTTGTGAGGTGGTTAGGGTAATCTGAATATAAATTGTCTTAAAATCCATATGACTAACCAAAAGATGGTCGAGGGACCACTGAGGTAGTGAGGGAGGTAGAAATAGGGATGTCCTCCATGTGGTGGGCATGGCATAGCTATGGGATGCGCGACAGGATGTGAACAGAGGTTTGAGGCAATACCACCACTACCCCTAGGTGGTCCACCTTGAGCTTAGGGAGCTGGTGGGTTGGGGAAAGGTCATCTCTAGGTGATGGAAGATTACAATCTGAGTAATCCTGGGGTGATTATTGGTAAAATCTCCATCTTTCCCCCCCAAAGTTACAGTTTTTATAGACACAAGTGACATTCACTCATTTCCTTCCACACCCCTTGTTCGAGACATAGAGATTCAAGTTGAACCATTGACTTGATCCCTATGATTAGAGAATAATATGGGAGGAGACTAAAAAACCACACACGAGTGTCGATAGTGTGACATCACTATTTAGGGTGAGATTTTTAGTTGGTATCTCTTGGTGGAAGCATTGATCCCTTATGACATCATTCTAGGTAGGGTCTGGTTAACCGCAATTCAGGCTCAGATCGACTGTTTTAGGTTCACAGTGTGTTTTCATTCCAAATATGGGTCCATGCTTTCCATTATCGGTTAACGGGAGATATAATCAGTGAAGGATAGAATCACACATAGTAGGTTTTATCTGTCACACATCAGTTAGATTGCATGACCCTTTGTGTAGTGGATGGAATGAGTCCTTAGTTTCCTATAGTGGTGGACAAGTATGAAGATATATTTCGAGAATATGTTCTTGGACTACCTACTCACTGGGAGGTAGAAATTTTCATTGAACAATACCCTAATAAGGAACTGTTATCTACACCAGAATATCAGATGGATCCCACAAAGCTACGTGAATTAATGTTATAGTTAGAGGACATGGAGTGCAAGGAAATCGTGAGACCCAATGTTTCACAATGGGAAGCTCCAATATTGTTTTCCAAGATGAAAAACAGGAGCTTGCGGGTATGTGTGGACTTCATTCACCTAAATTAGGTGACTATGAAGAAACTTTTTCCACGTCGTGAGGTTTTATGACCTCTTAGATCTGCTGAAGGGAGTAATATGGTTCTCGAAGATAGACCTCAGATCAAGTTATCATCAACTGTGGGTGTGGGGTGAGGACATGATGAAGATGGATTTTAGATGTTGAATTGGTAACTACAAGTACTTAGGGATGTTCTTTGGCATGATGAACACACCATAAGTGTTCATGGGAATCGTGAACTAGATTTTCCGGCCCTACCTAGAATGGTTTTTAGTGGTCTTTGTTGATGTCATCCGGGTGTACTCAGTGTCCGAGGATGAGCATGTGATGCTATTAAGGATGGTCCTGGACATAGTTCAGAAGCCCAATATTTACAAGAATCTATCGAAGTTCCATTTTTTATATAAGAGGTCCAATTTCTGGGAAACATCATTTCGGAGACTGTAGTTTCATTAGATCTAGTGTTGATAGAGGTCGTGCATGCTTGGGATCCACCCAAGCATATTACTAAGGTGTAGAGTTTCCTTGGGTTTGTTGGGTACTATCAAAGGTTCTTACACAATATTTATAGAGTAGTAGTATTTGTGAAATCCTTGGAATTAAAAGGTAAAACATTATTAAGGACAAGGAAGTATCATGAGAGCTTTCAACAGTTGATACAATGTTTGACAAGCACTCCCATCCTATGATTGCTAGAGGAGGGAGTCCCGTATGTGGTGTTTATCGAAGAATTAGGTATCAGGATTGTTTGTGTCTAGATGTAGGGGAAAGTTTTGATTTCCTACACTTCACAACCATTGATACCACATGAGAAAAACATCGTGACCCACGATCTGGATTTGGAGGTGGTAGGGTTCACATTGAAGATGTGGCAGCACTACCTTATGGGTGAGTAGTTTATTATCTACTCAAAACACAAATGCCTCAGGTATATCTTTTCTTATAAGGACATGAACATGAGACAAAGTCGTTAACCAGAGTTCCTCCACGACTATGACTTCGGGATAGTCTATAGTCCTGGGAAGAGGAATGTGGTGGTAGATTTTCTCATCCACAGATCTAGTTCACAATTACTAAATAAGGAATCAGAGTAGTTTTACTCACTTCAGATAACCTTTGTGGATGGAGATGAAGAACCTTATCGCTTATCAATGTTGGTTACCCATCGACTCTTACAATGTGTGTGGGAGGCATAGCTCAGATATGTCAGCTGCGAGACTACATGTGCTCAGATGCACATACGGCCTTCCCTTGATAGATATTCTAATAGTGGGTAGAACATTAACCTTTTTAGATGACTCATAGTTGTAATAGTGACAATATTATAGGAGGCTTTGAAAGAGTTCTATACATCCCTTATGGTGGTACATCCATGTGTGGAAAAGATGTACAAGGACCTCTGATTCCCCATCTATCAGCATGTGATGGACAAGTACCAGTATCCAATGGGTTTCAATCAAGCCCTTAAGGTGACAGAGTGGATATGGGATAGAATATCGATAGATTTTGTGATTGTTTTTTCATGTATATTCAGGGGGCATGATTCCATCTTGGTGATTGTTGACCAACTCAACAAGTCGGCCCACAACGTAACGATTTGGGAACATTTTTTAGTAGAGAGCATGAGACACCTCATCATATAAGAGATAGTTCAACTAGATGGAGTCCCATCGATGATATTTATAGATAGAGATATATGATTTACATCCCGGTAGTGGTAGGTATTGCCTGAGGAATTCGGGAATTGGATGCACTTGAGCACAATATTCCACCTACAAACATATGTCTAGAAGGAGCAGACCATTTAGGATTTAGAGGACAAGATATGTGCTTGCATACTATATTTTGGCCTCAGTTGGGAGGACAAACTAACCCTGGTGGAGTTCATAGACAACCAAATATTCCACTCCAACATCTATATTCAGCATTTGAGGCCTTGAACATGACACATTTTAGGTCACCACATTGCTCAATTCATCCCAAAGAGTCAGCACTCATGGGATCAGAGTTGGTATTTCCCACTAAGGAATAGGAGCAGGTCATCTAGGAAGGGATGAATACTACACAGATCCATTATAATTCCTTTTAGGATAGGAGACAGATACCCATGGAGTCTGAGGAGGGAGACCATTTTGTCCATAGAGTCTCTCTTCGATGAGTGATATGAATATTTTGCAGGGGCAGCAAGTTATCTTTGAGTTTCATCAGACCTTTTTGGATACTATATAGAGTAGGTGAGGTGGTGTACCACTTGGATCTACATCTATAGTTACAGAGGGTGCATGAGATCTTCCATGTATCCCAATTGATAAAATATGTACATTACCCTTCTCACGTCATAGACTAGGGAGAGTTGGATGTAGACGATGGGGTGACATTCACGGAGTACCCGTTAGAGATCAAGGATCAAAAGGAGAGGATCCCTCGTAGATGGTCGATTCCTCTGGGGCATGTTCAGTGCCAACACAAGAATCTCAAGGATATCACATGGGATTGGGAGTCTCATATTCTTTCTAATTATCCCCATTTATTTGTTTTTCCCTAGTATTCGATTTTGGGGATATAAAGCCCTATGGTTGGGAGAATTTAATGTCCAGAATTTTCCATGAAAATTTTTTGAAAATTATATGGGATTTTTGTGAGAACAATAACTGAGAAGGAATTTGATTCTGAGGCTTGGGGTGCCCAAACTAAATGTTCACACTATATTTAGGATTATTAAAAATAGCACTAGTGTGATGTTTTAGTAACTTTTAGACGAATTCCAAAAATTGAACTTCGAGGGTACTGTTTAGTTTAGAGAAGAAGGTTTTATTTAGTCAGGACCTAACATTGCCTAACATGAGTCAACTAGAAAAAATATTTTTCAGACATTTTAAAGAAGAATAAAAAACATAAAAAGTTTAATAATTTTAACGTTTCACAGAGACGCAGTGATGTTGTGATTCCGTGACTAAGCATTTGTTTCCTTTCATAAATGAAACAGCATGGTGACACTACAACTCATCGAATTACCAACACTGAAACATGTTTTAATAAATAATAGATTGGCAGGGATGCAATATCAGACTTGTGATCTTTAGATGCTCTGGAAGAAGAGAAAATGTTGGAAAAACCAATAATCGGCAAACATTGAATAACGAAGGATCAACGACTATATTCGAATAGGCATCAGCAGATTGACGAATAATGAAAGCATGAGTCATGTTTTGTGAGTAATCACTCCAATCCTCAAGGTAGGGGGTTTATTTTTCTTCATTATTTATTTACTTGTTCTTTTTTCCAAAGACCAACATGGACCAACCCACAAATAGGTCGATATGTGGTCTTATTGTGCATTCAGGATTGGTAATCCTTACTATGGGTTTTAAGGGAGATTAATCTATGTGATTATTGTATAACTCTCTTTTTTGTAAACATGAATAATTAAGGCTAAATCTAAAAAGGCCGAAGTTCATACTTTGGTTGTTCCTTTTTATTCTTCTACCCCCATTCATGGAGTTCTTCACTGATGGATGCTCGTGGTCATGACCCAATTATTTGGGAGGATCTAAGTGCGGTCGGATCCCCTGAGGGATACCAAGAAGAATGAAATGACAAGGTAGTGAAGAATGTGATCCGAGTATTGTGTAGATAGATCTGTTTTAAAAAAAAGCACCATAGTGAGACCAGTGACCTATTGAAGGAGGTCCGGTTGTGACGACCCACAGTGGCACCAGTTTTGACTTGTGGTGATGCGGACACCAGACAACAGTGGTTGTTGGCTCGATGGATGGAAGAAGAGTTCCCGGTGGTAACTATCACATGGTGGTTGATCATAGTGAATGCAGCACGGAACCATATAACATGGTTGCGGGGACAATATCTAACTGGACCGCAAGGTGGCCATGCGGCGGACCACCATGTCAAACTTGGTGGCCGCCGTGCATTAACGGGGAGCGGATGTGGTAACTGATGTGTCTTGGTCAGATGAACCGGTACACTTAAATAGACCGGGCTAGAGCCTAGGGGCTAGGGTCAGCTGGGGCAACTAGACCTAGTGTTATGGTTCAACCTATCAGGTCAGGTTAGACCCAATGGGTCAAGTTGGGTCGGTCCGCTAGAGTTTGACCGGACCTATACCCAACCTACAAATTTTTACAAAAAATCCCATAACTATAAAATCATGTATCCATTTGATGATTAGTTCAGGGCATTAGGACCCTTAGGATGTGGTGTTCTTTTTTTGATAATCAATGTGTGTTTACATGGATGTTGGCATTTTGATAATAGGCTCCAAGAGTTGGTGATCCAGGAATGAGAATGTTAAGGATGGAATCTTGCAGATGGCTGTGACATAGAAGCTATGTGATTACCTAGACTATGTGTTGAACCTAGAATACATGTATTACTTATATATTTTCTCCTATCTAATTATTTTTTAATATAATATTGAGTCGGTACTCCCCCTATCCCACCAGGGTGTGGGTCCTCTAGTCTTTGATGACACTCCGCATGTTTCCAACACTTCGTATGTTACGAACACTCGGTGTTATCTGCACTCCTTATGTAACCTTCACATTGTGTGATAAAAATACTCCATGTGTCACTATTTGATGGTACCATGTATTCGTATGACAATACTATTTATATACCATAGACCAATACTTTGTTTGAGCTGACTCTAGTGACACTCTTGAATCTACCTCTTAAAGGCTACACTTTTTGTACCTCTTAGTAGTCTACTTGATGTATTTATTAGTTCTATCATTTTTGGTTAAATTCATGTGATTTATTTTTGGAATACTTTGTGTGATTCCTTTTGGTTTACTTTATTTAATTATTTTGTCATTTGGGGTCCTTACTGAGTTTTTTTTTACTCACCCCTATTCGAGCATCAGCAGCAAATGGCATGTCTTGTACAGATGATCGATAGATTTGAAGGAATCCATAGTGGGTCCAGGATAGGGGCTCTTATGGGTGACCTGAGGGACTTGGTACACTTCAGCAACATTCTGATAACTTTCTGTACCTACCCATCAAGTAGGGTTTTTTGCAGATTAGATCCAGGATCTTGTACTTTTCCATTTTAGTTGGCCTTGTATTATGTCCCCTTTTTTCTTTTAGTTTTGTACTTTATCTAAGGGGGTTTTCATAGTGGTTTACATCCATGTTTACATAGTGTTTTTAGTTTCATCTTTTTCTTGGAGATGGTTGAGTGTGTACACTTACTATGTTAAATGCCTCCCACTTGTGGGATATGCATACTCAGCACTAGTTGCCAGCCCCTGGCCTATGGGAGGCGATCTTGGGGTAGTCACGGAATTAGTCCCAGTGGAAGGGTGTGACATATAACTTCCACAAAACCTATTAAAATAGCTAGTAATCGATTAGTTCACCCTATATGGCATGTATTAATGCATTCAATGTTAATTTTAATAGGTTCATAACAATATGAATGAGGTATGATGCCCTTATCTCATCATATTTAAAAAAACCCACAATAAAATTGATGAAAACATAAAAATTCAAGTGAATAACCCAATGGTAAAATCTAATCAATTGTAATTCTAAAAATTTATAAAATATAAATTTTCATTTGAGGGAATTTGGATATTTCTGGTATGTGGGATAGCTATTACCATGCACAACTAATTTCCATACAAAATTACTTTTATATCTGTTTAAATTTTTTAAAAATAGTAATTAAAAGTATCAAAATAGGCCTCAGATAACACTTTGTAACATCTAGAACCTGGATAGAAAAGGAAGGTTTCCAGAGCCTGGTTGGCCACATATCCTCAAGTGCATCCCCCCAAATGCTAGGTGATTCCAACTAATTACGGGGGCCTAAGTGTGTCTATGGGGAGATTATTCCCCCATCACCATAGTGTGTAATAATGGATATAAAGTAAATGATAAGTAGATGATGTAGTGAATCAATAAGAAATTATGCCACATCCATGACAAGATAAATAAACAATACCCTGATGAGTCTTAATAAACATGATTATGATTCATGTCATATGTGTACAAAAAATCCAAAATTGGTATACATTATAGGTGTACAATACAAGTAAAAACATCAAAAATGCTAGAAATGATCCAAATAGCCTCATGGGCCCTAGCACAATCTTGTGCTCCACTGGTCCTCAACTGTAATCAATAACTGGTTGCAATGTGCTTTCTGTTATCCATGCATGCAATCTTAGTCTGTCCGGGTACCCGTTGATGGTTTGAATAGGGTTTGAAAAAACATAAATGTAGGCAACCCTGAAATGGTCTTCTTCCATCCAATTAGTGAATATATAATATTAACATTGCCTAGTAATTTTTATAATATGTAATTGAAGTATTACAAGTTAAAAAACCACGTAATTGTCTGGGTTCCCATGGACATATATCCTTTGATACCTATTTCATCTGTATCTCTAATTACTCAAAATAGTAGTCTTTACTTTCTCAATTTATAATTAAGGTTAATTTAATTAATCAATCTCATTCAATAAATAAGTCTTGAAACCTAGATCACATCCAAATGTCCCCCATAAGGATATGCAATCAAAATATGTCTATTTATACTATTAATAAATTTTAAGTTATTAACTGAATAAAATAATTTTCTTTTTATAGGAAGTCATGTAATATTAATCATTTAATTTATTATTCAATTAATAAACTAAAACCATATTTCGAATAAGTTATTTTGAATATAGATATCACTCTAGGTGTACCCTGAACCAGGAACCATACAAGACGATCCTTGTCATTCCTAATTGGAATCCTTGTTTCACTCTTGGTGTGGTATAACATCAGTTCTATTTTAGTACATTCGCGTATATCTAGTAAGTTATTACAAGTGTCATTCATGGAATATATGATCAACCAACCTCTTAGTATGTCCTTCAAAGTCCATAAGGATTCCAAGTATCACTCAGGCATATAACATATATCCCCTTTGATTCATTCCTTGGAAGACCACTATGGAGTCCAAGTGTCACTCAGTCCTAAGTGAGGTTGAATCCAAATTATTCTTTCCATGGTGTTTGTGTTGGAACCCATGCGTAAAACATGGAATATAATCATTAAATCAATATCATTTAATAATATCAATGGTCATAACCAATATCAAACCATTTAAATATCACCTCAGAAGGTGGATCAAGGAAAGGATATGATTTGAAGGATTTCACTCCTAAATTCTACATGTGGTAATTTCATTATAAATGAAAAAAAATTCTTATACAATAAATTTCATGGAAAAGGCTTTGGGTAATAGTCATGTATCACCTTCCTTAAATCAATTCAATATACCAATCATGTTACACTTCAATTTACATTTCAATTAATCAATTGACATTCCATAGAAATAGTAAATGACACACCCCAAGGGTGACCTAATTAAAAACCCACCCATGGTGGTCCATTTAAATATACAATACATTAGTGTGGGGTTTCTTAATTCAAGGTAAATAACCATTAAATAATTTTTAAACTGTTTAATCCATTACATAGGTCATACAAATCAATTTAAATAAATGACTGAAATTAATTTCAAAGGAGTGTCTCCCAATATTGCATCTTTGGAATAGAGACATATATATATACTTAAAATATAATGGAAAATCATGATACCACTTACCAGAGGTCTTTAATGGAGTGTTCATCCAATATAATTTCTTAATTTTAATCAGATCATGGGGAAAACAAATAATGTATGAAGACCCTATAAATTGGGCATATTACCTTGAACATGAATAGAAAATCCAATACCCAGAATTATTAATATAAAAATAAAAGGAATGGATATATTACAGATATAGATCCGATTATTTTGACAGATCCTGATTTCGATCATGAATGGGGGAGATATTCAACATCCTAGATTAGGATACAAATATGGTTCTCAGAAGATCAAGGTTCTATAATGTGAGAGGAAGAATAAAATTAGTCTTGATATTATGATTAATTATGGGAAAATCATAAATTCGTTCAAAATGTAGGTATGGATGGTTTGGTCAGATGGTTGACCATACCATGTGCCAACTATGCACCCTTTGTTGTAGGAAGGGGGACTTCGCAAGGTTTGTATGTACTATTTGAAAAACTGTTCACAAACCCTATCACATCATATTTTCAAAAAAATTAGACATACCAACACGATCATCTGATGAAAATTACACAGTTTATCAAACTATTTTATCTCCTACTTCTCTATAAACTTCCTTTTATGGCTCTGAATAACCATGGGGCATGTGCTGCCCAAATTATTTTAACCATGAGATATGCCTTTATCACCCTAAACATTGGGTTCCGAGATCTAAAAAATGCTCAGACACCCATAATACCATTATTTCATAAAATTGAATTCATAATAGGCCATATTAATGATTTTAAACTAAAAATTTATTGAATGTATTTTTTTACCTTTATTAAAAATTGTATTCTTACAACGGAATCAAGTATGTCCCTACTACTTGGCGTCAAACTATACAGTCCATCACTCATTTTCATTCCTTATCAGAGGACCATAGGAGCTTTACCCTAGTCAACCATAGTATGTAGTTATTATTCAATCCTATAAATCCCCTGGATCAATGTAAATCAATTTATGTCTTGAGCACCTTGGTTTGACGAAAACCATTTGTGACCCTTGGAAAGGAAAATAGATCTCGGTAATTGACCATTTTATTAAATCATAAGGCTTGAGACCCACCAAAAAGAGATATAATTGATCTATAATTAGGTATTTATTATAATTTTATGCCTAACATTCCCTTGGAAGATCCCATCACCTGATGGTGTTATGATTCATCCCTGGAATGATTTCCTTATATCATTACTTAGGACCTGATAACATCAAACCTTGATTTAGAACATTTCCATCCCCCACTCAGAAATATTTTGGATTACCCTTGACCATAGGTATCCTAATTGGAATCTTCTGTAACATCCTCAATGCCACCAAATAATTTTTTAGTAGAGGATTACTAAACATCAAAAAAATTGAAATTATTTCGTGGTGACTTTTTAAAAACAATCAAGAAATATTACATTTTTATAAAAAAAAGGCACTTCTCTACTGAATGTGACTCCCTCTATCTCACTATACCCCTACCACTGACTCCCATGAGCTTTTCCCTTACCCCCTAATGACAATACTTATCAATATTCTCCCCTCGCCAACGCTCAGGTATCTCTCTTTCCCTCAAAGGTTGATACCCCTGATCCCTCACCTTCATTGGGATCACAAGCCCAAACTGGTCTCCCCTCATTTTCCCTCACTGAATATATTTCCCTCTCCCTCTCCCTCCCTCAAGACTCTTGCTTCATTTGATCCCATTTTAGAGCTATGGTCTACCGTGATCCCCCCGATCTATCATGGTTGTGGTAATCCCTTCTTTATTATTATTTTTTCTTCTCCCTTTATTCCATTCACCCTCTCCAAATTTCTTTTAAATGTTTTCTTATATTTGTTGTTTATTATAATTTTTCATAATGAAAACAATGTATAGGGGTAGGTATCTCAATGAACCCCCCTATAATTAGAATTAAGGGTGATTTCTTATTTTTATTAAATGTTCTAAAATATTTAATTATAAATATTAGTTTATCTATGGATTTCATGTTAATGGATTATATTATTCTCTTGAATCTCACTTGGATAAAAGGGCTTCCATTTTTGGGTTCCTAATTTTTAATTCATTTTTCAATGTAATTGATGGGTTTGATAAGATTTTTGAAAAAAATTTGACAATTTGGGAGTTGTTTTTAATCTCCAACAATTTCAAATAAGGAAATTAATGTGTTTTAATGAATTTTTTAGAAACAAAGGTCTCATTCAATTTATTCTAAAAAATTTTTTAGGTTACAATGATTATTTTAGAGACTTTGATTATATTTTTATAAATTTGTTTTAGTGATTATTTTATAACTAAAAATCTCGAGAAATGTTTTCATGGTCCAAATTGCATTTTATAAAGGGAATTTTTTGAATATAATGGATCCTTGAAGTGTGAAAATTCGTTGGGATAGTATAAATGAATAGAAATTTCATATTTTGGAAACAAGATTTATATATTACATTCCTTATTAAAAAAATCATCTCTATAATGGTTGATTTTTCTTAGTGTGATTCAAGTGGAGTAGTGGTGGCATGGGTTAAGTTAAATTTGGTTGAATTTGTTTGATTCAATTAAATTTAGTTATCTTCTGGTATAACTATTATAGGGTAGTGTAGGTCATTGTTTTTGGTTTTATTATATCTAGTATATATCCATTTAATTTATACTTTTATTGACTTGATTTTTCTCGATTTATTATAATTCTATTAGGATTCAAATTGTTTATCTCGCATCAAACTACATCTATGTGTATAATATTTTACTAATGGGGTTTAATGAATTTTATATTTTTTTAGATATATTCAATTCAGTAATATTCAATTTTGTTTATATATATTTTGGATTTTGAAAATTAAAAATATTTCTTTAACCCATATATATTGGACTAGAGGATTTTATTAAATTGATTTTATATGTTGATGGGATTAAATGGATACGTGAAAATGATGGTATGTATATACGAAGTTCAATTTACATTTTCAAAATATTTTTAGGGAATATCACTTAACTAGAATTCTAATTAGGCTTTATTAGATTTTTTTAGATTAGGTATTTTATAACATAAATAATTATGGTACACTGTTTGAAAACTATATACCCACCAATGAAAATTCACTACCTCATTCATTAAAAAATAGGTAGTGTACATGGTTTTACAACCACTTTCTATTGTCTTGTTTTTGGAATTGAAATTAGGTTTATTAGATGTGTAAAGGTAAATTAATGTATCTATGATTATTTAATCAATGAAAATCAATATTTTTCATGATTGTAATTTTTACATAAATCTGGAATTTAACAATTCAATTACATTTGTAATTCAAAAAATGGAACACACAATATGATTTATAAAATGTCATTTAGATTTTGCTCAATAAGAAATTACTTTTACACAAAAACTTGACTAAGAAATATTTATAAATGGGTTTATTATATTTTACCAATATTCCTTACTTATATGAGGGTTTTCTTGGTGTATTTCATCATAATTAATATTTTATTTATTTATTGTGATTAAAATTTTTATTCATTGATGTGTTCATATGATTTTATATTGTTTTAAAGATATATTACAGGGATCTTATAGTTCTATTCATATCTAGAAATTAGTTTTTTATGAATTGAGATTGTTTTATAAATCTAGAATCCCATTTTGTAAAACAATATAGTGTTTTAATTAGGTATTTCAATAACCATGAGATGGTTTCCCATTTGGTTTCGAATTTTTAATTTTTGGTGTTGTGTTATAAAAATGTTTTATTTTTGAAAATAATTAATTAAATGTGATTTATTTTAAAAGGTGAATGGAAGTGAGATGTGTGATTTACATGGTGTGTTAATTATACACCATATCATGATATTGTGAATTTTTTCTACATCCACTTTTGAATTTATCATTTGAACTATTCTGTAACCTTGTAGGAAATTGAGATATCAATGTGATACGAGTTAAAATTATGAATGGGTTATTATCCCCTATTTTATCAAGGATAAATACAATTAATACAAAAATTATGGATTGAATTTTTCGGATGTTAATTTTTATTGATTAGATTATGGTAATTTAAAGGAGGAAGTGTTTTACTGATCCTAGTCAAATCTCATTCGATGTTCCATCGTCCACACCAACAGATAATGATCCACCGTTCTCCCTCCCTACAACATCTGGGACACCCTCCATCCTTCCCCCATTACCATCTATCACACGCTCCTTTCCGTAATCATTTGTAAAACCCTCCACCATCATATCATCAGCATCTGAGATAGTGGATCCCCATTCATCTACTTCAACAATTAGAGAATAGGTGTTCTCATGAGGATATTATAGGGTGATTGTTATAGTTACAAATTTTAATGTGAATCAATTTATCGTACTATTTTATACTACCTACTATTATTTCAAAAAAGATGAAAATAATGTTACTACAGAGAGAAATGTGAATAGTTCGGATGTCTGGAATTTGAATGGATGAAATATAGTTTTCCCATTTTACTATTATGGGTTCCCCATTGATGATTTCATGGGATTACTTGGCCAGATTCTTGGTCAGCTTTTCGTGGATCTGGTTACCCTTCTGATTACCTATGCATATAAGAGGCATGTTCCTCAAACATGGAAAAATCATGTTTTTGATTCATTGATAGTTGTAATTTTAATATGATATGGTGTAATTGAATGTCATTATGTTATTAAATTCTAATATTTTAAAAATAAATCTCTTTGTATAGATGTTTTTCCACTATACAATTACCGATCTAATCACAAGAAAGTGGTCATTGAAAATTTTGGGTAAGGAATGGAAGGATTTTAACTAGAGATTATTGAATGAATTCAATGATACTTCATTTAGTATTCAGTAGATATACAATAATGAACTTGAAGGTGTACATAGAGATAAATTGAAGGTTGTTTTGAAAACCATCTTCATGATAATCCCATGGTATTGAAATGTATATTATTTTATTAATAACCTTTTACACACATATATATATATACATATATTCATATTATAAGGATATTACAATGCATACATAAATATTAAGTTACATTTTATTTATTTATGGATGTTGGAAGGAAAAATTCTTCAAGTCAAGCTAAATAATTTATCCCTCACACTACTGGGTCAAATTTGTTTTTTCTAAAATTTATTTCTCTGTTAATATTTTGATTTGTTTATATATTTATAATAAAAATTTACATGTATAATATATTAAATATTAGTTTTATCTTTTTTATATGTTGTTAACAAATTTGGGGCACCATGTCTCTTGAATAAAACTATAGTTGAATGTTTCTACAAAATCCGATGATAATTATGATAATGATTCTACCAACTAAGTTAAGGTACAATTCTATTTTGATAAAATATATCTTATTGTCAGATTTCGATATGTTAACTTGTGTTTCTATAAATATGACTTATATTTCACTTATGGGTAAAAATAAAATAATTATGGGATTTAAATCCCAGGTGATCATTCTCAAAATCCTAGGATGACCTAGTTGGTCATATCCTTGGGAAGGAGAATCTTGGTCAAGTGCATAGGATGGGTTTGGGACCATTACCATCTTAGGTCTTTAAAATTCCATCAGGGATTATAGTATCATCTTCTCTAGGTTTTGGTGACTCCCTCCCTTGAGATAGAAAGAGGGTGTTTCTTTCAATGAAAAACATAATTCAGGAAGAGGGGTATCATATAATGATTGATGATGCAAAGGCTGATGCTCTATAAAAAGAATTGATTGAATTATATCAGAAGATGACTAGATCTATCCCTACTAATATTGCATCGATGATTGATAGTGAAATGGTAAATCACACAACTTCAAAACCATTTAGAATAAAAAAATTATCGGTTTCATGTTTAAATTTAAATATACACCATTGTATAATTATTTACATTATTTTCATCCGGGTGTTGGTAGCATTAAAGGTACATGGATATGGAGAGGATGTTACTGAATGTTCACATGATAGAGATTATTCTTCCTAAAAAATTTGGTGATGATGTTTAATATAAAATATGGTATTTTCTTGACACATTTCAATAATAAGAATATTTATTTTAGCTTAAACACATGAAAGTCAAAAAATGAATTCTTCCCAATATCCTATTAGTAACCTCAAAATAACATTAAAAGAGGTTGAGTTTATAGTTCATAATAATTTAAAACAAATAAACCTTCATTAAAAGAGTATTTTTTTCAATAATCTATCCACTAAATTCTACAATTATTTACACCACTTGAAAAATCATGAAATGTTTTCCAAAATAGGCTAGATTTTATTGGGATATATTATATTTTTCATTGGTAAATATTACACTCCAAGGTAATATCTATAATATCTTGGAATTTGATCTTATATTTTCCACCCCTTTTGATTCTCCAATAATTTTAGCACAAAATTACAACTACAACAGTATCTTTGAGAACCGTTTAAATCATTGTAAGAAGGTATGTATGGCCTTTTACTTGGCTCCATATTAATTTGTTTCTTCGACTATTATTTACAGTGTTCTATAAGGGAATTCATGGGTATATCATGTATTTTATCCTTTTCCATGCTTATATTCATTTCATGAAAAATATCATTAATTATATGAATTTATTCATTCATTTTCTTATTTATTTTTGTGATGGTTTCCACTAAATATGTAATGATATCACAACATCTTCTACCTTTGACCTTTAAGAAATATACTTATTCTTTATTGATTTGAATATCTTCATATCTATTACTCTAGTAGTTTCAAGATTTACATCAACATAAGTAACCAATTGACACTAATACCACATGTTTTAACTAAATACACCATTGGTTCTAAAATATTTATAATTGTTTTTATTTTTTTTTCTATACAGTGATTCATAAAATGTAAGATTTTATAAATTATTTTTAAGGGAGATAGGCTTATTATATATGTTAGTTAAAATAGAAAATGGGTTTTATGTGGATTATAATTTTTTAATCAGTGTTTTTTATTTCAAATGATCACATATTACATTGTTAAATTCTTTAGCTGTTGTATGATTTGTTTTTCTATTTCTTGTTGAATTTTGGTGATTTATTTTACTGAGTGACTTTGTTTTAATGAGTGGATTAAAAAGTATTATATATTACTCTATTTATAACATTCAATAAATATTTATATATATAAACATGTAAATTCTTCTTAATATAGTTTTTTTGTAGATTTCCAAGGATTTGTTTCTTGATTGGTTGTTTTATGGAAGCAGATTCTGCAGTTGTGTTTTTTCTTCAAAAACTGATATATATTTACAGTGTCATCTATTGCTATATATATGTCAAATTCATCGTTATTTATGGGATAACCCACATCAATATTAGGTAAACAATTTCTAGTATTTCATTTTATACTTTTATTAGCAGTTTATGCTCCCAAAAAATTTCTTAAACAAAGTGATACTTGAATCCACTAATATAATCCCAAAACAAATTTAGAAGAAACTACCTCTAGGACTGTAAAAAACTTCAGATAACAATGTTTCTATGAAAATTTCTAGAAACATCCTCTAAATAGATGAATGAGATTCTAGTTGGATGGTGATTCCATCATTAACGGTGGTTTCCTGAAACCTTTGATAAAACATATGGAAATGGTTTAAACCTTCTCCATATCAAAAAAAACAACATCTCTTAGTCAATTTACATATATTCCTCCCTATTAGTTCCTTGGGTGTCATAACCATAAACTAGATACACTTTGTTCAAAGATATCCTAACTTAATCACTTCCCTATAATAGACCAAATCACAAGACCTTAAACTAAATGTGAAAGAGACACAAAACATTTCTGGTTTAAAACCATTAAACAGAGACCTGAGATAAAATCATGTTCTCACTTGGTAAACTCATAATCTCATGAGTTTAGGAAACAATTATAGAAAAAATAAATAAGTCATAAATATTGTAGTTCTTACTCTTTAGCCCTGGTAAAATCCAATCTATGATTGTTGGACCCCTTGGTATAAGAAAAAGATATATTAATGGGTTTTCACATATCCACACAATGATAAAATGTTCTTTGGGTGGGGAAACAACCATAAGTGTTCTTGAACCCTTATAGGATATTACATTATCCAAAAATCAAACATCACGGTTTTAGAACATTGGGTCGCAACAGACCTTTCATAGCCATTTAAAAGAAAAATAGATATATCGGGTCGACCATGTTATTGATGCATAAGAAATTAGACCCCCCAACTAGACACATCTTGGACCGATATAAAGGGAATTCTTATTATTGTGACTCTGACATCCATGTGGTAGAACCCAATACCTGAGGATGTTTTTGCTCATTCATAGCAAAATTATTGCATACCTCCATTATGACATGAGAACTTTGGACTATGTTTTACCATCCCCATACCTGAATTTTCTAGAGGATTCAACATCATCGATGTTACATAACCATTTTGTGTACCCTTTCTCAAATCTGCCATATGAAACTCCATTTCAGGAAATTTTATGGCCCACACCTCATAATTTGATACCACATGGAAAAGGGATAAATCTTCACATTATGATCTAAATTTTCCTATAGTGACAGAGCCATTCCTATAATGCCTTTCTTAAATACCAAAAATCATTAGACCGATTCTTGAGTCTTCAAAAATCATCCATGGCCTTAGAAAATAGTAGGGATAAAATCTATATAGTAATACACATAATCCATGTGGACTCATACATAAGGTCTTTGACCTAGAAATTAGATGAAACCCCATCTTGTTGGAAAAGAACTCCTATAATCCTATGCCCTAGTGACACCATGTTGGAACAAGAAACCTCAAGCTGCTATAGTTCATCACAACCATGTATTCATTATCCCATATTATCAGAATCAAACATTTTTGTTAGGACTTATATCACCCATAATACAACTATTGAGGTGTACGTATCATCCCTAGTAATTCACTCGCAACCAATATTCCCTCTATAAATCTTTTATGGCCCTTGGAAAAGATTTGATACCCCTTTTTTGTGGCCATGTCATAAATGCATAAGGGATTTAACCTACCAACCAGAGGTATATCCTCCTTTTAAGAAATTAATTCCAATCCTAATGATATTTGGAAACACCTCATCAAAACAGAACACCCTAGGGTATATTTGGTCATTCAGGGAATGTATACACCATATTCTATGATCATTGATCATGTCTTAGATGTAAGAAATTAAACTACATTGTATCAAAATATCAATTCTAAAAGACCCGAAACAATAGATATTGAAGATCCAACACAACTGGAAAATGGACCTATACCCACTGTTTTGGGGAAAACCATGGTTATAGGTCACCCTATCCCCACATTTTTGGGAAAATCGTGGGTATAGGTATTTTTTGATAGCCTATGCCCATGGTTTCCCTATACCATGGGAATAGGCTACCGTATACCCACAGTTTTCTTCAAACTGTGGGTATAGGGTATCAAAAAATGCATATACCCCTGGTTTTCCCAAAAATGTGGGGATAAGGTGACCTATACCCATGGTTTTCCCCAAAACTATGGGAATAGTCGTCGGATAAAAAAACCTATATCCATGGTTTTGACAAACTGTGGGTATAGGTTTCCCGCATGTGCGCGGGAAATTTATTTTTTCCGTGGGAACAAAAAAAATTGGTGGGAGTTCTATACCCACTGTTTATTCATCTATACCCACGGTTTAAATAAATATATTTAATAAAAAGTATATATATATACATATATGCGGTGACAGGGTAGTGGTAAGGGCGCTCATGAACGAAGAAGTGGTCATGAGATCGAATCCCACGGGCTGCTATTTTGTAAAATATGTTATACCCACAGTTTCCAAATCGTGGGTATAGAGTTGTGACATGGTGGAAAAACCTATACCCACGGTTTTTCCAAACCGTGGGTATAGTTCATGGACCTATACCGATGCCACCAACGACTATGGTTCCCCAAAACCAGGGGTATGGCCTATACCCACAGTTTTGGGGTCTATACGCATGGTTTTGAACCGTGGGTATAAGATCAATTTCTAGTAGTGCATGCTAAAAGACATCAAACTATATTGATAGAAGGTCTTATCTATGAGACCCTAAACTATAGTGTATGAATTTATGAGATAAAAACTTGAAACTACATTGATAGAAGGTCTAATATAAAAGGCCCTAAACTACAGAAATAGAAGGTATAGACTGAAAGACCCTAAAATACATTGATAGAAGGAAATACCCTTAAATATAGTGATATAATTTATAAGATACAATACAATAAAATACAGTGATCAAAAGTCGGATGTAAAATACCCTAATCTGCAGAGATTTATTGTCTGAGAAAAAAGCCTCTAAACTAAATAACACCAACAATTTAGTATGCAAGAACCTAACTCTTACAAGGCCCATCATATATCCTTGGAGAAAATAAATCTACTCTCTCCATGTGTATAGGCTTCGACAAAAGATAAAGAACTATCTCTTCAAGATAGGTTTCCCACCCAATTTTCTTTCAATGAATCATGTAATCAAAAGATAGATGGAGATGATATATCAGTAAAGAATCACATGTTGGTGCGAATTTATGAGAATTTATTAAGGAAAATCTATTAGAATTTGAACACAAAAATCCAGGAATTCAGGTTTACATGATATTCATAAAATTATTGGATCCATTTTTGATCCATACAAAATAAATTGAAATAAAAAAAACTCTTGGTTAGGTGTATCCTATTGGTAATGCCTAAAATACTTCATTAAATATAGTCTTCATGAATCATATCATAGGGATCAATATTAAAGCCTTACAAATGATTGGATCTGTGGAAAAGGGGAACAATTATCTTTGAAACAAATTATTATTATGCTGAGTGTATCTAATTCAAGGGGGAATTACTTACTCTCATAATTTCACAATGCACACTTTATCATGTCGGGATGAATGTTTAGAATATCATGTGATGGATAAGTGAGAATTGGTGTAATCTTTATCCTAACATTAATATTACATATTTACATCATTCAAACATTTAACTAATAACATATCATGGTCCTGCCTCCACCTAGAAGAATATTAAATTACTACATACCCTATTATGTGGAGAATTTTGGATAGAAACTCAGTGCCTATCTATGATCAAGTCCTAATTAATTTAGTTGATGCACTAGGAAATTCAAGAATAAATGAAATTCAATACTCAATGCACCATGCCAATCTGATGGATGTCTATACCACACACATGAAATTTTCTTATGTACATGAAAACATACATACTGTGTTTGATATCATCATGTAAAGAGGGTAAATATTATTTGTACATGTGTCATGGTATTAGGATATACATCATTTTTGAGATAGCATGAAACAGTATCCATGCACCATTTGGAATATTCACTTGACATGAAAAAACTCTCTATCACGCTATGGCATCATACAACCATGAATACACGACACGTCCAAGGTAAGAAAAGTGACTATCCCTAGCACTGTCTGCGTGCTATTGTGAGATCCATCATTGAAAATAAAACACAAAAAAGGTGATAAAAGATATTGTACATGAAATTTTTTACATATCTTTATTATATCTATAAATGAACATGTGACACATTAAAAATGAGAAATTAGAATATCCCTGATATGTCTTCATTACATTGTGATATCAATAATTGAATATACAACACATCAATGGCGAGGAAATCAACAATACCTGACATTTTCTACATGAATTCATGAAATACATCATTGAATATGTTAGATAAAAATAGAAATAAAAGATAATTTCCTTGAAAACATTTACACATGGTCCCAAGATATATCAATGAACACATGACACATCAAAGGAAATAAAATAAATTTTCCTCGACAATATCTTCATGTCATAGTGAGATAAAACACTAATAATATAATGGACCATATGTAAGAATGGATTATACTTAGAAAAAGATGTTTGTGCTATCACAATATCCCATATTGATCGTGGGGAACCCTCATGGACAATCAGTGGAAGAAGGCCAAATCCCCCCTTGTAGAAAATTTAAACAAAAACTGTATGCAAGGGAGACTATTATGGTCATAAAACATACACGACACACCCATGAATCCCACGAGATACCACATAAGACATGGTGACATGTATGGTTGGTCCTGAAGGACCCACTAGCATGTCACCCCCATCATAAAAAATGCATAAAACATGTCCAATATGTCTAGGTCTCCCCCTTTGGCCCAAAAAATATAAACATAAGGGTTTTCCATGAAGTGCTCAGGAATCCACACAAGAAAATTTGTTTCTCTCTCAATTCATCATTTACAGGGAGTGTAATTATCTTCAAAAACACTCAAAAAAAGTCAAAATTCACCGAGAACGTGTAAATTAAAGAAGGAAAATAATAAAGAGGAATGGCGAGAGACTCTTATAGTCGTAAAACTCACACATCACACAAGAATGTTGTTGAGAATAACATTAAAAGAAATCATGTTATTTTTAATGTATTTATACATGTTGTAATGATAAAAATTAAAGTCCCTTAGCATGACTTCATGTTTCATAAATACCCCCCTTTAATTTGAAATAGTCCAATAAATGAGGAATTTCAAGGAAGGTATCGTGATCGATGAATTTCTGGTGACACCTATGGAATAACCTACTCTAAGAGTTCACGAAGATGCATGATTTCAAAGACCTATATTTAATCCATATTAGATTCTCATGATACATTCTGTTGAATGAGGTGAACAATAGGGGTTCCAAGGCCGGTAAATCTCCCACCCCAGCACAAAACAAGGGGACACATGTGGATGAACTCTTGGAACCTCGCACTGATGCACCGGTGCACCAGAGTGTATTTCTCAAAGTGACTAATCTAATGACAATAAAATCATCTAATTAATTAAGATCCACGGAACGATCAGAGAAACCATGTAACATGCATGATATGTGATCATTCATAGTGCATTTGAATGATGTTTTAAGGGTCATGTGAAATACATATCAAATGTTTTCTAAAAAAAATTAGACATTAAAAAATATAAAACCAAAAAAATAAGGTATATGTAATTAATGGATATAACAGACACTAAAAAATTGATACTTATCTGAAAACAAATACAGTAATCCTTAATGTTGATTGTATGAACCACATAGGTAATGTGATAGCACCAGGAAATGTCACCCAAAACATGTGATGCTCCTTTGGTATACTATTTAGATCACGTGAAGTCCCCAAGACTTGTTTTAGAAAGTCAAATGGAACCCTATGGGAATTCCACAGAATTCTTGAGAAACCCTATAAGCTGGCCATCCAAGCCTCGAAAGTTCCTCGAAACACATCGTTCAAATCATGTGATTGACCGAGTTCATGTCATATGAGAATCAAGATAGCACTAGGATTTTTCAGTTGATATTGTGATGTTCCTCAAACATGTCATCCATATTTCTTGATGAAATCCATACATGTCACATTTACTATCTCAATGAGCTCCAAAGAGTGTTATCCAACATTCAGATGCCAGTAGGAAAAGTCATCTGGATCATGTGAAGCCCTCTAGTAAAGCCATTTGAAAACTTGTGATGTATTCCCCAAAAAACCGATTCGTTATTTTGATGTCCCATGGACAAGTTGACTTTGACCATATGATAGCCCAAGGAACATCTAAATTGATTTAGAGACAACCCCTAGAGTTGTATTCATTGCCACTAGACATGATCTAGTCAAATTATTTTCATATCATGACATCTAATTGGTGTTTCAACATGATCATATGATTTCTCATTGACATGTCAGTGTTGTCATATGAAAACCTCAGACATGTCTACGTAGGTTGTGTGATTCATCTATGACATGTCCACCTTACTCATAAAAATAAATCCAAGATGAGTCAGTTTATCATATAAAGGACATTGGACATGTCTTCCTTAATTATTCCTACACATCCAAGGAATGTAAATTTTTTGGATCGACGCACTAGGATGTATCTTCAAGACATGATAACATAAAATAATTTGAAAGTGGACAATCAAGATACGTCCAGCAGGAGGCTAAGACCAGTCATGAAAATACCCTAAGACAAATCTACATCATCCAGTAGACACACTCATACTCATACCATGGGGACCACACTTGAGAATTTTTTACCACAATCCTTTTTATAAGGTAATGTCTTTAATGGGATAAGATTACACAATCATGAGGGCCTATTTGTATCAGGATCTCTTCAGGCCCTCAATTTCATAACATGCATATAAAGAATAACATTTGTGGGCATCTCCAAATCTCATTAATCATTTAGAAGATAAATAATGAGTATTAAAAAGGGAATCCTTAGTGTATTAACCCCGAGAAATAGGTCCACCTTATTGTGTAAGACCTGATAAATAGGGAAAACCCAGTGTGTAAGCTCCGACCAAATGAACTATGTGAAATATATTTCCCATCCATGAAGGATATGTAGGATTCATCTATGATGTTAGAGATCCGATGAGAATATATCCAGGTAGAATCCCCAATAAATCCTAAAACCTTGTGGATAATGATAACGTATTTGAGTGTGATCACCTATCTTGGACTATCAATGGGTTAGGGGGAATCTAAACTACGAGAAATCTGATTCATGAAAAAACTGGATATGTAGGGATCCTTTATAATAACTGAGATCAAATTTGCATCAACTTCAGTGTATAACCACCCATTTCTCTGACATTTGAACCATCAGGACCCAATTATTCCCATCATTATGAAATACATATATATCATACAAGTCATGCATCACCCTCAAGACATATCGCATTGACTCTTGAAATGAACTCTAATGCATGTCAACCAACCATCACAATGAAACTAAGAAAAGATAGTTGTATTATGCGACACCCTCTAGACAAGCCAAAAGTGTTCATGAAATTTCTTCTAGTATAAGCCATCTAGGTCTTATAATGTCCCATGACCAATTTTTCCTTAATTATATGACAACCTAAGGATAATCCCAATTGATCATACAATAACCAATTGATGTGTCTACATTGTCACAAAAGAATATTTTGAAAATTATGTTAGTTTCATGACATATTAATAACATGTTGGTATGATCATGTGATTTCCCATTGACATGGAATCATTTTCATGTGGAAGACCACATAAACATATACATAGGTTATGTGAAGCATCTTGGACAAGTATGGTTTACTCATGAGAATACATCCAAGATGAGTCAGTTTATCAAGAGAATGAAATTTGTATTTTTATCTTTGATAATGAATGGAAATCTAAGGAATTTCAATTGATTGGAATGAAACCCTTGTATGAGTCTTACATTACATACTAACACCTCGTACATGTCAAGTGGAAAATCAAGACATTTCTACTATGAAACCAAGACATTTTTGGAAAATACCTTAAGGCATGTCCACTTCACCCAATGGTCATAGTCAGACTCATGCCATGTGGACCCTGGTCAGGAATCATCAACAATATTCACTATTGATAATGTGACAATCCATAATGTCATAGGATTACATGCTCATACAACCCTATTTGTGTCATGATTTCAAGAGGCCCCTCCATGTAATGTGAATCATATATAGAATTAATTTCTTGGTCATAATAATCTCCCTTTAATATGTCATAATAAAGAGAACGAGTATAAAAAAGTGCATTCTTAGTGTGTAAACCCCAACCAATAAGGAAACAGGACTATGTATGCCCCGATAAATAAGGAATACTTAGTGTGTAAGACCCACGCAATTGAACTACGAGAACAGTTATTAATGTCCAAGAAGTATACATAGGATGTATCTTTATGGCCTATGTTCCAATGGACATACATCATACTATAATCCCCAAGAAATAATAAAAACTCAAGGATAATGATAATGTTTCTGAGAATGATCACCTACCTTGGACCATAAATGGGTTAGGGTCAACTGAACTATGAGAAATATTATTCTTACAATAAATACGATACATAGGTTACCTTTCAAAGGACTGAGATCATATGGGCCTCTACTTTGGTGTATATCCCCTCATGTATCTAACATTTCAACCTTCAAGAACTCATCATTACTATAGATCATTCACTCTTCCTCTTCTAATCTCATAGGAGAAGAGGGATCATACAGGGGAATCATTTTATGTATCTGTCTTGATTGTTACCTCGAGTACCTAAAAAACATCAGTGGGTTTGGGATGAACTAGACTATGATGAATCTGATTCCAATTACAAAATTGGATATGTAGGAATCTTTTCTAAGTCTATATCTCAGTTCCATATCCTTAATGATATATTTAATCATGCATCTCAAAGGGAAACATAAATTTTTAAGCCCAATACAGATATCCTCTAATGTAATGTGTTCAGTATTCTAATACCTCTTGTTTCTCAAACCGATCCAGAATCACATGAGCATAGAGACTAGTGATAATTATACAAATAATGTAATGATAATTCCCCATGTTGGGGTAACCATTAGGATGTAAGTATGACTACATCTCATCTCAAACCAAAGGGTCACACTCTCGATGAAGAAATACATTGATGTGTCATATCTAATATGAAAAGGAGTCTCATTTTATGAACTACAAAGACTTTGATTCAATCCACACATAGGATATGTAGAATGCCTCACTGTGGAACAAGATCTATATTTACATCCTTTTCTCATGACGTTAAAATTCATGGATGTGTCCAGTCAAATGACCATTAAACTATTTCAATTGAACATCTTGGGTTTTGGTAACTATTTTCATAGGACATGTAGGACACCTCATAGTTGTTAAATCACATCTTCAAGATAGAAAATGCATTGTGGGATAGAAAAAAAACTCTAGAGTTCCTGAATATGGTGACAACCCAAAGAAAAATAAATAAATAAGAGACTGATAGATAACCTATGATATGCACAAAATTTCTCATGTAAATACATTTTCATAGTAATTTCATTTTAATAGGGGTAACCAATCTCGTATTGGAGTCCCATAGTAGCTAACAATTCACCCTAAAAGGGTACGATGAGCCCAACCTCCCACCCATTCGACCAATGTGAGTTTATATGTGTTATTGGGTGTGAAACCAAAATGGAAAACTTGCCTTTGGAATGAAGGTCCATATATATTTATGGATATGGGAACAATAAATAATTAATAGGGAAGATTAATAAATGTGAAAGTGAATGCAAATGATTTACAAAATTATTGAACTACCCAGATTCAATCAAACTAAAAGGACAAAAACCCATCCATGTTTCTTTTCATGATGAAACAAACTCACATTTAATCATGAATGGAATATAATTTAAGAATAAAAGTGAAACCATTTGATCATTTAGATACGGAACTCCATGAAAAAATCATTCCATCTATTTTTATGTTTTGGAGGAAGTTGACACGATAAAGAGTACTTGGTAGAGAAAGATGCAGATGTGTTCCCAGTACCAAGAACATTTTTGAGTTTATCATTACTCTATTTTGTTTTTTTACATGATGTTTGGATCTAGTTTTTTTATTTGATTTTATTTATATTTATTTCATGATATGTTATAAATCATATAAAATTTTAAAAAGGAATACATCATTTATAATCATGATTCATTATTCCTTGATGCAATTAAAACCATATAGGTGACTTAGTGTCATCCAAAGGGAATAACATCTTGAAATAAAATATAGAATAATTTTATTTCTGTACATGATGATGTGTTTTTTTGGATCATATATTTTTTGGATTGATCAATTTAGTAGTTGAGATGGTTATGAAAATAGTTAGGTGGAAAAAGATTTCGGCTTGTTCCAAGTGCTGAATGGTGTGCTTTTGTGCCTGATGAGAGGTGGTAGTGGGGTTTTCAAATTTTGGTGATTGTATTAGGTTATTTTGTATGGTCTATGGTAGCATTTTAGAATCGATGATATCATTTAGAGGTATCTTAAGAGGTGTATGTTCAAACCCCTTCAATTTATTCATGTTTCATTTTCCAATACCAAATATAATAATTTTTTTGAAATGTATATAATGTAATAGAATGGCTTTGTGATGTATTAAATTGATGGTTGTGTGGTTAGAATGTGTATGGAGGAGGTCCCAGAGGGTTTAGTGAAGTTGGAGTTAAAAATGTTCAACATCTAGGATATTTATATCCTAAAATTTTGGGATACATTATTAATTTGTGCTTTTTGGATTTTTTGGTTACCCATTTATGTCTTGAGCAAGGAGATAGAAAAATAAGGATGGGGTTTAATGTCATAAAATAGTGACTTCAGAAATTTTTTAATTCTAGATGAGGTTGAATTATTTTTGGTATGAAACGGATTCACAACATAAAATCAAATTTTACATCTTTTTATGTATGTGTCTTTCATGATTCACGTCATAAATATATAATTTAAAATTTGAATTAGAGGTATCACATCTGGTATATATGTTATCATCCATATTAATTTCTTCTAATTAGGCCAATGTTCCTCTCATTAATTGATGAACCCTATGTGATTTTGGGATACCTTCTACATTATCATCTCTAACCTTCATGATAAGGTTTTAATGGTGGTGATTTGGTTTTCAATGGTCATCCCTTAAAGATTTATCTATATTTCTATTGATCTTAACTCAGATATCCTATATGGAATTGTGTGTTTGTTTTGGGGGTGAATAAAAAAGTGTTTTTATGATCCAATTATGTGGTGTAGGTTTATTTTTGGTTTCCATTATGGCTGTTAGTTTTAGTTTATTAATATTCTCTCTATGGTGTGATGTAGTGTCCAAAAGATTCTTCCTAGTTAGGGATCCCTATCAACTCTATTATACATGATATATGTGTGGATTTCAAGATTAGTATTTTCTTTTGGGTTTGTATTAAGGGTTGTATTAATAAAGATATATAATTGGAAAACCATAAATTTTCGGTTATGGGGGATATATTTCATACATTATTTCATTGATATATATTGTGGATTATAGTATGGGTGATTATTTCAAATAAATTAAAAAGAATGTTGGAATATATTTTTCACATTATTTGAAACGTTCTCAGACCAATTCTGAATTTTTTATTTCACCCTAAATAAATTCTAAGAACATATATTTGGATAATAAATTTTTTTTCTAAGGAATCTAGTTTTTGTGATTATACGCATTCTAAATAAATTGGAAATGTGATAAAATCCACTACATAAATTGTAGAATCTATGATATAGTGTTGTTATTTTTATTTTCATTTGTTGTATTTCCCTGTATGATTTTCTCTATTGTGTGGTAGTGTAACTGATCGACTTGTTTTCATGATAAGCGGGGTTGTTATTTGGTGGTCGGTTGGTATGGAGTTGATATGGGTCATTGTGTGATGTGATATGTGAGGTTGTGGTGCACTGTGTTCGTGGTATAAAGAGTTTGTGGTTCATAATAGAGATGATATATTGTTGTGATGTGTGGATGTTGTAATGTGTGGTTGTTGTAGTCATATAGTTTTGATGTTTTGGCATGGCTACAATAGTTCATGTCAAATGGGAGAGTTGTTGGCTGATATGGGTATGATAGTTTCCCGGTTAGTCATGTTATAAATGATGATACATAATCAAATGAATAAATTAATTGGTTTCTTTTTTTATATGGTAAATCTATTAAATGAAATGGATAATAAATTAATTGTTTTATAAATTTGGTATATGTGTCCTAGTAATTGAATGTAAGTGGGAATTGATTAATATAAAAAATTGTAGAACTGGTAAATGATGGTGGAGAAATTATTTCCTTATGTGGTTGTTGTCTGGTGAGTTTTTATAGGGGAGGAAGTGGTTGTAATATTAAATAATTTTCATAGTCATGGTGATGTGGTGTGAACTAGTGTAGTATATGTGAACCCATAGGTTGGGTATTGTATGTTATATTTATATCATTTAACATTATTTTTTTTATATTTGTGCCCCAATATAGTTGGATAACCCTACCAATTCTCACAGGTTCTAGGTTCCATGTTTTTTCTACAAAATTTATGATGGTGGTGATACTGATGACTGGTTACCCCCACTCCCCCAATCTTCATTCAGTAGTGATGATTGGAGTTGGTGTTTTTAACTACCAATCAGTGTTGGTCTTGGTGTTTTTGGGTGAGATTTTTTGGTATGAGGCTATCATGTGATGTGATATGTGATGGGTGTCATGTGTGGTGGGAAGAGTCAATGAGGTTGATGTTCATAATATTTTGACACATTATTTATATGTAAAAATTGTTTTCTGAATAAATGTATATTATATAATATAATAGACATAAAAATTATGTAAAACAAAAAAAAATACTTCATTTCATTACTATATAAATTTCCATTAATAAATAATGAAACCACTTAAAATGAAAACATTATACCTAGAAAAAATATAAAATAGAAAAGCCTGATGGGAGAAGTGGGATCACCCGAATTAACTACAATCATCACCCCCACTACAACTACATTAGAAAAGAAAAGAAAAATATTAGTAAACTATGAAAATTTATAGAAAATGGAAATATTTAACCTTGAGAGGAATTTATTTTAATATTAAATTGAGTAATTTTTAGGAATTTTTTGGGGATATGTGATCATTGGAATAGTAACCTGGCCATTGGAAATAGTGTCCTCACCATTCAGAATAGTAACCTGACCGTTGGAATATAAATTCCCCCTAAAAATAATAAACTATTATATAAATTATATTTATTAGGATTAAATTAATTAAAAATAAATGTAATAATTTCCAAAAAAATATAACAATTATAAACTCAAATAAATTATAAACGAATTTTTAATAAACTATATATTAATATATTTTGTAAAAATCATTACATTTATATTAAAAATTAAAATTAAAATTATCATAATTTTATATTTGAACAAGTAAATATAATTTTTTAAGTGATAACATCAAAAGTATCCTAGGTTAATTTTTTTGCTAATTTTATGAAATACGTCATTTTTTGTGTAGATAGTAAAAATATAGTTTTCCCCTAACTGGTATAACTCAAATTACCTAATTCATGATGTAATAATTAGATAATACATTATATAAATTTAGGATAGGAAATAATATATTTAATTTCATAAATGGTTCAATAAAATACAATAAAATCAATTTTCAAACCTAAAAAAGCACATTCCAAAACGAAATTGAAAAGTGATTCCATAAAATAACAACTATTCATTATTTCAACTTTACTTTTTATAAAACTAATTAATTTAAATTATAATAGTTATTTAATGTCTTAAACATGATATATATTATATTAATATTTGACTAAATGTTTTAAAAATTCAATATTAATAGTTTTACATTTGATATTTTATATTATTCAATATTTAATTATAAAAATGCACCTCTCCTCCATTATAAAAAACCCATCTCCCTCCACTTGGAAAACCACTCCTCCCACCCTTTTCAAACAAAAATATCTGAAATCAAATTCCATCTTAAGCCTCTTATAATCCATAGGGTATTTCTATAAAAATCTATCTCCAATCAAGAAGGAGTTATACTATTGTACAAGAGAAACAAAAATTAGGATTAAGAAAGTTCTCATCCACTTTCATCTCTTTTTATTTCTTCTTCCCCATAAATTTTTTTCCTCCAACCATTTCTTAAAAAAACATAAAAAAATTAGTTATGTTGTAATTTAACATTATATTAATTATGTTAACCTATTGTATGTATTATACAATTATATATATAAATTTTAATCTTCTCTTTCTCGTTATCCGGATAATGTCCCATCGATGGTCAGTTAACACCATGAAGATACATTTCCATGATAACACATATAACCATCATCATGGATGAATATTATAAAAAATATATAATCTATTAAAATTTTATTATATTAATTATCTTAATCTATAAATAATTATACTAATGTATAATTTACATTTAATGAAATAGGGAAATCATTCTAAAATGGAAATTTTTTAAGTTAAACGTGATATCAAAACACTTTGATTTCATCAATGAAAATAATGAAATATAATCCAATGATTACAATTTATTAATATTATTATAAATGATTGTAAATATATTGAGGATAAATATTTTAATAAATCTAGGAATATAATTTAGTGGAAACAAAATGATGAAATTAGGATTGAATTGAGGTATTGGGATTCTAAAACCTAGTTCCATTTCTGTAGGGTTTTCCCTATTTATTATAATTTCACCATTGATATTAATTTAATTTTCCATAAATGTAATTTCATTGTTTTAAACTTTTTTTTTCAAGGATTAACATGTTTCCACCATGGTTTTATGAAAAATATATTTTTTTTCAAAAAGTACTCTTCTTTATAAAACACATCTTCAATCCCTTGAGATTGTTTCTTCTTCACTAAAGATCGATGATTGTTATACCAATTATGTTTTTCCCTTCTCATTTGGTTACACCAAATTTAATTTAGTAATTTATTATTTATGATATTCTTATGTAACCCATTACATTCCATGGGTTATTTTATGACTACGATAATCAGATGTTTAATGTGGAATGCATTATTACTTAAATTATATGATGTGATGGGAGTTACTAAAATTATATATCACTATAATGAATTATATAATGTGATGTATCTACTGTGAAAATGTGAAATATGCATGAACATGATTCTATATTTTTTCACAATTATTATTTTATATGTATGCACATATTTTATGCCTGAACAAGATGATAGATTATTTTACAACTATGAGTGGTATTTGACCACTAAAACATGTGGTTTCATTTTTTATACTCTACCATATTCCATGCCTTTATCAATTGTTTCCCTCATTATATAGATGATGATTCTATAATTAGTTATGAATATTATTATTATTCTCACTCATGTTATATTTATTCATGTCATTTATTCACCCTCTTACTAGGCCTTCAGATCACCCCTATCATTGATGTATATCTTTAAGTTATTAGTTGTAATATGATGAATGAAAGACCACTGAAAATATAAAAGAATACATAATTAAATAATTATTATGTTTTATTATTTAAATATTATGTATGAGGCTAATATTCAAATGGCTCAAAACTGTTTAATCCTGGATTTGTAACACTATTATGGTTTATAACATTAGAATGATGTAATCAACATGTAAGAAAATGTATTGCCTCCACAGTGGTTATATGAAGATAGTATAGTTAATTTGTGAATTTGGATAAGATAACATTATTGAAAATCCTTAAGATAATACTATGTTTTTGTAAAAATCCCCTAAAATTTATTTTAGAAAAATAAAAAACATATGGATCATATATGATTTGCCTTTAAAGTTATTTATAAAAAATAAAAAATTATTTATTCATTATTTGATCAATTAAATTTTTTCAAACCTGTTCTATTTTAGAAAAAGTTGTGATCTAGGAGAAACGAGACCAACAACCTAATTGAGGGAAAACATAATGATTGTCCGAGAGATATCCCTAATTCCATGGGAGGTGGAGTTCAAAAAATTATTGAAATGCTTACCCAATTTTCTCAGTATATAGATAATAACATGAACTATATAGAATTTCACCTTTACCTATATAGGATCAACATGAATCTATGTATTTTGTGGAAAAGACCCCCAATGCTTAGTGGAACTTCAGATCCACATGTCCAAACACTGTGGTTTAACTCATTGGAGAAGGTATTTTCAATGATACATTATTCTCTTAATGAGAAGGTGACACTGGAACATTATGATTTAGATATATAATTCCATCAATGATGGGAATTGATTAGGAACATGAATACAAATAAGGAAATATAATTTATGGAGTGGGAAGAAAATAAGAAAATATTTATTACTATGTATTTCCCTCAAACTCTTCAATGAAAAATGGATTAAGAATTCAATAAACTGAAGTAGAATGAAGGATAATCTGTTATGTCATACGAGTCAAACATGACACGGCTTTCAAGATATTCCTTGGGGTTTCTTATCAACAATGATAGAAAATTTATAGATTATTTAGGGCCTTAAAACCACACCTTTAAAATTCTCTAACTATCCAAGACATTGTGAGTTAAGAAGAAGTGTATAGATTTGCTCTAATATTAGTGATAGGGTTTAGAGAATGGCCACATAGTTATAGAGATAACAAGATAATAATGTATTTTCATGTGGTTGGTTCAAGAACTATAGGAGGAAAGAGGATCCAACTAAACACATGTCAAAAATTGGGGAAGTATTCTTATGGAAATTGTCTCAATGGGACTAAGAAATTCATCATATATAGGAGAGAAGGCCAAAAAACTCATGAATGTCTAAGAGTTATAAAGAAGATGGGAAAATTATGGGGACAAATAGGGAACCTCCAAATGCACCACACATGTTTCAATGCATCAACTTTAGGGATCTAGGGAACAATTGAGGCCAGTCCACTAAACCTTGAGTCTTTGATGGTAATTAGCGCTAGTAGGAAACAAAGCCAAAGGATAAAAGGAAATATTTTACCATATCTTATTCCCACTAGGTTAAATACCCTTAGTGGGAGGTGAATTATGGAATGACAGGTAAAACAACTATGCATTTAGATCTTATTCCATTGTTAAACAAAACACTCTTCTCTCCTTATCCTATAGAAATGTATGAACCGAAATGAAATCATCAATAGGATATAGAGATTCTACATAGTTCACCCTCACAGGGTTATGTCCAAGGAGAATATAATGTAAATGTGCTAATGTTACAAATTCACTAAGTATCATTGCCCAAATACAGTGTTCGATCTAGATCACTACTATTCCCATGCTCACTGCTTTTACAAGGTTTAAGGTTATCTCACTACTTTCAAAGGGTTACTCCCCATGTCTCTTTCTCCATATCACTACTAATGGAAAGGATTTTTTCCTTTCTCTTTCTTTTTGTCACTACTCTTGGAATGTATTCACCCACAGTTTATCAACATTAGGTCCCATCATTATCAATAATGAATACATTCATAATTTTAGATGTATCATTTATTGTTGTTCCACATTCATCCAATTTATGAATACCTCATAACTGAATTTCATTGGATAATCCCTTTTATAGCACATTCAAAATTCCGACTGTCTTTGTGAAGATCCTTCATTTTCAATCATTAAATGGCCTTCATGAACCACCTTCTTTCATAAATCTCACTTATCCTTTGAAAAGAATCTTACATTCCTGAAGAACAATTATAATTATTGAAGAACAAAACATTCTATTTTATTTTTATATCATTCATGAACTCACTTAAATTCACGATGATTAAATAATTCAGTTTGCAATAATAGTCGTCACAAAACTTTTCACATGAACAACATTTTAGAACATCCTTTGGAAATATAGAGCTCTAAGATCATTATTAAGACTCACTAATTTTTTGAAGGGGTAGAGGCCTATTTATAGGCCTTTCCTAAAATTCCATAATCTTCCAGTAATGTCATCACTATTTCATGATGTTCCATTGATTCCACCATGGTACTCCCCTCTCCACTAAGATCTCTAAAAATTCGTTATTTACGATGCTCATCATAAAAAAGGGCTCACTATCGTAATCCATCACACCTTTATGAGTAACCCTTTGTAAAGCCTAATCTATTAAAAACACACGAATTTTCCATATTTTTATAAGAACTTACATGAAATAAACTTTTCACAATGCAATTCATACTCCAACTTTTGGACACCAAAACTATGTAAAACACTAGGAAACAACATGACCTTGTGTACGCAATTTTTTGTACCAATTCCAGTGAATTGACTCATTTTTCTTGGATCGTTTTCAATATATCATGTCACCTAACACTGTAAACTCCAAAAATTATTATGGGAAAGTTATTTTTAAACAAACACAATCAACCTAGAAATGATGCAATTTTATCTTGAGGGGTTTTTTCAAAACACCATCATTACTGGTGAAGAAAATATTAAAAACAAAATAACAAAATGTACACTTACTATTATATATGGAATATAATTTTTTTAATTGATTATTATTTTATGCATTCCATAATATAAAACATGATTTCTATAAATATTTAATAAAATCCTCAATACATTGAATTTTTGATATTTGTAAAAAACCTAGCAGTGTTATCAATGTAATCCAAGTGTTGGAATAATCTCCTATTGGTGTATGTAGGAATATTCTTCCAAAAAATCGCATTATACATCCCTTTATGGAATTAGATTTTATAATAGTAATGGATTGGATATCATTATTTAGATCAATAATTAACCATTCAGAATAGGAAAAATCATTTCATATTCACAACTATCCAGTGCTCCTCTACTATTGTAAAGATGATCATGAACCTCATTTGGAAAATACACCAATAGTGTGGGTTTTGATACCCTATGAAGAAGAATACCTTACTCAAATGGTTGGATAAAAGGTGGATATCAACGTAGAGGAAATACCTTTTTTAGGGATGAATCTAACATATTTTTTTAAGAGTTACACAAACATTCTCTAGATCATGAGGTAGAGTTATCAATAGAGCTTATACCATATGATACTCTTATCACAAAATTCCCCAACGTGATGGACCAAATAGAACTGGAGGAGCTAGTAAATCAGTTCCAAGAGAATTTTAAAAAATGTTTCATACACCCAAGTGCATCCCCTTGGGGTTTTCTAGTTATCATTGTCTTGAATAATGATGGATCAATTAGGATATGTATTGATCATACCGTGATTCACTTTTTCATTTTCACCCTTACACAACCATGATAAACATGCTTCGTATTAATATTTATAAAAATAATAACAAATTTCACAGTATTTTTGACAAATTTTTTTATTACAATTAATAAGGGGAATGTCACTTGTTTTGATTAATTCATTGTAGGAGGAGGTGATTTTGAGTCACCATAGACGATCGAGATGGAAATGGGCCAAACTACATGGCATACCATGATAAACATTCAACAATTTGGATCATTAAGAAAATTAGGTTCCTCTAAATGTGATGCAAATTTGTGTTCCTCTCCAAAACATCATTTACTGTAACCCATATCATGGAATAGAAGCTCAATTCGTCCATCTAATGGCCTACCCAAACCATTCTGTCTAGGGGACAGAATCTTCCATAATTTAAAAGTTTGATTTGGGATTTTGAACATATCTCCCAATATAGATGTATAATTGCCTCCAAATTTCCATGGAGATAGTAAAATGTCCATAAAACAACGTTTCACTATTTTCTAAGTCGTGATATGGATTCCTATGAGTCCAAAACTGAGACACATGTTGTATCTCCAAAACAGGGTGCTCAAAACCATATCCCAGTTTAACTATAAAAAAGAACCATGAGAACCTCATTTGTAAGTTCAAAATAGGAGCCAAGATCTTCCATTTTGGAGTCTTAGACTAGTCTTTTCATCATCTTAGGAGTTATGGGGGCCCCTATCCTCATAGGGGGATCTATGATGAAGAAGGAGTTCTACACTACTTTCCTCCTCATCTCAATGTTGGGCTAATCGTTGGGTGTTCATTATGAGGGAGCTACACGTCTTGTAATGGGAGTTCCGGAACATGTACTTTTATTTTTTTGATGTATTTTTGGTTTGAAAACATTTCATTCAGAATAATATTACTTTGATTCATCTTTTTTTTATTTAACCAAATGAAATACTATTTACTATTAACCGATCGGTGTGTGGTTTTGATTGTGTGACTTGTGTTATTACGATAGGACAACACAAGAATCTGTTACTTCTCCACTTATTTGGTATTTATATATAATTTTGAATCTATTATACCTTGAATGTGATCTGGACCTTGGATATATAATTGTTATGTCATGGTTTGTCTCAACATGCTTTGATATAAGAACATGGAAAGTAATAGGGATTCTAATTAATTTCAACCAAATACATACATAAAACCTTAATTAATCTCCAAGAACAATGAAATTTAAATGTGTTTATTGAACACACAATGATACATTTTATCTCATAATTATAAAACATGATTGTTCCTTGTCAACTATTAAACTCTTTAATGAAGACATTTTATTTTTAAAACTATTTTCAAAACCACATCGAATTTTAGTCCTTTTTATTCAAAATACAAATTATAAACCTATCAAAACTTCTTGAGGTAAAACCTAGAGTGTTTAAAATCCTATTAATCAATATTAAAATCATAATAAATTTGATGTGAATGAAAATACTGTAGAATGTTCAACCATTTTCAGGGCGCACTTTGGTTTTTAGTGCCTGTTTTTGATAATATTTTTGTAAAGTTTCTTGAATATTTATTTGTTTTATCTTCTATGATTAAAATTCATTTGTGTTATTGTATATGTTTGGTGTGTGACACGTTCTATAGAAGGGGATTTAGCAAATTTTTAACCCGAACTGGAGAGGATCCTATGCCAACGACACCGAGACACACAAGGCAACACTTTGGAGTAAAGACCACAAATTGAAAATCTTATTCACCCTTCTTCTTCTAGAACAGAAATAAAAATTGAAATAATATTTTATAAAATGGATGAAAACATAGAACAATAAAATATATAACCGCACCAGATTTCAATATCTAACCCACTTACATTCAATTATAAGGGGAGGCACCCAATTCTGAACTAAAATTGGTTTAATTCATCTATTACCAAAATTATATGAATATCCTAGAGATGAAAAACATAATCATTTAAAATAATTTTATACTTTTATTTCACATTAAAACTTGAAAATTTAGATGAAGAATAAGTAAATCTTAGGGAATTTCATTTATCATTAGAAGACACTTCAAAACAATGGATTTATTAGGTTAATTCCCTAATAAGAGGTTGGGCGGACATGAAACACCTTTTTCATGAAAAATATTTCACAGCCTCTCAAATTACAACAATAAAGAAACAAATATGTGGTATCAAACAATATCAAGGGTAAATAGTTCATGTCTATTGGGAATGATTTAAAATATTATGTTCAAGTTTTCCACACCACCAAATTAGAGATCAACTTTTATTATAGTATGTTTATGAAGACTTAATTCCAATTGATCCTAACATGATTGTTTCTACTACAGGTGGTTCACTAGTGGACAAAACCTCAATCACTGCAAGGAACCTAATTGAGAACACGGAGCAGAACACTCCAAAATTTGGAACATGAACTAGTATACCCATTCAAGGTGTCCATGAGGTACAAAGCACCAAATTCGAGAAAAAGGTGGACACAAAGTTCAAAGAGGTATGTAAACTTCTTCGACAACTTTCTCCTTACCAATGAATGTCACAATGTCTTCCTCCCATCCATTTTGGTATATGTTCTGCTGACACCCAATACTCTAACTAATTTCCCTAATTGAGAGAAACATCTGAGAGTTTTGAGGAAATATATCCATGCTACCCATATAACCAACCATTTAGGAAAAGGCCATACTATTCATCTACCTATAGGTTGAAAGAAGAAAAGGAATATATGTAATGGGTATTCAAACCAACCATAACTACAATGGAACAAACCGAGTTAGAGTAGTCATCCCCCACCACCTAGAAGTCCTTAACCATAACAAAGGTTGTTCCAATAAAACCCTACAATACCTGATCATAGCCTAGAAGATATGATTAAATAAATGTATTCCAACAATATCCAATTTCTACAAACCACTCAGGCAACCACAAAAGACCTCAAAACCAAATTAGGTGAACTAGCTAACTTGATGGGGGGGAATTCAAAGTCATTGGTCGGGTAAAATACCATATCAGACATTATTCAACACTAGAGTTAAAGGAAAAGATAGTTGCATTACCCTTAGGAGTGGAAAACAACTATAAATTAAAATGAATCATCCATTAGAGTCATCTCCTCTTGAGGAAAAACCCACCCCAACCATTAAAAATGTTCCAAATATTGAAAAAATAATTCTTGAGAGAATCCCTTCCAAAGGAAAGATTTTTTATGTTGATGAGTCTCCCAGACAATCCATTTCTCTACCATTTCCCCAAAGGGCCACCCAACCTAGAAAACAAAAGAAAACTAAACTCGGTAAATAAATTTTGGGTCCTTTCAATAAAGTGCATGTAAACATCCCATTAATTGATGCAGTGAGACAAATTCCAAGATATGGAAAGTTTTTATAGAATATGTGTACACATCAAATGTGTCTTCATGGTGATGAGAAGGTAAGCTTGGGGAGGAGTGTCTCAACATTTATTGAACCATCACAACATACCAAATGAAATTATCCTGGAACCTTCTCGATTCCATGCACCATAGGGGAGTATTCATTTTTTATTTCTATTCATGATTTAGTTTCTTCCATAAATGTGATTCCTCACTCCTTTTACTCTTTATTTCATGTTGGATAATTGAAACCAAATGGGATAGTCGTTCAGCTAGAAAATCAGAGTACACTACACCATTCTAGTTTGTTAGAGGATGTTATTGTTAGGGTTCAAAATTTATTTTCTCCTCTTGATTTTAATTTTCATAAAATGGAGGATGATAGGATTAATATACATGCCCTGATTATATTGGGGAGACCTTTTTTAAAACAACCAAAACTATAATTAATGTTCATAATGGAACATTATTTATGAATTTTGGGGGTGATATTTTCCACATCAACATCCAGGATGCCATGATGCACCCCTCAGAAGAACACTCATCTCTCTCGGTTAATTCAATTGATGTACTCCCTTCCCCAGTAAAACAACTTTTCTTTCTCTCAATCCCCTTTCTGAGTTTTCATCATTGATTGAAATTCTAGGAAATGAATCTTTCATTGATTGATATAGTGTTCTAGAGAATTCGCATGCATGTTTGTTAATTGATTATTTTTTTAACACTGAGTTTCCAATGACCATCGATGATATTACTAAAATTTTAATATCTCATTCCTCATCAATGGATGATTCTATTGAGTATTTAGATGAGATTATTGACCTCTAAATTTCACTCACACTCCCATAAACCCGGAATCAACCTAAATTGGATCTGAAACTACTACTTTATCATTTAAAATATTAATATCTTAATAATGGAAACATGTTTCCCATCAAAATTGCTAGTTCACTCCCACCTGAACATGAATTGTGACTGATTGAAAATTTTAGGGAGTATAAACATGCTTTGGGATGGACACTTACTGATATTCCTAGTATTAGCCCATGAATTTTCACACATCATATTTCATTAAATGATGAGGATAAACTAGAGAGTAAGTAACAATGTCGACTAATCCTAAAACTCTTAGATGTTATAAAAAAAGGTTGTAACAAAATTATTGGCTACTGGAATCATTTACCCCATATATAACATCCAATCGGTCAGTCTTGTTCAATTAGTTCCAAAAAAATTGGTCTTATAATAATCAAAAATTAAAACAATGAATTGGTTCCAAATATTGTGCAGAATAGTTGGTGTGTCTGCATAAAATATCACCAACTAAACTAAAACACTAGGAATGACCATTTCCCTTTTTCATTCATTGACCGAATTCTAGAGAGGCTAGCGGGTAATTCCCACTACTAATTTCTTGATTGGTATTCTATATACTTTCAAATCCATATTTCCCTAGAGGACGTGGAAAAGATGACCTTCACTTGCCTCTTTGGCTCATTTTCATATAGTAGAATTCCATTTGGTCTATGCAATTCTCCGGGTACATTCCACTGATGCATGGTTAATATTTTTAGGATTACCTGGAGAATTGGATTGATGTTTTCATGGAATATATCACTCTTTATGGCTCATATTTTGATAAATTTTAAAGTAGAATTTTATTATTCCTATGTCGGTGTATTGAAAATAATCTTCTATTAAATTATGAGAAATTCTTTTCCATGGTGTGGAAAGGTATAATTTTGGGGCATGTAATTTTTGGGCATGTTATCCCAGTATATAAGTAAAAAGTGTATGTCATTTCTTTCTTATCATTCCCTAAAAATTTATGGGATGTTTGGTCTTTCATAGGTTATGTTGTATTTTACTATCTTTTCATTCCTGACATTAGTAAAATTGAACTCTTTCTCTCTCTCCTGATTACTCCAAAAAGAAAAAGAATTTTTTTTTGATAATTAATGTGAAGAAGAATTTAATAAGTTAAAATGGAGTCTCACTTAACCCCCAGTAATCCAACCACCTTGGTGGGATTTACCATTTGAGCTCACGTGGGATGCTTCTTACTATGTAGTTGGGGAAATGTTATCACAATGGGTCAATCAAGCTCCGCATTTCATTTCCTATTCTTCAGGTATAATGGACCATACCCAATAAAACTACACCACAAATGAAAAATAATTTCATGACCTTGTGTTTTGGCTTTGATAAATTTAGGTCATATGTTTTAGGATCCAAATTCATTGTGTTCTCAGATCATTCAGCCCTCTGGAATATTCTTAAGAAACTAGAATCCAAACCTCATCTCATTCGCTAGATGCTCCTCCTTCAAGAATTCAATCTAGAAATTAGAGATAAAAATGGGGTAGAGAATTTAGTATTTGACCATATCAGTAAGGTTCCCCCATCATCGTGCATTGACTCATCCCCTTGTATTCCTATAGATGATATGTTTCCCGATCAGCAACTGTACCGAGTGTAAAATGAAATTCCTTGGTATGCCAAAATTGTAAATTATTTTTAAGTATCATGAATTCCTACTGATTTTAAGAAAAACCGATCCATTCATCTATTGTATGAGTCTCGTTGGTATATTTGGGATGGCCCCTACATATGGTGCACATGTAGTGATCAAGTCCTTAGTTTTTGTGTTCCCGATAGAGATATTCAGTCTGTCATTAGATTCTGCCACACTCTTTCATGTGCGGGCCACATTGGTCCCCAATAGACTGCTCACAATGTTCTGGATTCTATTATCTTTTGTCCAACACTCTTTCAGGATGGAAATAATTTTTCTAAATCTTGTACTCATTACTAAAGAATGGGTAATGTCTCTAAAAGAAATGAAATTCCACACCAAAAATTTCTCTTTCATGTCATTTTTTATTTTTGGGGCATTGACTTTATAGGGTCCTTTCCTAATTCTTTTAGAAACATGTACATTTCTCTGGTAGTTGATTACATGTGAAAATGGTTAGAGGCATGATCCATATGGATGGATTATTCTAAAATAGTTGTAGAATTTATGAGAAACCAAATTTTTTGTTGGTTTGTCTTACCTAGGTTCATCATAAATGACTAGGGTTATCATTTATAAAACCTAACAATGAAATCACATTTTAATCAGTATGGGGTCGGTCATTGAGTATCTACTGTATATTAGACACAGACCAATGGTCAAGCCAAGGTTTCAAATAGATAGGTAAAAAATATTCTGGAAAAAATAGTTCAACCCAATAGGAATGACTGGAGTCTTAGACTTGATGATTCATTATAGGCTTACCATACTACTTTTAAAACCCAAGTTGGAATGTCACCATATAGGATTGTTTTTGGAATGATTTGTCACCTTCCTGATGAGATTGAGCACCGAGCCTACTGGTCCATCAAACAATGTAAATCCAATATTTCTAGGGAAGGTGCTCAATGGAAGTTATAGATTTAGGAGCTGAAGGAAATTATAAGAGATGCATATGAGAACTCCATGGTTTATAAGGAGCGAAAAAAGGCTTCCCATGAACATCTCATCCTTCATCATCAATTCCAAATTGGGTAGTAGGTCCTCGTATATGATGCAAGGATGATGTTTCATCTAGGTAAGCTTCGTTCCCGCTATTTTGGACCAAACACTATTACTAATGTATCTTCATTTAGAGTTGTTCAGGTTTGAAATAAAGAAACTAAGAAAACCATCACATTCAATGGAAAGTGGCTAAATCACTTCTAGAGTTCCTCATGGAGGAACTACGTATTCAAGAAGAAACATACCAATGAAACCCACCAGGTTTAATCTATCCTACCCACATTCTGTTTTTTTACAGTGAGGACACTGTATGTTCTAGGTATGGGGGATGGGTACATTCCTAGGTTAGTTATGAATTTTATTTTATTTTTGTTGAATATTATTTTCACTTTCCCCAAATTTTATCCCACTCTTTTGTGTTGGAATATTAATTTTAACATGGAAAAAAGATGACCGATTTAAAATAATTCCAAATAAATTTTCATTCTTGAGTTAATTGTGTGGAAAATTCCATTGATTTTGAAAAAAAAAATCAAATTAATGTTGGCATGGAATCTTTTTCAAGAATTTATTTTTTTAAATCATTCTTAGTTGTTTAATGGATTTTGGAAATCCATCCCTCATTAGCACAAACTAATATTACAATCCCTTACCCGAGGGATATTCTATGTCATTTTTTTCTTATTCGTCCTTTTAATAACATTATTGAGAGTCTATGGTCATGTAGAGAAACTTTAAATTGCCTGGATTCTATTTGAATACATAATATTCAATTGTTCTACATTAATGATATATATCATCATTCATTGAAAATCACATTTTACAATTAACCTCTATTTTTCCAACCTTGATATTTTACCATTACTAATCCTTAAAGACCATGAAATTCTAGTTAGGTAGCTACATTACAATCTTATTTATCCCTACCAACCCATATCTTATGTAAATTCATGGTTTACTTTAAAAAGTTTTGGGGGAGAGGGTGTTTCCATCTGAATTATTATTTATGAGTCATTTTTATGGATTGAAAGAAAGGGTTCCAACATTTTCCTTGGGAAGTGGGTTCACAATCCATACTGTATCATTTTTTTACAAAATTTACCTTTTTATCTCTAATAAAAATTATAAAAAATAGTTCTGTACATTGAAAAAAAACATAACAAAAAGAAAATGACTAATGGGTAAAAGAAAATGTTTATTCGTTATTATTCACTGATCAGTTCTGACCCACAAAAATGGACAATGGGGATATTGAGTTTGAAGTGATACAATTTTTGAGGGGATGAGTGTGTAAAATCATTATGAACTCTTTCATAATTCTGACATGTTTTGTACTTAATAGTTTAAACACATTTAACACCCCAAGGTTTTGAAAATAAATATAGAATTAAATTTTATAATCTGACCATTAAACACAAATTTTTCTCTTCTATATTTGGACTTTCAAGAAGTGGTCATTTAGAGTTGTGTTCAGTAAGTCATTTGGAGTCTGATAGAACAAACTTGATTTTTGTGAATAGTAACATACCCTTATGAATAGTAATATGAATAGTAATATGACCCTAATGAATAGTAAATTTTATTATTAATTTATTTTTTTAAGGCTAGAAGATAATAACATCTTGGTCAATTTTTCATTGTGATAAAGAAGTAGTTGTAGAATTAGAACTGTTAATTATTGTATTAAGTATTATTTTATTTAAAAATTAAATTAAGAATATTTATATAATTATTTTTCAAAAATGGACTTAACTTTTGAATCCTACAAGTCAAAAAATGGTAGGGGTAAATTTTTTGGATTTTTCTAAAATTCTAGAATTTTTGATGAATAGTAAAATACGATAAAATACGATAAAGGCTAAATACTTGATTTACTACATCATAGGTGAGGTAAAGATGATTTAAGACCACTTGGTTTGAACTCACATGCCATTATTACTATTAGGGGTCACATGAAACAATACTATTGGTTGTCTTGAGGGAAATAATAAAATAATGAATTAAATATTCAAAAATTACTCATCTCCTCCACTATAAAACCCCCCACCACTACCTCTTCTCTTCACTACATTAAGCCTTTAAGCTCCATAAAGTTCTGCCCACTTACCCTTCCCCAGTCTCTGCCCACGTCCACGAAGCTTTTGGGCTTGCCAAAAGCCCATACCCCTTCCCTTAAGGAGTTTCTCAAGGAGGTTATTTCAAGAGGTAAAGTACCCTTTTTTCATTTGGTTTCATTTCTATTTATCTTCTTTTGTTATCCTCTCTTCACCTCCTCAATCCAAATGATCATGATAACTCTAGTAACATCTATATACTGGATTTATATCATGTTAATGGAAGAACCATCATAAATATTCTTACTCCCTCCCTTTTATTTTATAAATGAAATCGACATCCATGATGTTCCGATTTAAAACTTTTGTGGACGACAAAGTTTCGTTCTTCAATTTCATATTCATTACTAGTCATTAAACCATATTCATGGTTGAACCAGACTATAATATATGTGTTATAAGATAATTAATATTCAGGAACTAGAATATGTACATATAATTATGTTATATGACAAAACTAGTTCATAATATTCCAAATACCGCAAAATAATCGAATTGGTGGTCATCTAATGATTCATCCTCATTCCATGTATCCAAATGATGGAAATGGGCATTAACAATTATGGATGTTCATAAATAATATTTAATTTCAATTCTGGATATTTACATTCATTCCACTTCATTACATAAAAACAAGTGAACCGAATCTGAAAATAAAGGAAATGAACACTCCAGAACGACGGAATTCAATACAATAAATTGTTAATAAAGACATAAATGAACTAACCAGAATTATGGTAAACTAATTAAATGTATAATAGGTTCTTAAATAAGTTATTAAAAAGTATAATTTCATATCCAGGAGCTTAAGTACAAGAGCGGAACACGTTTGGAGTTAAGGTAATATTTTCTTCATCTCACTTCCATTTTCGTGAGATTTTCCATATTCACTAGTAATACTTTTATATGGTGTATGTATACTAACCATTGATGTCAAATATCATGAATATCTTTATCTTCATTATATTAAATCTATCATTTTTATGTTATTAATTTTGAGGCATACGAATCATTTGATTACAAAGTGTAAGGGTTTTTCCACACGAACTCCCACTTTCATTCGGGACACTTTCATTGTCTAATTACCTCAATGTAATTCTTATGTATTGTTATGTACTCGTCATATGTTCTGTGTGAGTATCATATATGTGTTTAAAAACCATAATCCTTCCTTATTTTATGGATAGTTACATATTTTCAAAGGAACATTCAAAGTTGTTTCCAAAATACAAGCCCGGTCCAAGGGAAATTCTCAAATTCATTCATATTTTCAAGGGAACTCTATGATATGTTTTTAGAAGCCTTTATCATTATAAAATATCTCATTTTATTATGAAAATACTATCTTACCTCACTTCTAGTTTTATACAATGATTTTTCCAAAACAACTCATCTTTTCAAAATAAAAGAGTATTTATCTCAAGAATTGCTTAATGATTTTATAATAATGTTTTCGTCTAATTCAACACTCTTTTTGATTACATGGTATTATTGGGTTTAATCATTTATGAAATCATCTACCATTTTATATTTAATTTTTTATGACTAACTCTATTGTGGATGATCTATCCTATAACCATTCACCATATTATTCCGAATGGTTAGTGTTTTCTTTTTAATGATTGGGGAAAGTTAGTTACATTTCATAGGATAGTTTCAATATTAATGTATATGTTGTTTATGTTGATCCCCGCTCATATGATGAATGAATTGGACATATTATGTGATGACTGGGGCCCACTATAGCCCCTCGATGCATCGGTAGGTCTCATGAGACAAATAGACATGGAATTTGCTGAGGCCTTTCCCAATGTGATATGGATTTTGGTTGAGGCCTTAATCTATAGATGTCTTGGCCGAGGCAATGAAAAAGTGATTCAGAGTGTCCAACATATTAACTTCCCTCTTTATGAAGCCAGTAATTGAAATTTCATGTGGTTATTCATCTAGTAGAATACCCATGATTATGATTTATTATGGCATTATTTACTCATCTCTTATTCCTTCCATAATGTGTTTGAAATTTATTATTAAAGGAATATGTTTTCAATTATTCACCATGTCTAATGTTTATATTATCTTCTACTGTATTGCTTACTCTTACTGAGCATTTGAACTCACCCTTTCTTATGTATCATTTTTCTCAGGATATGAAGAGTTAAATTATGAATTACATGAAAGCATAATCTAGGATACATGATGTTGCTAGTGGAATAAATTAGTTTTTTTCCCTTCATGTTGTAACGATAAACTTATGTATGTAACTTTTTTCCAATAATACTAAACTACTCGGTCCTTTGGGATTCATTTTCCTTGTATGTATTCCAACGTAATCAAATAAGGCACCAGCTCCAGGCAACTGGGGTTGGGTCCTTACAGTTGGTATCAGAGGAAGTTTAGTAGAATACTTGGAAATTAGATTTAGAAAAAGTAGAATTAGGTAAGAGTCCCTAAGATAGTCTTTGAGGATAAACATACAAGAACATCCTAGTATTTTGGTAAGGAATAGATAATGTGGATCCTTAAAGCAATACAAACCATGTCTGGATACGAGCAGGTAGAGGCATCTCTGGTACAGATGTGTCTAGGGGTAAAACCCAAAAACACCGCTTTGATCTAGACTCAAATGGGAACTGGTGCACGAAAACGGGCATTCCTACACTCTTAGTTACGACACTCCTGGTTTATATGCTTAGGATAATTCAAATTTTTTTACAATCCATTATGAATGAGTTTAATGTAAATATTACTTAAAGAAACCATTTTTGTGAATATGGGATTAGCCATGCGTAGGATCTCAATTTTTCTGGGTATTTTTATGTTAAGATTATATATTATGATTCATAACATAATATAGTGTATTCCATTATCTAGATATGGAGCCTAGTGGAAGGAATCGGAATCACACGAATGCACGTGTCCCCTGTAGGGATTTTACTTCGACGCAAGATAATGATGTTGGCTCTGGTGTTGTGACTCGTGCTGAGAAACTCATAACTATAATGGTAAAACTTACTCAGTTTATGAATAATAACCTTACCCGTATAGAGAATCCAGATCCACCACGTGGAGGATCCATGCTAGATCTATTTATGCGACAACATCCTCCATCATTCAATGGGACTACAAACCTGTTTGTAGCAAAGTAGTGGATATGTTCCCTTGAGAAGATATTTCTCACATTGGGGTGTAATTAAGGAGAGAAGGTTGTCGTGGAAATATATCGTCCATCGGGAGAAAAATTGATTGATTCTTTGATGGCCTAAATTCATTCCCTTGGTGGGCACTGGTCTCCAAATGTTTTTCATCATATGAGGATATAGTTTCGTGTGCCATCAAGACAGAAAAATAATTCTCAGAGTCTTATGAATTTAAGGGAAAGAAAGAAGAGAAGAGGGCTGGTGAAAACCCTAGGAAAAGAAATAAGGAAACCTGGAAGAGGGGAATAGTCAAATTTCCACCATGTGACAATTGTGGAAGGAAGCACCCTGGTGAATACTTAAAAGGAAAAGGAGTATGTCACAAATGTGGTTAGAAAGACCATCTTGCTGGTGATTGTAAAGGTAATAAGGAAGCCATTAATGTTCAATGCTATAGTTTTTGGGATATGGGACACTATTCTAATGATTTTCCAAAATGTAAAGGAAATATGCAACAGAAAAGGCCAAGGGATCAGGGAAAATCTTATGCAATAACAACTGCAGAGGTTGATGTTCCTAATGATGTGGTGGTAGGTACTTTAATTTTTTCCTCAAGTTTAGACAATGGTTTATTTGATTCTGGATCATCTCATTGTTTCATATCTTCCCAATTTGCAGAGAAAATTAGATATTTCCAATTTGATTTAACAAGGGAGTTGTCAGCCAGAACTCCAAAGGGAAGTATCATTGCTACAATGTTCTGTGAATCAGTTCCCATTAGGGAATAAAAATGTTCTTTATCTATTGATCTCATCATCATAACCATGATTGAATTCGATATAATCCTCGGTATGGATTGGATTTTGGACCAAGATGCAAAAATTTATTGTAAAATGAAGGATGATATGATTTTTGATGACGATGATAAAGAACACCTTATCTGTAGAGCAGAATCATCACCACCAGATTCTTTTCTAGATCCACCCCCAGTAGCTCAACTAAATTCAATTATTGTGGAGGAAGAGAATTAAATAATTGTGGGTGAGGAAAGGAATGTTCGAATAGAGGATGTACCTATTGTGAGAGAATATATTGATGTGTTTCCAAAAGATTTACCTGGACATCCTCCAGAATGAGAAATTGAGTTTTCCATTCATTTAATTCATGGTTCAAGGCCCATATCAAAGACCCCTTATAGAATGGCCATTGTGGAATTAGTGGAACTAAAGAAACAACTAGAGGAATTGAGTAATAAGGGATTTATTCACCCTAGTGTTTCTCCATGGGGAGACCCTGTCCTTTTTGTTAAGAAGAAATATGGATCTATGCGGTTATGTGTCGACTACAGGGAGATCAATGCTATAACAACAAAGAACAAGTATCCCCTACCTCACATTGATGATTTATTTGACCAACTACATGGAGCTCAATACTTTTCAAAGATTGAACTTCTATTTGGATATCATCAGTTGAGTGTGAAGAAGGAAGACATTCTAAAAACAGCATTTCGAACCAGGTACGAGCATTACGAGTTTATAGTAATGCCTTTTGGATTGACTAATGCACCCTCTGCCTTCATGTATCTAATGAGTAGAGTTTTCAAGGAATTTCTCGATGATTTTTTAGTGGTATTTATTTATGATATCTTGGTATACTACAAAATCTATGAGGATCATGAAAATCACTTGCGCATTATCCTGAAGACTCTTAGAAGACATGAATTATATGAGAAGTTTAGAAAATCTGAATTCTGGCTTCAAGAGATTTCATTTCTTGGCCATATTGTCTCTAATGATGGAATCCTAGTTGATCCTGCAAAGAAAAAGGCAATCCAAGATTGTCCCATGCCAACAAACATAACTGAGGTATGCAGTTTTATTGGCTTAGCAGGTTATTATCGGCGTTTCTTACAGAAGTTTTCCCGACTGGCTAACCCGCTAACGAAGCTCACACGTAATGGGGTTAAATTTGTTTGGACCAAAGATTGTGAAGAATGTTTCGAAGTATTTAATAGAAGATTATCCAATGCTCATATATTGACTCTACCATCAGGGAATGACTGGATTGTTATTTAGAGTGATGTTTCAAAGAAAGGACTTGGTTCTGTCCTTATGAAAAATGATAGGGTTATTGATTATGCATCATGACAACTAAAAATTCATGAGAAAAACTCTCCTACTCATGATCTTGAGTTAGATACTGTATTCTTTGCTTGGAAGATTTGAAGACATTATCTCTATGGTGAAAAATGTGAGATTTATACTGATCACAAGAGTTTGAAGTATATTTTCTCGCAGAAATAACTCAACATGAGGCAAAGGAGATGGCTTTAACTACTCAAGGAATATGATTTCACGATACACTACCACCTGGGGAAGGCAAATAAGGTGGTATATTCTTTGAGCAGAAAGTATCATGGATTTTTTAACAAGATGAGAGTTTAAAGGGATCCCATTTTCATGGATCTAGTAAAGATGGATATGGGAATAACCATGGAAGGTGAAACATCAATTCTTTTTCAAATGGTTTCCAAACCATCTTTACTAGAAATTATAAAAATATCTCAGGCTGATGATGGGGAGTTTCAAACGAATGTTAAAGCTGTGAATGATGCGAGATTGAGTGTGTAAGAACCTGGATCTTCTTTTCAGGTACGCCTTTCCTTTTTTTGGTGTTTTTGAGAAAACTGGAGTTTCTGGAAATTTTCGAAGTACACGCTGTGTACTCTCTTCCCGCTTGAATCCGTGTGCTGGTCATGTCTGTGCCACACACACTATGTGTAGGGATGATGTGGAGGTCGATTTTAATGGTGTACAGAAAAACCTAGTACACGTCGTGTACTCTAAAAGTACACACCATGTAATTTTTTTATTAAACAGATTGTGGTCATGCCTGACGCACATAAAGGTCTTCTTCTAGGTTTCATTCGTTCGAGAGTGCCGAGGATCCGTGAATCTTCGACGGACCCCCGCCTCTCCATCTGTTCTCCGATTCGAGCACCATTGATTGCATTAGAATCACAACGGTGAGTTCTCCCTTCTTCTTGATCCTTGATTTCCATTTCCTCCTCTTTCTCAAGTTATCGTGGTTTTTGTGTTTCAGATGTTTTCTCAGATCTACAACATTCTAAAGATAATCTGTCATCGTGGTTCACATATATCGTCCTCCTTGGATCGAGGTAGGTGGTTTTTGCCTTTATGCAGGATGTCCTTGAATATTTTGTTCAATTTCGCCAATTACCTTGAACGATAATTGTGTGTTTTCCTATTTTTCCCCTAATTGATTGTATTATTGCTTGATTTCTATAGTGGAGGTTTACCTTTGTGAATAAAGTAGTTTTTGCGGTACTCTGGATTTTTTTCGTACTTGATTTTCCTGTTAGGCGTTATGCCAGTTGCCATGCCTAGTTATAGGATAGTGGAACTGTTGTGATGTTTTCCTACTGAGCCTTATAATGATATCCAATTAGTTCTTGAGGTTTAAATGGGCGATACACACATGCTATGCATGTTTATATTACACAGGGATGAGAGAACCTAGTGTATGGACCAAAGGGAGAATGGATGTAAGGGCTTCTCCAGAGTGTCTTTAATTTACTTTGTGAGACCATAGGGGGAATTGACGTTGAGTGCTTCCTCAGAGAGTACATAGTTCCTCGACGCGGGCAACAAGGGGGATTGACATTGAGTGCTTCCCCAGGGAGACTTTAGTACGATATGAGACTATAGGGGGAATTGATGGTGACTGTTTCCCCAGAGAGTCTACTCTTTAGCTGAACAAGAGGGGTGAGACTGTGTGTTCCTCCCAGGGGGTTTCTAGTAGTTATAGGTTGAACCATAAGGGTTAGGATATGATAACTACCCAGGGGGGTTACCTTTGTTTTACTTGTTGATTGTTTTATACTTGTGTAGTTTATATTCTAGACTGTAAATTGTAGCTGGTGTGTATTTCCTATTTATTGTTCCTATACTTTACTTGCCATGTATTCTTTGACTGTTAGACACGGATCTTTTGGTTGTTGCCTACTAGGAATTTCTCTCACACCCTGTTTGGGCCATGCTTTTGGGCCCAAGGAGACTATGTTGGTGTAGGTATAGATAAGGGCAAGAGCCCTTCTACTTCAGGTGGTTGACTTGTTGTGGAGCTGGATAGCATGGGACCAAGATACGACTTGCGAGACTGCTATAGTTACTATTTCTTTAGTACATTGTGTTTAGTTGTATTGCAGCACGTTGTTGTGTTTGATACTCTCCTTAGATATTTGTACCTTCTGCATCATTATCATCATTGCTATATATTTATTCTTCCACTATTTGGTTACAGTTATGTATGTTGTTACTGCTTCTTCTATCGACTGTTGTTTTCCTTACCTTGTATACCTTAACAAATGAGGGCATAGTTTCCCCAATAACTCACCCAAGCCCTCACTGCTAGTCAGTAGCCTCTGGCGTTTGGGGAAATGTGCTTGAGGTCATGTGGAGAACCGGGTACAGGGCACCAGTGGAGGGGCTCTGGATTCTGGTCGTTACAAAGTGGTATGAGAGGCGTTTCTTTTCTCTTGATTTACTATTTGGAGCCTTTAGCTAGGGATAGAATGGATTCGGTACTTGGTATTAAGCTGTGATCGGGAGTAGCTAACCCTTGTACAGGGAAAATCCATACTACCTCGTTAATTGTAGTTTTCTAGTTTGAGATTTTACGGTTCATATTATTTCACCTAGAGTGATCCACAAGCCTTGTGTTGTTATTGTCTTGACTATCACAGTTCTATTTCTGTCGCAACCCAATGAGATGAGGGTATTTCATCTCATGCATCATATAGGCACTTTTAGAAATCACAAGCCATGAATTCTTGCCATGCCATCTGGGGTGCATTAGCGATTTCATGATGTTCTGATAGAATTTGTTTAGATTATGCATGCTATTATGATAGATGCTTGATAGAATCTATGATGCCTTGTTAGAAGATTGTTTGTATTATACTTTGCTTAAATGAACGCCAAGTTTTGATTCACGGGGAGTATGGGCCCTCACAAATCGGAATTTGGCACCTCCTTGCCTTGTTTTCTGTGTTTTCTGGGCTTCTGTGCAGTTTCTGAGCTACTGCCCAGAAAAACCCATAATACATGGAATGTACTTTTTGACTACATGCCGTGTAGTTTTTAGTCTCTGTCACTGACCGTGTGATCAGGGACATGTTGTTGTAGAATTAACTTTAGCAACACGCTGTGTACGGTAGGTACACGCCCTGTAGTTCAGATCCATATACCTGGTCGTGTCACTAATAACACGGGTTGGGGAAGCTCGAGTAGAACACGCCGCGTTGTAAAGAAACACGCCGTGTAGTCCTGTCTAGGTACCCGGCAGTGTCATGAACAACACAGGTCGGTTTTACCTTTTCTTAGACGCGCCTTGTAGTTTGCGGAACACGCCGTGTAGTCTTGTTCAGGTACCCGGCCGTGTCACAAACAACACGGGATGGTTTCACCTTCACCTATACATGCCGTGTTTTTTCGGAACACGCCATGTAAGGTTCGACCATGTAGATGGAAATTTATTCAATAACATGGGCCGCCAAAGCCTTGTCTAGTACACGCCGTGTTTGCTCAGAACATGCCGTGAAGTCTTGGGTTAAGTCGGACCGTGTGGGTTAGCCGTGTAAAGAGACTTAGGCAGGAGAATAGTTTTCAAGAACACACCATGTGTGGTGTTAACATGACATGTAGTTTGAGGTGTTACACGGCCTGTAGGGCAGGGGTACACGCCCATGTAAATTTCTTAAGAAGACATGCCATGTAGTTTTTATACACGCACTATAGTCGTGTTTTGTAAACTTGTTTGTTTTCCTTCCCCTGTTCCCATTTTTTACTCTTGTGTCCTCTATATTTGTTAATTCTGATCTAAGGTGTGCTTTTGTTCTTTCAGAGCTATGCCTCCGAGACTTCCTCTGGTTGTATTTCAATCGTCAGGCAGTGATCAGATGCAAGATATGGCTGATCAAGGAGTTCCTTCCAATCCTCCAGTTGGCCTAGCCTTGGCACCGGCTGTCATACCAGTTGCAGGCGCTGATGCACAGTTCAGGAAAAGACTTATGAGGATGATGCAGACCTTTCAGGGAGAACTGCCTCCTGCCACGACCATGGAAGACTTGAGGCGGGTTTTCTAGAAGCAGCATCCTTCCACTTTTTCGGGGGAAGGAGGACCTCAGGCTACGGAGTCATGGCTGGAAGCCATGTTGACCATCTTTGAGCATCTCGAGACGCCTCCAGAGAGGCGGGTCAATCTTGATACCGATATGCTACGAGAATAATTCAAGAGGTGGTGGGACGTGATATCACAGGCGGGCCATCAGTAGGTTATGGCTTGGGAGGAGTACCATCACGGGTTCTACTACTACTTCTACCCAGAGAACCTGAGGGCCGATCGAGCCCAGGTGTTCTTGAGTCTAGATCAGGGTGCTCTTTCTTTGATGGAGTATTCCTCTAGTTTCACCAAGCTGCAACACATCACACCCCTCTGGGATGGGAGCACGGTGTTCATAACAAGGAAGTTTGAGGATGGTCTCAGTCGGGATATTCGCTCGTAGGTGAATATCTTCCAGTTGACTTCCATCATTTCCATCGTCTAACAGGCACTGATTGCAAAGCACAATATCAGAGACTACGGAGCAGCGAGCCAGGGTAGTTTTTCTTCCAGAGCTAGTGATCCTCTAGTTGATAGTAGGAAACGCCATAGGTAGTCTTCGCGCGGTGACCCAAGGAGGTGAGATAAATCTTCTGGCAGCCAGGTTATATGCTACCAGTGCGGTAGGAGTGGGAATACGTGGTCGCAGTGCCAGAGGGACCTAGTGTAGTGCTGATCCTATGGCTCGATGGGTCACCTTCAGTGTTTCTGCCAGGTTTTCTCACCAGTAGTCGGTTACGGGGGTTCTTCTATGACTCCTCATTCAGGAGCAGCACCACCAGTTTCACACTAGTTGAGGAACTGGAATTCTTCCAGCCATTCGGGCTGAGGTGGAGGTCGAGGCCATGGAAGTCAGTCACCGGTCCTTCAGCGCCAATAGGGAGATTCAGCTCAGGGTGGTCACGCAGGGTCACAGGGCCGTGGGGAAGGCCATACTTTTGAGGTGGAGTAGACCTATCAGGAGTAGGATCCCAGACCTTTAAAATTTCGAGGTATGATTTTAGTAGCCTCAGTTTTATCTTCATCTCAGAGGTAGCAGTATTTGTGGACCCAGATAAGGTGAGAGCTGTAGTCTCCTGGGAGAAGATGAAGACCGTTTTTGAGGTATGGAGTTTCCTATGGCTGGCTAGATACTACATACGCTTCATTCAGGACTTCTCAGGCCTAGAATCACCATTGACAGGTCTGACCAAGAAGGGGGAGTAGTTCTTATGGTCAGATTCTTATGAGTAATCATTTTAGGAGACGAAGGGAATATTGATGTCGGCACCAATACTAGTCTTTACAGAGCTAGGAAAGAGCTATATTTTCTATTGTGATGCTTTAGGTATCGTACTAGGCATTGTGCTTATGCAGGGAGATGGAGTTGTTGCGTACGGGTCTCGGCAGTTAAGGACACATGAGAGGAACTACCCTACGCACGATCTGGATTTGGCAGCTATTGTTCATGACTTACACTATTGGAGACAATATCTTCTGGGAGAGCACTTTGTGGTCTTCACTGACCTCAAGAGTCTCAATTATATCTTCAATCAGCATGATCTGAATCTGAGGCAGCGCAGGTGGGTCGAGTATCTTCTGTCATTCAATTTCGAACTTGCCTATATGTTGGGAAAGGGCAACGTAGTGGCAGATGCATTGAGTAGGAGAACTCATATTCAGGCAGTTCAGGAGGCCAACAGTGAGTGGAAGCTTATGGCTCTGTTCTCTGAGATGCATCTGGAGGTGCACGACAGACAGGGACAGACCTTCCTATCTTCTGTAGTTGTTACCTGTACACTACTTGATTTGGTACGGATGAGGCAGCTATCAGACTCAGAAGGCTTAGTCCTGTGGGAGAGTGTAACAGGATAGGACTCTCTTCTGGGATGGACAGTGTGCGAGGATGAGATCTTACGTTTCTAGGGACACATATGGGTGCCAGCAGACATACGCGAGGATCTGATGTGGGACATTCATTCCTCAGTTTGGGAAGTTCATCCAGGCGTCACCAAGATGTATCAGGATCTTCATCGCCAGTAATGGTGGCCAGGTATGAAGAGGGATGTTGTTGGTTTCGTCTTGAGGTGTTCTACTTGTCTTTAGGTGAAGGTGGAGCATCATCGACCAGCAATACTTCTACAGCAGTTACCCATTTCGGAGTGGAAATGGAATGATGTCGTGATGGACTTCGTGACCGGATTTCCAAGGTCGCCTCGAGGGAACGATGTTGTCTGGGTTGTCGTCGACAGGATTATGAAGGTTGCTCACTTCTTTCCGATCAAATAGACCTTCATTGTTGATGATCTGGGACGATTATACATCCGAGAGATCGTACGACCGCATGGATTCCCACACTCCATTGTTTCAGACAGGGATGTGCACTATACTTATCGGTTCTGGAAGGGAATTCAGAAGGCTTTGGGTACCCACGTACTTCTGTGTACGACATACCATCCCCAGATAGATTTCCAGTCTGAGCATACGATCTAGGTGCTTGAGGATATGCTCCAAGCTTGTATTCTAGACTTTGGCGGTTCTTGGGAGAAGCATATTCCTCTGGTGGAGTTTACCTACAACAATAGTTTTCAGGCGACTATAAAAATGTCACCTTACGAGGATTTGTACAGTAGACCATGTCGATCACCCTTATGATGGCTGGAGGTATGAGAGGTATCTTTAATGGGTCCTCGTCTTGTTCAGGAGACTTTAGAACAGATAGAGTTGATTTGGAAGAGGATTGCAACAGCACAGTGTCGACAGAAGTCTTATGCTGATCAGCGGAGATGACCTTTGGAGTTCGAGGTTGGGGATCAGGTTTTCCTACGTGTCACACCAAGGTTGGGACACAAGAGGATTCAGAGACAGGGTATGCTTTCACCATGGTACATCAGGCCATTCGAGGTTTTGGAGATAGTTGGGTCGGTCGCCAATCGTTTGCAGCAACCCCAAAGGTCTCGAGCCATGCACGACGTCTTCCACGTCTCTCAACTATAACGTTACTTTTTAGACCTGTCTCATGACTTTCAGCCCGAGGAGGTTGAGCTCGAAGAAGATGCATCTTTTGAGGAGAATACCATCTAGATTTTCGATCACAATACGAAGGTTCTTTGTGGGCGGTTTGTCCCTCTTGTACGGGTGATATGGAAGCATGGGCGAGTACAGGACAAGACTTGGGAGAGGGAGGCTGATGTACGATCGTAGTGGCCAGAGCTGTTTGGGGTTTCTTCTTCTACGCCTCGCTAGGGAAATTTGGGGACGAATTTCTTTAAGGGGGAAAGTTTATAAGAACCCAGATCTTCTTCTGAGGTACGCCTTTCCTTTTTCTGGTGTTTTTGAGAAAAATGGAATTTCATGAAATTTTCGAAGTATGCGCCATGTACTTTATGAGTACACACTGTGTACTCTCTTCCCACTCGAAGCCATGTGCTGGCTGTGTCCGGACCACACACACAGTGTGTAGGGATGATGTGGAGGCCGATTTTAATGGATTACGGAAAAACCTAGTACATGTCATGTACTCTAAAAGTACATGTCGTGAACTTTTTTTTCATTAAACAGACCGGGGCCACGCCTGACGCACATAAAGGTATTCTTCTAGGTTCTTTTCATCCAAGAGCGCTGAGGATCTATGAATATTCGACGATCCCCCGCCTCTCTGTCCGTTCTCCGATTCGAGAACTGTTGGTTGAATTGGAATCGCAGTGGTGAGTTCTCCCTTCTTCTTGAGCCTTGTTTTCCAATTCCTCCTCTTTCGCAAGTTATCGTGGTTTTTTTGTTTTGGAAGTTTTCTCAGATCTAGGACGTTCTGAGGAGAATCTGTCATCGTGGTTAACATATATCGGTCTCCTAGGATCGAGGTAGGGGTTTTGTTCCTTTCTGTAGGATGTCCTTGAATATTTTGTGCAATTTCACCAATTCCCTTGAACGAGAACTGTACGTTTTCCGATTTTCCCCTGATTGATTTCCTGCTTGATTGATTTATATAGTAGAGGTTTACCTTTGTGAATAGAGTAGTTTTTTCTATACTCTAGATTTTTTCCATACATTCTTTTCCTATTAGGAATTATGCCAGTTGCCATGCCTAGTTGTAGGATTGTAGAACTGTTGTTCTGTTTTGCTGCTGAGCCTTAGAATGATAGACAAGTAGTTATTAAGGATTACTTGGGAGATACACATGCGCTATGCATGTTTATATTACACAGGGATGAGAGAACCTAGTGTATGGACCAAAGGGATAATGGACTTAAGGGCTTCTCCATAGTGTCTTTAATTTACGTTGCGAGACCACAGGGTGAATTGACGTTGAGTGCTTCCTCAGAGAGTCTGTAGTCCCTCGACGTGGGCCACATGGGGGATTGATATTGGGTGCTTCCCCGGAGAGCCTTTAGTACGATATGAGACTATAGGGGGGAATTGACGGTGAGTGCTTCCCTAGAGATTCTACTCATTAGCTGAACCAGAGGGGTGAGACTGTGTTTGCCTCCCAGGGGGTTGCTAGTACTTATAGGTTGAACCATAAAGGTTAGGCTATGAGAACTACCTAGGGGGTTACCTTTGTTTTACTTATTGATTGTTTTATACTTGTGTAGTTTATATTCTAGACTATAAATTTTAGCTGTTGTGTATTTCTTGTTTACTGTTCCTGTACTTTACATACCATGTATTCTTTGACTGTTAGGCACAGATCTTTGGGTGGTTTCCTACTTGGACTTTTTCTCACACTATGTTTGTTCCATGCTTTTGGGCCCAAGTAGACTATGTTGTTGGAGGTATAGATAAGGTCAAGTGCCCTTCTACTTCAGTTGGTTGACTTGCTGTGGAGCTGGAGAGCATGGGGCCAAGCTACGGCTTGCGATACTGCTGGAGTTTCTGTTTCTTTACTACATTGTGTTCAGTTGTATTTCAGAGCATTGTTGTATTTTCTTCTTAACATAAATATTTGTACATGCTGCATCATTATCATCATTTCAATATATTTATTCTTCAGATATTTGGTTACAGTTATGTATGTTGTTACTGCTTCCTCTATTGACAATTGTTTTCCTTACCTTGTATACCTTACCAAACGAGGGCATAGTTTCCCCAATAACTCATCCAACCCCTCACTGCTAGTCGGCAGCCTCTGGTGTTTGGGTAAATGTGCTTGAGTTCATGTGTCGAACCGGGTACGGGGCACTAGTGGAGGGGCTCCGGATTCGGGTCGTTACAGAGTGACTTCGTATATGAAGATAGAATTTTGAAATTTGGGACGAGACTTTGTGTTCTTGATGTACCTGATCTAAAAAGGGAATTTTTGGATGATGCACATAGTTCCAATTTTTCTATACACCCTGGAAACACTAAGATGTATAGAGATTTGAAGGAAAATTTCTAGTGGGACAACATGAAGAGGGAGATTGCTGATTTTCTGTCAAGATGTATGGTTTTTCAACAAGTGAAAGCTGGGAGGAAAAAGCCTATAGGAGTATTGCAACCTCTTACCATACCTAAGTGGAAATTGGATAATATCATGATGGACTTTTTCATGGGATTACTAAAGACTCCTAGAAGGAACGATGCAATATGGTTTATTGTTGATCGACTTACCATGTCAGCACATTTTCTTTCTATAAGAGAAGATCTACCACTTGAACGTCTAGAAAGACTATATATTAATGAAGTTGTGAGACTTCATGGAGTTCCCCTATTGATTGTTTCTGATCGTGATCCACGTTTTACATCAAGATTCTGGAAAAGTATTCAGAAGGCCCTAGATACTTATCTTCATTTGAGCACTGCCTACCACCCACAAACGTATGGACAATCAGAACGGACTATTCAATCATTGGAAGACATGTTTAGGTCTTGTTCACTTTATTTTCATGGAATGTGGGACCCGTATTTACCTCTTGTAGAATTTTCCTACAACAATAGCTTTCATTCAAGTTTACAGATGGCCCCCTATGAAGCATTATATTGGAGGTGATGTGGTACACCAACTTGATGTGATGATGTTGGTGAAAGAATGCTCGTGGGCCCAGAACTTGTTGAAGAAACAATAGAAAAGGTGAAGATTATACAGAACCATATCAGAATATCTCAATGTAGGCAAAAGATCTATTCAGATAATACAAGGAAGAATTTGGAGTTTCAAGAAGGTGATCACGTTTTCATAAAGGTGTGTCCATGGAAGGGTATTATACGATTCGGTAAGAAGGGAAAATTAAGTCACAGGTACATTATACCTTTTTAAATTCTTGACCAAATTGGAGCCATAGCTTACCGTTTGGAAATGCTGCCAAGTCTCTCCAAGGTTCACAATGTGTTCCACGTGTCAATGTTAAGAAATTACATACCAAACCCAACACATGTACTCACTTATGAATAAGTGGAACTTGAGCCAGATCTATGTTACTGTGAAGAGCCTATCAAGATTCTTGATACCAGAGAACAAGTATTGAGAAATCAGACGACTCGTCTGGTGAATGTTCTATGGAGGAACCATAAGATGGATAAAGCAACATGGGATCCTGAGGAGCTTATGTTAAAGACATACCTAAATCTTTTTAGGTAATATTATGTGAATTTCAAAGATGAAATTTTTGTAAGGAGGGGAGAATATAACACCCAAAGGTTTTGAAAATAAATATAGAATTCAATTTTATAATCTAACCATTAAACACAACTTTGTCTCTTCTATATTTTGAATTTCAAGAAGTGGTCATCTAGAGTTCTATTCAGTAATTCATTTGGAGTCTGATAGAACAAAATTAATTTTTGGTGAATAGTAACATACCCTTATGAATAGTAATATGACACTAATGAATAGTAAATTTTATTATTATTTTTTTAAGGCTAGAAGATAATAACATCTTGGTTAATTTTTCATTGTGATAAAGAAGTAGTTGTAGAATTAGAACTGTTATTTTTTGAATTAAGTGTGTTTTTATTTAAAAATTAAATTAACAATATTTAGAAAATTATTTTTCAAAAATGGACTTCACTTTTTAATTGTACACGTCGAAAAATGGTAGGGGAGAATTTTTGGGATTTTTCTAAAATTCTAGAATTTTTTATGAATAGTAAAATACGATAAAATATGATAAAATATGATAAATTCTAAATACTTGATTTACCGCATCATAGGTGATGCAAGGATGATGTAAGACCACTTGGTTTGAACTCATATGCCATTATTACTATTAGGTGTCACATGAAACAATACTATTTTTTGTCTTGAGGGAAATAATAAAATAATGAATTAAATATTCAAATATTACTCCTCTCCTTCACTATAAAAACACCCCCACCCCTACCTCCTCTCTTCACTACTCTAAGACTTAAAGATCCTAAAAGTTCTGCCCAATTAACCTTACCTAGTCTCTCCCCACGTCCAAGAATATTTTGGTCTTTCCAAAAGACCAAAACCCCTTCCCTTAAAGAGTTTCTCAAGGAGGTTATTTCAAGAGGTAAAGTACCCTTCTTTTTCATTTGGTTTCATTTCGATTTATCTTATTTTGTTATCCTCTCTTCACCTCATCTATCCAAATGATCATGATAACTCCATTAACATCTATATACTTTATTTATATCATGTGAATGGATGAACCATCATAAATACTCTTTCTCCCTCCCTTTTATTTTATAAACGAAATTGACATCCATGAGGTTCCGATTTATAACCTTCGTGGATGATGAAGTTTCATTCTTAAATTTCTTATTCATTACTGGTCATGAAACCATATTCGTGGTTGAACCCAACTATAATATATGTGTTATAACCTAATTAATATTCAGAAACCAGAATAGGTACATATAATTATGTTATATGACAAAACAAGTTCATAATATTTCAAATATCGCCGAATAATCAAACTGGTGGTCATCTAATCATTCATCCTCATTCCATGTAACCAAATGATAGAAATGGACATTACCAATTCTGGATGTTCATAAATAATATTTAATTTCAATTCTGGATATTTACATTCATTCCACTTCATTACATAAAAACAAGTGAACCAAATATGAAAATAATGGAAACGAACACTCCAGAATGACGGAATTCAATACAATAACATGTCAATAAAGACATAAATGATCTAACCAGAATTATGGGAAAATAAATACATATCTAATTGGTTCTTAAATAATATATTAAAAAGTATAATTTCATATTCCAGGAGCTTATGTACAAGATCAGAACACGTTTGGTGTTAAGGTAAGAGTTTCTTCATCTCACTTCCATTTTCGTGAGATTTTCCATATTCGCAAGTAATTATTTTATATGGTGTATTTATACTGACCATTTATGTCCCATATCATGAATATAATTATATTCATGGTATTAAATATATCATTTTTATGTTATTAATTTTGGTGCATACGAATCATTTGATTACAAAGTGTAAGGGTTTTTTCACCCGAACTCCCCCTTTCATTCGGAATACTTTCATTGTCTAATTACCTCGATTTAATTCCTATGTATTGTTATGTACTCATAAAATGTTCTTTTTGAGTATCATATATATGTTTTCAACCCATAATCCTTCCTTATTTTATGGATAGTTACACATTTTTAAAGGAACATTCAAAGTTGTTTCCAAAATACAAGCCCAATCCAAGGGAATTTCTCAAATTCTTTCCTATTTTAAAGGAAACTCAATGATATGTTTTTGGAATAATTTATCTTTATAAAGTCACTAATTTTTTTATGAAAATAATATCTTACCTCACTTCTGGTTTTATGCCTATATTTTCCCAAAATAACTCATCTTTTCAAAATAAAAGAGTATTTATCTCAAGAATTGCTTAATGATTTTATAAGAGTGTTTTCGTCTAATTCAACACTCTTGTTAATTCCATGGTATTATTGGGTTTAATAATTTATGATGTCATCTACCATATTTTATTTAATGGTTTATGACTAACTATATTGCAGATGATATATCCTCCAACCATTCACCATATTATTCCGAATGGTTAGTGTTTTATTTTTAATTATTGGGGAAAGTTAGTTACATTTCATATGATAGTTTCAATATGAATGTATATGTTGTTTATGTTGATCCCCACTCATATGATAAATTCATTGGAATTATTATGTGATGGGTGGGGCCTGCTATATCCCCTCGATGCATCGGTAGGTCTCATGAGACAAATAGACGTGGAATTAGCTGAGGCCTTTCCCAATATGATATGGATTTTGGTTGAGGCCTTAATCTCTAGATGTCTTGGCTGAGGCCATGAAATATGATTCAGAATGTCCGGCATATGAACTTACCTATTTATGAATCTAGTAATTTAAAGTTCACGTGGTTATTCGACTAGTAGAATACCCATGATTATGTTTTATTATGGCATTATTTACTCATCTCTTATTCCTGCCATAATGTGTTTCAAGTTTATTATTAAAGGCATGTGTTTTCAATTATTCATCATGTATGATGTTTATATTATCTTCCGCTTTATTGCTTACTCTTACTAAGCGTTTGAGATCACCCTTTATTATGTCTCATTTTTCTCAGTATATGAAGATGTAAATTATGAATAACATGCAAGCATAATCTAGGAGACCTGATGTTTCTAGTGGAATAAATTAGAGTTGTTTTTCCCTTAATGTAGTAATGATCAACTTAGGTATTTAACTTGTTTCCAATAATACTAAACAACTCAGTCCTTCATGATTCGTTTTCCTTGTATGTATGCCAACATAATCAAATAATGCACTGGCTCCAGGCAATTGGGATCGGGTCCTTACAACACACCTCTTCTGCCTCAGATTTTTTATACTTCAAATCCTACCAACCCTTAAACCTCAAAACAACCTATTGTAAGTACTCTTGAGTAGCACACTATTTTCTTCCAAATGAGAACTTAGAATCATGTAAGGTATATGGTAAAATTACATAAACTATGGGAAAAGAGAATAACTCCACATTCATATTTTTTTTAGTAAAGAGGTAAAATTTCTATGTGAGGTAGGTTGTGACATGTTGTGTGGGAGAACAAATGAATTCTAACATATTCGAATGTGAGAGAAAAAAATGATTAAAAAATTGATTTCATAAACCGGACATGATGAATTTCATTTCAGAAGAATATTGGAACTTTTATCCCCATTGATTTATGAATGATACCAGGTTATAATATAAGACTTTTCCAGGAGTGCAATGTTTCGGTGTGGGGGTGTGATTGAACCGAGATTCACTGTTTCATTTTCATCCTTACACCATCATGGTAATAATATTTTGTATTTAAGAATATAGATATAATAAAAAATTTCACATCATGTTTTATTAATTTATTTTTTGTTCATAACAATTAAAAAGGGTAATGTCTCTTGTTTTGATGAATTCATTGTAGGAGGAGATGATTTTGAGGCCCTAGAGATAATCCATAAGAAAATGGGTCAAACTGCAAGGCATCCCATGGACATATATCCTCTATATTGAACATTTATAGAATTAATTGCCTCCAAATGGGATAATTTTTTTGTTTCTGCTCAAAAAAATCATTTTATACAATCCATATCAAGGAACTGAAGCCTAATCCGTCCATCTGATGGACAATCCAAACCATTATATCAAGGGGGAGAAATCTGACAGAATTCAAAATTTTGGTTTTGTATTTTGACCATATATCCCAATCCAGATGTATAAAGGCCTCCATATTTGACATGGAGGTATTCAAGATGTCGGTAAATAACTTTTTTCTTATGTATAATTCGGGATATGGCCTTCTATGAGTCCAGAACCGAGACACATGTGCTATCACAAAAACAGGGTGCTCAAAACCATGTCCCATTTTAGCTATAAAAAGGAACCATGAGCACCTCATTTTTTTATTTCGAACCAGGATCCAAGATCATCCATTTTGGAGTCGTAGAGGAGTCTCCTCAACATCTTAAATGTTATGGACCCCTTATCTTCTTTGTTGGATCATGAATGAAGAAGTAGTTCCACCTGACCTTCCTCCTCTCAATGTTGGGCTAATCGGTGGTTGTTCATTGTGAGGGAGCTATAAATCTTGTAAGGAGAGTTTCGTAACATGTAAAACTGCTGGATTGATGTATTTTGGGTTTGAAAACATTTCACTCAGAAGTATCTTACTTTGATTCATCATTTTTTGATTTAATCGAATGAAATTCGATTGACTTTTAACTGATCGGTGTGAGTTATTGAGTTTGATACTTGTGTTGTTCCGATTGGAAAATGAAATAATACGTTTCTTTCCCAATAATTTGAGATTTAAATTTGATTTTGAAGATTTTATACAAGGAATGTGATCTGTAAATTGGCTATATGATTTTTATGTCAAGGTTTTTCTCAATGCGATTTGATATAAGAGCTTGGAAATTAATTAGGATCCTGATTAATTTCAACCAACGACATATAAAAAACCTTTATTAATCTCTGGGAACAATGAACTTCAAATGTGTATAGTGAACTCACAATGAACCCTTTTATCTCATAATTATAAAACACCACCTTTACTTGCCAGTTATTAAACTCTTTAATTAATTCATTTTAATTTCAAAACACTATTCCAAAACACCCACAATTTTAGTCTTTTTTATAAAAAATACACATTGTAAACCTATCAATGCTCTTTGATAGATGAACTAGTGTATTACCTATACTATAAATAAATATTAAAAACCTAATTAATTTGACATGTTGTGACAATGTATTCAGGTATCAATTAAGGGAATCTCAACATGATTAATTTGTATCACTTCAGCCTTAGCCCAGTTGGTGAGGTCTCTCTAAGTGCATCCACGAGACAGAGGTTCGAAACTAGGCGGAGGCATAATTCTGGGTTACTGTAGTAGTGCTATAACAGTTACTGTAGGAGGTACTGTTTGGTACTGTAGCATCCTGAACTATTCAACTTAGGCCACCGGTTTTGGAATGAGTCCTTAAGGCCTTTGAGCCACCTAGGCCTTCGAGCCAGTAAAGCTTTCAGGCCACCTCAAGGCCTTCAAACCACCTCGAGGCCTTCAAACCACCACAACTCCTTTAGGTCCATCTTCTATGAAGATGCACAAACAGATTCTACAAGGAACCATCTCTATAAGAGGATTCCAGAGTCGGGCGTATTCACCAGAGCATGGTTAATAGATTTGGAAGAATGAGAGTGTACAGAATTTTCATCAGTACCAGGCCTATGCATCTCTATACAAGACAGCTAGCCGAACAGCCATGAAAACCTAAAGAGCTGATCATGATGTAGATGTTGGGGAGGGGCAGTTTCGTGTAGTAATAGCTTGTAAGATTTCCTTAAGACCTATGTGTCCTGTAATGTCTCATGCCTATGGGAAATGTAATATCTCTACCTATAGACCTTGTAAGGGTTCCCCTTCATAATGGGGGATAATCAAAAATCAATAAAAAAGAAGGCATTCAGTTCATTCATGCTTGAATCTCAACATTATCATTGTAATGATCTTGTATTATATTTTAATGATTTTTTTACATGTTCGATAAACTATGAGGATCCCAATAGGACTCAAAGGTGCAACATCGTTCTTTATATCATCAATTGAATGTGAGGAAGGAAGATAAATAGAAGTATTCTTTTCATACAAGGTATGAGCACTATGAGTTCATAGCGTTTCCATTAAGACATTATAATTCCCCTAAAATCATCATGGATTTTATGAATATAGTCATTAGATACTACCACAGAAAAATTGTATTCTTTATCAACAATATTCTCATTTACTCAAACAGAAATGAAAAACATGAATATCATCAAAGGACTACGTTGGAAATTTTATGGAAGGATAAAATGTGTGCTTTTTTTCAAAAGTGTATCTTTTTGGTTTTGAAAGTCACATTCTTGGAACAAGTGATCACATGTGAGGGAACTACTATGGAACCATGAAAGGCAATGGAAATTAAAAAAAATTCCCAAACCCACTAGTTTCATAGAAAGCTATTGTTTTCATCTCTAAATTGTGTATTACCAACATTTTGTGAGTATTTTCTCATGATTTTATATACCGTTAATTGAGTTATCATGGAAAGGGTTATAGAATGTCTAGGTGGAAAAATAAAAGGAATTCTTCAAGGTTCTCAATAAGAGGAAAATCACTGCACAAGTACTCCCACTAGAAACACGTGATGATGGTTTTGTGATATAGATTGATTCTGCAAAGAAAGTATCATGTCTTGTACTCATGGGTAATGATAATATTATAGCCTAAGACTTAAGAAATTTTATGATCTATTAGTATAACTACCCAACACATGATATACAACTAGCAGCTATGATTTTTTACAAGAAAATTGACTAGCACCACCTCTATGGTAAAGAGTGTGAAATATATAGTAATCAAAAATCCTAAAGTATATATTTAACAAAAATGAGATAAAAATGAATCAATGGAGATGGTTAGAGATAATCAATGACCGTGATTTATCTATTCACTACCATATGAGAAGGGAGAACGATGTAGATGATGCTCTTATCATAGAGGGACCTACCACTATATCTATGAAGCTGATTCTGATGGAACCTATCTTCATGTAAATGAAAATGAAGGATTTTAGAATCCAAATAGTATGAAATACATCCTACCTTGCTCAAATTATTTCCCATAAATCCATCCATGAGAAGATCAAGGAGTCAAAAACTGATGATATGGAGCTACAAAAGAAGGTGAAAGAACTAATTGAAGGGAAGCCACATGAGTTCCATATCAATGAAGATGGTTGGATTTATTTTATTAAAATTCTTTGTATGCATTCATAACTTGTGATAAATATGGAGATATTGGATGATGTAAAGAGCTCATATTTCTCCTTACAAAATTGAATCACCAAGATGTATAGTGATATTCAAGAACACTTCTGGTTAGACATAATGAAGAAGGTGATTGATGAGTATATCTCATGAAATCTTGTATGTTATCAACTTAATAAAGAGTTATAGAAGTCTAAGGGGATGATGAAACCATTTCCTATACCCATGTTGAAATGGGAGAACATCACTATGGAATTTTTCACTAGTCTCCCAGAAATATCAAAAGGAAACAATTCCATATGGTTTGTAGTTGATCAAATCCCCATGACTACCCACTTTATTGATATTCAGTAAGATAAGTATCTGGAACAACTTAACATGGTATATTTTAATGAAGTGGTGTGGTTGCATGTGGTTCTAATTTTTATCATATATGATCATGTTCCAAGGTTCACCACTAAATATGGAGAAGTATTCAATATGATTTGAGTAATGAATTGAATTTCATCAAGACCAATCACCCCCAAACTGATGGAAAATCAAAAATTACTATTCAAATGCTCCAAAAATGTTAATAGCCTAATAAATGGAATTTAAAGGATGGTGGGATCAATGGATACCATTGGTTGAGTTATCATATAACAACACATTCCTCTTGAGTATTCAAATGGATCCATATTAATGTCTATGTAAGAAGGGATGTAGAACTCCCACATTTTTGGGATACTATAGGGGAACAAAAGCTACTTTGATATGATATTATGAAGGAGATGATAGGGAAGGTTCAATCCATCCAACAATATATAAAATCTTGTCAATGTTGGTAACATAGATATGATGAGTATCATTAAAGGGAATTTTAATTTCATGTTGGATAAAAATATTTCCTTCGACTAACACCATGGAATATATTCATGTTTTTGGGAATGAAAGGGAAGCTTAACCAATGGTGTGTTGGCGTCTTTGATATCCTTGATTGCATAAGAGTAGTGGCCATTCAACATTCAATTCAAACAAATATAGACTATTTTTATGAGGTGTTCCATTTATCTCTCCTTAGGAAGTGCATACTCAATCCCTCACTTGTATATATTTTAGAGGTTTTTCAACTAGATAATAACCTCTCATATGAGAAGCATCCAGTGAATATATTTAATTATAGAGACAAACTTCTAAGCAACAAGACAATAAACCATGTATATGTGTTATGGAGGAACGATATATATGAAAATGAGACATGGTAACTTGAGGAAAGAATAAAACAAAAGTACCCTCAACTATTATCAATTATTAATGTAGGTTGAAATTTTGAGGACGGATTTTCTATACGGAGGATGTAATTACCCAGTGTTTATTAGTAAAAAATGACTCCATAATAAACATGTGTTATATAATATTATACAAATAATGAAATATAGAGAAGCCAATAAAGGAATTGTTTCATTACTACATATTTTTACATTAATATATAATGAAACCAACAAAAAAATATTACAATTGGATAAAATATATAAAAAATAAATGGTAAAATGGTAAAATTGAGATCGCTCCAATCTACTAAAATCATTGCACCCACTATAATCACTACTAAATAGGTAAAATATATATTAGTAAACTTGGAAACATTATAGAAAATGGAAATATAGATCCATAAGAGTAATTGTGTTCTATAAAAAATTATGGAATTCATGTGTATTTATAGGAGGCAATGTGGCAATTGGAATAGTAACACAACCATTGGAAATTGTATCATGATTGTTGAGAATAGTAACCTGAATGTTGGAATTGTAATTTTAACTCAAAATAATAATTTACGACATAAATAATATATATCAGGATATAATTAAGTAAATATAAATTTTATAATTCCAAAAAATAAAAAAAATATTAATAACTCAAATAAAATATAAAAACATTTTTAATAAACAATATTTCAAAGTATTTTGTAAAAATCATTATTTTTATATGAAAAATTAAATTACTATATTAGAAAACATATTTTGATAAAATTAATATCATTTTTAAAATCATAATTTTTGAAATTATCTATGGTTTATTTTTGGGTATTTTTCTTAAATAGATCAATATTTGGGTGAACCATAAAAAACATTTTTTCACATAACCGATAGAACTCAAATTACATCATTCCTGATGTAATATTAAAATAATATTTTATAGATTTTAATTTTCATCCAATTTTATATTTCATTTCATAAATGGATAATTAAAATAAAATAAACTAAATTTCAAATGCAAAAAGAACTTCCCAAAACCTTAATATAAAATTGATTCCATAATATAACTAAATTTCATTCTTTCTACATTACTTTTTAATAAACTAACGAATAAAAATTATAAAGGTTATTTAATTTATTAAAATTATTATATTATATTAATATATGATTTATATAGTTAAAAAATAACAATAACATGTTTTTTATTTCATATATTGTTTCATTCAATATTTAATTCTATAAAACCTTTCTCCTCAAATATAAATAACCCATCTCTCTCCCCTTGGAAAACAACAACTCCTACCAAATATATTGCCAATTATCTACCCATATCATCTCTATTAAGACAATTAGAATCCCTATGGACGTTATGGAGAAATCAAACTCCAATCAGCATTGATTTATAGTGTTGTACAATATATTCTAGATCGAGGAATAAGTAATTTCCTATCCACTTCTCCTTATTTTTTTTATTTCTTCTTCCTCTTCTATTTTTTAAACCAAACATTTCAATACCAAAACTTAATAGAATTAGTTAGGAAGTAATTTAACATTATATAAATTATTTTAATCTACTATGTCTATCATAAAACTATATATATAAATTTTAAACTTCTCATTTCTGCTCCCCCGATGATGTCCCATCAAAGGTCGTTTAAACATCAATCGTGACATTTCAATGTCAAAACATATAACCACAATCATGTATGGATGTTATAAACTATATATAATATATAAAAAGTTAATTATAAACATTATAATATTTTGGAATTAATTATTCTAATTTAGAAATAAAATTTAATAAAATAGTGAAATCATTACAAAATGGGAATTTTTTATGTAAAACATGACATCAAAATGCATCAATTTAATCAGCAAGAATTAAGAAATTTAAGCCAAAGACTATAATTGGAAAATAGTTTTATAAATGACTATAAATAAATTTTTTATAAATTTTTTAACAAATATATGTTTATTAATTAGTAGATGGAAGAAAGATATAAATAATCATAAATTAATGTAAGGGGATTCTCGAACCCAATTAATTATCTTGGGTATTTCCCTATTTATCAAATAATTAAGTATGGATATTCATATAATTTTATATCAATATAATTTAATTATTATAACTTTTTGTTTTCTAGGATTTACATGTTTCAATATTGGTTTTATGATAAATTTAACGATTTCCCAAACAACTGTTATTTCCAAAACATATCTCGACACCATTCCTTTCTTCTTTACTCAAGATGGATGATTCATTTACCAAGTATATTTTTTCATTTTCATTTGGGAATACCAAATATTATTAATGAACTGATACATTATGAAATTATTATGAAAACCTTTCCTTTCCATGTATTATTCTTTGACTATTATTTTTATTCGTTCATTGATGGATTCACAATTATGTAAATGTTATGAGCAGATGGCTGGTCTTGGAATTATATAGCCCACAAATGCATTGTTTAAGGTGATTTATCACATGAGATAATGTTCAATATTTAAGAGAATTGTTCTATATTTTTTTGTACTAAAAATGTTATGATTTTTCACATATTTTATGCATGAACATGATGCTAGCTTTGTTTACAACTATGTGTGGTATTTTAACACTAAGACATGGTGTTTTATTTTTATGACCTACAACATTTCACTCCATTATCCATTATTTCACTCATTATGTTGATTATAATTTTATTAATATATTATTATGATGATTATTATTCTCACGCATGTTATATAGAAACATTCCCATTATTCATCCTCTTACTAGTATTTTAGATCACACCTTTCATTTATTTATATCTTGATTTTACTCTAAGTAATAATGAGAAGGCAAGGTACACTATGTATATATAGATGAATGAATTAAGTAGTGTTTATGTTTTATTATTTAAAATTTATGTATGAGACTATTTTTCCCATGATAGAAACCGTTTTATCCAGGAATTGTAAATCCATTTTGTTGTTTTCTTTTAAAATGATGCAATCATCATGTAAGAAAAATTAATGTATTCATACATCATATTATTGATACCGTACTAACATAGATATGTAATGTGAAGTGGGGTGTTTTATTAGGTGTATCCATGTGGTATATTGTATAATTTGGCTATAATATGATATTAATGGAAGTGATAAGAGTCTTGGACGTTCGATATTGGGGCATTAAAGGGTCAAATTAACGGGGAAGTAGAAGAAGGGAATAATTTTATTTTTATGAAATTAAGTTACTATATATGATATGTGATTTGGTGAGTGGTACATGGTGAGTCTAGGATATCTAAGTTGAGCTATATAGGTGCTTGTTAGTTATACTATTTTTCACTGGTGCTTTATCATTGTCTTTTAACATGTGAACATGAGACCTTGGGAATGATCCTACTAAGTATACATGTATAATAAATCTATTTATATAAATAATTGTTTGGTTTTGAAGGATATTTTAATTAATGATCAAGAAATTAGAATCTTTTTATTTTGAAGTAGTTATTGATTCACTGTTATAGGACATGCCTTTTTGGAATTTTACTTGGAGACTTTTATATGTATCTATTGAAATTGATCAAGTATTATGGAGTTTTTTTTTGTTTAAAATTTTTTTATGATGTATTTTTTTGATTTTTTGATACTATCTATCTATCCACTATTACTTAGGTTAATTTCTCCTATCCTTTTCATTTAAATACATTATGTTCTTATCACAAACATGAGGCCTACTGAAGGTGGGGCATGTGGTCATTATCTCTCTCCCTTTACTTCCATAGTAGGAGTGGTATATTTGGACGGATGATATCATGGAAGGAAATGTTGAGAGGATGGGGTTAGATATTAGTTTTTTTGTAGGGTTTATACCAACTAGCTAGGTAGGGGAAAACTATCTTATTTAAGAATCTAGTTATAAGATACTCCATTAGAAATAACTATTTTACACCTCTTTAATTTTTAATACCTAGGCCCTTATCCCCTTACTATTTTTTTTTATTTAGTTTATATAGCATTCATTTCAATATTAATATTAATAAAAATGTTCATTACATGTAATGTGGTCTAGTCAAGGATTAATCTGTATTTTAAACTCAACTATACTAGCTTTTTTGTAGAAGAAATGGTGCAAGGATGAAAAAACATTTTAGATGTTTATGGTTATGTTGTTTTAGCATACAATTCCTTATATGGTGTCGTTAACTAGATTATTAAGGGTTCATGAGATATAATGGGTGATGTTATTTTCTGTATAGTGTTTAATGTCATCCAGATGTAGCTGCATACAGACCCAAATTTTTACGATATTTTTTTAAAAATTTTATCTCCCCATAAGTGGTAGAATAAATGTTACATTAGGAGATCTAATTCTCCTTTTCAAAAATTAAGGAAAATATCACATACCTGGAATTAAGAAAATAAATATTTGAACTTATTAGCCCCTAGATGCTAAATAGATGACATAATTCAATTATTCACTATAATAGGTTCTCTTTACTCATGTTTTAGACCTATTATCCTTGTAGATACTCTTGGGAAATATCATTTTCATCCTCCATAAGTTCTTGTAATATTTATATTTAAAAAATAAATCATTTGAGGAATTAAGGGATATAATTAAATAACATATTTTTAGGTCTCAATATTATATTTTCTGCTCAGAAACATATAATCATTTTAATTGTACAATAGTATTGATATTATTTTTGACACATATTATTATATAGAAAATACAATTTTATAAATCAATTTGTTGAAGATTTTTTATAAATTATACATAAAATATAATTTTAATATTTATAAATATTATCGTTTAGTATATGTAAACCAACCCAATAAAATTTTATATTAGTATTCAAGGTAAAAAGTACTTTTATATTTAATGAAAAAGTTTTAATAAAACATTAATTGAGTTGTTTATTTCTTTTTATTTCTAGAAACAAATTGAAATACTCTTTTAGTATCATTCCTTCATATTTTTTACCATATAAAAAATGACATATTACTTGTGATTACCTAAATATTAATAAATACCGTATCATATGATTATTTTTCTTTAAAATATCATTAATGTGACCGTGTATTTATATTATATTTTACATTAAAATGTTATAATTGTTATCTTATATATTGATAAAATTGAAATGATTTAAAAATATTCTTAAATATGCATCATATTATCTAGATGACATCTGTCTACTCAAAAAAATATGGTACTTGACTATGAAGTGTGGAGGTATCATAATAAAGTAATACTTATTCCCAAGAATTTTACACTCAGTAATCTACACATAGATATGTTATGAGGATAAATGCTACAGTATGAATTCAATGTGTTTTATGCGTCATTAGATATTCTTATCTATGAACATGTGTACTGATTATTAATCAAGATATTATTATAATTATATATCATGAATCACATACATTGATGTAGGTATTAAATCTTTGATGAAAAATTCTTTTAGTGAGGTACTATACGTTAAGTATGACATAAGTGATTTCTCATTAATTTAATTTTTCATTGAATGAGTTGACCCTTACACATCAATAAAATAATATATCTATGTCCCATTTATTTAAATTGAATTTATTTACTAAATATGTGACCACTATAGTTCATTTATGTGTGTATTTTTTAGAATTCAAATATATATAAATCAAACATTTGTGGTGAGGACACAAGTATGGATCCATTTGCATAAGATATTTGTGAAAAAAGGACTATATTACATAATATAATTCATTGGAATATTGTTTCCATTAGAATATTAACTTATCTATGAGTTTTATAACATGTTTTTATATATTTATATTATATATTAGGAAAGTTCACCAAATTACATTGAGAAAGAGACCTAGAAGACTACAAAAAATGTATCCATAATATCATTAAATTCTTTTGAAATTTTTATTAATATTAAATATTATTCTAAAATATTATTTTAATTATTATTCATGTGTTCTTTATATCCTAAATTCAATAATGAAATTTTTGATATTAGAATATATGAGTATATTTTTATCACTTTTATATTATTAATAATTTCTTAAATGAATATTTATTTATCCCCCAATTTAGTGACATGATTTTATTAAACCTCAGTTTGAGGTATTCTTAACTTGATGGATTGTTTAATGATAGGGAATGTTCATCTTAATACTTTATATGTATTTTTAAGTGTTGTAATATAATTTTGATGGTGAAAAGTTTGAGAATAGATAGTTTATACCACGATAATTCCTCTTGGAAATTGGATTTTGAGTAAGGGGTTACAAGGTAGGTTCACATTTGGTAAAAGAATTTGGAAAACCATTTGATTTGGTATTGTTTAGGGAAGTTCTAAATCTTATTATTATAACATAATTTGACAAATTTTATTGCCTAATCGTGTGATTAGATGTTAATTTTATATAAATTTTATCCATCACAAAAAATAAACTCACCAAAAATCCCTCATATCCTTCCACTACTATTATTATATTGAACCCTAGAAACCCCCTCGTCATATTTTCAGTGATCCTATACCTTTTTACTCTTATTTCATTGATTATTTGATTGTTGGACCATGAAAAGAAATGGTATTTTTTGTTCTTCATTTCTACACTATATTTGATCTTTTTTTTGAACAAAACTTAAGACTAGGTATACCATGTCCAGGTATATTGGATAGGAAAGATATTTATGAGGTCATATAATTATTCCTTCAAGGAACAAAAGAATGATCAAAAATCTATAGAGTCATGGGAGATTTTTTTCACCAAAAAAACCCAAGGATGGTAGTTTATTCCTTGTTGAAATTTTATTATAATTTAAATGCTCTTAGGTTTAATTAAAAAATTCATGAACTATTCAATGGGTTTACCAGGAAGAAACTCATTTTTATTTTCTTTTACTTATTGTATTTTGAAATATTGGTTATGGGAATCAACCAAAAAAATTGGTGTCAAAATTTAAAATAAACTTTTTAAAGGAAATAAATATTTATACTAGAGTTAATTGAATAAATGGGTTTAATGTGTTAATGTGCATATGGGATGTATCATGGTTAGATGTATCGTCGCCAAAAAAATTGAATCATTGGGAAGATAATGGTCATAATTACCATCACCAAATAGGAAACATGTGGAAAATCATGGTTGAATGTAACACCATCAAATTGGGTCACCAAGAAAGAGCATATTTATTGGATGAATCACCACACATGAGTATTGGAAGGTCTTAGTACATTTTTACATGTTTTCGTGAGTTTAAATACTGAGGTTTCTTATACCAAATTGAAATAAATTAATTTATTCTTATACTAAAATTATTAGTTATCTTTGATTATATTACTTTTGAAAAATTTATTCATATAAATTATTTAAAGTTGTGGAAATTGAAATAACATATTTTTATATTCATAATACTTTTATTATAATAACATTGGTTAATATATATATAATTTTGTTGGAGTGTGGGAAAATTCACTTTGGGGTTTCTAACATGGTATGGTTACTCACCCCGATTATATAACACACTGATATTTTAAAGTATGAAATTAAAATTATATAGAATGTATGAAATGAAATACCAAGCATAGTAAGAAATTGTATTACCTAAAAATTTATGATATTTTTATTTTTAAATAAATTCATTCTCTTTGATAGCTCACAATGCACACAACACTATGATTGAATGATACACGACACTCAATTAAAATATTATTATTTAAATATTACCATTATATCATAATCATTAAATTGGTGGGATTGAATAGTATAATTTTAATTATGAAAATAATATATTTTACAAATTTATAAAATAAGATAAAAATAATAGATATTTTTTAGAGTTAAAATTAAAACCATTTGGAAAAAAATGAATGTTTTATGAGAAATTGTATTTCTCTAAAAGTTTTCTTAGTTACGTCTTGTGCACATAATTTATAATTAATTTTTACCACATTTAGAAAATGTATTTTTAAAAATAATATTCATTTTAGAAATATGTATGTTAACATTTTAACAGGGTTAATTTGAGTGATTTTTATGATGAGATACATTTATTGATGAATAATGAACAATAATGAATTTTAATTGAAACTTATTTTTTCTTTAAATCATTTTTCATGTTAAATTATATTTTAAAAATTTTAAAGTAACATTACATAAATTATATATCTTTTAAAACTATTTTTTTATTTTAATTATTTTGATATTTAATTTTTATAAAAATACTTTATAAACATTTGAACATTTTCTCTGTGAAACCCCTCTTTCTCATCATGAATGTAGGATTAATTTTAAATTTAATTTTTTCTAATTATGTGATTGTAATTTTTTATAAATGTATTCCAGTTTTAGAATCAAAATAATTTATATTGTCTAATAATACATCTTTATTTTTACCTTAGTGAATAGTAAAAACAGTATTAATTATTACATCGATTAAGGAAAAAACTGATTTATCACGGGTGAAACTAAAAATATAATAGTTAGAATGACCTAATAAATTATTCAAAATTTATTCTATGGACATATTTTGAAATTATAATTTATAATTATTGTTAATAATCTATTTTGGTCCCTTTTGGAATATTAAAATCATGGGTACACCTTTTCTTTTCATAAATTAAATGTGTGTCACCAGCCACATATATAAATGTCTTTTCATATCCTCTCTACTTCAAATTTTCCAACAAATTGGGTTTGTCCAATACCTATACAAATAAATTCTTAACATTCATCCCCTCATCCTATAATCCTTGGTTATTTTATAAATTATTTCTATGAATACATAAAGTATGATCTTAAAGATGTTCTCTAAGAAGAGGTCAAATTCCAAACTATGAATTTTTGATTAATTTGTTTTTTCTCCTCCATAATATATTATTAATTTGTGCTTATATAATAACACTACCATATCCCATATACATAAATTTTATTATGTTAATTTCAGGAACAATATCTATCTCCTCTTCCAAAAAATGTGAAATTATAATGTCGCTCGGGTGTATGGTAGACCACAATTTCATTAACTAACGCACAACATCTTCCATTAATACCTCTCATAGATTTGTATTTTCATGAAACATCTTGGATACCCTGGTACAAAAATTACTAAACCTATACTAGCATATCCCAAATGGAGTTTCAAATCCCCATGGGTAGGATACAAGTACCTAGTATTAAAAAAATATTAACGTCGGAATGAATTTTTCACAAACACAATGAAAACAAGGGATACAAGTTAGTATGCACTAAAGAAATCTTCCCATGGAAAACTATATGATAATTAAAACTAGTAAAAAACACAATGTACAACTAGAAAGTACGAGAAGCTAAAATATAACAACCTAAGTCCCAACAAACACAACTCTCCAAGACCAAGTATCTATAAGAAGAACCACCTCCAAGTGGTGCATTACCTTTTCATGAACTTGGAAGAAGATAATATACAAACACCCAAAGTAATAGGTGTGGTGTGAGATAAAATACCATTAGGGTCTCAACATGTCTTCCATAATAATATTCTAAAATAATAAACCAAATAAAACATTTAATTTAAAAAAAATAATCAAATTTCAAAATAATATTTAAAAAAATTATTATTTACATTAAAAATTATCGAAACATTTATAAACAATGACTTAATAAACATTTTATATAAAAAAGATTATATAAATTCATAACGCATTAGTAAAATAGTTTACATGAAATGGAATATATATCCAAATATTAAGAATGAGAAACATGGTCATATTCCATAAGGTGTGATGGTTCCTGGTTATGGGATCCTCACAAAATTATATAATGAAAATGGAAATTTGCCCAGATGACCCTCTAAGACTACCCAAAAAATAATTACCAACATCCCACTAGGTAGAAGATTTTACAATAAGTTTATGTTTGAGTTGTAATGATTCAATCTATTTCTAGTCCATTTCCATCCTAGCATTTTTTACCCTAATAACTCATTAACTACCTAGTATTTAATATTCTCAAACAATTATTAATGATAGGTAAAATCTTTCAAAACTTTTCGAAATACAATTATCCCATTTTTTAAATTTCAATATGTCAATTTCTATTTAAAAAACAAAAATAGTTTTCTAATAAATTCATGCCATTTCGGGGATAAAACTATTGGGTTCTTATCAAAATAATTTAAACCATATTCCTCAAATAAAATTTTAAATAAATTTCACAAATGAATATCACAATTCATGTTAAAGTTTTAATTTTACAATTTTGACCAATTTTCCCAAACACACCCCAATTCTTTGTAATTGGGCGGTTTTCACATTTTTTATGCTAAATAAAATCCAAATACCCGATTTTTTTTTATATTTTTAAAAAAATAATTAAATTAAACTTAATAATAATAATTTAATTTAGTGTTAAATAAATTGGCCAATCTTTGAAGGAACAACCTACCATGGAATCACGAGATCAATAACACAACATTGAAAATGGGAAACTCTAAAAAAGAGTGTGAGAAAAGGATATATATGAATCAGACCTATATTTATGATCTAAAACGACGTATATTAGATCCTACAATAACACATATATCTAAAAAACCCTATTTAAGGGATAGAAATATATTGGTAGGGAAGGAATGAGGAGATAAATCATGTCAGGAAATGATTGAAAAATGATCACCTCTCTTTAATTTACCATGGAGAGGGTTTGGAGAAGCCAAAATTAGTTCATTAAAAAAACTCTCAATCTTAGAGAATGAAATATGGAGATTTTGGGTTGATCGGGGGTCAAAAAGTGAGGTTTTTTAATTTCTAAAAATTTCTAGAACAATAAAATATCGCATGCATGGTTAGCTTTATAGGGCCACATAGTTAGTCATACTATTAACCCTAACCATTAACCCCTTCTAGTGGGGTTTCCTGATTTCTCCGATGTGGGTGTACTTTTTGACAAACCATGTCACAACCATGAAAAACCTCCACCACATAGGTTTTCACATTTTTTACTTGAAGGGCGCATGGTTTGGGAAAACCATGCACTAACCATAAACATACCAAAATCCTTCCAAATTTTTTAAAATTTTACCCAAGGCACCCTTAAATGAGACCTAGCCCAATCATGGTGAAAATAGGGGTTTAAGAGCACCCAAAAATAGTAACAGGATGTTACAACCTCCCTACAATAGGAATTATCCTTCCCATAAAATTCTATTTTAATGATTCCATATCAAAATAATGAGGCCAATCCTCTATCATCAGTGCCTATATCTCCCAAGACTCATGAGTATAGAACCCTAATACAATAGCACTTGAATAGAATGTATCATCCATCTGTGAAGTACCTTGGTTTCATAATCTACTATCCTATTTGGGATAAATCAGGCTTAACATCATGATTACTTCATCTTAGAACAAGAGATAGATTATAAATATACTTACATATCTGAGATACATAGAATAGGGTATGACTCTGTGTCAACTATGATGGGATTTCCTGATATTAATCCACTTTCTCCACCAACTCAACAACCTCCAAAGGTACTAGAAAATGAGTAGCATGATTCACTTTCCTCTCAAGATTTCTACAACCCACAAGGGGTAAAAATTTCATGAACACCTAGTCACAAACTAAAAAATCTAGTGGTTTGTGATGATGATCCACATAATATTTATTCTACCAAAAAAATTCAACATTATTTAACTAATCAACTAAATCTCCAATATCATTTCTTGAACCATTATCGATCAAACTATGTAAAATTCGTTGATTCTCTTCCAATGAAACATATATTTACATGGCTGACCATTCAAGGCCTTAAAAGGATCCATTCTGATCTTAAACCAACAACTATTTTTATAAAAATTAATATCCAGTCCTAAATGGTCATCCCATGCTCAACCAATTTTAAGTAAATAGGGACGAATCATGTCTTAATGAATCTATATAGCTCATTCTATTTGTCCATCTGACTACATATTGTATGTTGTACTCAAATAAACCTAAGATCTTAGTTCCTCTTAAAGGCCTCCCCAAAGTGAGAACTAATCCAATGATATCTATCAAAGACTCCAGCTGATGTAACTCCATGAAAATTAACTATATCCTTCTTATAGGTATTTTCCAACTGCTCAATAGTGGTTGTATCATAAATGGGTATAATTTGTTCTATTTTAGTCAGCCTATCGATCCAAACCCGTATATTTTTTTTTCATATGAAACCCTACCATGATGTTCATAGAAATTTCATCGTACATCCAAGCCGGCACAAGATGTGTATGAAGAAAACATGAAGTTTTCTGGTATTCAGCCTTGACCTATTAGAATGTATAACGATGATAGTCAAAATCACCAATTCCCCATCTCATACCTGGACAACAGAGTCTACATTGCAGGTCAAAGAACAAATTCATGGATCCTAGGTGTAGTGCGCACCAGGAACTATAAAAAGCCCATATCAAATCTTTTATAATCGATAAAGGTACCAAAAAATGATCCTGATAACAGAGAATAACCATCTTGTAGAACAACCACCTAGCCATGGTCTCCCCACAATAAATAAAGTCACTAATTCTATAGAAATCATCATCAAGTTGATGTTCCTGAATAATCATCTCATGAAGAGAAGAGGTCAACATAACAGTGACTAGAACAACATTTTCCCTTGATTCTCGAACACCGATATGCAACTGTTCAAAAAGATCCATCATGTTTCACCCTTATAATGATTAGATCATATCATGTGTTATAAGTTTCACACTCAATTCACTTGAGATTACAATCCATTTCCCTGGGTATAGGTGATTTCAAATTTTAATGTTTTAATGTATTCCACCCAATACCTCTATCATAGATTCAAATCTTTTTTTTTTGAAAATATAAAACTTAAGATCTTTTGGTCTGAATACACGATGAACTGTTCTCAAAAAATATAGCATCACCGACTCATAAGCACATGCATCACAAAAACATGTTCAAGGTCATGGGATGGATAGTGATCCTAATTTATCCTAAGATTCCCTGATTCATAAGAAACGACATGATTACCCTGCATAAGAATTCACCCCTAACATTATCTCAATGCATCACAGAAGTTCACAGAGCCCTGCCCAACTTCTGGGAGATTCAACACCATCACAATTATGAAAAGTCATTTTAGTTAGAAAAATTATTCAATATTTTTTATTCCCATGAAAAAATTACTCCCTATCGAGATATATTAGTCACCAGAGAAGAAATTATTGAAAATAATTTTACAAACTAGTGTTAGAATCCAGTTAACCCCAAGAAGCTCTAAATCAAAAAAACATTTCATAGTATCTTCGATGTCATAACATCTTTTACCTTCTCAGTATCAACTAAGATACCATGTTTTGACAACACATTTCCCAATAACATCGCTTCCCTAATCCAAAAATCACATTTCAATAGATTGGCAAAAATTTAATGATTTCTCAATAAATCAAGAACTACTCTCAAAAGATGCACATGATCCTCTTCACAGTTAGTGTAAAAAAGGCTGACATCCAAAAAGACAACAATGAAAATTTCACTATACTAATGGAAAATATTATTCATTAGTTCCATAAATACTTCAGGAGAATTGGTTAGACCAAAAGGCATGAAAATGTACTCATAATGGTTGTACGTACACTAAATAGAGGTTTTGGAATATAATATTCTTTTATTCTCAACATGTGGTAATGAGATCAAAGGTCAATCCTCAAGAAGAACTTATCCCCTTTCAATTATACAAATTGATCATCAATCCATCTAATATTATAATTGAAAATTTCTATATCTTTTTTTAGATTTATATAATCCACCCAAATGTAAAGTGACCCATATGCTTTTTAAGAATAGAGAAATGGTAAGGGCCAAGGTGACACACTTAGGAATATAAATCTTTTCTCGAGAAGATCACTCAGTCGATTCTTAAAAACTCTTTCAGTTCATCTGGTTCCATTTGGTAAAAATTAATAGATATTAGTTAGGTTACATTCCCTAAGTCAATAAAAACTCTAACTTGTTTACTAGGGGAAAATCAATGATGGAGAAAGGAATTTTTTTGGGGAAATAAATGACAACTGGAGGGAGATCATCACAAAAAAAATTACCTCTCTAGTTAAAAAGAAAACACTTATATTAATTTTCCAAATATGGTTAAGAAGGTTCATCTCTTCTCATTAAAGGATTCCATTCTCAATGAAATACAAGACACACCCCATTGGGTGTATAAAATGGGTCCCATCAAAGACAAGAATCAATCATAGATTTATTGAAAATATGACAATCCATCCATAAAAATACATCAATATATTTCTTATTTGAAACTCAAAAATCCCATGAAAGAAAAATATTTGATAATTAGAATGAACAATAGGGACTATGGAGAATATAATCCATATTTATTCTAAGGTGTGTATGAATATACATCACATAAGATAAAATCTTCTTAGGAAGACTATGGAGTTTGAAAATAATTGTTGAAATAAATAAATTTGGTGCACATGTATTAAATAAATCTGTCATTAATGGTGAAGCTATTGTGATGATACATCTCACAGTTATTGGACCCATATCTTTTTCCTCTATAGACTCTTCCACTACATAAAGAATATTCATTATAGATATATACGGATGGAACCCATTTCTTCATGAAGAAACTGATTTCTCTATAGTTTTAGTAGGTTTTGAGGATCCCGTGAAACTATTTGGTGTAGAAAAGAAATTTTATTACTTCTATATTTGACCCAATCATATATAGAAGACAAATTTCTTGGGTTCCTCAGTGTAAACCCATTTTGAATTCCATGGATTTCCACTCTGGTAAAAAAAATTATGTTTTTCTACCTGGTACTACCGAATTTATGAAAAAACACTACTATAGAGATCCACCAGTACAGTCATCACTCCCCCTCTTCCATTTAGGGGGAACTCACCAAACATCCAATGGGAAAAAATGAACTCTTGATAACCCTTACTGACAAGACCTATCCATTTTCACCATCAACACACTATCAAATACATCCATATAAGAAGTAAGCATCAGAAAGAAAATATGAGATAGAATATCATATCTACGACCCATACTGAATTTTTTATTCTTTATCTTATCATTTGATACAATATTAGGTAATACTTCACAAGATCATCCATGAGATTTTCATATTATGTCATGGTCTTGTTAACCTACTCCATTTTGAAAAACATTAAAGCCTTATCCAACACCATGGACCATGGATTTAACCAATAAGTCAAAAGAATGTTAAAGGATTTCCCCTCTAAGCCCTCATGATTAATCACCATTATCATCATTTCACACCATCTATCATTTGGTCCCTCTAGCTAGAAGGTGGTACACTTCACTTATATATCATCATGAATTTCCAGAACTAAATCCAAAGCTTGATATCCCTCAACCAATCCTCATCAAGTTGAAGAACATTAGAACCTTGGAATTATAATGGATTGTATTAGTGTAACTCTTGAGAACAATTCTATAAAAAATCCCTTTAAGGTTCCACATCTAGAGCGTGAATGATAATTTTTGTAGGTGCATATCCTAGAGATTTGACAGAATGCATGATAACTTTAATTAGATTCTAGTCAACAAAATGATTTTATCGATTTGGTTCATCAACATCTTCCATATAGAACCAATTCAAACATCCTATCATATGTATGATGATAAAAACATCAGATGACAAAATTTTAGACATGATATTTATAATAAAACAAGGAAACATGGAAAATTAATCACATTAGATAGATAAAATAGATTTGGATTTCAACATCTAAAATTAAAATCACAGAAATGAATAGAACTATGTCTCAATAAATCATTACTAAACATCCCCTATTGATATAAGGATCATTATTATGAGAGAAGGGTAGAAAATCCATCATAGATACCTTCTATGTTATGAAAATGTTATATGAATTCATAGTGACATCAAGGGAGGATTAGAAACTTATCTTTGATACCACTTTTTTACAAACCATTTCTAATACCCTCGTACCCTAATAACAGATCTGATCTTAACATAGCCTGAAGGTAATTCCTGATCTCCATGAGTTTGAGATAATCACCTAGACATAATCAATATGAATGTGGAAAAACATTTCCAAAAAATCAATGAATGTAAGAGATACAGGTCAATTTTCACATAAGAAAACTCCATAGAGAGAATTGTGACGTATGACACATAGGCGCATAATAACAATATACCAGAAGTTGAAAGTTAAAAACACATGTACACATGGAAAAAACTCACCATGACCAAGGATAAACAATAAGAACCACCTTAATGTGGTGAATTAACCTTTTTATAACTATGAAGAAGATAATCTATAAACACATGAAGGAATTTTAGGGTGTGGGGTAAAATACTAGTAGGGTCTCACCAAGGACACCAAAATAATATTAAAAAATAATTTAAATAAATAAAACATTAAATTTAAAATAATTGATAATTAAAAATTTAAAATCATATTGAAAACAAGTTTTTCTTTACATTTGAAATGATAGAAAAATTTCCAAACAATTTTTTAATAATCATTTTATGTAAAAGTTTTTATATAAATTCATTATGTATGTGTAAAATAGTTCACAAGATATGGAATATATATCGAAACATTAAAAAGGATCATCATGGTTATCTTCTAAGAGGTACGATAGTTCCAGGTTACAGGATCCCTACACAATTGTATAATGAAAACGAAAATGTACACACATGTTTCTCTAAATCCATCTAAAGAAGACTAACAAAAATCTCACTAGGAATAAGATCTTACAGATTTTTTTGTTAGAGTTATAAGGATTTAATATATTTCTATGGAATTCACATCCTAGAATTTGTTCCCTAAAAACTCACAAATTTACTAGGTCTGAATGTGCTCAAACATAAATAATTAATTTGAAATATATTTCATAGATATTATAAATAAATTAACCCATTTTTTCCATCTCAATAATCTAGTTTTTATTTAAAAAGCCACAAAAAAATATAATCAATTCATTATTTTTCATGATAAAAACAAAGTATTTTTATCCAAAAAGTTTATGCCATATATCGCAAATAAAAATTTGAAATCAATTTCAATAATTAATTTCATTATTTATTTTATACAATTTAATTTCTAATATTTAAACAAATTTTACAACAACACCCTAATTCATTAGAATGTAGAGGTTTTCCCATTTTATTTTCCAAGTCAAGTAAAAATCATAAATTTATAAGAAATTTCATTTTAATAGACCAATTGATGGAAACTTAATTTAAATAAATTAATTTATTATTATATTAATTGGAAAATCATAAATGAAACAACCTCCCTTAGAATCACAGATCAAGAACACAACACACGTAATGGTAAACTCCAATGAAAAATGTTATAAAAGGTTATTTGAGATGAATCCTTGATTCAAGATATAAGGAAACATATATTAGATCCTATAAAAACATGGAGATCCAAAACCCTATGTAATCAAGGGGAAGATAGTGGGAGAGAAGGAACATAGAGAGAAATTTCTCAAGGAATAGGTCCATACAACGCTCACCTAGCTTTGATCTACCATGGATAGGGTTTCTAGGATCCAAAATTAAACTTTGAGATCACTATAAACCTTGGAGAACATAATATGGCGAGTAAAGGTCAAGAATGGGTCAATAATAAGGGTTAAAAAAATTAACCACTTTTCATAATAATGAAATATAGTAAGCATAGTTAGCTAGACAGGACTGCACAGTTTTTCAATATGTGCACCCTAACTATGCACCCCTTCAAGGGGTGGAGATTTCAAATTTTCTCTTAGGTGGGTTCACAGTTTGAAAAACCGTGTTCCAACCATGGAAACACCCATAGTCTTGGTTTGAATGATTTTCACTATTTGGGAGCACAATTTGGGAAAACTATAGAAAAAATGTCCACAACCAAAAATCCATCCAAAAATTTTAAAATTATACCCCAATCATACCTAAATGAGACCTAACCAAAGAATGATAAAAGGTGGTTTTGATAAGTACAAAAAAATATTAACAAAATGTTACACAAATGATGATGGATATAAAATATATTTATTATATTTATAACATAGTTATACTTATACTGTAACTATATCATATATACCATTTTTCTTTTTATTCTATTGGGGATATGATAACATCACACTTTTGTACAAAATAAAACCTATAACACCTTGAGATTTTGTGAAAAAAAATTGGTAAGGAATATAATCTATTTGATATGTAATGTTACATATAAAAATGATTTATTCTTTCTTTACAAGTAATTCAGAGTTAACTTGTGTTATATGAAACACTATATTTTCCTTTTATTATACACAATACCATGTTAATCATTCATTAACCGCAACATCGAGTTTAAAGGAAACATGAAAAATTATTTAAATTATATTATATGATAGTTTCACCTAGCTATTTGAATGGTGGGTATAAATTAAAAAATTGAAAATGTTGTTTACAAATGTCTCTATAATTTATTCTTTTGTGACCAATTATTTACATATGAGAAAAAAATCCTTTTGAAAATAAAAGGAATTATTTTTTGAAAAAATTATTTTTATACGCACAAGTGTTTTGTATATCAATAAATTAAAAAAATAGCTATAACATAATTAGTTTAATGTAATATATATTTTTTATATTCAAAAAATTTTTGAACATTAATATTATTTGTTTTCAATAAAAGATAAATAATATATCTTCTTTTAAAATTAAATGATGTATTTTGTTTAAAAAGCGGGTTTCTCTCATTTTTATGGCGGACTTATTTTAAATATAAATACTTACACATTTGGAAAATTATTTTAAGAAATAAACATAAATTATTAAATTGGAATATAAAAATAATCATAGTCTGTATTATCAATATTTTTCTAAAAGGTGTCATTTTTTAACAAATAGTGGAAATAACATAATCTTAATGGAAAACTGCATTTATATTTAATTTTTTAAAATGAAAAATTAAAATTAAATTTTTTCATAGTGTTTAATTATTGAAATTTTATATTTATGAATAAAAATTATTCATTTGAATCAATTTTATATTTTAATTGAATATAAAAACATTGTAAACATTTGTTCACATTCCCTTTAACAACCCACATTCTTGTGACACATGCATGATTAATTTTAAAACATTTATTTCCACTTATGAGACTAGAATTTGAAAAATGAATTCCATATTTTAAGTCAAAATAGTTAAAAAAAATTAATAATTAAAAATTAATTTTTGATGAAAATAAATATTAAACATAGTATAAATTAATTACCACAGTTAAGATACTAATGGGTTTAATGACGGTTAAACTAAAAAGATAAGTGTAATATTATCATATTAACTTTTATAAAAACTATTTTATGGGAATATTTCGACCATGAAACCTTTTAGGATATATAATGGCCTAATTTGTAGCCATCTTAAATATAAAAAACATAAAAGGAATTGTTTTCATAAATTTATATGTTTTCCACTCACCCCACTTATGAAAGGCCACCCACTCTCCTTACTTCCTCACACCTTAAAACCCATTTTTTGGCCAGGAACAAATCAATTATCTTTCCAAAATCAATAACATAATCCTAGAAGAATTATTTTTTACAGCAATCGAATAAATTAATTCTTTTAGTGAAAATGTAATAAGGATACCTGATGAAGAGGTGATGATCATAAATGAACGTTCTTTTGATTTATTTCGTCTACAAACACATTAAATTATTTCTCTATCATGATTATATAATTAAATAATTATATAAAATATAATGATATATTTTTACTTTAATGTTACCTATTACAACCACACATACTTCCATAAAATGGGTTTTGAAATCATCGTTTATGAATATGGAGGACTATTTCTTTGCGGAACAATGTCACTAATTTTTAAATTACCAGCTTTCAGTTTTTGGAATACGGGTGGAAATTATATTTGTATATTATATTTTTTATTTTATTATTTTTCTCTAATTCTAATATCACACATACCTCCATTACTTCCATTTTTTGGGAATATGTAAATGTCGTTCGTGTGTACAGTAGACTACCGCCTCGCTAAATGATGTTATTCATTCATGATTATCATGGAATATATTAGGGATGGGTTTAATAAAAATATATGATATATATGAAATAATAATTCTAATATTATTATTATTATTATATATATAATTATATATAATTTACTTTTCTTCCTTTCAAAATGATATGAAAATAGACACAGTTTTAATGCAACACTATGACATGCCATCTCCATGAATGGTGTACTCCATTTCATATCACTAAATAATATGATTTAATATAAAAAAATATATAATGAATATATATAATATTTATATCATGGTTTACATTCTGGATATGTTGAAACCATGATCTATGTAATTGGATAAAAAATGACGAGTCAAAAATTATACAAAAAACAAATCTTTTATGACCCGCAACGTAAATTTAACATGAAATTATTCATAAACTGGTAGTAAAAGGTCAAAATAAAATCAAATATGGTATGTTATATTTTATTATTTTTTCTATAATATATTAATGAAAATTTTATATATATTATAGAAGATGTTGAATTCTAACAATGGATGTCAAGACTTAAGGTAAGGTGATTTCAAATCTCATTATTGTTCCTCAGAGACTTATGAAATATTAAAAAGTATTTCATTATTAGGGTTTATAAAAAATCCTATGAAGTTATATATAATTAATATATCCCATTTAATGATATTTAATTTTTCTTTTTATGTGATTATTTCACAGGGATACGATTCATAAGTTACTCAAGCATTAAGATATTTTCATCTCACTTTTTACTTCTATGAGACACATTCAATGTCCACCACATATTTCCTTTAGGTGGTGTGTATAATTCTTATGAATTTATATTATTATTTTTATACTATAAGATATATTTCATTACATATAAATTTTGTTATCCTTTTTCCATGGGGTTCATAGTACAAAAGTTAACAAATAGGTACGAGATTTTTGTCTCAATTTTCCATCTTATAGACATATGTTATGTTATAAACCAATATTTTTTCACAAGGTGTATATAAATCCCAATTGACATGTAATATCATGAATTTATTCAGCTTCATGATATTTTAAGAATCATTTTATATTCTTTTTTACTAGGTTTTACGATTCAACGGTTCCAATGTGGCGCTGAATTTATGTAACAATCTTATCATTTATCAGGATTGTTTATGATCAAGTATCTAATGTGAAATTTAATGATATAACTCTCATGAATTCCCATTATTTTTCTTATCATATGGTAATTCGTGAATTATTTGAGTAATGGTACAATTTTTCCCCTCTTCGGTACTTAAGATAATTAATAATTTTTTCTAGAAAATATGAATTTATTTATCTTTTAAATCAAAAATTATTTTTTAATTCGAAACCATGTTCTATAAGAATTTTATCAAATTTTTTAATACTATATTCATGTTTTTTTAAATCAAAATTTAAATTGATGGTTGATTTTTTACAATTTTTTTGAAAGGAATCATGATTTTTTCTTCAAAAACAATTCCAAATTGTACCTTTCTACAAATGTAGAATGATCCTTCTCTTTAATATCTTCAACCTAAAATAAATTTTATGAAGTAAGCACTAGTCAATTAATTAAATCTTATATTTTATATTTTCAAGGATATTTTCAAAGAAAAAGTTTTTCAAAATCTATGATTTTTTAAAAAAAATTATATGAGGAAAATATTTTTTTCTCAAGAAATGCTTTGAATGAATTTTCAAAGATTTATTGATAAGTTTTAAATGTTATTTTCAAGGAAATGTATTTTTAAAGGTTTAATGGAATTTATTTTCAATGAATGGATATTTTCTCTAATAAATTTTCCATGTGATATTTAAAAATCTTCTTCTATCTACTATGACATCCTTTGATGTTATTTATGATTTGGTGGGGATACAAACAAAGTACGCCATTCATATTATTTCATTAAATAGTTTTTATTTGGATGGAATGATTTTTATAAAACTCATTTCCCTTCAATGGGTTATAACATAGTAAAATTATAATGAACCCACTACATTTCACATGATATTCTATGATGAAACAATTTGGAACATATCTTTAATCCACATGTTATGATATGATAAAATGTATATGACACACATTTGGTTTCATCAGTTATGATATTATGAATGATTATGTTCTTCTGAAAAACACAGTTTTGGTTTTCATAATGTGATTGGTGGGACCTATATATCATTCCATTACATTGGTTAATGAAAAATTAATTACATGATTATAGGGTATAAAAATGGTCATCCCAAGCCTGAAAAGAAGGGTACCCTGGTGGTTAGACCAAGCTCATAAATGAAGATACAATGGTGGTCTGCCCAAGAATAACCTGTTATTAATGTCTTGGTGGTTATCCTCGACATATGATTTTATAAGAATATGGTATGAAACAAATATATTTTTATACAAAAATATTGCTCTCATGAGTCATGTTATTGATTACCTTATAATATCTATCTTATGTACTTAAAATATTTATTCCATGTCTCTTGTTTTTGATATATGATTAATCTGGTATAAACATTGTATGTTAAGTTCATTATCACACTCTATTATGTCTATTTTATTCTTTTATAAGATTATAGATTGATATCTCTTATGATTACCCCTATTGATCATTTGAGCTCACGCTTTATTATGTTTTATTTCATAATGTTGTGAAGAATGGAATTAATTAGGGTATGATTGTGAATACTACTTAAGGGGAATATATTTTTGGTGTATGTATAAGATCTTTCATAAGATTAAAATATTTTGTTCCAATATTCCAAAGGAACTAAACTATTATGGTCCTCTAAAATGAATTTTTGTAATGTAATGAATATTCATTAAAAAGTATGTAAGATCCATGTATGATAATCTAGGGTCTTTATAGTTGGTATCAAATGAATGGTTTAGTTAACATTTGGAAAATAGGATGAGAAAAATTTAGTGAGATCCCTAGGGATATTAATAAGTAATTTTATTGGGATGTATCTAATGATTATCCTAAGGATGAGTCAACATTTAAGAAAATATCATAGACTTTTTGTTAATGGATTGCGAGGGTGGTTTCCAATCAATTACATCATTTTATAGACAATAAAAAGGTATGTGGCTCTCTCATAGAATTATATATGGGACAAAACCCAAATAACACTATATTGAGCTAGAATTTATCGAGAACAGGTGCAAAATAATGTTCCTCATTGCAAACCTGGTTTGGCACACTCAGCGGGTATACATTAGAAATTCCAAAACACATTACAACCCATGATGAAGGATTTAAATAAATCCTGACTATGAATGTCCTAAGATAAATCTAATGTGTCTTATATTTAAAATTCTTCATGACACACTACTACAAAACAGGGGTTTAACAATGATATCCATTATCAACAAAAGAAAAAACCCTCTTATAAATGAACTTTTTTCAGTACTAAAATAAGCTATGAAAAAGTGTACTATTTATCAACCCTTTTTAGCACTAATAAATGTTACCTTTATCAACAATTTTTAGAACTAATAAATTGTAATCTTTATTATTTCTTTTCTTTAGCACTGGAAAAATGTATTCTTTAATAGCACTTTGTTTTTGGCATCGATAAAGGGTACCCTTTATATGTGCATTGTTTTTATTGATAATAAACATATAAATTATCAGTGTTTTTTTAGGATAAATGAAGGTCCCGAATAAAATTAAATAATTAAATAAATGAAAAATAAAACGAGTTTATTAAAAAAATATTAAAAAATTTATTCATAAAAAAATATTGTTCAAAATGTATAAATTGATTATAATATTTATAAATAATAAATAATAATAAATATTGTATATTAAAAATATACTTACAAGCCAAATCAAAATTAATTACATAAAAATTAAAAATACGTATAATAAGAAAATTATTAAAAAAGTTATTAATAAAATAATTTTTTTAAATATTAATAAATTTTATATATTAAATATATTTATATATATGACTGTACATAAAATTAATTTAAATAATACAAAATATTTATCCATTACATTAAATAGTAATATATTTATTATGAAGAATGGTTTATAATTAAAACTTAACATAAATTAAAAACACTTACCAATTGCATCAAGTGATGGATATAATTGAATGTATTTTTTTCAATTTACCATATATCAAACGTGTGCAATATTTATTTTAGAGACATGTGTCTAATTAATTCATTTTTATATGCAACACACACATACAAATATTTATGTAATTGATGAAATCATTTATGGAAACACATACACATAATATTTATATTATTTATCCAAAAATTTATTTATTTTATATTTTCATTATAACATGAAACATTTAATATATTTTGTCTTTATTTGGTATATTTTTAATTAATTTATTTTTAATTTAATTACAATTCTTCATTTTTAATAATTTTTATTCTCTATTTTTTATTTTTTTGAAATTTAATGATTTTCTATTATTTAATTATTTATATATATTTATTTAATTCATTAAATATTATCAATATTTATTTTTATTTATTTTAGTATATATCCATTTCTTTAAATAATTTATATTTATGAATATAAGTAATCCATTTTTTAATATTCTTAAATTTTACTCTTTTCATATTGTTCAATTTCACTCATTTTAAAGATGAATGCATTTAAAATTATATATTCATTAACATTGTTAAAATTATATTACAAAATATGTATAAATAAATATATTTAGAAATTGATATTTTCTATATTTGTAAATTTATATATCTATAACTATAAATAAAGAAATATTCTTTTTTAAAAGTTTGTATAAAATTATAAATAAATAATTATATATAATTAGATAATTATAAAATTATAATAAATTTATTTAAATAATGATTATATTTACTATATTTATATTTATATTTATATTTTTTTCATTTACTAAATATAAGTATATATAATTATAAAAAAATATAATGATATAAATATATAAATATATAAATATAATTTTCTTTTAAAGTATTTTTATAATTATATATTTAAATTATTATAAAATTAAATTAAAATTATCTAAATAATGAATATATACACTATATATATATATATTAAATATATATATATAAATATAAATATATATAATTATACAAATATATTTATAATTACAAAATTATAATTAATATTTATAAAATAATTATATTTATTTATTTATTTATTGAATATATATATATATATATATATGTTTATAATCTTAAATACATAATTATAAATTTTTTAAAAAAATATATGCATAATTATTTATAAATAATTAAATAACTACATAATTATATATCTTTAATAAATAAATATTTAATTATAAAAATATATTTACAAAAATAATAATTACAATTATAATTATAAATATTTTATCAATACATTTTCTGATGGAAATGGGTTTCCATGGGGAATGCAATGGTCTGATGATGACATGCCAGTACATCCCTTTTATCTTTTGAAGGAGATTCCATTATTAAATCATTCACATTTGGTTCACCATTTTTTTGTGCCCCTTAGAATTTACACCTCATGATTATTTTCTATTTCCAAATGATTTCTAATGGGATTGTTCATGGAACTAGAAACACCCAACGGATCTATATCCAAAGGGACCTAGTTTCCAAAGGTAGGTGCTCGTTTCATATTTTGGCAATGATGCTTAAGAACTCACATTTTTCAAGAGTATGGGAGGTAGGGCTCATCAAAAACTTTTGGGGGAATTATTTTCTAATCCAGGACTCTCTTATAGATTTATGAAATGTCCATCTATCCTTCATTAATTAACCAGTATGATGTAGGGAATCCTAGAGTTAACGATTAATTATTAGCATGTATAGATCATATAATCATCTATATATATCTAAGAATATTTTACATGGATATATTTATATGTTTCTGAGGTTTTCCATCAATGGTATTCTCTTATATACAAATTATTGATTCTTTAGTCATTATTATGATGATACTAGTTTCCCTGCCACTCAGTGGGGCACTCTTGAGTATGTCATCATCCAAGGAGATGGGAATTTTTTTATTTAGGGATGAAAACCATGAATGGGTTCCCTATGTATCCTTGGGAAAGGAAATATAACCCACTTACTACTTTTTTGTGTAATGGAGAACATCATTACATTTATGGTCTCGTGATAATGACACACCCGTATATTTTAACATCAAGTTACAATGACGCCTAGGTGAAAGGTTTCTAGTCATTGTTTTGTGTGGGAATTATGTTAAAGAAGCTTAGGTATCCTGAGAGAGATATATTCTTAGGGTGAATTAGACCATACTAAGAATGTGGTTGAGGAAGGAACATGGTGGATTTTTGGTGATAAGTTTGAATTCCGTGAAGGTTTCTGACGTATTCTATTTGGATTGAAATCAAATCCCATGTAGTTTGGTTTTGAGGAACCATGCCTAGGGATATTCACATGGGCTTATATCACAGGGGAGTATAACCCAATAAGTTGATAAATTTGTGGCTTATTTCTGGATATTATTCCCTATAAATGACCATGATGGATGTTTCAACTCATTCTAATTTTGGGGTTTACATTGTGGATTACTCCCAAGGAGAATGCTTGAAATAAGGGGATTATAATTAGGGCTCACTCTTAAAGAGAATGTATAATGATCAAGAGCCTTAGTTTGGATTCCTATATAACCTGGTTTACAAGAATTCGAGTTCTTATTGTTCAATATGTCATATGGATCATGAAGATGTTGTGATCTTCATTTTACAAAAATGGAATATGGGGGGGTGACAGTCGAAGAGGCTGAGGTTATGGAACTTCCCTATATTTACATCACCCCAATAATGGAATTAAGGAGATCGATGTAGAGGTAGGGATGAGCTAGACTGAAACATCATTAAATAAAGGCAAGGGGATTACTATTGGAGGTATTCTCTTCAGTCGGTTCTTTATTGGAAGGAGGATCTAATTCAATGTTTAATAAAAAAAGAAAGATTAGTCCTCACCCTCACTTATGGGAACTAGATCATCCATGTATTAGAGACAGTAAGGGAAATAAATGGTCCAACCACATATATCTGAGACAAGGAACTCCCTTACACTGTCATTGGGGTTGGGTTACTTGTTACTGTCGATATACAAATCTATATGTGCAACGAGGATCTTGACCATATTGTAGGAAAAGTGAGGGAAAGCTGTGACAATAGAAATACAAATCCAAATTGGAGACACATAGGTGTTCTTTTAACCATGGTTTTGTATGTCTGGAGGTCTTGGTGGTGGTTTCTACTTGGTCCCTTTAAGACAAGGCAGATAATTAAGGAGATCCCCTACCATGTATGTCTTTGAATAATTCATCATCAATGGATTGTGCAAGATAGATATTAGGGTGCTCCAAGGAGGCTAGTATTGGTGGTGCTTTATAGTGGTATCCCTAGGTAAATTTGTATCACTATGGGCCATAGACCACCTCTATGACTACAATTGAGAAATACTATACTCAAGTCATCAAGGTTGTCCCCATGTGTTCCCATAGGTATGGTGTATAGGTACTTCATTCTGAAAGAGAAGCCTTTACTAGTCTTACTGAATCAGGGGTTAGGAGAATGCCTCACACATTTTTTGTTTATTTTAAATACTGTGATGACATTAGTTTCATTATTCACATTTAATTCAATCTCCTTCAAGTGTTAGAGAACTACCTAGATGGTTACTGAGGGCTTGAGAGAAGAACTAGGGTGAACATAGCATCATTTGGCTTTCAGGAAATTCCAAGCATATAAATTAAGACCTCAGTGTCCTACATATGGGTAAATGTAGGACCCTATTAAAAGGTGTAATCTCACATAGGTGTATCGCATAAGTCGACCACAGAGGGTTATGGGCAGGTATCTTGCACGCTGACGGTACTTGGGGGTCTCGCAAGAAGGGCCTTTAGGTCATTTGAAAACCATGAAATTTTCTACCTCTTTCCATATCCATTCCCTAAGGTATTTCCCTTTGTCTCCTTTACATCCTTATGACATTATGATGTGTCCAAAAAATCTCCTGCTCTGGATAGGATTTGATTTGAAATAGGAGAGTCCAATCCTATGGTAAAGGGAAGAAAATGATGAATGGTTCACACAAGATATTTGTGTAGGGATTCCATGGTACTAGCTAGATTTAGTCTTCCATATAGACAAAGTGCACATACGGGTCATGAAGATATAATTTCTCACCTATAAATAAGGTCCTCATTTCAGTGAACAACACTCGCAACTCGGAAATTTCAGATCCCCATGTGCTGGTTTTTGGTCCTAGTCTTCCACAAATTTTTTTTTTGAAGGGTTCGTTTTCACATGTACAGTTTCTATTTGGATATGCGACATATAGGATTGGGTGAGTGACTTGTTCAGGGATCATGAAATTTTTTTTGAGTGAGTAACTTGTGTGATCCAATTGATTGAGCCACATGTTTGAACTAAAGATTTTACCATATTTTCAATGTTTTGTGGATTTATTCAAATTAAACCTACTCTAAAACGAATTTTTACTTATTTTTAGGTTTAATGGATTCTTGGAAGATTTTTTTTCTGATGAAAAGGCTAGTAATTTAATTGAGAATATCATGAAATTTTTAGGGAATTATTTATATGATTTATACAATATGACTATATCTAATATAGTGGTGTCATAGAAGAAATATCACCCTGATTTTCTAGAGAGTGCTTATTTTACATATTATAGTCATTTCCATCAGCGGGAGGTCCTCACCCTGGCACCAAAGAGATTCCTCCTGGTCTCTGGGTTTCAAGATCATATGAATTTCCAAACTACAAACATTTCTGAAATGGGTACATTTATCGATGCGGGGACATCGTATGTGGCATGTTTAATGAATCACAACTCATGTACTCCAGATCTAAAATCACCCATGGTTCAATTAAAGATAAATTTCTATTCATCCATATTTTGAGATTCATTGATTTATCAGTCAAAGGGATAAAGGAAGTTTTGGAACTTCTTCCCAAGAGGGGTATTAAGCCTGCATGGATGTGGGCATACTAAATCCTCCAAACCTGTGAAAAATTCAAAAAGGATCAGTAAGTAATTGGAATTTATGAGGCTTAATGGGTATGGTAAACTTATTAATATATGAATGAAATGTTTGTTTTGGATTTTTTGAGTTGGTGGAGTCCACAGATGTATTCATTCCATATGATTCATGGATAAGTCTTCATTTTTTTGGATTTTCACAGGATCTTTAGGGCTCTGATCCATGGATATATGTTGGACAAATTCATCCCTCTGACAGTTACGAGGGATGATACCAATATGAAACCAAATTTATTGCTTGAGATACTCAAAATACCTCCTGATATTAAGAAGAAAGACCCCCATTTAAAAAGGTTTATTCATTAAAACCCATGGATGGACACATTCTTGAGGATGAAGGGGGATGTCCCCACTTTCAAGATTCTAACAAACTATCCCAAGTCTGATAAAAGAAGTGTACTTGATATGTTATGGCCAAAATTGGAAAAGTGATAATTTGATAATTGGGAATATGAAATAAATCCAAACATTCCAACTATGAAACATCTTTCTAGATTTTTGGCCATGTGGCATAGCATATATATTCTGCATGTCTGTGATTCCATTGGCATCATAAGGCCATGAACATTCGTTGTAGCGGCCAAGATGGAGAAGAAAAAGTTTGTAGGGTTATCCAATCATGTATTTCCAAAATCCCATAGAATCATATTTTATATTCACATATGGAAATCTCTATTATCAATTTCAGGACCATTCTATATTTCTTTCGGATGGATTGTGGCCCACTTCATTACTTTCTCTTTGTAGAGTAGGATCTAGGTCATCAGGGTGAGTTCTAAACCTATATACAAGATTCATCTAGTATTCCTAAAATATCATTGAAACCCCATGAAATACAAACATAGATGATCGTATTTTAGTAGTTCAGTCCTATTTCTCTTGGGAATCGGCCAACAGTGGGATTTACTAAAGACAGGAATACCATCATTGAGCTAAGGTAATACATAATGGACTTTAGGTATGGTGTGTTGATGACCAATATTATTGATGAGATTATATGAGGGGATTATTCTCCATAATAGTTTGTACACCAATTCATGTTCCTACATAAAATATTTTTACCCCCCTAATTCAAATTATATTTTAGAATCCACTTATTATTAGTCTATAGGTATTGATGCTCATGGACATGGATTTGACACAGGTTCACAATAACCTACCTCCAGTGAATGAAATGAGTAGGCTGACCTCCTGGTATGTCAAGGCCTGGATTCCAACCTACCCTAAAGGAGTAATGTCCAAATATGTTCCTCGTGTTAGGATGAAGAGACATAGTAGGAATGGTTCCCCTATTCATGAAGGTTCTTCATCACCATTAGAGGCTCCTTCCACATCAGATGTTTAGAATGATGAAATTCACATCTCATCCAAATGACCATGGGAAAGGTTAAATGTACCCGTCAGAATCAAAATGGTTACACCGACTAAGAATGAACCCATGTGGTCACTTATTCTTCTCTATGAAGAGACTCATTTTCCATATTACCATCCATAATTTGTGACAGTGAGGGTTGCTAAAACTTTGAAATTTAAATCTATCAGACCATCTTCGCCATAGGAGTGGATGTATTCTGTATTCATATTACTAGAGGTCATCCAATTTGGTTGGACATTCCTTTTTTGGCTAAAATCATATATACACATCTTCACTATAGGTTTGGATTCCAAATATAAGAGACACCCAAGATCCATCAAATAACTTCTTTGTGGAAAATCCTTCTGAGTTAAGGATTTATATTAGAAAGAATGATATGATTTTCATAGAAAATGATGACCAGATTCTTGCTACAATATTTGTTAAAAATAGGGTGAAATGGGGCAAGGATAAAGGGGTCGACCACCATAGCTCTAAATAATGAATTAATCATGTCAACACCAAGGATGTAAATTCATTTTCTTTCCTTTAATTTTAATTCCTACCAATTTAAAAAAAATGAATGTTTTCTAAGGTGGAATGTCATCCCGGTTTGCAACTGACCATGGGGAAGACAACTGAGGTCCCCTCACCACAATACGAATCGATTGTTATCCTGATTGGGGATGATAAATCACCCCTAAATCAATAGTGCTATCCCCATGGTAGAATGAAATGGAAGATGAGATAGTGGATACACATCCATTGCCACATCTAATATCAGTTTTTGAGGAGGATGATGTCAACCCTCCTTCAAAGAAGATGAATAAGTTGGAATTACAAAAGTTAAAATACTTAAATAATTCATTCCTAGTAGTACTAATTCATCCTTGAATCGTTAATCTCTACCTAGGATAGGTTTTTAAACATTCTTGGGTTGTAGGAACTCCTTCCATTTCCTCTCATATGGGACTATCAAATGATCCTTTAAGAACTAAGGATGAAACTTTAAACCAAGTGTATATTTCCATATGAGTGAATTGGATTCCTCAACTGATGACGCAACAATGGTTAAGGATGTATCATATTCGCTTATCACTATTCCTTCCACAATGGATAGGGATGAGGATTCCAGTAAAGTCAGTGGTGTCTCATAAGGTGTTAAATGCCAACTACTGAGTTTTTTCTTTTTGATAGTTCAGGTTCTTCCCATGCATCATAGAAACATTTGATCACTAATTTTGATCCTTTGGTTGTCACAAAGGATGGTATTTAGGGTCTCCAGTCATCATAGGTTGTTTATGTTCCAAAGTTCTATGCAAACTATTCTTGTCATCTCAATAGGTGAGATTACCATAAGGCTTGTGATGTTAGTAGAATATGTGATATATCGTGGCATTACCTTTGATGAAGTATTTCATCATATTAATATTCCTAATACTGTAGTTAAATTTATGGAACTTAATAGGTATTTTTTTGGATGTGATAATGTATTTTTCATCCAATCAAATTGTTTATGTCTGGTTCTCTAATCATGATTGGTTTTAATGAATCGATCCATCCAGAGAGTAAGTTGTTTTCATGGTGCATGGAGAGGATATTGAATTCCATCTTAGTCCCACTAATTGGGGGAGGGGATTAAGTGGAAATTTTCATGGGAATTTTTCTTGAACCTCATTTGGGGGATCCTGTGTAGAACCATGAGAGTTCCCATCATCAAGAGGTTTTGATTCAAACCACTGAAGTTGAGGATATTGGTGAGGAATTATCTTAGGATGTTAACCCGTTAAAGGGTATAGTTTACCAAAAATTGTGATTTTCCCCATTATTTATACTATTTTGAGGACAAAAATGATTCTAGATAATTTTTTGGATTATTAGCATCTATGACTAGGTCTGAGGGTAGAGCTCATATACAATTTTAGGCAACATCAAGAAGCGAGGTGGCCACTATTTTTGAAGCAGCGGAGAGAGGAAATTCTTTTAGTACATTGATCTTGGATTACGTATCTCCCTATAAAATAAATTTTGCGTTAGATCAAGAGTTTCAGAATGCTCTTCACATTGCACATCATAATGCTTGGTGGTATATATGGAAGATAATATCTAAGACACCCATTAAGGACCCTCCTTTACAAATCTGATGAGTTCAAATGTTGTTTGATTTGTTGGGATTCGTTGGGATGATTACTGTATAATTCACACCTCTATGATAGATACTATTTCTCGTGGGGAGAAAGATAATAAGCTATAGAAAGACCTCATAAAGGCCATACTTCTCGAAAACTGTGATGAATTTTAAAAAACATTATCCCAAGAGTTGGACAATCATAAAACAAGAAATGAATAATTCACATGGTAGATCAAGGAGAATACAATTCATGTTCCACTCCTTTTTCAATAATTGGATACTGTTCAGGGGAACTCGAACTACTCCACCAATCATTTGGAGAAACCCAAAAAAAATGTTCAATTGCCATTGTGGTTGTAATAGAGGCACCTCACTGGGCAGAGGAGACTGAATCTGGTCTATTGACCAAGCTTCAATAAGTAGTGTATGGTTTTTGGGAGGTCGTTCAATAGATGAAGAGTTATATAGAATGTATTTTGTAATATATGATAGAGAGACTCCATATTATTGATGTTCCTCTAGGGATATTTTCTTCTTTTGTTCAAAAATAAGAATAATTTTTTTTCAAATCATGTATTCCCTCATCCAAGATTCCTTCATGCAATCATAATGTTATATTGAATCTAATTCGTTTGAAAAAAAACATATTTCAAATAATTGTAATCATATTGATGGGATAGGGAAATTATCTAATTTTTTTCCTAATCCATGAGGTTTAATGTGCATAGTTTGAATATTTTTAGGTTCATATAGATAACCCTAAAAACATCATTTCTTTTATGACATCACCCTAATTTTTAAATAATATCTATATAAAATGGACTTGTCAAGAGAGACTTGGATATTTCTTAGAGGTCCATTTTTTGGATTTCATCCTATTAAGTATTATGCCTTTTTTTTCTTTTTATCACATGATATTTCCTAAACTATACATATTGTAGTTCAAGTGAGATGAAACATGACTTTTGTGTGGAGTTCCCTTGGTGTGTTTTCAATCTGGTGACTGTTATGTCTCTTTTTCTGGGAAGTTTTGAGTCATGTATGTTGGACTAAAGGTCTAGTGTTTTAGGTCGAACATCTTTGACCACAAATTTTGTGGTGATAACCCAAACAAGACTTGATGGATGGGAATGTTCTGAGATTCATCATATATGTACAAGGGTAATCATGATCCATGATTTAATTGTTCATGTATCTAAAATAGGATATTATGGAATAGTATAGGTATCTCTTGAAGATGGTGTTACCAATGGTTGAAAAATCCCATTATGAGTTTTTTTATGCAAGTCCAACTAGGTCGCATCACTAATACAAATCTGACCTTTAATTGTGCTAGTAATAGGGGTTTATTAGTTCTATAGTATCACTGATAATGTATGTGATGTCAAAAGGTTAGCTATAAAATCTCTCATAAAATACACTAATAAAGTCCCCCTATAACAGAATAACAAAAATCTTTGATAAAGACCCTTTCGATAAAGGGTATAGTTTTTTTAACTCCTCCTTTCTATCCTTCCCAGCCTTCCACCCCTCTTCCAGCACTTCCCAAACCCCTTTATTAGTGATTTAGATAATCCCACCCCCAGTGCGTGGGTCAGCCTCCTACGAGTTTCAATAATGAGACCTCCATCTTATACACCATTTCCTTCCCTACTCCACTATATTTTTTCATTTTACATTTTATGATATCTCTATAAATTTATATATTTATATTTATATTCTTTATCCATATATTTATATATTTTTATATATATGATTATATATATATTTAAATACATATTAATTTATTTTTTTCAAAAAGGATATTTACTCTAAAGCCCTTTAAAACACATAAAATTGTTATGAAACTATGAAAACCCTAAAACCAATAAAAATACTAAAACAACCATAACTTCTGATCCATGAATCCATTTCATATACACAACCATTAAAATTTATGCTCATGAAATGAACTATGACATGATATGTGGTATAAGATGAACAGACAGTAAGATGATCTTTTATTTCCATTTAAATTTTAATAAATTGGGGTCAATAAAAAAACAACACAGTTTTGAAGGATCTCTAGGAATTTTAGGGTTGAAAATGGTAGAGACCTCTTCAAACCCATTATGAAACCCTTTTTCATAAATATCATCATAGGCTGGTTTCAATTAGATATGCGGTGTGACCCAAATGGATTCTCGGATCAAAATTCATGGCCATATAAAGTTTGAGTTCGATTTACATATTTTTTGAAACATTAGTATATTTTATTCCTCTCATTATCACATGATTTAAATCTCATTTCGTTTTATATAATTTCATAAGCATCAATTTGAGTTTTTGTCAATTTGAAAAGGTATCCCAGATCGAATGATATGGTTGTTTTTAGGTTTTATGGTTTCTTAACATTTTTATTGGATTTAAGGGTTTCAAATGTTATTAACTATTTTTCAAGTTTATTTAGGATTGTTAGGATTTTCTAGATTTATAAAACATTTTCACTAAATATCTTATATATTTTGTGTAAATTAAAATTTATGACTGTCTAAAACATATTTCAAAAATATAAATTATATTTATATCAATATGTTATTATTAATGAAATAATGTTTTTTTTAAATTGACACTTTATGAGTGATTTTTTAGAAGTGATGGTAAATGCCCATTTTATAAACTGTTTTTTACTAGCACTGATAAATGGTGGACCTTTATCAGTGATATTATAGCACTATACAAGATTCCCTTAAAAAGTGTTTAAAAGGAACTGTTAAAGACCCCCTTTAACAGTGCTTTTTCCAGCACTGAGAAATGGGGTTTTTTTAATAGTTCTTGTAGCTGGCACAGTTAAAATCCTAGAACTAGATAATCCCTATTTCTTATTAGTGCATACTACATATTCATTTTGTGGTATACTTAGACTGATGGTCCAATTATCTGAGAGACTTATTCAAGGCCAACTTGGGCGATAACTACATAGTCATGCAAAAGAGTTCTCATGAATCATGACATTCTACTGCTCAATGGTGAATGATGTTTGTGGAGATTCATATTTCCTAAGACAATTAGTGGTGGGTTTTTCAAGGAATGATTTCTAAGAATAATGGTATCATATTTATTTTTAAATTTCATGGATAAGAAACCACTTTAGCATGAATTTGGTGTGTGAATGAGGGTATATTTTTTTATACGATCAATATCGATGGAAAATTACCCATTCTAAAAAAGGGATAAGGTATAATGTATTTTACATCCATGTGTCTATGATATTGACAATGTATTTTAACATCTTATGTCCAGGACATTATGATATATTGTTTAATGTCCTGTAGAAAGGATATTATGATTTACCTTTTAAAGTCGTGCAACATGGATTTTATGTTCTATTGTTTAACATCACACTACAAGGACATTATGCTATATAGTTTAAAGTTATGCAGTAATGAAAATGTGATGTGTAGTTTAATGTCATATTTAAAGGACATTATAGGTCTATGATTTATGGTATTTATATTTGAATATAGACTGATGATTATCCTTATCTTTTTATTGAAATGTACTACCACATTTAGGATTGAAATTAGAACATTGTAAGCTATAATTTTGGGATTCATGGATCTGAAGACTGGTATGGTAAAAGGGATTATGGTGTCTGAGGGGATCTCTCCTAAGGATGAAGTGTCTATGAGAGAAAACCCTCATTATTTGGGTTTTTTTATGCAAGTCCAACTATGGCATGTATAATATAGTCATGTTGTGACGTCCTTTGGCTGACAAACATGTTATCAAGGTGACTTATTCGAGGCCAAATGGGGTGCGTACATCATATTCAAACAAATGATTTCTCTAGATTTATGATATTTTTTTGCTAAAATCCAATTAATTTTTTCGAGATTCAGATATCTCTAAGCACATAGTTTTGTTCATGGATAAAAGTATCTAAATAATAAATGGGTATTTTAAGTCATTATTTCTAAATTATAATGGTAATAGGCACTCAATGATGTTCTAACCCAACTACATAAGTATGGTGTTTGTAGTTTTAGTTCATAAGACTAGGAAAATTATATTATGGAATGATAGATGATATGTGGTCAAATAGACCAAGGTTACTCTGGTATGGTTTTACCACATAATCGGGGAAAAAAGAAAACCATGATCTTGGAGGATTTTATATCGGGAGAGAGGACACGAAAAAAATATTCAAAGTGATAACTACTGAATTTGAATCACAGGTTTCAGCATATCATCATCAAAGCATAAGAATAGTCTTCTCTGAATGGAGAAATTATTTTTAATCAAAAAACCCATTTTTTGGGTTGTTTAATGCAAAGACAACATGGGAATGATCTACATAGACAAATATTAGAATCCATTGGCAGAAAATCTCATTATAAGTTTCATTGAATGAAAATATGGCTGAGGTGTATTATTGCATATTCAAGAAAACATAACTCATATGTATTAGAAACTTTTCTAATAGAATTTGAGTAATTATTATGAAGATATTAAAGTGTTTAGGATCATGAGTGTGATGTTTATAAGGGGATATATACAATAAAAAAGGTAGTGTTTAGACATATATTTTCCATGAGTTGGAAGTCCATTGTATAAATCTGACTCATATGAAGAGGGGGACATCTCTATTTCATTGGTTGTCCCACTAATGATGGGACCCAAAGCAAAAGTTCCTACATGGATTATTTATTGTACATTGTAGAGGAGAATTTTTATATTCCTTGTGGCTGAGACAAGGATTTTAGGCATATGTTTCACTATAAATCATATTGGAATAAGAATCAAACTATACATTGTTTTTAAGCTGATCGTGCAGTTTGTTGTCATGTCGTGATAAAATCTTGTGTTCCATTTAATTTCATCCATTTAGGACCTTGATAGCCCCAATATGAATTGATATACCTTACTCATGTGGGGAAATCCTTTACTAAACTCTTAAGACCATGCGAGCTGTGCATGGTGTGAAAAACAAGGGGTTGTAAAGGTTTATTTTACATCATAATGGAAACAAAAATAAAGAATAGGGGAATGTTTATTCCATGGTGGTTGGGCCAGGAGTTATGATCAAGTTTTCATTATGTATCCTATTGGGATGATAATCAATACATATATAGTTCTTATGGATCCATGTAGTATAACATCATGTGGTAAGGACATCAGCTTGAGGACATGAAAATGGGTAATGAGTATAGACCTAAGGAATGAATTTTTGGGTATCATTATGTATCATACAATTATAGGAATAAAGACATATGTAGTTCATGAAATTACAGTTTGTTTGATGTCATCCATTAAAGATGAAGATAAACTATCAGGAAAGATCATAAATGTTGCAAATGGACCCATGATTATAAATCTAGATGTCACTACATATCTTCTTGAAGAATGAATCAAGCCACACCTAGTTATACAAGGATCCCTACCCAGATTTTATATATACAAAGTGATTTGGGGATTTTCAATTATAGAAAGACTAATGATCGACGATCCGAGCATCACTACACACCTCATTAAAATTAAAATCAATCCACACATAGATCTTGAAGAGCATTATAGTTTAATGTCTTCTTGTAATGACCTTGGTCACATGATGTGAAAAATGTGTTGCTTCTAGACCCAAGGATAGGACCCATGTGTCACTACATATCATGATAAAGATAGAATCAAGACACATGTTTTTCTGAAGGAGTCTCCCGGTGTAGATATGATTTAGACATAGGGAAATAGGGTTATATATATATTTATCATGGAATGACCCTATATATGAGATTTGGGTGTCACTATGTATCTCATTGAAATGATAATCAAGTCACACAAAGTTATTGAAGGTTGTTCCCCGCACCAATCAAAATTTAACATCTTAAAGTATGATTTAATACAACCCAAAACATTTTTTGGGACTGATAAATGTGATTTGGGCATCACTAAGAATCCCATTGTAATGATAATCAAGTCATATGTCTTTGAAAATTTCCCTATGTAGATCTAGTTTGTACACCGTGAATGAAAGGGGTATTATTTTCTGAAATTATGACTGGACCCAAGGTTGGAGATCCATGTGTCACTACATATCTCCTTGGAATGAGAATCAAGACACACATAGCTCTTAAATGGATCATGCATTTTGTCATCATATGATAAGGACATTGGTCATGTAATTTATCAACCTGTGTTAAGGATGTGAAATGTTTGGGACTTAATCTAGTAAAAGGGAACTGAAGGAAATTATAGAGTCGAAATGATGTATGTTCGACTTATGCATGAGGGAAACCCATATTTCTTCCTTAAGTCGGTATAATAGGGAATCTTGAACTAATGAGGGGATAGAGTGATGTGATCGAGTCCTATACATGAAACAGAGTCCACCATTTAAAGGACAACAAATCATGTCTTAGCTTGTGGTACACTATGAGTTTCTTAACATCAAATGAAAAGTATTTCAACCATATGGTTTAATGTAATGCGATAATGAAAAATATTTTCTTGTAGTTTATTTCCATGTGATATGGACATTATGTCGTTCTATTTATTTTCATGTAACAACGACATTGTATCATACATTTTTTTGCCATGAAAAAAATCACAATATAGATTTTAACATATTTTATCTTGGAAATATATTGTGTAATTGAATGAAATATTTATTAATGAACCGTTAATTGTTTAGGTTCATAGAGAGTTCCTCATCCATTTATATTAAGGAATAAACTCCATTGGAGTAGATCTTGTGTATAAAAAAAGGTCCCTCCCACTTTGGCTCATGTTTTTTATGCTTATTTCCAGGTGTCATTGGAGTCCTAAGAACCAAAACCAAAACTCCATGGAGTAATGAATGGAAGTAGACCTTCTTGTTAAAGTCCCATTCTATCCAATTCTGATAGACCTCAAAATGATGCAAGATGTGTATTATCTATCATCCATTCAATCCAATTCATCCATCCATTTATGAGAGTATTCATCCAAATATATATATTCACATATAGAAATATGGAGTGATGGAAATTGAAATTAAAGTATAATGACTGATTTTGTTCTGTACAGTTATGAGTATGGGGTTTCCCATGTTACATTTCAGGTTATTGTCTAATAATCTCATAAGGTGTGTAAGAGATTTTTAATCCATGACTTGTTATCTTTATCCACCATCTTTTGTAGTATTTTTGGAATGGTCTTGTTAGAATATTCTATCTTTCTATTAACCACTGAATTATGTCACCATGAATGGATGGATTTCATAATTTAATTTTGATATAGATTTTCTACCTCATCAGAATTAAAATTGGTGCAATTGTCCATTAATATGGTATCAGGAGCACCAAATCTACGAATGATATTAGCTTTGAAGAATATAACAATAATTTTTCCCTCAAATACTTTAAAAAGTAATGGCTCAATCCATTTGGAGAATAAATCATTATCAATCAATATATATTTGAACTCCTTGGTCGAAGAAGGATGGTATGGCCCCACTACATCCATTCCCCATGTGGAAATTTTCCATGATTATTTGGGTGTATGTATAAGACCAAGATTTTTATGGTTGAATTTTTCATGCACCTGATAGGAATGATATATATTGGGTAATTCTATGGATTATGTGTCATCAAAGGCAAGAAGTATACAGGCATTTTGATTTGACCAAAAATCATTTACCCTGACTGGTGGGCCCTACAGGCTCCTGCATGTACTTCTTCCATAAAACTTATAGTCTTTTTTATATCTATGAATATTATAATGATTCCATTAAATTATCACTTGTGGGGGATCATTTCGTGATTTGGGACATTATAAAGAGTGAAATTGACCACCTGTCTCCAGATTTTTCTCTTTCATTATTCTATCCAGTTGAATTAACCTATCTTTGAGGTATTCAATGATGGGTGTCATCCATACCATGGTAGGACTATATGGATCATGGATGGGGAATATTTCATTATTATCATCAATTCTGATTTGAACAAAAGTCGATACCATGCAATGATGGTAAATACTTAGGACTGATTCATTGCAATTCTATGGATGAATTTTACAATGTATGTTCTTGGGTATTTTGTGATCTTAGGACATGAGTCAATATTGATTCTGAGGGTAAATCATCCATAGAAACAAGGAAATAGTAAAACAAAGGAATTAGAAAATCCTTTTATGGTATTTTCCCCATTGATTTTTTTGTTTACCAACTCTGAGTCACCTTTCACTTCTAGGTCGTTTTACTATATTAGAAGAACCAATTCCAGGACTACAATGAGAGCCTAATATTCTTCCTCATTTTTGGTAAAAAAAATTGATAATAGGAAGGTTTATGATAATACTACCTTCTTTTATAGATAATAACAATCCCTAGTGATTCTTTTTTGAGTGTAGGGTCTTCCATTCTCTTACCCATTAGGCTCCTGGATGTGCTATCAAATTACATTTCACATGTTTTGGGGAAATCCTAAAAAGAAAATATCTATTCATTTGTAAAATCAATGTGGAGGGAGACAACTGAGAGTCAGTGAGACCCAGTTATCTAAGAGTCTGGACTGAAATGTGGTTGACACCTAATCTATTTCCAATAAAGTCCCATCAGCCATTAGTGTCATTTATCCAGCCAGATAAATACAAGGATCTGACATTTTCGTGTATAACAGCATCCTCATCCACTTCTGGGAAATATATGTTCGAATGAAATTTCATAGTATCATTCTCCACACGATATACCTCAATAGTAGCAACCACAACTTCAAAATCCAAACGGGATTTAATTGTCCAAAATAAGTGATTCCTAAAGGCTATTGATTGATTTAAGGCATCGGGGACTGATAAAATATTCAATAATTGGGATAATTTATTTAATAAAAAATGTTTTTGGTTTAAATTTATATGATTTCCAGCAAGAAGATTATATTTTGTAGTCACTTTAGGAGATGATGTCTCGATGTGGATGGATTGTCCCATGGGGTATGAGCTATAAGTGATCACATTCATAGTGAATTAGGTTGATTGGGTTAGCCTACCCATTGAGGAGGAAATGGAATATCCTCTAACCAATATTATAGGATGATCATGTCAGGGATGACCCTATCATGCATGGATGAAGAAATCCCTTATTCTATATAAGTTTGTTAGAGAGCTTATCCTTGAGTTTTTTCTATATAAATGATTCGATCAGGGGTTTGATCGATGTAGTGGAAACTAGAATGACCACATCTTCCCTTGTATCCTTGACCTTAATAACCATTTCCACCAGTTCCTAAATCAAATGTATGGAAATCAATTTCATGATTAGAATCATCATGTGTGAAGGGATCTATTAGTTGAATAAAATTAATGGGACCAAAAATAAACTCCTCATCTAATAAAGATTTAGTCAGACTAGTTGGTTATTATAGAAAAATTTAGAGGGGTGGGGCCTATTCCTTTCAGGCTACCGGAATGATGTCCTCTAAAGTTAAAAACAAAAAGATCCATGACATGGTCTATTCTCCAAGAATTTTCATCTTAACATTTTGTCCATGACACTTTTTGGAGGATTTTAATTTAGAGGATTGAGTTACTAATAATTTTGGTTGTGACATAGAGGGATTTCCAAGAGGCACAGTTGGCTATAACAAATATGTTCATAGAATAGTGTGACTCTAGTTGATCAGTTTTCTAACCATACAGTCACTTTAATTTTATATAATCTTGATCTTAACTTCCTACCACTCATTTCCCCCCTCCGAATTGGTAGATGAAACACATGCTTCTTGGGCGGTTGAAGATTTTAGTTTCACCTTCCCAAAGTCTAGCATCTTTTGATGGAGGTCATTGAAAACAAAGCAATCCACGATGTGGTTCCCCGATGTTTTATAGGAGAGGAAATAATTCAGTATATCTTCATGATATCCCCGTTAGGGATTTTTGGGATTTTTAAAAATGATTAAGTGGTTATTCAATGCTGAGATAATGTAGTCAGGGACTTGGTTATCTCAAAAATAGTAGCCCTAGTTTTTTATCTCATCAAACTTATTTCATTACTATTCTATCTGATCATATTGATGAGGTGGGTGGTGATGTTTATTCTTGGTAGGTGGAGAAATACAGTATAGTTCATGCATTGAAGTAGGATTGGGTATAGGGGACTTCTTAAGTGTAACTATAATGGCATCTTCTTTTTCTATTCTCCTTTAATAAGTTGATGGAATTATTCGAGATTTTACTTTTATCTCTCCAATTGATTTTTTAACCTATTCATCAATTGAGGATGAATCCCAAAAACCTCCTATGTACTTCACATGGATTAGTGCCATGCCTAACAAATCATGAAGATTCTCTGCAGATATTGGAAACAATTATTAATGAGGGAGACACAAATTTAAGGAGTATGCCGGTCCTTTCTACCATGTAATGAAATCTAAGAGCCTTTCATTCTATAATTTTATATAGTTCATGAGATCGAAGAATTTTTTATTCTATAGTGTTGTGATGAACTTGAAGAGAAACTTATTAAATATATCTTTCTACAAAGGAATATATTGAGACTGTGAAACTTTATACCACTCAAACATTGTCCTTGTAGCGACCTCACAACGCACATGATTTTCATCACCTCATGGAGTTTAGGGGTACCCATCACATGATCATAGCGAGAGATGAAATACCTAAAGTGTTTCTCTAAATCTCATGAGTTATTGATGATTTTAATTGTGGTATTTCTAAATTTTGGTAGTGGAAGAGTCAAATCAACCCATAAAGGGTAAGCCTTCTTTTATGGTGGTATAATCACATGTCGTTCCTCTATGGATTATAATCGAGCTGTCAGTGACGCAATAGTGTTTGTAAGAATTCAACGAACATTTGGATGAGAAAAAACCTAAAACGTCCAGGCAACTAGAACATTAATTAGTGAAGTAGATGGTAGGGACACATTCAATGACATTGTTGGTATCTTCTATTTATAACCCATAGGGACAGGCATGTAAGGATCTGATAGACCCTTATCTAGCTATGTACACAATAGAGGTAATAGTCAATATGAAACTATGGGATCTGAATATATTTGGGGTTCATTTCCCTTGTTGACAAAATTTTCCAAATCTACTTTGGTTTGTTCAAAAAATTATCTTTATTAAGGTGTTCCAACTGAAAATTCTAGTTGAGGATCTTCATGCAGAACATATCTAGTAGGAAAGCTACCTTGAAGTAATTATGCATTGAATATCCTCAATTATTTAATTTCATCCTCTTACTAAGAAAATATTTCATCCAGTGAAATAGGATTTTCCTTTCTAGGAGGGAGGTGAGATAGTATTTGACTCTTAAAATTTACCATATTTGATGCTTTTCAAGGAGGTAATGGTGGATTATTCAGGCGAATGCCCAGATTTCGGGTGAGCCTCTAGTTCTTGGTAAGTACTACTTCTTCATTTATCTTGGTGTGTACCAAATTATGGACTTGAACCTCTTCTATTGAATCCCCTAAACTAGCCCCATGTTCTAGAGTATTTTCAGTGAAAACATTGGTCATATTCACCAACATGTAATTCACTTCAGGCATTTTTTCGGTATCTCTATGAGATCGCCTTTTTCTTTATCCTCCATGAGGCCTTTTTCCACTCTTTTTTGATTCTCTAGGAGATTATTGGTGGATATTAATCTAAAGGGAATCTCCAAATAGTAAAGTTGTGCATGTTCGATGTTAAGGTACTAGATCACTAGATAGGACGAACTTGGAGGATTCATTCTATGGTAACTTCCCTAATCAAAAGAAAATTAATTTCCACTGAGAATGTGATTATTGAGGTGAAAACCCCCCAACATTGAGTGATAGGGTTTTTCTCTTCTTTTTTCAAAACCCTTTAGTTCTGGATTGCTGACCTTGAGAGTTGGGATAAAAAATCCCACAACCATATAATCTATAGTTTCTCAAGAACTATTATGTACAATATTACCACAGTTCCTCTTCCGAATTTAGGGATTTTTGTTTAAATGTGGGTTGGGTGCATCATTCAGCATGCTCATAAATTTTCTATTTTGGATTATTATTGTTCTTTCTATGAAATATATTCTATCTAATGGCTTACATCCTCTATGTGGGACACATTCTTGATTTTCTTAGATTCATAATAGAAAATTAACTCAAAAGTATGCTATCTTCTGACCTGAAATTGGAGAGATTCATCCATTACCTTTTCATGATGAGTATATCTTTGATATTGGACAAGGAATTATTTTCTAATCCATCCTGAAGCTATAACATTTCATGATACAACCTTCAGAGTACTTTACTAATTTGGGATTCTATTATAATGTAACACTCCATATTCACCCCACCCACTGATATGAAAACCATACGGGGTATTAGTGATCAGCTATCACAACCACATTAATGCATCGAGACATGCATGTTAAAGGGATCCTTGTTGTTTCTAAATAATTTTATGGTGGGAAGTGATGATAGATGATATGTAAATTTTGAATTAGAACCCTTCTATTACCATGATGTGATCCTATGGTAACACCTTCTCTTTTAGGTGATTAATATTGTTCCATAAGTTGAGGTAGATTTTGTACATATAATATTCTTACAACAACACTGGAATGTGGTATTCAGAGTTGGATATAGGATAGAACATGAATTTTATGCTTCCTATAGCCAGCTATTTCCTCATGTTTTGTAGATATTATTTATCTTCCACCAGAGGTTTCCTGACCTAGTCTGAAGAGAGTTATAGATTTTTGATTGTTTTACCACAAACAATGGGATTGGTTGGGATTTCCTCTACTGTGATCAAAGGAAAGAGATCCAAAGGAGGTTTATTGAATGATCGTTAACTTGGATTATATTCCAATTGAGAAAGGATTTCACCTACCATTGATAAAGCATCATACATGACTGGACTTGTGTTTTCATGTCCCTCATGATAGGAGGGTTTTCTCATCACTACATTTCCAATTAGAGAAATCTCATGAAAAAGTGAAACACTACTACAACGATAATGTTGGATGAAAATTCAATAATGGGGAGGACCACTGTGGTTGATTACAACTAGGGTAAACCCCTCTTAATACTTAGTCTTATGGACTTACTAAGGGTTTCTGTGGCATTAATAAAGAAATAGGACCTCAAGATCAGGAAGATTGTTTCCATGAAGCAAGACATTATGGTGAAGTTTTCTATAGGGACCTTCAAATTTTCTTATACTGGTCATGCAATTTAGTAAAGGGATGGTAGGATCATTGGTTACTACATATAAAAAAAAAGAGGTCATAATGAACTACAGCATTAAGCAGTGTCGAATCATAGATCATCTCTTGATCATCATATCATGTTTTGTTAAGGATTATTCTTGGGTGACTTCTTACGAGTGATAGGGGCCACATACTGGGAGACATGGTTGTCATGGGTGGGTTTTTGTGCCTACCCTATAGCAAAAATTGGGATTTACTGATTACTTCTGATTAGAGATGGCATATGTTCCTAAACTATTTATATGTATATTATGGGGTGTTTATCCCATGACACTCCTGGATCAGAGAAGAGGTGTGTGTCTACTCCAGGGTGTTATACTGATCAGCCACCCCATTTGTGAAGATTGAGCATCTTGTCTGTCCCTTTGGAACTATTTTAATCACCATTATGATATCATGGAAAGTCTCTAGGATATGAGATGGAATTTGTGTCTACCCATTTTCCATTGCCGGGATATGTTTGGTGTCATGAGTAACTAGAATTAGAATTTACATCCATTCCATATCATAAGTAGGTATATGTGCCTAATCTTAAATACCCTTTCATGATAGTGGATACTGATACTAATCATTTGTGAATGAAGATAGTTTATTTTTCCCCTATATTAATCTATACTTTCAGACTATATTTTTTGGGTTCTTCTAAACAAGCTTAATTGTAGGCTTGATGAATAATGGTAGGTGTGGGTTTTTTTTCACTACATACCACCAAACATAGTTAGTGGACTACATTGAGTATTTCCATATGAGCCTACAAGAAGGCTAGGTCAGTACAAGTAGTTCCATGTTCCTACTTGAAAGTATTCACCATATTTAGGTGGCAAAATTATTTAAATTCCTCTGAGTGAGTTTTCTAGTTGGCTGAATAAAGGTGAATGTGTGTAGGTTATCAATAGTAATTTGACCCCAAATCGACTTGGTGGGAAACTTCAGAGGGGTCATAAGTGTGACCTTTCCCCCTGTTGACCAGTTTTCTTCCATGATGGTCCATCTTTTGTGCTTGGTTTTGATGATCCTGGGCCGGAAAATCAAGAATAATTCCATCATCATGTTGAGGGTTCACTACCATGTTTCATTGGAGACAGTGATGAAGGAATGAGCCCTTATGAAGGACCCATGTTTCTCCATTATGAGGTCGTATATGGAATCTTCATCCCCCTCCCTGAGATAGGGGATGGACTAGTTATTTCATTCCTAGGATAAGCTTCCCAAATGGAAGAAGATGGTGGTCGGTGCCATTTGTATTAGGACTATCAGTTTTCATTGTCCGGATGAACGAGGATTATTTTAGGAATAAAGGGCTTTTCATCCACCCTCTAAGGTTAGGATTATACCATTTTAATGGTATTATGGGACTAGGTAATTTGATACCTTTCATTGAAGATACTAGGATGGCAATAGCATCCTCTTTATAGACAAAAAACCGGGTCATGAAACAAGTATGTAGTTTATTTGTGAGAGATTGAATGTTTCCATTGCATTGAATGTAGTTCATGGAAATAACTTCAATTATATATGAAAAATACAAACAATGAACTTCATCAATTTAGCATCTCATTTTAGTGAAAACATGCATTATTGATTGTCTCGTATGGCCTTATCTTATCAAATGAGATGGACCAGATAGGTGGGTGATGGTATTATCTCAGTTAAGGGTTCATTTCGGGTTAACCAATTTTTAATTCCCATGGAAATGGTGTTTTATTTAGAAACACAATGGTCCAATGAAAACTATTCAGTACATCTCTGTTATCTTGGGAAGGAGATTCCATATTTAATTCATTCATGCCAGGTTCACTATTTTTTGTTCCCCTCAGAATTTATTCCTCATGAGGATCTGCTATTTCAGAAAGGTTATCAATGGGTTTTTTTGTGTAACTGTAAATACCCAATGGTTCAATAACCGAAGGGACCTATTTTCCAAAGTCAGGAACTTGTTAGGGATTTAGTCCAATGATTATTAAGAACTCCCAATGGCTGAGAGGATGTGAGGATAGTCTTATCTCACCCATTGGGGGGGGGGGGTTATATCATACTCTAGGAATCTCTTATAAATTTATTAAATGTTCATGAATCCTTCATTAATTACCAAGTATGATATAGGAAATCCATGAGAAAATTATCAGTTATAAGAATATAAAGATCATAAAATCACCTTTTTGTATCCTATGTTCTTCCTTATTACGATGATTCTTATTTAGTATCAACTCAGTGGGGGAACATGGATTATGTCTTCATCCAGGGAGATGAGAGATTATTATGTTGGTATCCAACCCATGAATGGGTTTCCTATGTATCTATTTGAATGGAATTTGAACCCACCTAGTTTAGTGCTGGTTAATGGAGAAAATAATTACTTTTAGTGTTGTGTGATAAGGACCCAACCAAAAAAATTAACTTCATGTGGTAAGGACATCTAGGTGAAAGGTGCCTAGTCAAATTCAGGTGTGGGACTTATTCCAAATCACCCTAGAGAACCTGAGAGAGATGGATTCTCTGGTTGAATTAGGCCCTATTGGGATTGTGGCATGGGAATGAACATGGTTAATTTTAGGTGATGTGTTTGAACCTCATGAGGTTTCTTACATATCAAATTTGGAGGGGAATCAAAGCCCATGTAGTTCAGTTGTGAGGAACCACACATAAGGAGTTTCTTACAAGCTTATCTCATAAAAGAGTATAACTCTTTTAGATAATTATGTTGGGGATAAATATTAAAGGGGATTCCATGTAATGGTATCATGAGGAATGTTTTAACTCATTGTGATTTTGGGGTTTACATGTGGAGAAAATTATAATGATAATGATCATATTAAGGGAATTATGATTGGGAATTACTCTTAATGGGGATGCCCATTTAGTTCAGGCCCTTAGTAGGCTACCTATGTATCCTATTTTTTATTATTCAAAGTTCTTGTAGTTAAATATGATGTACGGATCATGAAGATTTTGTGATCATCTTTACCTCTAAGCTCACATGAGTCATGCTCGGTGTTAGATACAAGGGAAAAAATAAGATCCAACAATCTATGATTTAGTGGTTGTCTACTGGTGTACAAGGAAAGAAAGACCAAAGGAAGAGTGATGGGAATTGAGTGCTCACATTTTCTATATCCTTTCACTTCCAATGGACGTTTAGTGGGATGACGGTGGAAGAGGATAAGGTTATTGACCTTATGTCTATTCAATTCAACCTAAGGAGATAATGAAGGTGAAGCATGTGGAGATAGGGAGTAGCATGATTGCAACCTCCTATAAGAAATTTTAGGGGCTTATTCTAGGATAGATTCCCTATAATAAGTATTACAATGAGATGAGGATATAATTCCATGTTTTAGGGATAAGAAAGCATAATCCTCACCATCACCACTCAGAACTGGAGGCTCTAGGTATCATAGATGATATTCAAATGACACATTCCTAACCCTCATATCTGAGATCGGGAACACCCTGACATTATCTGTACTGTAGGGGTCCTCATGACCTTAGATATAATAATATACATGTTCCATGAGTATCCTAATTGTATTGTTGGACATGAGAGGGAAACCTCTAAACGTATAAAACCTAATACAAATGATAGACACACATGTGTGACTTTTAACATGGTAGGGTAACTACATAGGTCATGGTGGAGGTTTCAATATGGTCCCTTTTAGGAAATTTAGCTATAGATGTTGGGGTCCTTCTATTCATGGATTTCAAAATTTCCTCATGAATGCCTTTCCCATGATAGAGATTAGGGTGAACTAAGAACACTTTCGCAAGGGGTTCGCCACTCAGGTTGGCGTGGGAAAATTGGTATCACCTTGTTCGATGGAAAACCTGAGTGACTACACATGGGAGAGACCATACTTGAGCCTTAAAGGGTCTCCATAGGTGTTATCAAATGTTCTTCTCTTAGGCCCCTAGTATAGAAATAGAACATCACTGTACACTCCATGAATTATGTGTTGGGTGATTTCCTCACGTAGGACTTTTTTTAGTTGAAACCCTAGATGGGCTATTGTTTCACTATTCACATATAATTCCATATTTAGTAAGTTTTAGAGATCAACCTAGAATGTTATTAAGTGCTAGAGTGGCTAAATAGGAAGAGAAAAATATCATTTGGCCTTCATGAATTTTTTTTGTACAAATGAATACCCCAAGGTCCTATTTATAAAAAAATATTAGACCATGGGTGAAGGTGTAATATCATGTAGGTATTCTACATAGGCCATCCATGCAGGGTTTTTTTTAGGTAGCTTGTGTGCCGATGGTACTTGGAGGGGCTTTTATGAATGGTCTTTGGGGATTTTTCGAACCATTACTTTTATACAAATATCCTTCCCTACTCTCTAATGAATTTACTTTTGTCCCCATTTCATACATGTCGAAAAATAGAATATCAACAAGAGATAAATTTTTAGCGATGATAAATGTGGATTTTATCAATGTTTTTTTAGCATTGATAAATCATTATCTTTATGACTTCTAAACCGGCACTGATAAACATTCCTTATAACAGTGATAATTAATTTATCCCAAAAAATAGATATTTTCAGTTCTTTTTTAGAAGTACAGATAAATGTGTCCTCAATATATTTAATAACCCTAACTATGACTAAATTTGCCTCTATTTCTCAAGATATCTATAGAAACTACCTCCCACCATCATTCCTCCCTGAATAATACAACCTCAAGTAAAATCTCAAATGAATCCAATGGTCGAATTCATGTCCCAAATGAATCAAGGGTTGAATATTCCAAGGATTGAATAAATCCACGACTGCATGCATGATATAATTATTTTTATCACATAAATAAAAGCATCAAACAATGAAATGTTAATTTTCATTTTTTATCATCACTCATTTATCTAGTTTGGAAATATCTTTTAGATTTTTTTGTTCATTTTGAATTTTTATTCATCATCCATCACTAACTTCAGGATTGAAGGATTTCTACCTATATGTCTCTTCATTATGACTCCTACCATTGTACATACCGTATATATTTTTAATCCTTTAAACTCTAATTGATTTTAACATATGTGTGTTCAATGTCTATGGATGATGATTCATATAAGACATTTTGAACCTAAAAATAACCTACCATTGTACCTTTAAAATACATAAATTGTATAAAATATCCAATTCACTATGTGAAAATGTATTATTGAAAATGAAATGACTCAAAAACTGTGGTTTATTATTTTTAACCACTAGACATCTAGTTTTTTCAGAATTAGAAGCTTTCATTTTTTATGTGATTGTATCAATTGATTGGAATTTATTTCGGAAAAACTAGTCATACCCTATCTACCTCCCACCATTGATATAGTGGATGGTTCTTAATAAATTTTTATCAACCAGATATTCAATAATTTCAATTATAAAAATGTAGTGCACTTGAAACATGTTTTATCACAAATATTATATTCAAAAATATATGACATATTTCAATTGTTGTGTAGATATATCTAGATGATTAGATGAAATGTGAATTTTCATTCCCCCAATTAGAGTTCATTCTCTATATGAATACTCTATGGAATATTGTGTAGTGTGATGATTTTTTTTAGTTTTTGAGAAGACACAGATTATATTGATTCCAAGATATTATTGTATTTATTTTATTAGAAATATCAAATTATTTCATATTTAGATTGATTTTCTCATTCGCATCTATTTCTATTTTGACATCACATGATATTCTTATCTCTATAATTTTACCTTCATTCATATATCATTTTTATTTTAGTATATGATCATTATCTGTTATCCTTTTTTTCCTATAATCATCAGTTCATCATATTCGATAGAAATTAATTATTTTATTTTGTGGGGTTTCACCTTAATCTCATTCTTTTCATATTAACTTTCGTTAATTATAGTGAGACATACATATTTTAAATTGGTTCACTATTCATAGAATTCCAAAATCATTGCCTTTTTTCAATTATTTAGAGTGATTAAAACAGATTTATAATCCTTATTTTAAAACAATAACCATTCATTTATTTTAAAAATCATATTCAGTGATCTCATAAACTTTTCTATGAATTCAAATAAAATTAGTAACTATTTCATTGGAAATTCTCTTTAGGGTCTTCATTAATTTTTTTTAGAATACTCGTATTATTCCATGTAAATTTATTTCTTTAAATATTCATTTCAAAATATTGTTTTAATATTTTTTTAATGAAAACACAAATGGTTTATTTAGTTTAAAGGAAAATAATATCCCTATTGTTGGTGTTTGATCTAAATGATTATAAGTATCAAAACAACCAATCCATTAAATTTTTTAAAACCATTGATAACAAATCTAGATTTAAAAACACGAATGTTTTTATTCGATTCATACATGCTTCTAAATTGTCATTTAAAACCAATATAATTTGATTATTTTAGAAATATTGAAGAGATGCAGTTATTATTTATCATAATAAAATATATTTCATCATAAAATGATTCCTTATAGAAAAAAACACATTTTGAAAAAAATTATTCCTTATATAACATGAGATCATTATCTAAGATTGTCCCCATAAGATATTTTTTTCAGAATATTATTATGTTGATATCTATCAATAAGAAAAATGAAGGATTTGGAATATAGGAATTTATGATATGGATGTTCCTTTTTTCTAGATCTTGTACTCTATTTAGGTTAAACTCAATAATTATCATTATTCTCTTCCGTTATATCTTGACTAGATCAAACACCAGATCTATGGAAATGAAGAACAATTTTATTTTATTTATCTTTATAATATTTATTCTTAGAAATGTATACAGCTCTAGATTTAGTTTGGAAGGAGGGATCAATTTTTATTGAATTTTCATATTGAAATTGTTTATATATCATACATTTCCTTGATGTCATGCATCTAAAAAATGTATTTTATAGTATTATTGGAACATTTCTAAGTTTTCTTTGTAAAATGAAATATTGAATCAATGATTGGTTTTAAATGATTGACATTGGTATAAGGAACTTGTTGGAGCCAGTGAAGGGAAAATGGATGAATTTTCTTCCTCCAACTGCTTATTGTCTATCAAGACTAGAAAAATTGATACTTTTACTTTGTCTTAATTTTTTAAATGTTTCAAATGGGTATTCATAAAATATTAATAATGCTTGGTCAATGAATAATTTCAAGTTAGAGTGACTAAAATAACATGAATGTTAGGTTTTGATGGAATATTTGACACCTATTTTTCTCTTGCATTCTACCTCAAAATGTCAGGATTACATTAAAAATACTTTTCTTCTATTTAAAATTCATATGTAGTAATGTTATAGACCCTTGATTCTTTCCAATCATGAATAAGGAGTGTGTAGTCATGTTATGTTAACTATAGTTGTTCATCTGACCTTCATTCTTTGATATAGTGGTCCACCTGATGTTTCACTTGGTTATAGAGGTTCAACTATGTGGTCCAGTCCATTATATATGGATATACCCCGTTGAATTGTATATGATGATTTTGAAAAGGCATTTCATGAATCAAAAACAGCTAAGTGGTCATATTGTAGAATGAAATATTCATAAAGAATATGATGAATTTTATACTGATTACATATCATATATTGAAATCATTGATCCCCCAAGAGATCATCACATTGGAAACCTTATAGGAAAAGGGATTTTTGGAAGAGTTGTTTTTATAATTTCCTTGACATAGCAGGAGAAAGCACAACTTCACATTTTACATAATCATGATGATGTTGATCTATACATTGAATCCCACAAAATAAATTTTTGTATATTTCAATCCATTATAGACTAAAGGATGGATATCAGATATACAAAATAAATATTTTGTTGGAGGGTTTTGAGATCAAATTTAGAAGGAGTTATCAAAAAATTTGAATTCATTTTCCAAAATACTTCAATGGATAGCTAGAGGACTGAATAAAAATGTTATATATTACATAGTTTGTTAATCAATGGTTATACATTTTATACAGAAGAACACGATGACTGCATTACGATGAAAAATAGTGGTGTTAAAATTATGGTTGAAGCGATGTACATATCTAGTTCCAATTATAGAAATCAAATTTATGAAAATATGTTATATTTTGGCATTATCAAATAGATTTACATGTAATAATATAAAACATTTCAAGTGTCAATTTTCCATTGAAAATGTTTTGACAATATGAATGCAGTGAAAGTTGATGAAATGGCCTTAATGATGGTGAATTTTAGTATAAAAGGGGGGAAAGATGAGTATTTCATAATTGTATCACAATTAGTAAATTTATTTTTTGTCATAGATCCAAAAAAAAATAATTGGTCGATTTTCATTTTGTTGGAAAAACATATGTCATGTTGGATGAAAATTCAATCAAGGATAACCCTTTCATTGGGAAATCACAATTAATTCATGTCACTCCCAATGTAAAAAATGTCGTGTATGTTAGAGGGGACCAAAAAAGAGGGGATTTCGATTCTCAATTGAGAAACTAAACCAGTAAAATAATGTACAAAAGATCGAGAGTTCAATTAGAAATAAAAAGTGATTTTTAATATGCTATGTGTCTCATCATAATATTATCTATTCTCTACTATACTAACTTAATATAAAATAAATGTTTGACTACTCAGTAAGACAATGTCTTGTACATACATTGATGTAACCAATATCATGGAAGAATAGAATATAATGAAGGAAACCCATTGTTATGATTTTAAGGTAATGTTCTGATATACTTTATTTAGTTTACCAAAAAATAATATAACGAAAGTAGATTTAATTTTCATTATTCACTGCAGATATCATTTATTTTAAATTATTTTTGTCCATATTTCATGCCTTTCTATACCAAAACATCCACGTACTTCTCCTCCATCAACACCTTTTCAACCCTTCTGTGTTGACATTTATCAATTTCCTTCAAGTTCCCCCACTTCTCAATAATAGAGGTAATCATGATGTTTTCACAAAAAAAACTATTTTCCATTGAATTAATGTATTGTTTCAAATTTATGTTTAATTTATTTATTTTTATTATTACTCATATAATTATTTTTTCTTATATAGATAGATTATTTTCTTCTATTTTGGGTTATTTATTTGAAGTTACTCATTCTTCTGGGAGATTGGAATTTGATCCTACAATTTAGAAAATTTCAACAAATAAATGTGTCAAGAATGTATAAAACCATCATAAAAAGGTGAGTTACGACTACATATTTAATTAATTTTTTCACTATTATATATATTATTTTTATGGTAATTTCCTTATTATTTTTATCTAATACATACTTATTTTTTTCATAAATACTTTTGGAAGTCATATTTCAAATTGATCTATCTACAACATGCCATAAATGAGATAAAATTTTACTTTCTTCCATTGTTTCCTTAATTGTAATTTCATTTCATTGTCAAACTACCAAAACTGTATATTGAGTCATTTATAATAGCATATTACACTTTCTAATTGTAAAAATATAGAAGGGATGATGAATCCCATGTGAAAATTATGGTTACTTGTCATGATTTAATGTGAAAATGTTCTTCCTCTACTTTTCTAGCTGTCAATAATTAGAAAGGATTTTCAGCTATGAATATCAAGTCAATATACAGTGTTAGTAGTTAAATAATGAAAGGAAATATAAATCATGGTAACAATGAAATTTAGAATTCTTTTGATACTTTTGGACATGTAGGAAGCTTCCACACATCAATCCCAAACACGGTGTGACCAGATGACTAAAAGTGCTTCTTTTTTATTTAAAATATACATTAATTTTATAAAAAATGACAAATGACACACTCAAAACCATAAAAAAAATCATATTGGGTTTATAAATAAATGAAATGATCCATATTTCATTTTTTTGTGTTGGAATCAGCCATACCTCAATATACTACATGATGTTTCTAGTATGACTGAAAGTGTCTGTTTTGAGTTTAAAATCGATATTTTAGTTAAAAAAGTGTCACTCACTAAAATCTTTGAAAACACAGTCACATTTTCTTTATAATTTAAGATGTATATTCAAAAATCGTTTTTGATGTGTAAGAATTAGTCTCCAGTTAAATATATTAATTATTTGTTTGATATGAGTCAATGTGAAAGTGTCTACTTTAAGATGACATTTTAGTAAAAAAAGAAAAGGGATGTAGTCAAAAACATGAAGAAAGATTTGGATTGTTTGGATACTTTATGAAAAAATACATCTGTCTTTGGGATTTATAGGAATAATCTTCACCTAAATCTGACACACAATGTGACTGATATGACTCGAAGGGATTCTTTTCTTTTAAATCCACATCAATTTTAGTAAATGGAAAATTGTTCTACTCAAAATAGAGAAAACACAATCATATTGTTTTAAGACATTATTAAAAAAATGTATAATTAATTTTTTTTGAATCATCCACACCTCAATCTGATACACGTAGTGCATGGAATGACTCAATGTGTCCGTTATTAGATTAAAATATTTATTTTAGTTAAAAATTTTCCACACAAAGAATGATGAGAAATCACCCCTTTTTTGAAAATTTATGAAATAATTTCATAAATTATTTGAGATTTTTAGTAATTGGTATCACATTAAACTGATATAATATGTGAACATTATAAGTGAAAGTGCATGATTTCATTTTAAAATGACATTTTTTTTTAAAAAAAAGTAGTGTAATCAATACTAATAAAATGTGTTCTGATTTTTTTGATACCTTTGGAAAAAGATTCATAGCATATGTGAGACATGTAGGAATTTTACACACATAAATCTGATAAATGATGTGATCGTTATGAATCCAAGTGAATATTTCTATTTCAATTTGATATCAATTTTATTAAAGTGGATAATTAATCTAATTTATATTGAGAAAGAACATTCAAATTGTTTTGATACATTAGTAAAATGATCTATAATTTATTTTAGAGATATAGTAATCATCCAAAAACCAATTAAATACACGATGTTTTTAGTATAACATAATGTGTTCGTTATCTGTTAAAATTTAATATTTTAGTACCAAAAGTATCACTCATAGAAAAAAGAGAAAACATGCTCAAATTGTCTTCATAATTTAAGAAAATGATTCAAAAGTCATTTTTGAAAAGTAAGACTCGGTTTTACATTAGTCTATACATTATGTGAGTGGTATGATTAATATTATGTGTTTCTAGTTTAAAATGACATTTTAGTAAAAAAAGGCAAGTTACGCACTCAAAACTAAGAAAACAAATTTTAATTGTTTTGATGCATTATTATAATGATCCGTAAGTCATTATATATGTTTATGAATTTTCTACACCTAAATCTGATGCATGGTATGATAGGTATGACTCCAAGTATCTCCTTTAAATATGTAAATGTTATTTTATTTTATAATGTGTGTCACATCGCCATAATTGAGAAAACAAGCCTAGAATGATTTTTAATCATTTTATCATCTATTATATCATTTATTTACACATCATTTTTATCTTATACTTTTTTATATTACATCTTTTATGGTATGGGTACTAAAAAACCTTCCAAAATGTGTATGGGGAGGCTTGAAACTGAGACCTACCCACACCACTACAGGATACAACCAGTAGGATGCACCCATGGAGGTTATCTTATACATATCTAATTAATTTTCATTGATATAATACTTGAATAAGAATAATAAATTTTTTCACATGTAAAAATCAACTTTAACTCAATCTCATAAACTATGTTCTTGATTTGACTCAAAGATTAGTTTAAAATTAATAATTTATTTTAATTTATATTTTAATATTTTTACTAACATAATAATTTTTTTAAACATGTGTGCTAGTTTTCTTGACCAAATATGGTTTGTTAAATAATAGCATGAGTTGGGTTCTTGATCAAAAGGAAAATCAATATTCATGTTTTTGAAAGAATGTACTAATTTGAACATATGTAATTGTAAAAACCGATGTTTGAAATATATATCATATAATTTTTCTTTATTGTATTTGTGTTGTTAATTTCATTTCATTTAAATTATATATTAGTATGTGAATTGTTTGATATGTGGTGGTGATTTTGTTGTTTTGGTGTTCTGTTACAACACATTGAATTGATGTTGTAGTGTGCTATAACAATACACTATTATATTCCCTCTAATCAGCGATTTTAAAAGCGCCAATAAAGTACACCATTATCATATATTTTACAACCACTTATAAAGGTAACCTTTATCATTTCTCTTATAATCATGAACAAAGGCCCCCATCATCAGTTCCACTATAAGTATAGATAAAGGTCCCCTTTATCGATAGTAAATAAAAGCACTCATATATGATAACCATAATCAATGATTTTTTTAGCACTAATAAAGGACCTCGTGATCATTTTTTTATCACTGATAAAAGTATAGGGATTTTAATTTTTCTTAGGTATTCTACACTGATAATAGAAATTTATAGAGCTTTTAAAGGTCTAATTTATAGTACTGGTATATATATTCTGTATGTGGGTTTTCACAATTATGTGGTTCTTACTTATGATTATTTTTTTCTTACACTATGATTTTGGTTTTAGATATTGTTCATAACCTGAATGAACTGTTTTACTATTGAGTACAACGTACAATGAATTTATATTCCACTAAATAATCCAAACATTATGGGAGTTGGAATGAAAAATATCTTTACTATGCTTATATAAACTCATCAAGATATGAATTATGATAAACATACAAATGAGAAAAGGAGGTAGCACCATTTTTTGGGTCCTTCAGGAGGAAATTACAAACATTTTTTAGTGTAATTGTTGATATACTTGTTTACGATCAATGGATCAGTACCGCTGAATATATATTTTCCATTATGTAGTGTTTGGAACATGAAAAGTTGATTTTCATTGTCCGCCATTTTGAAGGTGACTATGGTTAATTATTGACACAAATCTTAAATATGAATATTCAAGTTGAAATTTTCTACAATATTGGGAAGAGGTCAAGAACTTGTGTTTCAATAAGTACATTCCTCATCTTCTTCAAATGAAGATGGGAAAAACATTCCTTGATATAAAGAAAAATTATGTCATATCTGTTGGTACCTATGGGGAAAGTTTTACAAGACTAACTAGGAACCCTTCTAGTATTATCTTTCATCGAGAAAGATTGATTGATAAATTCCTTAGTGGCTTACAAGAAAATTTAAAATGGGAGTTAACCATGAGAACCTTCAGTAACTATGAAGTGATTTTCTTGAACAAGTATTATAGTGGAAATGGAGGTCATAGTTATGTGTCAATCTTGTGGTTTTCAAAATAAAATGAATATGGAGTTCATTGTAAAATCTATGAACCCTATAGAGAAGAAGATGAAATTTACATTATGCCAAATGTGTGGGAAGAAACATGTGGGGAATTTTCTTAAATGGATGAATTTTATTTAAATTATGGAAAGGATGGACATCGAGTATTATAATTCCAAAATGATGGGAATTATATTTGTTCATAATATGAATAATGAGAAATACCAAAAGAATAAACATCCCACATTTCATTTTTTCAGTTGAAGGGAGCTTTGGAATTATGCTAATAAGTTCCCAAATCGATGGACTAATGTGGATGATAAGATAAAAAACCTCTGATGAAAAAGGACATAGGGAAAACTAATGTTATCATAATGAATCAATTGAACCTGGATAATTAGGGAATATTTATCCTACCCTTCTTATTTGTGGTTTTCATGTAGGATTATTTATAAATTAACCCCATCTAAATCTTATTGTTCACCATTTATTGACATTTCATGTCTTTATAAACTTGGATTATAGAATATTGAAATGAAATATTCTATTGGTACTAGGATGAACCCAATCATAAAATGATAATATTTTTGTACAATTTAGATGATTATATATAGAGTTAAGATAAATGTATGTTTTAAATATATTTTATGGTTATTATGGTTTTTACCATGTTTCATGACAAAACATGATGAATGGATTTAGATGTTTGGTATGTGAAAATAAAGAGGAGTTTTATGGTGTATGTAATATTTATGGTAACATGATTTTGTATATTTAGTGGCCATATTTCAAAATTTTGGATTTTAATATTTTGAGAGGTTCATAATCCTAATAGTTTATGTAATAGTTCATGCTAACAATTAGATGAGGTTTTAGAGGATTACATATTACACCTACATATGAAGGTATATCCATATTGGATAACCTATGAAAATAATTTTATTTTAATGGTAACTAATGATAGAAATAAGGTATTATAATTCTACATATGGATCTTATGATCTATTAGTGATCCAGTTATTATAAACTCATCATCAATTCATATAATAAAAGTAAAAGTGTAAATTGATCAAGGAAAAAAAAGGATGAGATTATGATTATGAAATTGAATAAAATTATGTAAGTATATCATCTCATAGAAATGTTTAATCATTTTTAAATAATGTATTAAAAAAATGTTGTCCATTTATCAACATTTTTATGATATAAATGACCTTCTAATTTTTTTTTAGTTTATGGCTTTGTGGTCGGTAACATTCCAAGAATCAGAAATATTTTTATGATTAGTGATCTTTATCACTCTCTATAATTATTTATTCTTTTCTTCCATGTCCAAATCATCTATTCCCACCTATGTTATATTATGTGTAAATATGGTTAATATTTACTTTGGGTAACCATTATGTTCCCAAAATTTCATTTTAAAAGAATTTTCATTATTCATTTTTATAATGTGGTGTTATATGATGGAATTTTAAAATGTTTAAAATTTTATGACTTAAATTAATTTCATTGGTGAATTTCATTATTAGGGGGGTAGAATGTCACCCCCTTATATTTTTCGAAATAAATTTTTTCCCATTGAATTTAATCTTTTTGATATTTAATTTTACTCCCAAAAATTATTTTTAACTTTCATAAAAGTTACACTTATGTTTTCTCAGGTTTCATAGAAAACATTATTTTTCTAGTGTTTATACAATACTGATATTATCTTTCATTACACACAACTTCATGTTTAAACGAAATGTGACAAATTATTTAAATATTATTATATAAAAGTTATCACCATGTCATCAGAATTGAGTGTATGAAAAGGATTAAATAAATCATTAACATATGATTTAAACTTGTCTATATAATTAATTTTTTGTTGAAATTTATTTATAAATAAAAAAACCCTTTTGAAGATTAAATGAAATTATCCTCTAAAAACTATTTTTTATGCACACAAGTGTGTTTTACATAAATAAATTTACCAAATAAATTTTGGTTAATGATTTCAAAGAAATTTATATATATTATATATTAAATAAATTTTCTAAGAGTCATATAATATTGTCTCTATTTAATATTTATGATTATTTCCAATTTTACTCTTAAAACTATAATTTTCCTAAAAATATGTTGTGTCTACTTTTTATGGTGAAATAATTTTAAAAATAAAATTTTACACTTTCATAAAATTAATTTGATAAAATTATAATTATTATTTAAATATTAATATAAAAATTATCTTATGGCCATTACTTGGGATTTTTGTGAAAAGTTTCATTTTTTGATGAATAGTGAAAAATACTAAAATTATTTGAAAATTAAATTTTCATTTAAATTATTTATAGATTAAAATTATATTTTAATTTTAATTTAAAGAGTAATTTGATCAATTATACATATTTTAATCCAATTTATTTCATTCAAATAAATTTAATTATGGAATTGAATATAATAAAATTTTGAAGTTTCGACCATTTTCACTTTAAAACCCAACATTCTCATCACGTATGCAAGATTAATTATTAATTTATGTTTTCCACTTCTATGATTATAATTTGAAAAAATTGATTCAATATTTTTAATTAGAATAATATAAAATTACTAATAAGTCAAACTTAATATTTGACCAAAAATAAATAGTGAATACAATTAAACTTCATTACCATGGTTAATAGAAAAATGCTTTTATAGGGGGTTTAACATAAACGTTAATAGTAAAATTAACATATAAAATTTTCAAAAAAAAACTATTTTATGGGAATATTTAGACCATTACATCACATTGGTTACATAATTTACTAATTTGGAGCCACGTGACATGTGAAAAGCAGCTGTGCAAATATATCTTTCAAAAATTAACATGTTTAGAACTCCCCCACTTATAAAATCAACCCATTATCCTCAATTAATGTCACCTTAAAAAAAATTGGCTCCTTACAATAAAATCCCAAATAACATTCAACCTTCCCTAACCTCATCCTATATTCCTTATTTTGAACATAAATCCAATAATGGAAGGATTTTAGTGAAAAAATTAGGAGGAATCCCAAAGAAGAGGTAATGTTCATCAAAAACTAGTTTTGTTTTATTTCTTCCAAAAACAAATAAAATTGTTTTTATATATTATTATTATATAAAATCATAACAATACTTATACTTTGATGTTTTTTTGTTATTTTTTGGACTTAAAACCATACACACTTCCATAAAATGGGTTATGCAATCATCACTCGTGTGTGTGGCGTACTACCGCATAGAGAAACGATGTTGTTAGGTTTTCTATTACCAAATTTCAAGGTAGATAATAATGATGGACACACTGATTATATATTATATTAATGTTTTTTTATTTTTTTATGGTTATTTAATTTTTTTTATCACACAAACAGTCTTTCTTTTAATTTTTTGTTAATATGTTAATTTCATTCGTGTGTACGACAGAGTATCAGAAAAACAAGCGATGTCATTCATTTTCGCATTACATGGTAAATATTAGAGATGGTATTAATAAAAATATGTGATAAATATGACATGTGAGTTATAATTTAATTATAATATATGTTTATATATTTATATATTATTTGATTTTCTTCCTTTCAATATGACATGAAAATTGAAACAACATTCACGCATACGTACGACATACAATATCCATGAACATTGTATTCCATTTCCTATCACATAATATTATAGGTTATATGATATTTATATCATCGTTTTCATTCTATATATAATGAAACCACGATCGAGGTAAGATTATAAAAAATTACATGTCAAAACATATATGTAAAACAAAGTGTTTATTACCCAAAACAAAACTTTTACATGAAATTTTTGATAAACAGTTAAATATATTCATAAAAAATAATAAATAGTTTGATATATATGAATATGGGTCTATAATTAATGTATAATAAATTTATATTTATTTTTATATGATTCTTAATGAGTAATATGGAAGTCAATACATATGGTAAGGGTAATTATAGTCTCAATTTTACTTATGAGAGACTTATTTCGTTATCAAAACTTGTTCTTTTTATGGTATATATACTTAAATATTACATGATACATCATATATCTACCTCATTAATTATATTTAATGTTAATATTGATGTCATTATTTAAAGAGGTTAAATATTAAAAAGTTATTCCAGTCGTAAGGGATTTCAGTCACACATTTTCTTCCCATGAGACACATAAAATGTTCAAAACATATTAATTTTATGAGGTGTGTATAATTAAAATTAACTTATAGGATATATATTTCATAGGTTTTATTGGTCAATGTTTAAAATATCGGTAATGTATTTTTTGTTTCAAATTTCCTTTTTTGAGTCATTCGTTATACTATACACCTATATTCATTCACAGGTTGTATATAAAGTCCAATAAACAGGTAATATCATTAATTTATTCATCCACACAATATTTTTTGTTTAATTTTATGTTATTACTTAATGAGTTTTATGATTCAAGGACACAAAAACAATAATGATTTTATGTTACAATATCATCATTTATTGAGATTGTTTCTGATCAATTATCCAATATGAACTAACATGATCTACCACTCAATAATTATCTTGAATTTTCTTATCCTATATTAATTTTTGATATCTTCATGTAATGGTATCATGTTCCCAATCATTACTAAAAATTATAATTAATATTTGTTATTTTAAAACATGACATTATTTCACTTTTCTGTTGGAAATCAGTTTTCTACCAAAACCATGTTTTCTAAAAAAATCCATAAATGTTTTAAAACTATATTATGAATTTCAAAAAAATAACCATGTTTGATTTTTTATAAAAAAATATATAAATGTAATGATTATGTTTTTTTCAAAAATAATTATCATTTCTATTTTACTACAAATGAGGATGGAACAATAATTTTAATGTTTATAACATGAATGAAATTTTTCAACATCATGAACAATAATTTCATTGAATCTTCTTATATAATTTTTCAATTTTATTTTCAAAGAAAATGTTTTTAAAAAAAAATTATGAAAATTATTTTCTCTAAGAATAATGTATACATTCCTCTAAAAAAAATTAAATCAAGTTTTAAAAAATTTGTTAAATGCATCCAATGTTACTATCGAAGAAAATTATTTTGAAATTTTTTATTAAAGTGATTTCTAATGAAAGGTTCTTTTCTCTAAGAAATATTCTAGATGATCTTTAATAATCCATCCTTAGATAATATTACATCCTTTGATAAAATTCATAATTTTATAGGGATATTATCCAAGTTTACCATTCATATTATATCTCTAAATGTTTTATCATTTGATAGAATTATTTTATAAAACTATTTTCTCTTCCACATGCTATAAGATGATAAAATGATTTTGAAACCTGCTTCACTTCACGGGTTATAATTTTATGAAATTATTATAAAAGTTTTCACTTCTCTATGGTTTATGATATGAATATATTTTTTTTATTACCATTTAGTTTCATGTGATTTGATTTGATAGATGATAATGATATTTTGGAACACATAATTATATTTATCATTGTATGACAGGTGGGACATATATCAACCTCCAATTCATTGTGAAATGATAAATTCTTTAAAATATATGAGGGTATACGAGTCTTCATCATAAGCATGAACATTATGGTACATAGGTGGTAATCCTAAGTCCCTAAAGGGGGTACATGGGTGGTTAGACCAATCCAAAAGTAGGTACACAAGTGGTTAGCACAATCCTAACTAGTAATGAAAGTATTAGTGGTAATCCGTGATATAATATTTCATATTCTTTGGATTATTCCAAAAATCTATGATTTATGAAAAAAAATTGATATCATGGAACATGTTCTTAATGACTATATGATTCATGTCTTATAAGATTCTAATCATTATTCCATGACACATGTTTATAATCTATAATAGGTTGGGTATGAACAATGTAAGTTAGTCTTATTATCACAAACATTTATTATTATCTTATGCTTTTATATGATCATATATTTATATCTCTTTATTTTACCCTTGCTGTGATTTTGAGCTCACCCATTATTATGATTCCTCTCCCCAAGTTGTGAATAAAGGTTTTAATTAGGGTTTGTTTGTGAAAGCTACATATGGGGAAGATCATTATGGGGGGATGTGGAAGATCATTCATCAGATTATATCATTCTTTTCCAATTTTAAAAAGTAACTAAACTATTACCATCCATGGTAATGTGTTTTTATACATTAATTAATATTCATTTAAAACTATATAATATCTATGTAAGAGATGTTTGGGTCATCATTCTTCTGCCTCACGAAGCGAATCATTTTTTCCCACTAATGCCACACATTGAAGGTAATAAGAATAATGTTAATGAATATATGTGATATAAACTAAATTATAAGATATTAATTAAATATTTACAATTTTTAAAATTTAATATATCATTTTATTTAATATCTTTTCACTCACTTAAAAATATAACGTCGTTCGGGTATGTGTGCACTAACTCCTTCATGAAAAGATGTGACTCTCGTTATCACCACACCACTTAAATAATATATTTATAAATACATTTAATGGAATTATATATTATTTATGATATAATGATTATCCTATAAATTTAAAATGTTACTTACCTGTTTTTTATAATGATCATTAAAAAATTAAAAGTTACTCATGCGTTCACACAACCTATTATCTTCATGATCAAAATGTATTTCATTTCTAAATACTTTCATTGAGGATTGGTATTAAATGTATAGTTAATTTATTGATATGATAATTATTTTCGTTTTCTGTTACATGATATGTTGAAATAATAAACTCTTATACCAATATTCATCCTACTGAAGTCATTATAGACACATACGTTAAATATCATCGAATCACCCATTGTAAAATTACCTAATTATTTAATTGTATATAACATGGAAATAAGAGAAATAAATGGAATAATAAATTTCAAAATATTTCCTAATAATTTAAATAATTTTCATAATATTATTACAGGATATGATAAAGAATGTATGTGATGACTCCAACTCAAGGTAACCGTTTCTCATCTAACTTTTACATCAGTGATACATACCTCATATTTAGCACTTATTTATTTTATGTGTGTGTATATAGTTATTATTTTTATGTTATATCATGAAATAAACTATCATCATGGTATTAAATTTTTAATATAAGGATATTTATTTTATGTTGATTATGATATAAAAGTTTTCAAATTCATAAGGGTTTATTTCAGAATCGCATCATTAATCATTATTTTTTTATGTATCAATTTAGGGAATTATTTTATATTCATATCTTAAGTTAAATATATTTCATTATCATTTTGTTAAAAACAATCTATTCCAAGTAATACTACCATTTTCCCTTTCATTAGTATGTAAAAAGACAATGAAACATTTTTTAAGAAAATATGACTTTATTTATCTCTTAAGAATGAAATGATTTTTATCCAAAACCAGGTTTTCAAAAAATCATTTTACGAATGTTTTAAAATTATTTCGATGATTTATTAAAAAAATTCCCATTTTGATGTTTTAGAAAATGGTTTTATAATTATATTCTTGAAATTTTACGTACAAGTCTCTTTTCAATACTTTTTATAAAGATAAAGGAATGTTATTTTTAAATACATAAAAATTATGGAATTAACCACATTCATGAAATTAATTTTCTAGAATATTATTTGGAATGTTAATATGGTTTATTTTTATGAAAATTTATTTCCAAATATTTGGGAAATTATTAATTTTTAAAATTTATTTTCTAAGACAAGGTATTTGAAAATATTTTAATAGTTTTACAGCTTTAATATAAAATGGGTGATCTTCAATGAAAGGTTATTTTCCAAAATGAATATTCCATGTGACCTTTGAAATTTATTTCTCATCAATGAATTCATCATTTAATGTTACATATTCTTTAATGTGTATATACTCCAATAATAACATCCTTATAATTTATTTAGATGTATTAATATAATTTTCCTTGTAAATGTACAATATTAATATCATTCACATTACTCAAGATAGTTAATGATTGTGTTTATCGATTGAGCAAAGTATTTTCATTTCATATGTTATTTTAATGTAGAATATGTATATTCATTATGTTTAACCCCATTCATATGTGTAATGTATTATCCTTGGTCAGTGATAGGTGGGGCTTATTATAGCCCTTTGATGCATCGGTCTAGGGTTTTGGTTGAAGAATTAGTCATTTATGTAGATGACTTTGCATAAGGCCTTGATAGTATCAAATGTCATGGAATATGTCCTTAGTGGTATGTTTGAGGGAAAATATTAGAACCTCTATCCCATTACATTGTGAGAATCTTCTGATTGAGGTGTCAGATAAATGTCCAGAGGTGTTTATTGGAGTTATTTATGAGTTTTGAGGAGTTATGAAGGACAACTGGATGTTTTAGAGGATGATGGAAGATCCCAATAAAATATCATTATAATGGTACATACCAATGTATTGTAATCATGGATTTAGATCCTAATGGTATATCATTATGGTTGTAGATCCAAACTATTGGTCATTCTAGTGGTAGATCCCAACAGTTGATCATTTTGTAGGTAGATCCCAACTATATAGAATTCTGGTGGTAAATATCAAAGGTAGATCATATTGAAAAATGATCCTAAAGGTAGATCATAAAATAAGTATATCCAAATGGTATATCATTATGTTTGTAGATCCTAACGGTAGATTATTCTAGATGTCAATCCCAATGATATGTCATCCTTGTGGTAGATCCCAATGGTAGATCATTCTTTAAGTAGTTCTTAATGGAAGATCATTCTAGTAGTATGTCTGTATGGTATATTATCCTAGTTATAGATCCTAACAATAGAACATCCTAGCCTTATATCACAAATTTACATCATCATGGTGGTAAATACGAATAGTAGTTCACTAGCAGTAGATCTATAGTGAATCCAGTTTTCCTGAAATTTTCCATTTTTTCCCTTTTGATGTAAACTCTTATAAATTCCAAAATTTATGGAATTTAAATCCAATTAAAAGGATGAAAATTATTTATTATATTTATGAAAAAAAAATTGATACTGGTAATGGATATAAAGTGAATATTTGATCATATTTTATATGATCCTCCTATAGTGGTAAATTAAATACATATCAAATCCTACCACTTTCCTATCTTTATTTATAAAGAGAGGACCTTTCATTTGGTACATTAGGATTTCTTTCATAGGATTTTTAAGGTTCCCAATATATCATCCCCTAGATTCATGGAACCTTTTTCAATATTTGATATGAGTAATTTGTAGTTTGTTTCTTCCTGTGTGTGCACCCCTTGTTTCTAGTGCAACAAATTGGTATAAAGATCCTTTATTCTAGGTAGGGGTTCCATTATTTTTCAAATCATTTATCAAGAGAGATGGTTTTATTATTTTTTTCACTTTTGGAGATTTTTTCATCCATATTAACATAGATAAATGAATTTGTTTAAATTAATTTTTTATGGGTAGGGGAATGTGAAGTAAAAAGATACGACATTGTTGTTATTGATTTAATTATGTTAATTATATGGGATAAACCTGGATTGAAAATTGAGGAAATTAGTGTTCCATGATTATGATTTTATTATGTGAATTATGAATTCATTTTATGTGGTTATTGAGAAAACATAAAATTTAATTTGGTAATCATGTATATCTATTTAATGAATTAGATGAGCCGATATCTTAAGAATTATGTGAAAATTCCCTTAAATAAGAAATTGTAATTGAATAAAATCCCCTATGATTAATCTGGAGAACACGGTGAGTGTGGTGTGGAATTTTATGTTTAAGAAGATGTGTTTTCTGGTTTGGTTGTGATGATTCTATTCTTGGATAGTGACTATGTTGTGATATGTTTATAGTGGGAATGTAATGGTGGTTGTGGGGAAGTTGTGCGGTAAGGCTACAAAAGTGGATGTTATCTTGTTGGTATATTGATGTCGTAATGTATTTTTCTATGATATGATGAGATACACTAGTATCCCAAGTAGTAATGGATTAAAATTTATGATCATTTTTTATAATCGGCATGTTTAATGAATGAATTCATGAAGTTTTGTTTTTCTTAAGTGATTAATTTTTATATATGAACAAAGGGTCTGGAAATATTTAACAAGGAAACATTCTAAATGAAATGGGTTGACAAAAATTATTTAATTCATGAATTATAGGTTCTATTTAAATATAAAAAATTATTAGTGATAAATATGGAAATTAACTAAATGTGTATGTAAAAGTTGAATGTGATTTGGGGCGTGTGTTTTTCTTGAGTGGAGTTGTACTTATTTTTTTTTTTTTTTGAAATGGAAGTAGAGGATCCAATTATATGGATTATTCCTTGGTTTTGATCACTTATAATGGGATTTTTGTGATGTGACTCTATATGAATATGAATTTTATATTATTGTGATTTTCTATATTATCCACAACCATTTTGAGAATCGTCTTCCAATAAGTAAAATTTATATTGGCTTTTTTCCAACATCCCAATGAAGAGGATGGATGACTAGACACATGATCTTCCACAATAACTCTTCCATGAAATAATTTATTACATATATTTTAATGTTTATAAGTCTAAAATTTCAAATTCATGATGTGATGTGCATAGATTTGACAGACTAGGATTCACTGGGAAAGTGGGGACAAAATGGACTATGGTGTGGGGTTGTGTATGGTAGGAAAAGGGAATGGGGTTGATGTCCTTCACGTTCATGATACCATAATAAACTTGTTATAAGTTGTGAATTTGTGTGATAGTCCAAGTGTCTACCGGCTAGAGTTTATGTGGTTTAATGGATTAGGAGTCTTCATGCGATATGTGATGTGATATGTTGTAATGTTACACCAAAGGGACGGGATTTCCATGACATTTTCTATTTGGGGTTTGGGTTGAGAATCAGTGGGAAAGTGGTGATGGGTAAATCTAATTGATATACTTAATACAATTTTATTATACATGTCTTCCATTATTTAGTGGATATTCCTTGGTGATGATGGGTTAGATGGTTGACTTGTTTAGGTTTTGTTGGTTCTGCTATTTTTTCATGCGTGAATTAGTATTATCCATTCACATGTTCATGATAAACATTGGTTTTCATAATCACTATACTTATATGATCACCCTAAACATACAAACCTATTTTTAGGTATCTAGGAGGGTAACACAGACAATTTTATAAATAACAAGTAGAAATTTTTGGACAATTTCTCGGTCACTTAATTATCTTTAATTTTTGGTATTTACATTCAATACTTTTATCTGTATCTTGTTTTATTTATACATGAATAATGGGATAGTTTTTTTTTCATTTATACAATTTCATTGAGTTTATTTTTGTCTATTGATCTTATATCCATATCCTATATTATTATATTTTTTAATACATTCCATTTTTTAATATTTTTATACCCTTGGTTCCAGTCGCCAACCTAGGGCCAACTGGAGGTGGGACTAAGGGGTCATTATATTTATGTATTCATTGTGGTATCTTAGGTGGGAGGGGATCATGACCAATTGGAGTGAATGGATAATGGTTGAGATATATTATAGAGTTTATAGTTATTAACACTAAGGATTTTATGGTTTGGTAGGGAAATAGTGTGAGTTGACCTTTGTATGTTACATAGACCTGGGAGATCAGTAAGGACATTGGAATTTACGACCCCTATCATCCAGCACACAGACTCTAGGGTTATTGAATGACTATGTGTGGTGGAACAACTTGTAGGTTATAAAATTTTTATAGGTACATGATTCATGATGACTTCTATACTTATTTAAATTTGGGTGTTTTGGTTCTCAGAATATGGAATAAGACAAAATTAAATAAATAAATCTTAAAAACATTTCATACTATCAGGAATAAGAAATATTTGTTTCCATTTGAGCTATTGATCCTGGTAATCATCCATGTTTGGATAATCTAGTATTGGTTTAGAAGTCTAATATAGTTGATGAATATAGGATTGATGTAGTTGAGGATGATGATCAGTGGCACAGGATGTTAGAAGCTTTCTAGAGGCAAGCTTTTAGAAAGTATAAGGGAAAATTTTTTGATGTGCGGATAAATAGCTTTCCGAAACTAATTTATATTACCTTTAGTTTGATATTATAAATAATTAAGTACTAGGTCCCCTTGGATTTTAGTTTGATGTGAGTATTTAAATTCCAGTGGTGGTCGATGGATGTTGGTGAGAATAAAGAGGCATTTGTTTCATGCGCAGACTTCTAGAATGAGTTATGGGAAGAGTTCCTTTTGTCAGACACAAAGTATATAAAAAGGGAATATCTAATATCCCTTGATAAGGGTAATAGGTTTATGTTGGAGATTTGAATTAGTTTTTGTTACCTTTAACATTTTCCCACCAATCTTTTTTCCGATGAAGAGTTTTGTATGAGATGTCATGGGGAGGAACTCTGTCCTTCGATACAGTATGCAGTTACTCCATCTATATTTCCAACATATCTAAGGGTTCATAAAAATTTCTAAGTGATCAAGTGGATAATATAATTATAAGGATTAGTATCATAAGTGAGCCATTAGGGTACCCCAAGGGGTATAGTTTCCCATGGTAGGTCTTAGGTATTGTGGATTTCAAGGTTTCGACCACCATGGAGATTACCTTAGCAACATCCATTCCGTTCTTTTGGGGAAAATGGTTTCCCTGATATTTCATGGGTATCATACCAATGTGTTTATTTTGTGGTATTAAGGTATTTCACCAAGATCATTTCCTAGTGGATGATCGATCTTAGTTTGGTTGGGGTGGAAAATATTGGCATGATCCTTAACATCAGTTACCAGTGTGGCCCTTCTTGTATTAGGGGAGGTGGATTAATGCCCCAAATAGGATGTATTGGGAATATAGAGGATGATAGAATTATTTTACTTGAGTTTAAAGACCATGAAATGAGAATTTTTGTAGAGGTATCTATCGATAAAGAGGTATAGGATTTTGGCATTGTTATTTTCAAGCATCATAGGTAGAAGTTCTTGAACTTATACAGAATTTTAGTGGTATGATATAGTTTTGATGTACTAATGTATATACTTTGTTTGATTTAGGATCTTCACAATAATTTTTTACACCCTCTATAGTGTTTTCATTGAAACTAGACATATATAGGATTCCCCTACCACTTGTGTTTACTAAGCTAACTAGATGCTAGACTAGATTGTTGAGGTGTCTCGGGGGTGTTTACTGATGATGGGGCCACATCAGTCCCCTGGGGATCTATTATTAATTAGATTCAACCATATATATTTATTTATCTATTTCTAAAAGTTTTATTTTGTACATTACCTTATCAAATAATTTTGTAGAATTGTCATGTTCTAATATGTGGTTGGCCAATGTGTGGTATTTTTAGGTGAGCAGGACTATCAGTTTGATAAATGATATTTGGAACAAAAAAAAATTATGATGGTGGAGATGTAAGTGTAGAGACCCAATCTTGACATACATGGACATTAAATTACTTTTTAAGAATACTTAATAAATAACAAAAACATAAAACAAAGGACCGTAATAGTTTAGTGTCTTTGGAATCTCAGAACAATATCTTCTAATCATGGTGAAAGATCTTTAGCATTTCCCATAAATATCTTCGCCTTTTGTTTTCTTACCTAAAACCTTTCTTTATATACTGGTAAAAAGAAACCATAAAAATGGTGACCTCAAATGTTAAGTAAGGGTATGGATGGAGAAAATAAAACAAACCATATACATTTGAACTTAGAAACATGAACATAAAGTTTAAACATAAAAATCTTGAGTCGTGAAATAAATCTTGGTAGTACGTATGGCATAGATCACAAAAAAACATTAATAATGATAAAATCACAAGGGAATAAAACACGTAATTGTTGAATTTATTAAGAACGTGTTATGATTTCTATATTAGCCAAGTAATTGCTTCCAAGACCATCATAGTGGACAAAGTCCATTACTGAACCGGGTTTACATGCTGTTCCAGCCCTGTATTACTGAACCGGATTTACTTGCCATTTCAACCATGTCTATCTCATGAGATATAAATTTTTACCCAATGCATTGGAGGGAGATATAGGTCCCACCCATCTCATAATGAAATAATTCTTACGTGTGCCACAAAATAAACATAAATCATTCATCATAACCCAAAGAATAAAATGGTTTTCATTAACATCATCCCTTCATAGCATAATAAATATAGATCAAATGGATGTCATTTTATCATAAGAAAATTAAAAAAATGTAAATAATAGAGACATTATACATGAAACATAAACATACTAAATAATTTCATCTTAGATGGAAAATAGTTTTGATAAAACAGTTGAAATGAATTCTTGAGTAAAATATCCTTTCTTCTTCAAAATCATTTTCTTTTCCCAAAATTACACTCAATTTTAAAAGAAAAATAATTTTGTGGAAAATAATAATGAAATATTGTAGAGGAATCATTATAAAAATACGTCTTTATGAAACCATAAAAATATGATCTTGCCGTATATGGTAAAAAAACATTATCCTTGTACTTTTGTCGGAAAAGTCAAAAAAACCTCGTATGGTAACCAAAAGAAAGATTCCTTCTATACCACATAGTAAAAGTCAATAAGGGTTAAACATGACTTTAGAAATACATGGAATAATCTTACATACTTTATGAAAAAAAATTTATAAAACACAACATCGATGTTAAATAGAACCCCAGTAAGTACTCACGTATAAGCAATCTCGGATAGAAATATGATTCGCAAAACTATCCCTTACCTTAAGTCCAATTTCTTCCATATGTGTCTGAGACTCTTGTATAGTGGGTTTAAACATATTATTAACTTGTAACATAAATATAATAACATTTAGGATATCATATATGATTCAATTACGACTTAATATTACCCGTTCATTTGTCAATTCCATGTTAAGCAGCGTTTTGGGTAAAATCGTTTCATTTATCATCCGTGTTTTGACTTTTAATTATTCATATGATTACATAGATCAGGATTACATACTTCTAGAATTTAAAACATGATTTATATATTATATATATTCATAATATACATATATATAATAGATCTATAAATGGAATGAAATACACCGTTTGTGAAGACAGTAGGTCATACGTACGCCTGAACGATGTTTTCGTTTCATTATTTAATTGAATGGAAGTAAGTAAATAACATATGCATAAATCCAGTATAATTAATATGTCATATATTTTATGATTATTTATTATATATACTTTATAATCATTCTTGAATGGTAAACTTGGAGAATTAATCTCATCGCGTCGTGAAGACGGTAATCCGTACGTACGCATGAGCGATGATATCGTTCGCATAATTATTGAATGGAATTAGAGTGGATGATATAATATATCAGAATTAATATCATGTTATAATAACCCTATATATTTATTCTTTACACCATTTTACCCATTCAAGTAATGTGGTGGTGGAAAAACATATTACACCACGGCGTGGAGACGGTATTCTATACATACACATGCGCGGTGATTTTGTTTTCTGTAGGATAGATAGAAGGTGAAATAGGGTTGGTTCATATTTATAATAACATATAAGTATATGAGTGATACTAATTTTATTACTTTATTATGAAACAAAAAAAATAAGAGGAAGTATAAGAAGAAATGAACTTGAATGAATCGGTAAAGGATATTACCTCTTCTTCGACGCGCCTTTTCTAAATCTCCTCTTAGGGCACTAAAGTTGGTCTTTGAAGAAGACCAGGACCTCTAGTATGTTTCTAGGGAAGTTTAGAAGACAAATGGGAAGGATTTTGCCGAGAATTAAGGCTCAATGTGGTGTGAGGAGGAGAGGGAGGATGTTCCCTTTTAAAAGAGAGGAGAGGGGCACTTTTGGAAACCTTTAAAATATTAATTTATAATAAACTCAAACCCCACTTAAAAACCTCCAAAAATGACTGAAATCCGAATATTAGATGATATAGGGTTGTAATATCATCATAAAATAATATTTATACATGTTGGTAATTTATTTTAAACCTTATCAACATGACTTATCCTTATTTAATCTATTTAATTTTATTTGTGGTAATAATATTCTAAATTTTAAATTGTTATAAATAATTACTTATGTGTTGTTAATTGTACACAATTGGATACATTGTGACATTTTAGACCATATAAAATTCAATTTATAATTTTTAAATATTTTTGTGATTTTTAAACAATTTTATAATATGTTATCTTTATAAAATAACAATATTCTCAATTTTGACACTATTCATTTATTTGAATTTAAATAAAATCCAAACAGATTATATATTCGAAAAAAATATTTAATAGACTCCTATCATGTCATATTAATCTAGAAAATTTTAGGAGAACATTAATTAGTTCATATAATATTTATTTTAATATTTTTAAAACCATTAAATTGATATTTGAATCAATAAAGTAATTTTTACATCACTATTCGGTCATCATTAATGATAATTATTTAATCCCTAAAAATTATAAATAAATTCTAATGATGTAGATAATTTTATTTAATTTCTATAGAGTATTTATGTTCGATGTTTTATGATGTTTATCACAAAATTAAAATTATTACACTTATAAGATATAAGAGAGTGACATGTTGTCACTTTCTTTGGTTTTAATAATAATTATATCATTTTCAAGGTCAATAGTCCATTAAATTAATCTATTCCAAACCTTAGGTGATATGGGTCTACTTTTATTCATCAAATAGATTTTTGGTAGGTGTTAGGGTAATTTTATAATCAATTTTTTACCCTTAATTACCTGATTTACCTTTAACTATAGTAAATAAAAATTACCGTAGTTACTATTCATAATGTCTAAAAATAAAAAGTATCCTATTAACATAATTTGGACCTATTGATTCCAAATATGGAATCCATTTTTCTAAATTAAAATCATAGAAGTTTTAGTATTTAATTTAAAATTAATCCCGATGTTGAGAAAGCAGGTTTTAAAAGTTAAAACATTGCAAAAGATTGAAATGTTTGTACCCATTAATTCAATGTAAAATTAATGATAATGAAGTTAATTATATTAAATTGTAAAAATATATTCTATTTATAATTTAAAACAATTTACTATTATAATTTAACCATATAAATTATCGTGACCAAGAAAAGTTGTTTTTAAGTAAAATTTAGCTTGTTTTTACTATTCATCAAAATAAGAACATCATCAGAAAAATTTCAGAACTTTATCCAATATAAATTTTTATATCTTGATTCAAAATAAGAAGATTATTTTGTATAATTTAACTTATAAACTTTTCATAAATTAGATTTAAAATGGGTGCGCCATCAAAAGCCGGCAAAACTGTATTTTTTTGAAAAATACTTATTTTATCCGAAAAATTGATTTTGTTCTCATCCCTCATTCCAGATAATGTGTAAGATGAATTATAATGTAATAAAATTAAAAAATCAGCTAATACTATTCATAATGGCTAGTTCATAATAATATTATGACATTATATCATTGTTTAGTGAAACTCGATATTGCGTACAACACACGCTATTGAGGAAGGTCGCTCTTACGTGTAATGCAAGCCAAGTCAGGGTTGTGTGTAGGGAATGATTCCATTGGTGTTGTATATAAAATACTCATAATATAGTTTAGTTATACATTGATAAAAATCTATACTTGGTGTTCTGTAAAATGATTTTTATTTGAAAGAACTTGAAATTTAGTGCATCTCAAGACAAGAATAGTGTTGCGTATACTACAAGCTAATACGGTGTTACGTATAGTGCAGGATAATCTTGGTTAAGCATACAACAAAATACATCAAAGAAATTAAAAAGGATAATTCTCAAAAAATCTCGGGGTGTTACATTTTACCCCCCTTAAAATGAATTTCTCTCTCAAAATTCGTCAGGGTTATAAATGGTTTTCTACTTGAAAGTTTCTTTCATAGAAACCCACATCGTAAAAAGGAATAATAAATCGTCATTTTAAAAAGGAACTTTAAAAACATAATAGATACCCAAATTAACTCATCTCAAGGTTTCCACATATGAGAATATAGGTGAAAATATGGATATGGAAGAGAAATCTAACCATTATGTTTGGATGAAGAGTGGTAGAGAACATGGCTATGAAAAAGCCAACAATCATAGAGCCATAAATTTGTGATGATCTAAGGTACCATCTGATTCATCATATATGAGTGCACTAGGACAACGTTTTTGGTTTTCAAGATCATTTTCCTAATGTTTAATAATTTTTAAATTCAAATAAAAACTTACTTGATTAGGGTACAATTTCACTGTTGTTTGTGCCTTGAACAATTTACACTTCATCTCTTAAAGAAATGAAGTTGAATTTCTCTTCTGTGAAGTGTTAGCCGATTATGCGATAGAATGATATGTCATTCCATCTGTCTCAAACATAAGATTAGAAAAATTTATATACATAAGTCTATCTTATGGTGAGATTAATCGTATATGGTTCCAAAAATGGACTTATACTTCATCTATCATACCGCTTAATAAAATAAAACTAATTTCTACTAACCAGGGACTTCTTGTAGGCTAGTGGTAAGAGATAAAGGCGTATCTTACTTCAGTTGTCTGTTTGATTCCCACAACCTTTTCCAACGTGATGGTTTGTCGCCCGTCATACGGGTTGTCCTTTTTTCTAAAACTATGCTTTATAAAATTTCAGAAATAATATCAAAAAGTTCTAGCCTCAAACAATACTATTTTAGGTCTAACTTAATCCATTCCAATCTTCAAGAATATCCAAAATACTTTTGTCTAATCTCATAGTATAAAGAAAAATATTTCTGGAGAAGTCATATACAAAGCATGTGATTACCATCATTTATCACCCATATATCATAAGATAAATCTTGTTGGTCATATTACAAACATGTGAATACCTTAATCATGTATTCTCTTGATATTTTAATACCCATTAAACCTTAGTGAAAACATGAATGTGGTCAAAAGTTAACTCTTTCCGTATACCAAAATCCAAAATATCTATATTTTCAAACCATGATGTCACTTTGTCCTTATATGAATCATGAGCTCATTAATACTATCAAACTTATTTTTCTCTTTATCCCTTCATTATGCAGATATCATCTGCTTTCCAAAAATATTTCAATCACCTTTCATTATTATAGGTACCATACAATTATTGAAAACCAATACATAGATATTCCAATATTCAATGATACTATAAATGAGATTCCACAACACTATTTTGGAATCAAGTTAAATAAACACTTAATCATTCCACAAATTCATTGTCATATTCAACATCACCAATAGTGATCACATGTGACTTCCTTTTTTCCTTTTCCTTAAGATGTTGTTGATGTCGATCATCATTAACCCTTGGATTAGTGCATTGGTTAGCATAATGCCTCATTTCCTTGAACTTGTAGCATTGAAGTGTTGGTGGTGCGTTCTTTGTAGTCTTTTCTCTATTCACATCATTAGCTACCTTTTTCCCATTACTTCGACACTCATCTACTCAATTACCTTCTTTTCCATACATAATAAATTTTATATTCCCTTTAATACAATCTCCACCATGCTTCTTTCCACACTTTGAGCATAAAGAACCATTCACCTTCTTTTCACCATTGTTCTGAGATTTTTTCTTGAACTCTATATTTCGTTTTTTGTAAAAACCATGAGATGGATATGTAACACCAACATTTAGTTCTACCTTGATAGAACAATGCACAATTTCTTCATAGTTATTGAAGTCTCTTATAGCTAATTCCCTTCAAAGACTTGGTTTTAAGCCACTGAAGAATTGATCAATTTTACTTTCAGGTTGGATGATAAATCCAGATGCATACCTTGCAAGCCTGGTAAAATTAACCTTGAATATACCAACAGATTCATCATCCTTTTGCTTAAGCTAAAGGAACTCCTTTTTCATCATTGTTCAATGAATACGAGGGAAGTGCTTATTGAAAAATATGTTCTTGAACTCATCCCATTCCATTGATTCAATTTCATCTTGGGGCCTTATATTCTTAATTAGAGTCCACCACTGGTCTGCTTCACCTTCTAAATTGTAAATACACAGAATCAATTTTTCATGTTCTGAATAGCGATGTATGGAAAATATCTTTTCAATGGTACTGATCCATTGTTCAGCAACAAGTGGATCAGAAGACCCACTGAAATACGGTGGACGTTGCCTAGTGAAGGACTCAATAGAATATTGTTCCCTTCTCTGCTCATTTGGAAGTTCAGACTGATTCAAAGCTTGTGTAAGTATACCAAAAATATTTTTCACTCCATCTCCCATAAAATTGGTTTGTTCAGAAGTACAATCATTGCATTTTCCATTACGTTGATCAACATAGTTCCTCTAGGTTCTAGCCATCGTCTAAAACCCAAAAAGAATAGTGTGAGAGGAAAAAATCATGCTAGGAAAACTATATAATAAAGGGGGACTACCGGAAATATATAACATATTAGGTTTAATTCTATGATCGTAACTGTAATTCTTGGACTATAATATATACTTATACTTAACATTAGAGACATCCCTAGACATACCTTAGAAATATCTCTAGGGATCTCACTAAATTTTTGGAATCCTAGTTTTCAAAGGTTACCTAAAATTTGCTCTGATACCAACTGTAGAGACCCAAGATTAACATACATGGACATTACATTACTTTTGCAGAATACTTAATACATAACAAAAACAGACACCCATGGACCGTAATAATTTAGTGTGTTTGGAAACTCAGAACAAAATCTTCTAATCATGGTGAAATATATTTAACATCTCCCATAAATATCTTCCTCTTTTGTTTTCTTACATAAACCTTTCTTTATATCCTGGCGAAAATAAAACATAAAAATGGTGATATCAAATTCTCAGTAAGGGTAGGCATGGAGAAAATAAAACAAAACATATACATTTGAACTTATAAACATGAAAAAAAATATTAAACATCAAAATCATGAGTCGTGAAATAAATCTTGTCAGTACATAAGGCATTGATCATAAATAAAAATTAATCATGATAAAATCACATGGGAATAAAAGATGTAATTGTGGCATCCATTAAGCACATGTTATGATTTCCATAGTAGCCAATTCACTACTGCCAAGACCATCATAGTGGACAAAGTCCATTACTAAACTGGGTTTACATGTCCTTCCAGCCCTGTATTACTGAACCAGATTAACATGTCATTCCAGCCATGTCTATCTCATGAGATATAAATATTTACCCAATGAATTGGAGGGATATATAGTTCCCACCCATCTCATAATGAAATCATTCTTACGTGTGCCACAAAATAAAGAAAACCCATTCATCATAACCCAAAGAATAAAATGGGTTTCATTAGCATCATTCCTTCATAACATAATCTATAAAAAGAAAATAGATTTAATGTTATCATAAGAAAAATCAAACCATATGAATAATAGAGACATTATACTTAAACATAAACATACTAAATAATGTCATCTTTGATGGAAAATAGTTTTGATAAAACACTAGAAATGAATTCTTGAGGAAAATATCCTTTCTTCTTCAAAATCATTTTCGTTTCAAAAAATGCAACAAAATTTTAAAAGAAATATAATTTTGTGGAAAATAATAATGAAATCTTGTATAAGAAGCTTCATGAAAATACGGTGTTATGAAACCATAAAAATATGTTCATTCCGTATATGTTAAACAAACATTCTCCTTGTACTTTTGCTGGAAAAGTCAAAATTCTCGTAAGGTAACCACAAGAAAGATTATTTCCATACCAAATAGTAAAAGTAAAAAGGGGGTAAACATGAATTTAAACATACATGAAATAATAGTAAACACATTATGAAAACAGTTTTATAAAACATGAACATGGATGATAAATATAACCCTAGTAAATACTCATGTATAAACAATCTCGGTTAAAAATGAGATTTGAAAAATTATCCCTTACCTTATGTCCAATTTCTTCCATATGTGTCCAAGACTCCTGTATAGTGGGTTTAAACATATTATTATATTTTAATAGAACCATAATAATATTTATGATATAATATATGATTCACTTATGACTTTATATTACCCATTCATTTGTCAATTCCATGTTAAGCTGTGTTCTGGGTAAAATCGTTTCATTTATCATCCGTGTTTTGACTTGTAATTATTCATATGATTACATAGATCATGATTAATTACTTCCATAATGAAAAACATGATTTATATATAATATATATTTAGAATATACATATATATAATAGAATGATAAATTGAATGAAATACACCGTTCATGGAGACGGTAGGCCGTACATACGCATGAATGATGTTTTTGTTTCTTTATTAAATTGAATGGAATTAAGTAAATAACTTATACATAAATCCAGTATCATTATTATTTCATATATTTCATGATTATTTATTATATATACTTTATAATCATTCTTGAATGGTTAACCTGTAGAATGAATCTCATCGCGTTGTGGAGACGGAGATCCGTACGTACGCACGAGCGACTATATCGTTCCCATAATTATTGAATGCAATTAGAGTGGATGATATAATATCTCATAATTATTATCATGTTATAATAACCATATATAGTTATTATTTACACCATTATACCCATCCAAGAAAGGTGGTGGTGGAAAAACATATTACACCACGGCATTGAGACGGTATTATATACGTACGCATGCACGGTGATTTCATTTTCCATAGCATGGATAGAAGGTGAAATAGGGTTGGTTCATATTTATAATAAAACATCAGTATATGAGTGATACTTATTTTATTACTTTATTATGAAGAAAAAAATAAGAGTAAGTAGAAGAAGAAATGAACTTGAAAGAATCGGTAAAAGACATTACCTCTTTTTCGACGCGCCTATTCTAAATCTCCTCTTAGGGCACTAAAGTTGGACTTTGAAGAATACTAGTACCTCTAGTATGTTTCTAGGGAATTTTAGAAGATAAATGGGCAGGGTTTTGAATAGATTTAAGGCTCAAAGTGGTGTGAGGAGGATAGGGAGGAGGTGCCCTTTTATAAGAGAGGATAGGGTCACTTTTGGAAACCTCTAAAATATTAATTTATAATAAACTCAATCCCCACTTAAAAACCTCCAAAAATGACTCAAATCAAAATATTAGATGAGATAGGGTTTTAATATAATAAACCAATAGGATTTAGATATTTTGGTAATTTATTTTAAACCTTATCAACATGATTTATCCTTATTTAAACTATTTAATTTTATTTGTGGTAATAATATTCTAAATTTTAAATTGTTATAAATAATTACTTATGTGTTGTTAATTTTCCACAATTGGAAAAGTTATGACATTTTTCATCATATAAATTTCAATTTATAATTTTTAAATATTTTTGTGATTTTTAAACAATTTCATAATATGTTATCTTTATAAAATAACAATAGTGTCACTTTTGACACTATTCATTTATTTGAATTTAAATAAAATCCACACAAAGGATATAGTAAAACAAAAAATATTTAATATACTTCTATCATGTCAAATTAATCTAGAAAATTTGTGGAGAACATTAATTAGTTAATATTATATTTATTTTAATATTTTTAAAGCCATTTATTTGATATTTGAATCAATAAAATAATTTCTACATCACCATTGTGTCATCATTAATGATAGTTATATAATCCTTAAAAATTAAAAATAAATTCTCATGATGTAGATAATTTAATTATATTTCTGGAAACTATTTATATTCGAGGTTTTATGAATTTTATCACTAAATTAAAATTATTAAACTTTTAAGATATAAGAGAGTGACATGTTGTCACTTGCTTTGCTTTTCATAATAATTATATCATTTTCGTGGTCAATAGTCCATGAAATTAATCTATTCAGACCCATATGTGATATGGGTCTACTTTTATTCATCCAGTAGAATTTTTCCAGGTGTTATGGTAATTTTGTAATCTTATTTTTACCCATAATTACCCGATTTACCATTAACTGTAGTTAATAAAAATTACCGTAGTCACTATTCACAATGTCGAAAAATTAAAAGTAGCATATTAACATAATTTGGACCTATTTATTCCAAATATGGAATCCATTTTTCCAAATCCAAAACACAAAAGTTTCATTATTTAATTTCAAATTAATCCCGTTGTTGAGAAAACGGGTTTTAAAAGTTAAAACATTACAAAAGATTTAAATGTTTTTACCTATGAATTCAATGTAAAATTAACGATAATGGCTTGAATTATATTAAATTGTAAAAATACATTCTATTTATACTTTAAAACAATTAACTATTATAATTTAACCATATAAATTATCTTGATAAAAAAAGTTGTTTTTAAGTAAAATTTAGCATGTTTTTACTATTCATCAAAATAAGAACGTTGTCAGAAAAATATCAAAACATTATCCAATGTAAATTTTTATATCCTAATTCACAAAAAGAATTTTATTTTGTAAAATTTAACTTATAAACTTGTCAAAAATTATATTTAAAATGAGTGCACCATCAAAAAGTGGAAAAACTGCATTTTTTTTTAAATACTTCTTTTATCCGAAAAATTGATTTTATTCTCATGCCTCATTATAGATAATGTGTAATATGAATTATAATGTTATAAAATTCAAAATTCGGTTAATACTATTCATAACGGCTAGTTCATAATAATATTATAACAATATATCGTTGTTCAGTGAAACTCGGTATTGCGTACAACTCACGCTATTGAGGAAGGTCGCTCTTGCGTGTGATGCAAGTCAGGTTAGGGTTGTGTGTAGGTAAAGATTTATTTGGTGTTGTTTATAACATTCACAAAATATAGTTCAATTATACATTTATCAAAATCCATATTTGGTGTTGTGTAAAATGAATTTTATTCTAAAGAACTTGAAATTGTGTGTGTCACAAGCCAAGAATAATGTTGCGTATACTACAAGCTAACACGGTGTTGCGTATAGTGTAAGATAATCTTGGTGAAGTGTACAACAAAAGACATCAATGAAATTAAAAATAATAATTCTCATAAAATCTCAGGGAGTTACAGTAAGTGGGTAATTATTTATTATCTTCATGGAATACATGATATTAATGTATATATTTTCTCACCATTAACTCAATATATGATTGATAATGTGGATAATGTTTCTTAAGGATTATGATTTTGTGATCCCTTAATACTCTGGAAACAGGTGTGTTGTGGACAATGCTTTGAGATAGTTGTCATATAAGGATGTTTGTTTGGAATGAGGGGATTCATAGATGGAAATGGAGGAGTTGGCAGTTTTGAACTTATATAAATGTTTGGTTTATGGAAGAGGTTACTTGTTATAGATTATAGTGTGGTATTAGACTTTTTGGCATGTGGAGGAGTCTCAGAGGATAGACTCTGTAATTCACCAACCCTAGTTTCCTAGAGTCAGTTCATTATTAAATAACATTGGCATGATACAAGGAATCATGTCCCAAAAGATCGACCAGTTTCGTAGCCTTTGATGTACTAGATACATTCATTAGTTTTACATTAAATCATGAAATAAAAACATCAACAACATTTTCCCACCTTTTGAACACACTTATATCCTTAGCATATCCCTATAGGTAAACCATAAAATACTTCTTCACATCCTAAGAAAAAATAAAACATGTAAAGGGTGAGCTCAGATGCTCAGTAAGGATAACAATATATTGGAAACTTTCATAAATAAGAATAAGAATTTAAGGAACTATATAAGACTAAAACAAAAGCCTTTTAAACATAAACTTCAGAATAATATGGAAAAGATAAAATCAAATAATGAAATTTACTTATTCACATGGATATTCTACTAGTCGAATAATCACATACAATATATCAATTTCCACATTCATAATGATGGAATTCATAATGCCAGACTTAATAACCACATACTTAAGGAAATGTGGTAAGACTGCAAATAAGATTTTTGTCAAGGCCTTGTTCCAAGACACTAGTTTTTCTCATGAGACCTACCAATACATCTAGGAGATCTAGCGGACACCACCCATCACTTACTAAGTCCAATTAATTCCTCAAACGAAAAGGTTTAATCATAACTTAAACATTCGTATAAAAACTAGCATACGAAATGTCAATACATTATCCATAAATCATTAATGGTGTAAAAATAACACACCCACAGTCAAACATTTCTCAAAACCTTCAATACAATATGGGAGATTTGTATTATAACAAATCAACTTCAAACAAGTTTAAAATTAATCAAAGGATGTTGACATAGATGAAATGAAAAATATTTGAAACAAATTCCTCATTCTAATTTAAAATCATTTAAAACACAAATAATTATAAAATAATGCATTTATTTTGAAAATATTCTTATAATATTGTATGGGAAGCTTCTACGCTGATATAACTGTGGAAAATAGCCACACCCATCATATAAGTTAAAAAAGACATTCTTACATTAATATTGTCGAAAAGGTCATAAAGAACGTTGTTTGGAAAATGATAGAAAGATTCATTTAAAAACATTTTATATAAAGTCAAACAATGGTATAAATGACTTTAACCCATAGTCTAGTAAATAATAATTTTTTTTTGAAATACTTTTTTTATGAAACATGGATGTGGATGATAAATAGGTCTAAGTAGATACTTACGTAAAAACAACCTCAGATAATAAAGACATTGTAAAATTAACCCTTAACCTGTAATTTTTCTTAGTAGATGGTATGTTAACCTCCTTTATAATAGTTAAAACATTTATATTAAATTATACAAGAACTATATACATAAATATGATATCATATATGATCCTCTAATATTGCTTTATTAATAATATTTCAGTAATATCATCATTTCGGGTGTTAACTTATTCGTTTTCCTTTATAAGATTGGTTACATAAGCCATGTTTGTTATGGATAGGATGTATTTGATTCATATAAATATTGATATTATGTTTGTAAACATTATTTTTAATCATAAAATGAATATTATTCTCAAATGATTACGATGGGAAATTAATCTCATCGCGTTCGTGGAGACGGTAATCCGTACGTACGAACGAGTGACAGTATCCTTATATTGATGGTGAAATCATATAAAATTGGATGGTATATCATATATACAGAATCATTAACATGTTATATTTATTATTTACATCAGTTTTTCTCATTGTTATACCCATCCAAATAATGAATTGTTTGAATAAGAAACTACACCACGACGTGGAGACAGTAAGTCATACGTATGCACGTATGGTGAGTTTGTCATTTATATAATGGATAGAATAAGGAATATGGTTGTAACATTTTTATAATAACATAAAATTATATATAAGATAATGTATTTATTATTTTAGAATGGAAACAACAAAGAAAGAGGAAGTGGAAGAAGAAAAGAACTTGAAAGAGGTGATGAAATATTTACCTCTTCTCCGGGTTCTTCCTTATGATTTGATCAAAAGGCCTCCATAGGTTGGATTTATGACCAAATTAAGTCCTCTATGATGAAGGGAGGAATTTTGGGAGGATATTTGGGTAGAGGTTGGCTAAGAAAAATGGCTCTGGAGGTGTGAAATTAAGATAAGGGGAAGTACCCTCTTATAAGAGAGGTGAAGGTCACCTTAGGAAAATCTAGAAATATGATTTTATAATAAAAACATTTTCAATTTCTATTGGCTCCAAAATAATTTATTTAGAGGATAAGGTGGTTATGGGTTGAAAAACTCTCACCAAATTGGTTTTATATAGGATTAGGTCTTCATATTAACCTTATCTTTTATATTTAACTCTTAATTAAATAGTTTTACATTTACCATGTCTCTTTGTATTTTTATATTATATGGTTTATAAACTTTATATAATCTACCAAGAGAACCCAAAGTGGTTAATTATTTATATTTATAACCCTATATAAGTCCTTTGTCCTAACCATGGATTTTGAGAAATATTATATCAATTAAAAATATAGTATTTTTTAAAAAAACTCAATTATGTCAATTTTGACACTATTTAGTATTTGATTTTTTTAGGCCAGAAAAACATTATCACTTCGAATAAAATTTATTTAATCAACTGTATCATGTCATATTAACCTATAAATTTATTTGAATTCAACATAAGTTCAATTATCATTTATTTGGATATTTATAATATCAATTGTTTTAATATTTCATTATTAATGTAATTACTACAACATCATTTTGTCATAAATAAATAAAATTATTTAATGTATAATATTTATAAATAAAATACCATTATGTAGGAAATATTTTTTTCTCTATAATTATTATTAATAGTCGAGTTTATATTGTGTATAACCCAATATTAATAATGGTTTAGTTATTAAACATTGAATTTAACTATTTTAACTCTTCTATAAATAAAATAATAATAAATGTCCTAATTTAATCCATGTGGACCAAAGGGGACCATATTTCATTTCTATGTTTTTTTGGGTCAAATTATACTTATAAAATAGAATTATGACATGATTCAGGGTAATTATGATATCATGTTTACCATTAATTACCCTATTTATTTTTAACTCTTGTAAATAAATATCAAAAGTTACTATTCACCAAAAATTATTTTCCTCCTATTGAACCACATTTTACTTACTGATTTCAATCGTGTCTCTCAGATTTTTGAAATTCCACTCACAGAATCAGTAAAATTATGTTTTATGAAAATTTTTAAATGCGCCTAGAAGGTGGGTAAAATATGGTAAAATATTCAATGAAATTTTATATGTCTAAACTTATTATAAAATGACTTCAATGACTTTCATTGAACATATATGGTTATTATATATCTATTTTTACCTAAAATAAATTAAAATAAAATTACTAATTACTTAAATAAAAAGTCAGTTTTAAAAAATAATACAGAGTTTTTCACTATTAATAAAAAATTTAATGTTTTCATAAAAATATCATAAATTCACCATAAGTTAATTTCTATATTCATAATTCAAAAAATGAAGTCCATATTGAAAAATAAAATTTATAAAATTTCAAAAAGTGGGTATTACTATTCATAACGGCTATTTTAATTGGTCGTGGTGTGTTTAAACTCCATGTTGTGTACAACGCAAGCTACTACATTATTCAAAGGGAAACATACCGTGGAAGCTTGGGTTGTTACATTCTCCCCTCTTTAAAATAATTTCATCTTAAAAATTTCTAGAATATTACTACATAAAAATATTTGGGTGGTTCTTCAGCATAAGTTCATCGGGTTCCCATGTTTCCTCTTCCATCTTATGATTTATCCATAGAACATTCACCAGATGAGTCATCCAGTCTCTCAACACTTGTTATCTGGTATCATGAATTATGATAGGCTCTTCACAATAAGAAATATCGGGTTCTAGTTCTAATTTTCTTTGGTGAGTACATGAATTGGGTCAGGCATGTATTTTCTCAATAGAGATATGTGGAACACATCATGAACTTTGGAGAAACTTGGAGGCATTTCCAAATGATAAGCTACAACTCCAATTCATTCTAGAATTTCTAAAGGTCCAATGTACCTGAGACTCAATTTACCCTTCTTACCAAAATGTATAACACCCTTCCATAAAGATACCTATAAGAAAACATGGTCTCTTACTTGAAATTCCATATCCTTCCTTTGGTTATCGGCATAGCTCTTTTGAATCTTTGGGAAGAATTGATATAGGTTTGGATAACCATCACATTTTCCATTGTTTCCTCAAGAAGTTTTGTGCCTATGAGTTTTCTTTCATCAACATCATCCCAACAAGTTGGTGTGTGACATCTCTTTTCATATAATGCTTCATATAGTGTCATTTGAATACTTTAATGGAAGCTATTGTTATAGGAAAATTCTACCAGTGGTAAATATTGATCCCACATACCTTGAATGTCATGTGAGAAAGATCTCAACTTGTATTCTAAGGTTTGAATATTTCATTCTGATTTTCCATCGGTTTGAGGGTAGTAGCTAGTGCTCAAACGAAGCTGAGCATCCAAGGCCTTTTGAATACTTTTCCAGAATCTTGATGTAAAATGGGGATCGTGATTAGAAACACTCAATAAGGGTACACCATGGAGTCATAAAACTTCATAAATATATAGAATTTCTAGACATTCAAGTGGTAAATCTTCTCTTATAGCACGAAAATGTGCTTACTTGGTAAGACGATCAACAATGGACCATATTTCATTATTCCTCCTAGGAGTCTTTGGTAGCCCCATGACAAAGTCTATTGTAATATTATCCCATTTCCAATTAGGTATGGGAAGTGGTTTCATGACTCCTCCATGATGTTTCCATCCTACTTTAACTTATTTACAAACCATACATCTTGACACAAAATCCGAAATCTCCCTGTTCATGTTATCCCACAAAAAATGTTCTTTCAAATCTCTATTCATCTTGGTGCCCCTAGAGTGTATAGAGAAATTGGTGCTAGGAGCATCATCTAATAATTCCCTTTTTAGATCAGGTATATCAGGAACCCAAAGTCTCTTCCCAAATTTCAAAATTCCATCTTCATATATTAAGTCACTCAATCTCCCATCATTTATACCTTTAATCTTCTTTTGAAACTCCTCTTCATCAGCCTGAGAACTTTTTATCCTTTATAGTAAAGATGTTTTGGCAACCATTTGAAAAAAAAAATTGGTTCACATTCCATTGTTATTCCAATATCCATCTTTACTATATCCATGAAAATAGGATCCCTTTCAACACTCATATTTTTCAAAACTCAATGATCCTTTCTGCTCAAAGAATTTTCCACCTTATTTCCTTCCCCGAGTGGTGGTGTATTATGAAATGATAATCCATGAGTATTTCAAGACATATCTTTTTCCTCTGGTTGAGTTCTTTTTGTGAGAAAATATACTTCAAACTCTTGTGATCAGTATAAATCTCACATTTTTCACCATAGAGATTGTGTCTTCTTATCATCAGAAGAAAAGATTATAACTGCTAACTTAAGATCATGAGTGGTATAGTTTTGTGCATGAATTTTTAGATGTCATGATGTATAGGCAATAACTCTATTATTCTTTATAAGGACACAACCAAGTCATTTCATTGAATCATCACTATAAATAATAAACCCATCATTCCCTGATGGTAGAGTCAAGATAGGAGAGTTGACTAAACTTCTCTTTAGTTCTTCGAAAAAATCTTCACACACTTTTTTCTAAACAAATTTAACCCCTTTACATGTGAGATTGGTTAATGTGTTAGCCAGCGGGGAAATATTCTTGATGAAACGTCGAAAATAACTTGTTAAACGAATAAAACTATGTACCTCAATTATACTCGTTGGTGCTGGTCATTCTTGGATTGCCTTGGTCTTATAGAGATCAACAAATATTCCATCCATAGAAACAATATTTCCAATAAAAGAAAGCTCTTGAAACCAGAATTCACACTTACTAAACTTCCCCTATAATTTATTTCTTTTGAGGGTTTTAGAATGGTGTTCAAGTGATTTTCATGATCTTCGTAGCTTTTTGAGTATTCCAAGATATCATCAATAAATACCCCTCCAAATTCATCAAGATATTCTTGAAAAATGTATTATTTAGAACCATGAAGACATAGGGTACATTAGTCTATACAAAAAGCATTATTGTAAACTCATAATGCTCGTACCTGGTTCAAAATGCTATTTTTGTAATGTCTTGCTTTTTCACACACAACTGATGATATCCAGATCAAAGGTCAATTGTTGAAAAATATTGAGCTCCTTGATGTTGGTCGAATAAATCATCAATGCGGTGTAGGGGATACTTGTTCTTTATTGTTATAGCATTGATCTCCCTATATTCAATGCATAACCTCATAGATCTATCTTTCTTCTTAATAAAAATGATAGGTTCCCCCCATGGAAAAACACTAGGGTAAGTAAATAACTTGTTACTCAATTCCTATAATTGTTTATTTAGTTCCACTAATTCCACAGTGGCCATTTTATAAGGGGTCTCCGATATGGGCTATGAACCAAGAATTAAATCAATAGAAAACTCAGTTTCTCATTATGGAGGATGTCCAAGTAAATCCTATGGAAACACATCAACATATAATTGCACAATAGGTATGTCCTCTATTTGAAAATTATTTTCATCACCCATATTTATTTCATTCCCTTCCTCCCCAATAATTGGATTTAGTAGAGCTACTGGTGGTGGATCAAGATAAGAATCAAGTGGTGATATTTCCGCTCTAAAGATAAGATACTCCATATCATTATCGAAAATTGATACCTTCTTATTCATGCAATAAATTTTTGCATCATTGTCTGAAATCCAATCCATTCTGAGGATTATCTGATATTAAATCATGTGTATGAAAATGACATCAACAGATAAAGAACATTTATATGCCCTAATGGGAACTGATTCACAAAACTTTGTTGTGATGGTACTTCCCATAGGTTTTTTGACTGACAACTCCCTTGTTAAGTGAAATTGAAAATATCTATTTTCCATAGCAAACTGGGATGACATGAAACAATGTGATGATCCAGAATCAAATAAAGAATAGCTAAACTTGAGGAAACCATTAAATTACCTACCACCACGTCTTTTGGAGCATCAACCTCAGCAGTAGTGATCGTATAACCTTGGCCTTTCTCCCTTGTCCATTTTGAGGTATTTTCCCATGGCTCTTACGGAATTCATTTTCTTAATGACCCTTTTGAGAACAATTGTATCATCCAACATTGACAGCCTCTTTCTTTCCCTTTCAATCACGAGCTTGGTGTCCTTTTCCACCACACTTGTAACAGACTCTCAATCCCTTTTGGAAATTACCGTGGTGTTTTTTCCCACATTTACCGTTATATGGATATTCAATTTTTCTCTTATTACCTTTATTTCCATTTCCATAGTGTTCAGAAGATCTATTTTTCTCTTTCTTTTCTTTAATGTTGTTAGACTTAGAGAATTTCTTTTATGTCTTGATAGTACAGGAGACTATATCTTTGTACGATGTGGAGAATTTTGAGACTAATTCCTGATATAGAAATGGTTTTAACCCATAATTGATCAATATTACTCTTTGGGTTACATATATAATCTTCTTCATTCCTACTACCCTAGTAAAGTTAGCCTCATACTTTTTTGACATTCTCGTCCTCATTTTGCCTCAGACTAAGAAATTTTCATTCCATATCTACTTGATGGTCATGGGGAAAGTATTTTTCTAAGAAAATCTATTTAAACTCCCTCCATTACATGTTTGATACTTCTCCATCTTCCATTGTGTTTTGGATTAATGACCACCATTGATCTGCATCTCCCGTGAGGCGATAAACTCCCATGACAACTCTTTCCCATTCGCTACTCCACAAAGCATGAAATATTTTTTATAAGGAATTTATACATTTCTCAGCTACTAATGGAGTTATAATCCCATTTAATGTTGGTGGTTGTTTCCTCATGAAGTGGTATAACATTTATCATATGTGTTGTGGATCAGGGTTCTCTATACGGGTAAGGTTATTATTCATAGCCTGAGTGAGTTGTCCATGTATGGTGATAATCTGATCATCACCAGCTCCACTATAATTATCTTGAGTAGTATGGAAATCCCTACATGGATTATGTGGGTTGATACGATTTCAATTCCTTCCACTAGGTGCAATTTCTAAACAATGGCATATACTGGATTAGTTTATGAATCGCAATACATAATTCCAAACCAGTAAAATAGTTAAAATAAATTGAATAGTTTATGGATATAATCCATAATCATAAAACATGTTTTATTTGTGGATGTATATACTCATAAAACCTTCATAATGGTTTGTGAAGAAAAAGATAATTATCCTAAGAATATGCCCCAGGTGTGTCGTAACCAAGAGTGCAGTAAGGCCTGTTGTCGTGCACCAGTTCCCATTGAAGTCTCTCTCAAAGTGGTGTTTTCAGGTTTTACCCCTAGTTACATCTATGCCAAGGCTGCCTCTTCCTGCTCATATCTAGAGAGTTATGTATTTCTTGTAAAACTCACAAAATATATACATTACCAAAATTCTTGGAAGTTCTTCTATACTAATCCGCAAAGTCTATCTTAGGGTAAAGTTCTCTAATCAGAGTTTATCAAAATCTAGATTCCATGGTTTTCACTAGACCTCCATCTGATACCAACTATAATGTGTCATCCCCATTTACCCAGAGTCAGTGCATTATTAAATAATATTGGCATGATAAAAGGAATCATGTCCTGAAAGACCGATTAGTTTAGCAGCGTTGGAAGTACTAGATACATTCATAAGTTCTACATTACATCATGAAATTAAAACATCAACAACATTTTGTTTCCTTTTAAACACACTTATAACCTTATCCTATCCTTACAGGGAAACCATAAAATACTTCTTCACATCCTAGGAAAAGTAAAACAGAGAAAGTGGTGAGCTGAGATTCTCAGTAAGGATGACAATATAGCCAACATTTTAATAAATAAGCATGAACATTTATGGAAATGTATAAAACTAAAACAAAATCCATTTAAACATAAAAATTAGCATAATATAGAAATGATAAAATCAGATAATTCCATTTTATTATTCACATGGATATTCTACTACTTAAATAATCACATGAAATATTAGTAGCCACTTTCATAATGATGGAATTCATAATGTCAGACTTCATAACCACATATTCAAGGCCTTGTTCCAAGACTACAAATAAGATTTTGTCAAGGCATTGTGCCAAGACACTAGTTTCTCTCATGAGACCTACCAATGAATCAAGGATATATAGTGGGATCCACCCTTCACTTACTAATTCCAATTCATTCCTCATATGAAAAGGTTTAAACATAACATAAACATTCGTATTAAAACTAGCATATGAAATGTCAATACTTTATCGATAAACCATGAATGGTGTAAAAATAACACACCAACAGTCAAACATATCACACAATCTTCAATACAATACGGATGATTTTTACCATAATAAATCAACATCAACCAAGTTTAAAATCCATCAAAGGATGTTGACATAGATGAAATTAACCATATTTGAAATAAATACCTCTATCTATTTCAAAATCATTTTAAAGTCATATAATTTTTAAAGAAAACATTTATTTTGAGAATATTCTTATAAGATTTTATAGGATGCTTTGACGATGATATAACTATTGAAAATAGCCACACCCGTCGTATAAGTTAAAAAAAGACGCTCCTACCTTAATTTTTTCAAAAATTTCATAAAGTAACTTGTTTGAAAAAATACAGAAACATTCCTTCCAAACCATTTTATAAAAAGTCAAAAAAAGGTTATAAATGAAATTAACACATAGTCTAGTAAATAGTAAAAATAATTTGAAATAATTTTTCAAGAAACATCGATGTGGATGATAAAGAGGTCACAGTAGACACTTACATAAAAATAACATTGGATAATAAAGAGATTGTGAAATTAATGCTTACCCAGTACTTTTACTTAGTTGATGGTTTTTTAACCACCGGTATAATTTTTAAAATATTGTTATAAAATTATAAATGAACTATATACATAAATATGACATCATATATGATCCTCTAATATTACTTTGTTAATAATATTTCAGAAGTATCACCATTTCGGGTGTTAACTGATTTGTTTTCCTTTATATGATTGGTTAGGTAAACCATGTTTTTTATGCATTAGATGTATTTGATTAATATAAAGAATGATATTATGTTCATAAAAATTATTTTTCATCATAAAATTAAAATTATTCTTGAATTATTATGATGGAGAATGAATCTCATCGTGTTCGTGGAGACGATAATCCATACGTATGCACGAGCAACAATATCACTATATAGATGGTGAAATCATATGTAATTTGATGGTATATCATATAAAAAATTAATTAAAATGTTTTATTTATTATTTACATCAGTTATACTCATTATTATACCCATCAAAATAATGAAGTGTTTGAATAACAAACTACACCACGACGTAGAGACGGTAAGTCGTACGTACACACGTATGGTGAATTTGTCAATAATATGATGGATTGAATAATGAATATGGTTGTACCATTTTTATAATAACATCACAGTATATAGAAGATACTGGATTTATTATTTTAGAGTGGAAAAAACAAATAAATAGGAAGTGGAAGAAGAAAGAACTTGAAAGAGATTATGAAATATTTACATCATCTTCGGGTTCTTCCTTTTGATTGGATCCAATAGTCTCCTTAGGTTGGCTTTCTCACCAAAGGAAGGCCTATAATATGAAGGTAGGAATGTTGGGAGGATATTTGGGTAGGGGTAAGCTAAGCCAAATAGCATTGGAGGTGGGAAATTAAGAGAAGGGGAACTACCCTTTTATAAGATAGGTGAGGGTCACTTTAGGAAAATCATGAAATATTATTTTATAATAAACTAATATTCGGTTTATAATGGCTCCAAAATGATTTATTTAGAGATTAAAGTGGGAATGGGACGAAAACCATTCAAAAAATAGGTTTTATATAGGTTTAAGTCACTATATTATCCTTATATTTTAGATTTAACACTTAGGTAAATAGATTGACATTTGCCATGTCTCTTTGTATTTTTATATTATATGGTTAATAAACTTACTATAAACTTCCAAGATAACCCAAAGTGGTTTATTATTGATATATCTAACCTCATCTATGAATTTTGACCGAACATTATATTTTTAGGAATATTAAATCAATAATTAATATAGTATTTTTTTTAAACTCAATTATGTTAATTTTGACACTATTTAGTATTTAGTTTTTTTGAAAGCTATAAAAGCTTTATCACTTCAAATAAAATTTATTTAATTGACCCTAACATATCATATTAACCCATAAAATTATTGTAATTCATCATAAGTCTAAATTTACATTTATTTGGATATTTATAATAACATTTATTTTAATATTTCAATATTAAGGTAATAAGAGCATCGCCATTGTGTCATAAACAAATTAAATTATTTACTGTATAAAAATTATAAATAAAATACTGTTTTTTAGGAAATATTTTTTTATTTATAATGAATATTTATAGTAGAATTTATATTGTGTATAACCCTATATTAAAAATGGTTTATTTATTAAACAATTAATTTAACTCTTTTAACTCTTCTATAAATAAAAGAATAATAAATGTCCTAATCTAATCGAAGTGGACCAAAGGGGATCATATTTTATTCCTATGGTTTTTTTGGTTAAATTACACTTATCCAATAGAATTAAGACATGTGTTAGGGCAATTATGATATCAATTTACCATTAATTACCCTATTTACTTTTAACCGTGGTAAATAAAAGTCAAAAGTTACTATTCACCAATAATTATTGTCATCCTATTGAACCACATTTTACATACTGATGTCAACCGTGTCTCTCATATTTTTGAAATTCAACTCACTGAAGTGGCAAATTTATTTTTTATGCAAATTTCTAAATGCTCCTAGATGGTAGGTAAAAGATTGTAAAAAGTTCAATAAAATTTTATATGTATAAACTTATTATAAAATGACTCCAATGAATTAAATTGAACATATATGGGTATTATGTATCTATTTTGACATAAAATAAATTAAAATTAAATAAATAATTACTAAAATAAAAAGTTTTTTGTAAACATTAGCGTAGTGTTTTTTACTATTCATCAACAATTGATTGTTTTCAAAAGATTTCAAAAAAATTCACCCTAATCCAATTTTGATATTCCGAATTCAAAAATGAAGTCCATTTTGAAAAATACAATTTCAAAAATTTCAAAAAGTTGATATTACTATTCATTACAGCTATTTCGATTGGGCGTGGTGTGCTAAAACTTTATGTTGCATACAACGCAGGCTACTACATTATTCAAATGGAAATGTTCCATGGAAGATTGGGGTGTTACAAACTCAGATAAATATATCATGACTTATTTTGTTGGACATGGTGATACTCTATATGGATGGTCAAATTATTTTTGGAACTAGATAATTTTTAGGGGTCTAATATCTCTTCCCATTTTTAGGGATCTTCAAGGTGTTGGGGAATTTTGGAAAGGTGGATTATCAATTGGCACATTAGTAATGAATAGACCAAATCCATGAATATTTTTTCTCTCCAATCTATTGATATCTTCATTATTTCTGCTATTTTATTAACTGGGTAGTGTTAGATATCATGGATGATGTGGAATTTATGAAGCATTCAGTGGGGAACCATGATTTTCAAGAGTTGTTATTGTGAGGACAGATTAGTCCCTTTGTTTGTGTGTTGTGGGAGCTCAGTGACCCAGAAGAGAGTACTTTGGTGCGTAAGACATAGATGTATTCTCATTCCCTAGATTTTTTCAGAGTTATTTAAGGATTTTTCTTTCATGGTTTTTCATTTATGTGATATATCTACCCATATATTTTATATTTTATATGCTTCCACTTTAGAAACATGATGTGTGAATAAATATTTAATTCATACAAAGAAAGTAAATACCTAATTCCAAATCAAGATAAGCTAAACCGTTATGAAATTGAAATTTTATGGGTGATTTATTATCGCCCAAATTAGATTGTAGCATGAAATGTGTGATGGAATATCTTGATTTGTGTAATTAGAAGACATTTATTTTTTAGTTATGGGAATTTCTCTCATGGAACTTTGGTGGGGTTTGATTGGGTGGTAGAAGTCATTGTGTGGAAAAGAGCAGTCTTATGGATGGGGTGTCTGGTTGGTAATAGTGTTTTAGATGTAATAGGATATTTGAGAGGTATCTATAGTAATGGTTATTTAGACCTCTTATATATTTCATTCTAGGTTTCATTTGAATTCTATTTGGACATAATAGTGTAATAGATATCTTATGTAACAGTCTGGATGATCCAGCTTGTTAAATTATTTAATATATGGTGATTGGGTTGACTAGGGAACATGTAAATGTGGTTTGTGGAGGATGGAGTATTTTTGAGGTATTTCAAAGGGAAATTGGTATTTTAGAGGATAATGGTTGATCTTGATGGTAGATCATTCTGGTGGTTGATCCCAATGATAGGTCATCTTAGTGGTTGATCCCAATGGTATATCATTTTGGAGTTAGATCCCAATAGTAGATAATTCTAGAGGAAGATCCAAATGGTACATCATTCTTGTGGTTGAACCCAATAGTACATCATCCTAGTGGTAGATCCAAATGGTAGATCAATCTGGTGTAAATCCAAAGAGTAGATTATTTTTGTAGTATATCCCAATAATACATCATTCTGGCAATGGATCTCAATGGCAGATCATTATGGAGGTAGATTCAAATATTAGATCACTCTGGAGGTAGATCCCAATGGTATATCATTGTATTAGTAGATCCCAATGTTAGATCATCTAGGGTGAAGATCACAATAATTGATCATCCTGGCAGAATATCCCAAGAGTAGATCATCCTCGTGGTAGATCCTAACAATATCTCACTAGTAATTGATCTATAGTGAATCCAGTTTTTCCCTAGGACATAAAATCATTTTAAATACATAATTAATTAGATTTAAATACATTTAAGAGGAATATGATTATTTTTTCTACTTGTAAAAAAATACAATGACTTCTAATGGAAATATCCCATAGACTAGATTATATTTGAAAATATTTCCCCTTAATTTCCAATTAAATCCATATAAAATCCATCTATTTTAGGATCTATTTATTCTAATTAGAATTCATATCATTTATTCCATTGTGATTTATTTATCTTGAGTCAGGAATGTCCCAATCTGTATTCCAGTCGAGTTGTGGAATTTTTTTGCAACTGTTGGTTAAAGTTCCCTATAGGTGAATTCCTCCTATGCATGCAATCCTTTTTTCTAGTGCATCAAATTAGTGTAAATCTCATTTCTTCTAGGATTTGGTTCTATAATTTCTCATAGAGTATATCCTCTAGGATTGGTTTAATATTATTATCCATTCTGGATAGGGATAAATAAATATTAATAATGATAAATTAATTGGTTGAAACTAAATTTAACGGTATAGGGGATTGAGAAGTATGAACTTATTATATTTTTGATGTTGATTTAATTTTGTAAATTGTATGGGCCAACTGACCACTAAAAATTTTGGAAGTTGGGGGGGGGGCTTTCATGTGATGTTATGATGAGAATTTTGAAATTCATGTAGTTTGGTTTTTGAAAATGCATAAAATGTAATTGGATACTAATTGATACATGGTTAATGAATTGGATTCCCCATGATCTTATGTATCGTGTGCTAACACCAAAAAATAAGGACGTGGAAATGAATGAAATTCCCTATGAATAATCACTAAAATGCTATGTCTGTGGTATGGAATGTGTTTTTGGAAACAGATGTGTGTTTTTTATTTCTTATGTTGATGAAATTCACTGATAGAGGCTTTGTTATTATGTGTACACATTGGGGATGTAATGGAGGTTTTCATGAGGATGTGTAGTGGGGTAATGAAAATGGAGGTAAACTCGTTAGTATGTGGATGTTGGGCTATCTTTTTCTATGATATGATGTGCTATACTAGTTTACCATGTAATAATGAAATTAATTACACGATAATGATTTAAAATTAGCATGTTCTGCACATTAATTGTCACACACAAACCAAGCACCTTACGGTTGGGGTTTCTTTGTTTATATTTGAGTATTTTTTTAGTTTAAAATTAATTAAATTAAAATAAAAAAATGATTGTAAAATAATAATCATTGTATTATTATTATTATGACTAATAATATTTTTATTATTAAGTTTATAATAAAAATAATTATTATTATTATTATTAATATTGTTATTTTATTTTATGTTTTTACAAAACCTAAAGGATGTGCATCTCCCCCCTTCCCCCTCACCTATCATGTGACCCCCTCCCATGGTCGACCCCCCTATAGGGGGATGCTACCCTCCATGTTGGATCCTTCCCCTCCAATGAGATCGAGGTGTTTCCTTCGTAGTTCTTTTCCGATTCAACAAAGTTAGGATTTCTCTTTATTCCTCCCTCTTGGGAATGGCTGATTTTTATACTCTCGATTCCCTACCTACTCGACCGAAACCATAGCCTAGGGTTTTATGCATTTGTCTTTGATTCTTATGATATTGGGTTTGTGAAATGGACTCCCAGGGTTTTTTGGTTTTCATTTTGGTGTTCTCCACCAAAGGCGAGGTGTTTCATGTTTTTTCTATTCGCTGTCATCGTCATGGGTATGAATTTTTACACACTGATTGTTCAACACCATCTATTTTAGGGCTTGGTCATGTTTATGGGTCCCTGGTAATTTATTTTAATTGTGTTGAGCCTTTATGCAATGTTTTTGTGATTTTAGGATATTTTATACTTAGTTTTGACCAAAGTTTGAGGGCACACATGAATATACTTATGGTATGAATATAATATATATATATATATATATGAATTCCATGTAAATATTTCCTCTTGGAATGGGTAATACGTTCATTGTATTTTGGATATATATATATATATATATATCTGTGTGTGTGTGGGTGGGTCTGTGCATTCGAGTGAGGGCTAGTTGCGAGTGGTTTCCACCGAATTTGACAAGTGTCGAACTGTTTCACCTGGTTCTACTACCTTATTGAGGTATTTCTCCCTATGCATTAGCCATTAAGTTTAAATAATTATTGATTTCTTCATTTTGTCACCAAGTTCCAATACTAATAAGTGATCTATTTTTTAGAATAATTATTCGACTTGAAATTATTTGGTTTCCCTCTAGTACTATGTTGTATGAAATGGTTTAATTGGGGTTTTAAAACTACATGTTTGTAAAATTGACTAGTTGGCTTTTATAAGTGAATTGTGGTTTTTCAAAAATGTCATGGGTTTTAAATGTGTTTTTTTTTGTAAAAATTGTTTTCTTAACTAGGGTTACAAATGGTTTGGATTTGAAAGTGGTTCGTATTTGATTCATTAGAAATGATTTGGTATGTGAAAGTCACGTGAGGCCTAGTTGGAATTTTTTAAAACATGATATCTTTAAAACTCTCCTTGGATGGTCCACTTTCATTGAATATTTCGTATGTTGTGGGTGGTATACCGCATAGGACTCACTTGAGACGAAATAGTTGAAATGTGAAGGATTGTTCCGTGGGGTGACTCAAGGGTGAAATTGTTGTGTGTGTTTATTGTGTATGATTAAAGTTAATGTGATTGGATGAATTTTTTTAATTTTTTGTATCCCCCTATTACTCTAAAAATGATAACCAAATATAGAGAGTGATTTTTTTTGTTAATGATTGTTGCAATAGTTTAGATTACGCACTAGCTAGAGGCCCATAACAAATGGATGTTTTTTATTGTTATGGGAATGTGCCCCTCAGTCAAACCAGGTAGGGCTACAACTAGGAATTTTGGAATTATGATATCATTAAGTAGGTAATGCCTTTTGGAAGAGTCACATGTTTAGTATTCTCCATATTTTTCACAAACTTTTAGGTTTTCCATGGTATTTATGTACACATTTATCTACAACAGATGGTTGTGGTGAATTGTCTTTTAGATACTCTTGTGTGATATCATCCCATTACACTTCTTGTATGAGTATTATTCTTACATTCTATGTAGTGTGGTTCTATAAAAAAATGATTAAATATTTTTAAAAATATTTGGAAAATGTTTTTAAAAAATATTTTACACTTTCTTATTCTTTATCCATCTTTCTTTAAAAGAGTAAAGATTCTCTTCCTGTAAAAGAAACTATTTTAAATAAAAAGTGAAATGGAATCTAATTTTCTTTTAGAAGGAAATTTTGGATAAACATTATTTTATATGTATTAGTTCAATACTGAAATTTATTTTTCTATATATAAAGGAAATGAATTTGGAAAAAATATTATTTTGGAATGCCTACTGTGTTTTAATGCTCACATCTATACTTTATTTTTGTTTTTAGTCTAAGGTGAATGTTTCCTATTTATCACAATTATCATGGGAGATGTTGTCTTTTGTGATCAAGTTGTGTCCCATGGGGTCACATGGAGTTTTAGTCATCATCATGTTTCGTTAGTTCTATTTACTAGTTCTTTCTTTGTTATTCTGTTTGGTTTATTTATTTTGGGATGCAATTTTATTATTCCGGTGGTTTTTTTATTTACATTGGGAGAAATCATTCCCATCATCACTATGTTTATTCCCTTGGAACGTGTTACCATCCTGATTAGATCGGGAATGCTTCTCAGGCCTTGTCGCGGGCCAGCTCGGGTGACCAGTTCAGGGTGCCCCTGGGTTCATTTGTGAAAAAATGGAAATAAATGAGGTTGGTTCTTTTGTGGAATTTTCTTTTAGAGTGACCATTGTTACATGGGGATGTTGAGGTAGAAGTATTATTTTTAGGACTCTATGGGTAGGTGCATGAAGATCATCGTTAACTCTAGATCATTATGAACCATAGGTTTCCTTGGGATGTCTGGGTTTAATGTTGTTATTTGGTTCTTGTGGATTGCATGGTGTTGGGAAATAAAAAGGGAGTTGGGAATGTAGACAATAAGAGCACATAGGTCCTATAATTCCATGTGGATCCATGGAAATTACCTTAGTTAAATCTCTATGTTGATGGCGTGATTGGAATATTTCCAAAAACCATATGTCGGAGTCACTCGTCGACACTAGTTTCCATGTGTGAGTTGTTTGGGGTCTCTCCCAAATCTGTAATTTTTATAAATAAATCTTATCCTAGATTTATTAATGGTTTAATTAAAAGTGGTATGATTTTAAAATGGTGGAAATTTCATTTTCAAAATTCATTTGGGTGATGTTTTAGAAAAGTGGATTCCGATGAAACGAATTTTGTGTAAGATGAGAATGGTTTTAATGGAAATTCATTTCCATAATCAATATTGGAGTTTTTTAGAAACTTTTTTTTCAGAAAATTGAAATTTATCACCTAAAATATCTTTTAATTTTTATTCAAATGAGATGATTTGGGTTCATAATTAAAATGGATATGAATAAAATAATGTTTTTTTAAATTGAAAGTGTTTGGGAATGTGTAACTTTTTTGGAAGGGATGTGTAAGGCTTGGAAAATATATTATTCAAATGGTTAGTGTTTTTCTAAAATGGTTCTATGAAAATAAAGTTGTTTCATGATCCTCATTATTAGATATTTTTTAACAGAGGTTTGGTGAATTTTGAAGATGGATATGTGGGTTTAATTCCATGATTTGAAAATTGGAAAAGTTTCATTTTGACCTTTGGTGTTTTTGTGACTGACCACATGCATATGTATGTGTGATAATGTGAAAGGGTGCTCAGTAGTTCACATGGATACGAATTTTTTAGGTTACATGGGATTCTATGGGTGAATTTTCAACCCACTAATGCAGTTTTATTTTAAATAATGTTTTAAGGGAAATATTGGGAATTTTAACAACCAATGGTTGCATGATGTGTCTTTTCATGTTGTAGAGTTGTTTTTTGCAAGATGTTTGAGTTTTAAAGTCCATCATGTCTGACGGAGTATTTCTAGTTTGAGTTCATATTTTTGAGTTGGTTTTATGATAGAGGTTACTGGTTTATTTTGAGGTTTGTTTTGGGGACCCCTTATGGCAGTTCCCATTGTGTGATCAGAATTTTTTTGTGTACATTTCGGCCAATGGACCAGTTTGGTTTGGGTCCATGGTTTTCCTTATTGGATAGTGCATTCCCACATAAAGAGTTAATGAATGATTAATTTGAGGCTACATTTTATTCATCTCTAGAAGACCCTCTAGTTGAAAAAAGTATGGACTCTCCGCTTGGGTTTATTTGGGTTGTGTCTCCTTCTATTCCTTTTTGACTGAATGAAACCTCTCTCAAAAGATGAGTGGGTGCCGGAGGAGTTGAAAGATATCATAGTTTCTTGGGTAACATGAGTCATTAATGAAAAAATATGGCATTATTGAGTCTAAATGTCCTATCTAGAAATGGGGAAGGGAATTCTAGTGGGAGAAGTGGAATGCGTTCTAGGGTTGTTGGTGTTACCAATTAAGTAATCGTGTGATTTTTTGGGACTCAGTTTACATAATTTTCGTTTTAAGGCCTCTTTTGATTAAATGGTAATGTTAGGTGGTGTTTTTCAGTGTCATATCCCTATTCAAAGGAAAATGTGGATTTTTTGGATCCCTTTTGATAACTTCTATTTTGACAGAATTGTATCAATACTTTTGGAATTTTGAAATTCTCAGTTTTGGATGAAAGAATTTTCCCTTGTGTCCTTTTATTCAGGATCCTTATTTGAGATGAAATGGATAATGTTTTTGTACCTTCTAAGTCCCTTTTGTGATAAAGTTCCATGTTAAGGCTATGGGAATCTTCAGTTTTTTGGGCTTTGTTGGTTCGGATTGAAATGTTGTGTGGTTGCTTGTGGCACTGGAATAATAAGTTCTATTTGGGGGTTTAAAAGGCCTAAATTCGAGGAAGGAGATGATTCAATGAACATATATCTATCCATATCTCCAAGAGTGATGATGACGCATAGTTATAAGAACACCAGTGCCATGAAATGCTTTGGCCAAATTTATGTCCTCAGTGTGGAAGATGGAAATAGATTAAACATTTGGTGTCGTTGTCCAATTTTAGTTATACCAATTCGGTAGAAAGAGATGCAAGGACCTCAGTTCCACATTTTGACCAATTTGGGTGTATGAGTTTTACCATGGTTACAAAAAGTCTTAGTATTCTAACTTCTTTAAAACCCCAGTGGTTGTGTCTCACCAGGGTTATGCCTCTATTTAGTGGCTCTGATTGGAATTTCATGTGTGAACCAGTCTCACTTTTTTTTTCATATTTGGATGTGAACTTATTGGTATGTGGATGGCTAGGGTTTTGATTCCCAATTATTTGGGCCCTTCCCTTGAGTTGGGGGTTTTTGGTCAGTGTTGGGAATTTTTCACGTTCATTTAATTTTTTTAGTTCTTATGATGGAGATACCCATCATGGGTTTCTCTGATGCAATGCCCTAACCCTATAAACCCAGATTTAGTGCATTATTTTGTATCATTGGCATGATCACAAAAGATAAAGTCTCTAAAGACTGATTAGTTTAGTAGCCTTGGAAGTACTAGATGCATTCATAAGGTTTGCATTACATTGTAAAATGGAAAACTAAAACAACATTGTATCCATAGACAACACTGAGATCCCATAGATTATCCCTGCAGGTCAGTCATAATATACTTCTTCGCTTCCTGGTAAAAACAAAACATAGAAAGGGGTGAGCTTAGATTCTCAGTAAGGATAACAATATTGTGAAAACTTTCATAAATAAGCATAAAAATATAAGGAATTTATAAGACTAAAACAAAATCCTTTTTAAACATGAAAATCAGCTAAATATGGAAAATATAAAATCAAATAATTCCATTTACTTATTCACATGTATATTATACTAGTTGAATAATCACCTGTAATATCAATAGCCACTTTTATAATGATGGAATGCATAATGCCAGACATTCATAACCACATACTCAGGGCCTTGTGATAAGACTACAAATATGATTTTGTCGAGGACTTGTTCCAAGACACTAGTTTGTCTCATGATACCTACCGATGCATCGAAGAGCTATAGCGGGCTCCACCCATCACATACTACGTCCAATTCATTCCTCATATGAAAAGTTTTAAACATAACATAAAAATTTGTATTAAAAATATCATAAAAAATGTCAATAATTTATCCATAATCCATGAATGGTATAAAAATAACACATCAATGGTCAAACATATCAAAAAACCTTCAATACAATATGGATGTTTTGTATCATAATAAATCAACTTCAAATAAGCTTAAAATCCATCAAAGGATGTTGACATAGGTGAAATCAAAACCCTTTTTTAGAGAAATATATCTTACTATTTTGAATTAATTTAAAGGTCATATAATAATAAAAGAAAACATTTATTTTGAACATATTTTTATAAGCTTGTAATGGAAGCTTCGACGTTGTTATAACAGCGGAAAATAGCCGCACCCGCTGTATAAGTTAAAAAAACATTCTTACCTTAATTTTTTTGAAGAGGTCATAAAGTACCTTGTTTTGAAAATGATGGAAAGATTCTTTTCAAACCATTTTATAAAAATTCAAATAGGGGTATAAATGACTTTAACCCATATTCTAGTAAATAGTGTAAATTTTTTGAAATACATTTTTAAGAAACATGGATGTGGATGATAAATATTTCCCTGTAGATACTTACATAAAATCAACCTTGGATAATATAGAGATTGTGAAATTAACACTTACCTTGTAATTTTCCTTCGTCAAGGATATGTTAACCTCTTGTATAATGGTTAAATAATTGTTATTAAATTATACTATAATCATATACATTAATATGATGTCATATATGATCTTTTAACATTGCTCTGTTAATAATATCTTAGTATTATCATCATTTCGGGTGTTAACTAATTTGTTTTCATTTATATGATTTGTTACATATGTAATGTTTATTATGGATATGATGTATATTATTCATATTCATAATGATATTAAGTCTCTAAAAATTATTTTTAATCATCTAATGAAAATTAGTCTTGAATGGATTACAATGGGGAATGAATCTCATCGCATTTGTGGAGACAGTAATCCGTACGTACGCACGAGTGACAATATCATTTTTTTGATATTAAAATAATATATAATTGGATGTTATATCATATATACAGAATCATTATCATTTTATATTTATTATTTACATAAATTACAGATCATTATGATATCCATCAAAATAATAATGTTTTGAATATCAATTACACCACGACGTGGAGACGGTAAGTCGTACGTACGCACATATGGTGACATGTCATTCCAAGAATGGATAGAATAATGAATATGGTTGTAATAAATTTATAATAACATCATAGTATATATAAGATACTGGAGTTATTATTTTATAATGGAAACAACAAAGAAAGATGAAGTGTAAGAAGAAAATAACTTGAAAGAGGTGATGAAATATTTTACCTCTTCTTCAGGTTCTTCCTTTTGATTCGATCAAATGGAAACCATAGGTTGTAATTATGACTAACGGAAGGCCTCTAAGATGAAGGTATAACAGTTTATAGGGTACATGGGTAGAGTTTTGCCTAACCAAAAGTATTTTATGGTGTGAATTTTAATGAAGGGGGTGTTCCCTTTTATAGAGGGGTGAGGGGAACCTTAGGAAAAGCTAGAAATATTATTTTATAATAAAATCATTTTCAGTTTATAATTTCTAAAAAATGAATTATTTAAAGGATATTGTGGGGATGGGTAGAAAATCACTAAACTAATAGTTTTTCTACAGGTTTGGTTCACTATATTAACCTTATCATTAAGATTTATCTCTTAGTTAAATAGTTTTACATTTACCATGTCTCTTTGTATTTTAATATTATATGTTTAATAAACTTACTATATACCTCCAAGAGGACCCCAAGTGGTTTATTAATGTTATGCATATCATTATATATGTCTTTTGGCCGAACCATAAATTTTTATAAATAAAATATCAATTAATAATTTAATATTTGTTTTAAAAACTCTTTTATGTCAATTTTGACACTATTTGGCATTTTGTTTTCAATAAATTCATAACAGCATTATTGCTTAAAAAATCATATAACCAACCCTAATATTTCATATTAACCTATAAAATTAGTTGAATTCAAAAATAGTCTCAAATTATTTTTTTTTTGGATATTTATAATATCAATTATTTTAATATTTCATAAATTAGGTAATTACTGCATCATCATTGTGTAATAAATAAATTAATTTATTTAATGTCTAAAAAATATAAATAAAATACCATTATGTAGAAAATCATTTTATCTTTATAATGAATATATATAGTTGAATTTATATTATGTTTAACCTTATATTAAAAATGGTTTAGTTATTAAACATTGAATTTTACACTTCTATCTCTTCTTTAAATAAAATAATAATAACTATCCTAATCTAATCCAAGTGAACCTAAAGGGTCATATTTTATTCTTAAGGTTGTTTTTGGTCGAATTAAACTTATCCAATAGATTTATGACATGTTTTAGGGTAATAATAATATCATTTTTACCCTTAATTACCCTATTTTTTAACCGTGGTAAGTAAAAGTAAAAATGTTACTATTCACCAAAAAATATTTTCATCTCATTGAACCACATTTTACATACTGATATCAACCGTTTCACTTGAATTTTCGAAATTAAACTCACAAAAGGGGTAAAATTATAATATATGTAAATTTGTAAATTCTCCTAGGTGGTGGGTAAAAGACGGTAAAAGGATAAATAAAATTTTTATATATCTGAACTTATTATAAAATGACTCCAATGAATTATATTGAACTTATATAAGTATTATATATCTATTTTGACCAAAAATAAATTTAAGTAAAATAAATAATTATTTCAATAAAAATTCGGTTTTAACTAATAACTTAGTGTTTTTCACTATTCATAAAAAATTGAATGTTTTCCAAAAAATAACAAAATTTCACCCTAATATATTTTTGATATTCTGAATTCAAAAATAAATTCTATTTTACCAAATTCAAAACATAGAAGTTTCTTTTATTAATTTAAAATTAATTCTCCTTGTCAAAACCAAAAAGCACATTTTAAATAAATAATAACTAACAAAATATTGATACATGTTTTTGTTAAATATCAAAGTGAAATTATTTCCAAAGAATAAAATTGGATTAAATGGTAAAAATATAATCTATTTATACTTCCAAAACATTTTAACACTACAAATTAATTTGATTAAAAAAGTTGTTTTCAGTTAAAAAATAGTATTTTTCACTATTCTCCTAAATTTGAATGTTATCAGAAAAACACCAAAACATTATTGAAACTAAATTTATATGTCCCAATTCTAAAGAAGATGTTTATTTTTTCCAATTTAATATATAAAAGTTTAAAATATTGGATTTAAAAAGGATCACCATTAAAAGGAGTTAAAATTTCATTTTTTTTAAATACTTCTTTTATCAGAAAAAAATGAATTTGTTTTTCTTCATTATGATTAAGAAATTAATAATGTGGATTCTAAAATTATAAATATTATATATAGTTCAAAATTTAGTCAATACTATTCATAACTTCTTTTGAACGGCTAGTTTGGTAAGTTGTGGTGTACTTGAACACGGTGTTGCGTGTAGTGCAAGTTATTGAATTAATTTGAAGAAAAAACGTACTATGAAATCTTGGGGTGTTACATTCTTCCCTCCTTCAATAAATTGAATCCTCTAAATTTGAATTTTTTCATCAAAAATAAATGGTTGAAAATTGAAAATACCTTTTTGGGAAAACCCACATCAGAAATTGGGTTAATAAAATTTATTCTTAATAAGAGGAAAAAGGGAAATGAAAACGTCACAACCAAATTATGATCTTGATTTTGGAGAACATTTGTGGAAATTAGAGATACATAATTGGAGGAAAAGCATAAATATTTATAGGGAGTGATTGAGGTCATTAGTCACAAACAATTTTAGAATTGAGGGACTCAAAGCCATCAATATATGATGATTTAAAATATCATCGGTTCAAAAAAACATAAGGTATTAACATAAAACATTTTTAGTTTTATGATCCCTTACCAAAATTTTATGAATTAATTTCTTCACAGAATAAGAGGGAAGAAACAAATATATACTTGAAAAGTAGAGGTCCATCCTTTAACTAATTTCTACCACAAATTCATCTTTCACTCTAAAAGATAATAGAACTTAAAAAAATATATTCTATTTATCCTATTCGTATAGGGTTCGAAAAAATGAATTTATAATTAACCAATTAGACCCTTTAAAAAAGAAACTAGATTATACAATCTAGGGACTTCACGTAGTCCAGTGGTATGCAATAAATCCCAATCGCGCTATGGTTGTGGGTTCGATTCCCGCAGCTTTGTCCGACGTGATGGGTTGTCACACGTTCTGTGTGTTGTCCTCTTTATAAAAATACAAAACTAACCTTAACAATAGTATCTAATTTCAAACATAAACCATTCCAACCTTTAGACTTATCGAAAATACTTCTATCTAAACTCACAGTCCAAAATTTATAAGGAAGTTAAACACAATGATGATCCTTTTTTCCACATAATAACACTTGAACACCTTCATCATGTATTATTTTAAAACATGGTAACGCCCTAAATTACCATAAAACCTTATTGATTACATCCATTCTCTCTTATCCTTTATATAATACTGGATATATTCCTTATATCTAAAATATTTGAATATTCCAACAATGATGAAATAAACAAACTATTAATCAGTTCCAAGGTAGTCATGAATATCCAATATAATTTATCTAAATCAACCATCTCTCATTCCAAAATTACCCCCATAGTATCAGGACCATATAATCTCAAATTCCCAGTGAGATAGTACTGTAGTACAATCCTTATTTATTTCTATAATTCATATATGCAGTACATCGATGATACAACACTCAAATGATACAATACTTTAATAACTACATAAAAACTCTTAATCATTCCTCTTCATCTTCGGTAGTATCATAACTCGATTCTTCTACAATAGTAGCATTTTTGGTATACTCTAATGATTTGTACATTGATTTTCATAATGTCCCAACTCCTTGAAGATAAAGCATTGTACATTTGAAACCTTTTTGTCACCATTTCAATCATGTACTTGGTGTCATTTCTCTCCACACTTATAACAAACTCTGATTCCCTTTAATAATTTACCAAGTTGATTCTTTCCACAGTTATCACATATGGGAAAATCCTTCTTTCCATTATTCCATTTATCCATCTTTCTCTCTACCATCCTTTTCATCCCTTGCTTCCCTTCAAAACCATAGGAATCATAGAATTCTCTACTTATCTTATTAACACATGATACTATTTCTTCATATTTTGAGAATACGTGGGAGAATATTTCCCTTCTAAATGTTGGCTTAATACCATGAAATATTTTATCCTTCTTACAATTTGGATCATACATATTGTTGGAGTTCTCATTCCTTCTATTGGGCGCCATTTCTAAACAATGGCATACACTATGTCAGTTTATGAATCGCAATGAATAATTTCAAACTTGTAAAATACCTAACGTATATTGAAAAGTTTATGGATATAATCAATAATCATAAAAATGATTTCTTTGAGGATGTATTTACTCATAAATACTTCATAATGAATTTTAATGAAAATTTGAATTATCCTAAGCATATCCCCTTGGAGAGTCGTAACCAAGAGTGTAGCAAGGCTCGTTGTCATGAACCAGTTCCCGTTCGAGTCTAGCTTAAAGAAGTGTTTTCAGGTTTTACCCCTAGTTACTTCTGTGCCAAATTTTCCTCTACCTACTCGTATCCATACAGGGATGTATTTCTTGGAACACTCAAAAAATATCTACAATACCAAAATTCTAGGAAGTTTCTTCTATACTAATTCTCAATGTCTATCTTAGGATAATGTGCTATAATCAGAGTTTATCTAAAACTAGTTTCCATGGTTTGTACTAAACTTCCTCTGATACCAACTGTAATTCCTTGACCCTAGAAGCCCAGAGTTGGTTCATTATTACATATCATTTGCATGATCATAAAAGATCAAGTCTCGAAAGACTGATTAGTTTAGTAGCCTTGGAAGTACTAGATACATTTATAAGGTTTACATTACATCGTAAAATGGAAAACTACAACAACATTGTTTCCATAGAAAACATTGAGATCTCATTGACTATCCCTGTAGGTCATTCATAAAATACATTTTCGCATCCTGGGAAAAATAAAACATAGAAAGGGGTGATCTTAGATGCTCATTAAGGATAACAATATTGCGGAAACTTTCATAAATAAGCATAAACATTTAAAGCAATGTATAAGACTAAAACAAAATCCTTTTTAAAATTGAACTTCAGATTAATATGGAAAATATAATATCAAATAATGTGATTTACTTATTCACAAGTATATTCTTCTAGTCGAATAATCACATGCAATATCAATAGCCACTTTCATAATGATGGAATGCAAAATTCCATACTTTCATAACCACATAGTCAAGGCCTTATTCCAAGACTACAAATAAGATTTTGACAAGGCCTTCTGCCAAGACACTAGTTTGTATCATGAGACCTACCGATGCTTCGAGGAGCTATAGAGAGCTCAACCCATCACTTATTAAGTTTAATGCATTCCTCATATGAAAAGAATTAATCATAACATAAACATTCTTATTAAAACTAGCATACGAAATGTCAATACTTTATCCATAAACCATGAATGAAATAAAAATAACACATCCATATTAAAACATATCCCAAAACCTTCAATATAATATTGATGTTTTTTATCATAATAAATCAACTTCAGATAGGCTTAAAATTCATCAAAAGATATTGACATAGATGAAATCAAAACCCTTTTGTAGAGAAATATCTCTTACTATTTTGAAATCATTTTAAAGTCATTTAATTATAAAAGAAAACATTTATTTTGAAAATATTATTATAATCTTATAAGGGAAGCTTCGACGTTGTTATAACGGTTCAAAATAGCTGCACCCACCATATAAGTTAAAAAAACATTCTTACCTTAATTTTGTCGATAAGATCATAAAGTACCATGTTTGGAAAACGACGGAAAGATTAATTTAAAACCATTTTATAAAAAGTCAAATAAGGGTATAAATTTCTGTAACCCATATTCTAGTAAATATTATAAATGTTTTGAAATAAATTTTTAAGAATCATGTATGTGGATGATAAAGATGTCGCAGTAGATACTTAAGTAAAAAGAATCTCAGATAATAAAGAGATTGTAAAATTAACCATTACCTAGTAATTTTCCTTGGTCGAGGGTAGGTTAACCTTTTATATAATGGTGAAATAATTATTATTAAATTATACTATAATCATGTACATTAATATGATATCATATATGATCTTTTAACATTGATTTTTAATAATATCTTAGTACTATCGTCGTTTCGGGTGTTAACAGATTCGTTTTCATTTCTATGCTTTGTCATGTAAGTAATGTTTATTATGGATAGGATGTATCATATTCATATTATGAATTATATTAAGTCTTTAACCATTATTTTTAATTATCTAATGAAAATTTGTCTTGAATGGATTACGGTGGGGAACGAATCTCATCGCGTTCATAGAGACGGTAATCTGTACGTACTCACGAGCGACAATATAATTCTTTTGATATTAAAATAATATATAATTGGATGTTATATCATATATACTGAATAATAATCATGTTATATTTATTATTTAAATCAATTACACATCATTATTATAACCATCCAAAAAATAATGTATTTAATAACAATTACACCACGATGTGGAGACGGTAAGCCGTACGTATGCACGTATAGTGACATGTCATTCAAACGATGGATAGAATAATTAATATGGTTGTACCATATTTATAATAAGATCATATTTTATATAATATACCGTAGTTATTATTTGAGAATGGAAACAAAAAAAGTGGAAGTGGAAGAAGAAAGGAACTTGAAAGAGGTGAGGAAATGTTTTACCTCCTCTTCGGGTTCTTCCTTTTGATTTGATCAAAAGGGCTCCATAGGTTGGCTTTATGACTAAATGAAGGACTCTAGGATGAATTTAGGATAGTTGAGAGGGTATTTTGCCAGAGGATGGCCGAACCAAAAGGCTTTGAAGGTGTGATTTTGACGGAAGGTGGAGTGCCTTTTTATAAGAGGGGTGAGAGGAACCTTAGGAAAAGCTAGAAATATTATTTTATAATAAAATAATTTTCGGTTTATAATAGATCTATAATAAAATATTTAAAGTATATATTGGTTATGGGTCGAAAAACACTCAGTAAATAGGTTTTAGTCAGGTTTGGGTCACTATATTAACTTTTTCTTTTAGATTTAACTTTTAGTTAAATAGTTTGACATTTACCATGTCTCTTGGTATTTTTATATTATATGGTTAATAAACATACTATATACTTCCAAGAGAACCCCAAGTATTTAATTAATGATACACCAATCATTATATAAGTCTTTTGGCCGAACCATAGATTTTTAAGAATAGAATATCAATTAATAATATAATATTTGTTTTAAAAACTCTTTTATGTCAACTTTGACACTATTTGGTATTTTGTTTTTGCTAAATTTATAACAGCATTATTAATTAAAAAACAATTAAATTAACCAACCCTAATATGTCATATTAACCTATAAAATTATTTAAATTCATAAAAAGTCTCAAATTACATTTATTTGGATATTTATAATATCAATTATTTTAATATTTGATTAATTAGGTAATTACTGCATCATTATTGTGTCATAAAAAATTTAATTATTTAATGTATAAAAAATATAAATAAAATAACATTATGTATGGAATAATTTTATCTTCCTAATTAATATTTATAGTAGAATTTATCATATGTGTAACTCTAGATTAAAAATGGTTTAGTTTTTAAACATTGAATTTAACACTTTTAACTCTTCTTTATATAAAATAATAATAAATGTCTTAATCTAATCCATGTAGACCTAAAAGATGATATTTTATTCTTAAGGTTTCTTTTTGTCGAATTACACTTATCCAATATAATTAGTACATGTGTTAGGGTAATAATAATATCAGTTTTACCCATAATTACCCTCTTTACTTTTAACCCTGGTAATTTAAAGTAAAAAGTTACTATTCAAAAAAAATTATTTTCACCTCATTGAACCAAATTTTACTTACTGATATCAACTATGTCTCTCATATTTTCGAAATTCAACTCACATATGTGGTAAAATTAAGTTTTATGTAAATTTTCAAATTCTCCTAGGAGGTGGGTAAAAGACGGTAAAACGTTCAATAAACTTTTTATATATCTAAACATATTATAAAATGACTCCAATGAATTATATTTAACTTTTATAGGTATTATATATCTATTTTTTCCTAAAATAAATTTAAAAAAAATAAATAATTATTTAAATAAAAAGTCAGTTTTAACCGTTAACTCAGTATTTTTCACTATTCATCAAAAATTAAAAGTTTTTAGAAAAGTACCTTATTTTTACCCTAAGCAAATTTTAATGTTCTGAATTCAAAAATTAATTACATTTTACCAAATTCAAAACATAGATTTTTCATTTATTAATTTAAAATTAATTCCTGTTGTCAAAACCAAAAAGCATGTTTTTAAGAAATAATAACTTACAAAAGATTGATACTTGTTTATGTTAAATTTCAATGTGAAATTATTTACATTAAATAAAATTGGATTAAATGGTAAAAATATAATCTATTTATACTTCTAACACATTTTAATAGTACAATTTTTTTTATCAAAAAAGGTGTTTTCAGTTAAAATATAGTATTTTTCACTATTCACCTAAATACGAAAGTTATCAAAAATACTCAAAAAAAAATTTAAAACTAAATTCTTATATCCCAATTCTAAAGATGAAGTTTATCTTGTAAAATTTAATATATAAAAGTTTCAAATATTAGATTTAAAAATGGTTCTCCATTAAAAGGTGGTAAAATTTTATTTTAAAAAAAATACTTCTTTTATCAAAAAAGAAATGAATTTGTTTTTTTAATTATGTCTAAGAAACTAAAAATTTGGATTATAAAATTTTAAGTATTATATAAAGTTAAAATTTTAGTTAATTCTATTCATAACCTCTTTTGAACAACTAGTTTGGTAAATCGTGGTGTTCTTGAACACGGTGTTGCGTGTAGTGCAAGTTATTGAATTACTTTGAAGAAATAACATACTATGAAATATTTGGGTGTTACATCTGATGTTAGTGCCAGCTTGTTTCATTTAGTGTGGAGTCTATTCAGGCCTCCCCATATTGGTGTCCCAGTTCTTTCTTGGGTGTTAGGTTGTTTCTTATGGTACGTAGTCTGTTGCGGCCTCCTCGTGTTAGTAATTCGGCTCCATTCTAGGAGTTGTCTTGGTGGTAGGTAGTCACATTCAGTGAAATATATCCCCAATATGAAATCTTGATTTAACATTAGAATTGAATTATGACCAATGTTTTTTCTGAATTAAAATCATGGGGGTATTCATTGGATGTTATTTGCTATTGTTTGGTAAATTTAAGAATGTGGTGTGGGTTTTGTTTTGTAATGTATGAGATGTTTTAGTTTGGGATCTTGGCCTGTGCGTTGTGGGAATCACTTTTCCTTTCATCAATCAACTAGATGTTTTTTCACATTTGGGGGCGGGTACCACACAGTCAGGATTCTATTCGGAGTCTCCTGAGTTTGATTTGTAAGTCTCTTCCTCTTTTATAGTGTGATGTCCTTTTCTTGTTTTTTTTCTTTGGGAACCCCCTTGGACTATGAAGGGGTATCAGTTTTTACTTTGGTGTTATGACTCGTTGTGGTTTTATGAGGGTAGACTGCATTATGGTGGGGGGGAATTAAATCACCCCGACCCGGGACCTTATAGTCACGTTTTTTCTATTTATATTTGAGGCTTTTTGGAAAGTTTAAAATTGATAAAATAAAAATAAAAATGAAAAAAATATAAAAATAATAATTTAAATAATTTTATTATTTTTAAATATATTATTATAATATTTATTATTATTATTATTATTATTATCTTTTTTTATTTTATAAAACCTAAGGGAGGTACGGCTCCCCCTTCTCCCTCACCAGTTGTGCGAAGCCCTCCCTAGGTCAACCCCCAGCAATGCGACACTACCCCCCCCCCCTCTTACGCTCTATATGCTAACCAGATAAATGTGTATCCATTTATGCTCATGTCTGATTCATTGAGGTATGCCTTTGTCCCTATTCCTCCTTCACATCAGTTTATTTCAGTCGTCCGGATGTTCTTCCTGCTCGGCGAAAACCCTATCCTAGGGTTTGATGTGTTTTTATTTGATTATTCTAATCTGTGGATTTTAAATGGTCCTCCCAGGGTGTGTGGGTCTAAATTTAGGTGTTCTCCAATGAAGGTGAGGTGTTTTTGGATGTTTCAGTTGACCAACACTGTCAGAGGTATGGGTTTTTACCCACTAATTATTTCACACCATCTATTTTAGGGTATTACATTATTTATGAGTCCCTGGTAATTTATTTGAGGTGTGTTGAACCTTGTCGCTATGTTTTTGTGATTATCGGATTTTTTGTACTAAGTTTTGATCCATGTTTGGGGGCACCACACATATATAGAAGGTATTGTATAATATATATATATATATATATATATATATATATATATATCTTTTATGTGTGTTTTCCCTTATGGCATGGGGAATACATTCCTTGGATTATAGATATGTATATAGGTATGTGTGTGCGAGTGTGGGCCAGTTACGAGTGGTCTCAGCCAAATTTATGAGGCGCTGAAGTTTCTTGATTTGTTATGATCTCTTATTGAGATAATATTTCTTATGCATTATCCTTTTAATTTAAAAAATTATTAACTTTTTTCTTTAAAAACATATTTCTATACTAATTTGAGATGCATTGTTTTTAGAATAATTATTTGACTTGAAAGGAAGTGTTTTCCCTCTTGTAATTTTATTTATGAAATGGTTCAATTTGTTTTTTCACAGAAAGTGTTTGTCAAATTACTTGGTTGGGACTTATAAGTCAATTGTGATTTTTAATGAATGACATGTACTTGAAATGTGTTTTTTGTTGGTTAAAAGTTAATTTCTTAAACGTGGTTCCAAATAGAATGGATTTGAATGTTGTGGCTATTTGATTCTATAGAAATTATTTAGTAATTTAATTTCATGTAAGTCTCGGTTGGAATTTTTTTAAAATTAGTTTTCTTGAAAACACTCCTTGTATTTTCCATTATCCTTGATTATGTTGTATGTTGTGGGCAGTCCACTTCTTACGACTCCCTTGAGATCAAATATTTGAATAGAGAGGGACCTCTTCCTTAGGGTGACTTGGTGGTGAATTTGTTGTGTATGTTGATTTTGTTTGATTAAAGTGTATGTGATTTGATGCTTGGATGTAATTTGTAGGCTCATCCCCCCCCCCCCAAGTCAAAACAGGGGAACATAGAATATAGAGAGAATTTTTGTGGACTGATTATTGCACTAGTTTAGATTACACACAAGATATTGGCCCATAGTAGAGGGATATTTTGTTATTATTGATATGATATTGGGCCACTCGGTCAAGCTAGGTAGGGATATGACCGAGAGTTTGTGAATTAGGATACCATCTGGTAGGGAATGCCTTTGAGATGAGTCACATGTACAGTGTGTTCTAGAATATTCATAAGCTCCTAGGATTTCCCTTGTATTTCAGCACCAAGTTATCTGCAGTGGATTATTGTGTTGCATTTTTTGGTTGGACACTCTTGTGTGATATATTCACATTTTCCTTGTTGTATGACTCAGGTGCTTACTTTTTGAGTTCTGTGCCTCTATTCCAAAATTGATTAAATATGTTTAAATTTTTTTTAGAAATGGTTTTAAATTTTTTTTGACACTTTCTTCTTCTATATCCCTCTTCATTTAAAAGGTTAAGGATTCTTTCTTGAAAAAAAAATGATTTTAATAAAAAGAGAAATGGAATGTGATTTTCTATTATGGGAAAATGTGTGAAAATTTTCATTTATATATTTTAGATCAAACATTAAATTGTTTTATATTTATATAAATGAAAATAATTTGAGAATATATTATTTTTGAATGTCTACTATGTTTTAATACTCATGCCTCTACATTGTTCTTCTTTGTATTCTGAGATGAATATTTCATCTTGATATTTATCATCATGGGAAATGTTGAGTCTTCTAATCGTAGTGTGAACTATAGGGTCACATGGAGTTTTTGTGGTCATATGGTCTGGTAAGTTCTATTTATCAGTTATTAATTAGTTCTTCAATTTGGTTTATTTATTTTGGGCTTCTGTTTTACTATTCCACAACTTTTTTTATTTATATAGATAGAAATCATTACCATGATCACTCTGTTGACTCCCTTGGAACTTATTTCTAGCCCATGAGGATTGAAAATTCTTCTCAGGCCTTATCACGGGCTGGCTCGGTTGACAGGTTCTGTGTCATCACGGGTCAGTTCATGACATGAATTGATGAAGGGTTATGTGTTTTAAATGATTAATATTTATATATTGAAAAATGGGAGGGAAATATGAAATAAGGTTCCAATATAAATTAAATTGGATGCTAATGAATGTTGAATGTATGAATAAAAGTGGTATTTATGTGGAATGAATTTATAATTTGAAATATGTAAATTGACTAAATTATGATTTACAATTAGAAAGGGATCCATGGATTTTATCATTATTATGTGGGGTTGTGCATTATGTTTTGGTAGGAGAAGAGAAGGATCATGTGAGATGGATTATTCCTTTAATTTAAATCATTAGGATAGTTATTTTATGTTAGGAATCTATAAATGTATACATTTTATATTAATTTCATTTTCAATACACACCCCACTAATTTTGAGCACCTGGTGTCTATAACCAGATTTTTTAAGGGAGTCTTCTCCAATATCCTAGTGATGATGATTGAGGGTTAGTCACATACTATTACACACTATTTCTTTTAAGAGATGATGACATGCACGATATGTGATGCTTAAAAGTAAAATGTGCTTCTATCATGATGGGGTGGGATGATATTTGATGGATGAGGTGTCTTTTAGTGATATGTGATGAGAATGATTATGGTTGGGTCGTGCATGGTAGGAAGAGGGAACAAGGTTGATTTCCTTCATGTTCATGATATACTACTACAATTTTTATTATATGTGGCATGATATCATGACTTAGGTGTGTTCAAGAAAGTTATGATGTGATCTAGTACCCTGGGTTCCTTCAGGTGAGATGTGACGTGATGTGATTTCATTTTATATGGAAAGGGTGGGAGTAGGAAGATATTTTTCCTTGGTGTTTGAGAGAGCCAAAGTAGTATTAAAGTGGGGTGTGGTTCCTTTATTCATTATGCTTTATAGTATGTTATTGTACTTGTCTTTATTTATTTGTTGAGAATTACTGAGTGAGGATGGGTTGTATATTCAACATTTTTAGGTGTGGTTGGTTCTTCTGTTTTCTCATGGGTGAATTTCTATCCACCTTTTTCAAGTACAAGAGAGACATTGGTATCCCTATTCATTATACATGTATGCTCACACTTCTTATATAAAATTATCTCATAAGTTTCTAGGAGGACTAAATGGAACGTGCTGGATAATACTAATTAGAAATGTCAGACCATTTTTTCTGTCACTACTTTAGCTTTAATTTTGGTTACATACTTTGGAGTATTTTATCTGTACACTATTTTATGTATACAATAATTCTTGGATAGTTTTATATATTTCTTTTATATTATTTCAGGTTTACATTTTTGTTTAATACACATTATATCCCAATCCTATATTATTATAGAGGGAAATTAATCTAATTTAATGATATTTTTTATCCCTATTGGGCTAGTCACCAACCTTGGGCCTATAGTGGCGGGGAATAGTAGGTCATTATCACACTCATTTATTATGGGTTATTTTGTGAGAGGGTTCATGAAGTTTATTAATTATATCATTATGAATTCCATCATTATTAATTTAGATATATATATATATATATTCCATTTTATTATTCAATTAGTTAGAATATCCATGGTAAAGTTTCATGATATCTGTATTATTTAAATGAAATTATTTTGTAATCTTATATTGTTTCCATATTACTCTCAAATTAATGATTAAATGGATTTTTTTTCAGTTATTTACCATTCCATATTGATTATTTCTTATATATTCATACATTCTTTTGTATCCTTACCCTTACTGGGAATCATAGATCACACCATTCTCATGTTTCTTTTTCCCCAGGATATGAGGATCAATTTTATGAATTATATGTAGGGATATGATTAGGGTAATAATAGAATTTTAAATGAATTATTTTTATTTTTTAAAACGGAATATGAATTTCAAATGTGTATCTAGTTTACCAACACTATTAAATTGTTCGGTTATCCAGGATGTGATTCATTGTATCTCATGCCAATATAATAAAGTATAAAGTGACTCTGGACTACCGGGGTCTGGTATTCAATAGTTTTTATTATAGTATTTATATTAGAAACTAGGGGAAATAGATTTTAGAAAACATAGATTAGTGATGATAACCCTTTGATTCAATTTGAGGATATGTATAATGAAAAATACTAATGATTTTGTAGATAATATATTAAGGGTTTTTCATTAAAAATCCCTTACTACATACTATAGGTGAAGATGGTTATGGAATAGATATACCTAAGGACAATAACATTGAAAGGGGCGCATTGGGATAGATCCAATAATTACTTTGTTCCAGAAAATGGGACCCTCTTTGCACCTAGTTGGACACTCATGGGGATATTCTTAGAATAATTCACATTTTCTTTACATACCATTATAGAGGATATGAAAATAATTATATCACCAAATAAATAATTTTTATTATTATGAGATTAACTATGCATAATGTTTCCAATTAATGTTAAATGTTTCACATTTTTGGGTACAATACATTATGTATCATAATGTGATGATATAGTTTTTAGTATTCCATTGTTTAGAAATTCCTCCCAATATAAGGAATGGGAACCGTATCAATGTATATAGTCAAAAGAATAATAATATGTATTTCATTAATGATATTATGCTAGAAATTTGAATGGTACTAGTCTTCAAAATTTTACATTGATGTGAGGATATATTATCATGTTCTATCAACAAAGAGAAATAATTTTCTATCTCTTATAACTTTGAAGGTAATAAAGAGAAAAAGTTGATGAAGGAGAAAAATATAGATAATGGGAAGAATGGTAAGAATAATTTTCCAACATGTGATATTTTTTTATGGAAAGAATAAGGTTTATGCATAAAAGGAAAAAGGACATGTCAATAAGTGTGGAGAAAAATGTCACTATTCTCTTGATTTAAAGGAAGAGAATGAATATATCAAGGTGAAATTATTTAACATTGGGGAGTTGGTGCACTATAAAAATGGATTCCTCAAGTATCAATGGAATATACCTCAAAATAAGAAAAGGGGACTAGTTCGTGATTATGATATTACCAAAGATAAATTGGAATTATTAATATTGTTTTTTTATATTCATAATTATCTTATAAGAGTAATTTGGTCAAAAAAAATTCTTTTCAAATTTTGAATTGTATATGTATCATATTACAGTATTAAATCATTTTCTATTTGAAATCATCTATTGACTGGTACTATGAAATGTGATTCAGTGATAATTTGAACTTCTTTAGAAACACATGATTCATGGTGGAAAACACATACTCTATTCTCAAAGTTGATATAATAACAGATATTTATGGGATAATTTTTTTGACAATGAAATCGGTTAGAGTTATGAGGGTTCATATAATATTTTACAGAGTTTTCTGCAAGTGTTTATTTAATGAATATATTTGAAAACATGATATTTTATATTTGGAATCATTCATGATTTCATTAATGATATATATCGATCATGGTATTTAAAAATTTAGAAGGTGATTTTAGGAGATGATTCATATTGTTTGAGGAATATAATATTGAATTTTTTACCTTCCTGGAAAAATGTTGGAATTTGAATGTAACACCCTGACCCCAGTTACCCAGAGTCAGTGCATTATTACATAACATTGGCATGATACAAGGAATCATGTCCCGAAATACCAATCAGTTTAGTAGGCTTGGAAGTACTAGATACATACATAAGTTTTACATTACATCATTGAAATAAAAAACAACAACATTGTGTCCCCTGGGAATACTATTATATCCCTTATCCAATTCCTATATATTAATATTAATATACTTGTTCACATCCTCGGAAAAATAAAACATAATAAAATGTATAAGACTAAAACACGAGCCTTTTAGACATAAACCTGAGTATAATATGACCAAGATAAATCAAATAATTCCATTTACTTATTCACCTTGATATTCTACTAGTCGAATAATCACATGTAATATCAATAGACAATTTCATAATGATGGAATGCAGAATTCCAGACAGCATAACCACATAGTCAATGCCTCATGCCCAGACTACAAATAATATTTTGTCAAGGCCTTATTCCATGACACTAGTTTGTCTCATGAGACATAATGATGCGTCAAAGAGCTATAGTAGGCTCCACCTGTCACTTTCTATGTCAATGCATTCCCCGTATGAAAATAACAAAACATAACATAAATATTTATATTAAAACTAGCATATAAAATGTTAATACATTAACTATATACCATGAATGGTATAAAAATATCACATCTAGACTAAAACATATCACAAAACCATCAATACAATATGGAAGATTGTATCATAAAAAATCAACTTCAAACAAGTGTAAAATAAATCAAAAGATGTTGACATAGATGAAATCAAAAATATTTGAGAGAAGTATCTCTTTATATTATGAAATAATTTAAAAGTCACATAATTATTAAAGAAAATATTTATTTTAAAAATATTTTTATTAGCTTTTAAGGGATGCATCTAAGGTGTTATAACAGTGGAAAATAGTTGCGCTCACCATATATGTTAAAAAAATTCTTTCCTTAATTTGGTCAAAAAGGTCATAAAAGACCATGTTTGGAAAACGAAAAAAAAAGATTCATTTATAAAATTTTTATAAAAAGTAAAACAAGGGTATAAATTACTTTAACCCGTAGTCTTGGAAAAAGAAAAAAAAAATTGAAATAAATTTTTAAGAAACCCAGATGTGGATGATAAAGAGGTCCCAGTAGATACTCACGTATAAACAACCTCGGATAATGAAAAGATTGTAGAATTAACCCTTACCTTTTACTTTTCCTTGATAGAGGGTATGTTAACCTCATATATAATTGTTAAATTATTTTTATTAAATTATAAAATAACCACATACATAAATATGATATTATATGTTATCTTTTAATATTTTTTTGTTTATAACATTTCAATAGTGTCATTGTTTCAGGTGTTAACTAATTCATTTTTATTTATATAATTGGTTACTTAAGCCATGTTTGTTATGGATAGGATTTATTTTATTCATATAAATAATGATATTAAGTTCTTAAACATTATTTTTAATCATAAAATGAAAATTATTCTTCAATGGTTATGATGGGGAATCAATTATACCTCGTTCATGGAGATGGTAATCCGTACATACGCACGAGCGACAATATCATTTTATTGAAGGTGAAATCGTATGTTATTGGATGGTATATCATATATAAATAATCATTAAAATTTTATATTAATTATTTTCACCAGTTATACTCATTATCATACCCATCCAAATAATGAAGTGATTGAATAGAAAACAACACCACGACGTGGAGATGGTAATCTGTATGTACGCACGTATGGTGACTTTTCATTCATAGGATGGATAAATTAAAGAAAATGGTTGTACCGTATTTATAATAACATCACAATATGTATAAGGTATTGTATTTATTATTTTGGTATGGAAACAACAAAGAAAGAGGAAGTGGAAGAATAAAAGAACTTTGGAAGAGGTGGTGAAGTTATTACATCTTCTTCGGGTGCTTCCTTTGAGTTGATCAAAAGGGATCCATAAGTTGGATTTCTGATCAATGTAAGGCCTCTAGGTTAATTTGAAGGTAGTTGGAAGGATATTCGAGTTGGGTTTGGTAGATCCAAATGGCTTTGGAGGAATTATTTTGAGAAAAGGGGAATTACCCTATTAAAAGAGAGGTGAGGGTCACTTTAGGAAACACATGAAATATTTTTTATTATACAATAATATTAAATTTATAACTGCTTCGAAAGGATTTATTTCTAAGATAATGTGGGTTTGGGTCATAAACCTCTAAACTAATAGGTTTTAGATAGGTTTAGGTCACCATATTAACCTAATCTTTTAGATTTAACTCTTAGTTAAATAGTTTAACTTTTACATGTATTATAGTATTATTATAATAAATGGTTAATAAACATACTATAAAAATCCATGAGAACCCCATGTTGTTAATTACTGATTTATATAACCTTTTATAAAAACTTTTTCTGAACCTTAGATTTTGATAAAAATTATATCAATTAATAATATAGTATATTTTAAAAATTACATTTAGGTCAATTTTGACACTATTTGGTATTTTGTTTTTGGGAAAGTCATTACAATTTTATCACTTGAAACAAGGTTTATTTAATCAACCCTAAAAAGTCATATTAACTAGGAAAGATAGTGGAATACATCAAAAGTCTCAATTTACATTTATTTGGAAATTTATAATATCAATTATTTTAATCTTTTATTGATAAGGTAATTACTGCATTATCCTTGTGTCATAAATAAATTTAATTATTTGATGTCTAAAAATAATAAATAAAATAAAATTATGTAGGAAATATTTTTAACATTATAATTAATTTTTATAGTATAATTTATATTATGTATATCCCTATATTAAAAAAAATTTGTTATTGAACATTGAATTTTTAAAACTTTTAACTCTTCTTTAAATAAAATAATAATAAATGTCCGTATCTAATCCATGTGGAAAAAGAGGATCATATTTTATTCCTAAGGTTGATTTTGGTAGAAAAAAAATCTCCAATAGAATTAGGACATTTTCTAGGGTAATTATAATAACATTTTTTACGTTTAATTACCTTATTTACTTTTAATTATGGTAAATAAAAGTCCAAAGTTACAATTCAACAAAAATTATTTTCATCTTATTGAACCACATTTTACTCACTGCTGTCAACTGTGTCTCTATAGTTTTTGAAATTCAATTTAGAGAAGCATTAAAATTATGTTTTATGAAAATTTGCAAATGTACATAGAAGGTGGGTAAAAGATGTTAAAAAGTTCAATAAAATTTAATACATCTAATGTTATTATAAAATGACTCCAATGAATTACATTGAACTTATATAGGTATTGTGTATCTATTTTGATGTAAAATAATTATAAAATAAATAAGTATTTAAATAAAAAGTATGTTTTAAACAATAACGTAGTGTTTTTCACTATTCAACAATATTTAAATGTTTTCAAAAAAATAATAATAAATTACCCAAAGATAATTTTGATATTCTGAATCAAAAAATGAGGTCCATTTTGAAAAATAAAATTTATAAAATTTCAAAAAGTGGGTACTACTATTTGTAACAGTTAACTTTATTGGTCATGGTGTTCTAGAAATCGATGTTGTATACAGCACAAACTATTTCATTATTCAAAGAGAAGTTTATCGTGGAAGCTTGGGGTGTTACATTATTTCCTCCTTTAAATAATTTTTTCCTCGAAATTTCTAGACTACTACTGCGTAAAAATATTTGTTTTGTTCTTCATCATAAGTTCCTTAGGTTCCCACGTATCCTCTTCCATCTTATGGTTTCTCCATAGAACATTTACAAGATGAGTCATCCGGTTTCTCAGCAATTGTTATCGAGTATCAAGAATCTTGACATGCTCTTCACAATAAGACAGACCTGGTTACAGTTCTATTTCATAATAGGTGAGTACATGCGTTGGTCCAGGCATGTATTTTCTCAAAAGTGATATGTGGAACACATCTTGAACTTTTGAGAGACTTGGCGGCATTTCCAAATGGTAAGCTACAACTCCAATTTGTTCTAGAATTTCGAGAGACCAGATATACCTGGGATTTAATTTACCCTTCTTACTGAATCTTATAACACCCTTCCATAGAGATACCTTCAAGGAAACATGTTCTCCTACATGAAATTCCAAATCTTTCCTTCGATTATCATCAAAGATCTTTTGTATACTTTGATCAACATTGATGTGGGTATGGATAATATTAACATTTTCCATTATTTTCTCAAAAAGTTCTGGGCCTACGAGTTTTCTTTCAACAACATCATCCCAAAAAATCCAGTGTGAAAAATCTCTTTCCATATAAAACTTCATATCGTTCCATATGAAAACTCGAATGTAAGATATTGTTATAGAAAAATTCTATCTGAGGTAAATATTTATACCACATACCTTGAAGTCAAGTGAGAAAGATCTCAACATGTCTTATAGGGTTTGAATAGTCCATTATGATTGTCCATCAGTTTGAGGGTGGTAGGCATTGCTCAAATGAAATTTAGTATCCAAGTCCTTCTAGAGAGTTTTCTATAATCTTTGTAACACCCCAAGATTTCATAGTGCGTTATTTCTTCAAAGTAATTCAATAACTTGCACTACACGCAACACCGAGTTCAAGCGAACCACGACTTACCAAACCTATCATTCAAAAGAGGTTATGAACAGTATTAACTATATTTTGAACTTTATATAATCCTTATAATTTTAGAATCCATATTATGAGTTTATTAGACATAATGTAAGAACAAATTAATTTTTTTCAAATAAAAGAAGTATTTTTTTCAAAAAATGCAATTTTAGCACCTTTTAATAACGAACATTTTTTAAATACAATATTTGAAACATTAATATATACAATTTTACAAAATAAACTTCCTATTTATAATCGAGACATAATAATTTAGTTTCAATAAATTTTTGGTATTTTTCTGATAACTTTCATATTTGGGTGACTAGTGAAAAATACTATATTTTAACTAAAAAGAACTTTTTAAATCAAAATAATTTATAGTGTTCAATTATTAATTTTAATAGTTTGGAAGTATAATCATATTATATTTGTACCATTTAATCCAATTTTGGTAATTGAACATAATTTCACATTTAAACTAGACATAAGCAAATGCCAATCTTTTGATAGTTATTATTTCATAAAAACATGCTTTTTGTTTTGACAACGGGATTTAATTTTAAATTAATTTCTCCCACTTATGTGTTTTGAATTTATAAAAATGGATTCCATATTTAGAATCAGGAGGTCCAAATTTTTTAAATATATAACTTTTATTTATATACATTTTGAATAATTACTTCGGTAAATATTTTATTTACCATGGTTAAAGGGTAAATATGGTAAATAAGGGTAAAAAAATAATATTATAAAATATTAAATTACCCTAAAACGTGTCCTAACCCTATTTGTTGATACATATCAGACCATGGTAATACTTGGGTTGATTTTGGGACCCCATCGAGCCACTTGTAAGTGAAAATGACACTTTATAATAATTAAGTTAAGATAAATACAAAAAATGACATAAGAATATATCTTTTAGTAAAAAAAATTTACATAGAGTTATATATGTTATATATTCCAATATAAAAATTCATTATAAATCAAAAAATATTTCCTACATAATGGTATTTTATTTATAATTTTTATACATTGAATAATTAAATTTATTTATGACACAATGATGATGTACTATTTTCATTATTAATGAAAGAATAAAATAAATGCTATTATAAATGTTAAACTAAATATAATTTGAAAGTTTTGATGCCATCCAAGAATTTTATAGGTTAATATGACATGTTAGGATTTATAAAATGAGTTTAGTTAGAACTAATAAGGTTTTTAGAACTATAACAAAAATCAGTTATTAAATAGTTTCAAAATTGACAAAAAGGAGTTTTTAAAAAAAATATTATATTATTAATTGATATAATATTCCTAAAAATATGAGGTTCGTCCAAAGGAATTATATGATGATAGGTATGTCATTAAAAAACCACTTGGGGTTATATTGGTAGTTTATAGTAATTTTATTAACAAAATAATATAAAAATACAAAGAGACGTGGTAATGTCAAACTATTTACTAAGAGTTAAATCAAAAATATAAAGTTAATATAGTGACGCCAACCCGTCTAAAACCTATTTTTTGAGTGGTTTGAAACCTATCTGCACCTTAACCTAGAAATAAATTGCTTTGGAGCCATTAGAAACTGAATATGAATTTATTATAAAGTAATATTTCTATCTTTTCCTAAGGTTCCCCTCACCCCTCTTATAAAAGGGAACTCCCCCTTCTCTCTAATTCATCCCTTAAAAGCCTTTTTTCTTGGTCAAAACCTACCCAATTATTCTCTCAATATCCCTCACATCAACCTAGAGGCCATATTTTGATCAGGAAGCCAACCTAAGGATCCATTTTGATCAAATCAAAAGGAAGAACCCGAAGAAGAGGTAATGTTTTCACCACCCTCTTTCAAGTTTCTTTCTTCTTCCACTTCTTCTTTATTTGTTATTCCCATTCTAAAATAATAAATACAGTATCTTCTATATACTGTGATGTTTTTTTAAATATTCTACAACCATATTCAGTATTCTATCCATCATTTTAATGACATGTCACTATACGTGCGTACGTACGGCTTACCGTCTCCACGTTGTGGTGTAATTGTTATTCAAAACATTATTATTTGGATGGGTATGATAATTATGTGTAATTAAAGTAAATAATAAATATAACATTATAATGATTCTGTATATATGATATACCATCCAATTATATATTATTTTAATAACAAAAGAATGATATTGTCGCTCGTGTGTACGTACGGACTACCGTCTCCATGAACGTGATAAGATCCATTCCCCATCGTATCCATTCAAGACTAATTCTCATTTGATGATTAAAATTAATGTTTAAAGACTTGATATTATTATTTATATGAATAAGATACAACCTATCCATAACAAACATGGCTTACTTAACAAATCATATAAAGGAAAACGAATCAGTTAACACCCGAAACAACGATAATACTAAGATATTATTCAAAAAGCAATGTTAAAAGATCATATATGATATCATATTAATGTAAATGATTAGTTTATAATTGAATAACAATTATATCACCATTATACAGGAGTTAAACCAACCCTCAACCAAGTAAAATTACAAGTTAAGGGTTAATTCCTCAATCTCATTATTATCAGATATTGTTTATGTGTCAGTATTTACTGGGACATTTTTATCATCCATGTACATTTTTCATAAAAATGATTTCAAAATGAATATTTTAAGGATTTTTGAAAGTTACTCTTTATCAAGATCATAATTTTAAACCTTTTAAAGATTTATCTTTCTAAATCTTTTTAATTAATTTCCATGTTTTCAAAATGATTTGAAGTATTTAATTATATGAACATGAATGTTTTGAAATTATAATTCTTTTAGAAAGTTTCAAAGTGGTATCAAACACTTTGATTCAAAAATATCTTTTAAATTACATCCTTTATAAATGTGTGACTTTTTAATGATTTCAAAAAAAGAGATATTTCTCTCAAATAGTTTTGATTTCATCTATGTCAACATCCTTTGATGGATTATAAGCTTATTTGAATTGGATTTATTATGATACAAAACTTCCATATTGTATTGATGGTTTTGTGATATGTTTGACTATGGATGTGTTATTTTTATACCATTCATGTTTTATGGAGAACGTATTGACATTTCGTATTCTATTTTTAATATGAATGTTTATGTTATGTTTAAACATATTCATATGATGAATGCATTGGACTTAGTATGTGATGGGTGGAGCCAGCTATAGCTCCTCGATTCATCGGTAGGTATCATGAGACAAACTAGTGTCTTGGCACAAGGCCTTGACAAAATCTTATTTGTTGTCTTTCCATAATGCTTTGACTATGTGGTTATGATAGTCTGGAATTATGCATTCCATCATTATGAAATTGGATATTTGATATTGTATGTGATTATTCGACTAGAATAATATCCATGTGAGTAAGTAAAATGCATTATTTTGATTTATATTTTCCATATTATAATGAATTTTATGTTGAAAAGGCTTTGTTTTATTTTTATACATTGCCTTAAATGTTTATACTTATTTTTGAAAGTTTCTGCTATATTGGTATCCTTACTGAGCATATGAGATCACCCCTTTCTATGTTTTATTTTTTCCAGGATGTGAAGAAGTATATTATGACTGACCTGCAGGGATAGTCAATGGGATCTCAGTGTTGTCTATGGAAACAATTTTGTTGTAGTTTTCCATTTTATGATGTAATGTAAACCTTATGAATGTATCTAGTGTTTTCAAGGCTACTAAAATAATCGGTATTTAGATATTTGATCCCTTGTGATCATGCCAATGATACGTAATAATGCACCGACTCTGGGTAACTGGGTCGGGGCATTATAGTTGGTATCAGAGGAAGTTTAGTACAAACCTTGGAAGCTAGATTTAAATAAACTCTGATTAGATCCCATAGCCCTAAGATATAATTTGAGTATTAGTATAGAAGAACTTCCAAGAATTTTGGTATTGTAGAGATTTTGTGTGTTTTCCGAGCAATACATCCCTGTCTGGATACGAGCAGGTAGAGGCAGCTCTGGCACAGATGTACCTAGGGGAAAACCTGAAAACACCGCATTGGGCTAGACTCGAGCGGGAACTGGTGCACGACAACAGGCCATGCTGCACTCTTGGTTACAACACTCCCGGAGAATATGCTTAGGATAATTCTCATTTTCTTTACAAACCATTATGAAGGGTTTATGAGTATATACATCCTCAAAGAAGACTTATTTATGATTATGGATTATGTCCATAAAATGTTTAATTTATGTTAAGTGTTTTACATGTTTGGTATTAGGTATTGGGATTCATAAAAAATCTAGTGTATGAAATTGTTTAGAAATGGTTCCCAGTAGAAGGAATGAAAACTCCAGTAATACGCATGATCCAAAGAGTAAGAATAATAATATCTTTCATGGTCTTAAGCCATAATTTAGAATGGAAATAGTCTCCCATGTATTATCATCATATAAAGAAATAGTATCATGTGTTGAGAAGATAAGTAATTAATTATCAGAGTCCTACGGCTTTGAAGGGAATCCATAGAAGAAAATGATGGTAGAGAGAAGGACAGATAAAGGGAATAAGGTAAAGAAGGATTTTCCCATATGTGATTACTATGGAAAGAATCACCTTGGAAAATTGTTGGGGGGAATGGGAGTATGTTATAAGTGTGGATACAAATGACACCACGTTCATGATTTCGAGGGTAATAAAAAGGTTTCAAATGTATAATGCTTCATCTACAAGGAGTTGGGACACTACGTGAATCAATGTTCAAATCATCAGAGTATTCCTCAAATGATGTTGTTGGATAATAATAATGTCATGATACTACGACATATGAAGAGGAATGACTAGTGTTCTTATGTTTTTATTAAATAATTATTTCATTTGAGTGTTGTACCAACTATGTATTGGTTATATGAATTATGGAGATAAATACGGATTGTACTGTAGTACTATTTCATTGAGGATTTGAGATTATATGGTACTATGAAAAGTGACTCAAAAGCAAGTTATTTTTTTTTTGAAAATAAATGGTTGAAGGAAAGGTAATCCTTAATATGGTCTTGATACTGAGGTAGTAATTTTGGAATAAGTGATGGTTTATTTGGATAAATTATATGGGATATTCTTGACTACCTTGGCACTGATTAATGGTTTGTTTCTTCCATAATTATTAGATTATTCAATGTTTTTGGATATAAGGAATATATCTAGTATTCAATAATGAATAAGGGGCCATGAATGTAATCAATAAAGATTAATGGTAATTAAGGGTGTTACCATATTTTAAAACAATACATGATAAAGGTATTCACATGTTATTACGTGGAAAAAAAAGGATCTACATTATATTTACCTTCCTTATAAATTTTGCACTGTGAGTTTAGACAGAAGTAATTTGGATAATTATAATGGTTGTAATGGATTATATTTGACATTTGATACTATTTTTAATGTTAAAACATTTCTGAAGATTATTTTTGGATTGTTATAAAAAGGACAACCTGGAGGTCGGGCGGCAACCCGTCGGGTCTGGCAAAGTCACGAGACTTGAACCTACAACTGGCCTACGTGATGTCCTGGTTTGTATAATGTAGTTTTTTAATAGTCTGACAAATGAATTATAAATTCCTTATTTTGGAACACTATACGATTAGAATAAATAGAATGTTTTTCAAATCTTTTGGAATGAAAGATGAACTTGCGGTAGGAATTAATTGAATGATGAAACTATACTTTTCAGGTATATATATTTGTTTTCTTATTCTATTCTTAAACTTTTGGGAAGGAATCATAAAACCAAAAGAAATTTACCCTAATACCTTATGTTTAATTGATGATATTTTAAATCATCATAGATTGATGGCTTTGAGGCCCTCAATTTTACAATTGTTTGTGATTGATGACCTCAATCACTCCCTATAAATATTTACGTTTTTACTCCAATTATGTGTCTCTAATTTCCACCAATGTTCTCCTAATCAAGATCATAATTTTGTGGTGACCTTTCATTTTTATTTCACTCTTGTTAAGACTAAATTTTATTAACCCAATTTCTGATGTGGGTTTTCCACAAAGGTGTTTTCTATTTTCAACCTTTTATTTTTGAAGAACAATTTCAAATTGTGAGGAAGAAATTTATTGAAGTAGGGGAGAATGTAACACCCTAAAATTTCATAGTACGTTATTTCTTCAATGTAATTCAACAACTTGCACTACACGCAACACCGAGTTCAAGCGAACCACAACTTACCAAACTAGTCGTTCAAAAGTAGTTATGAATAGTATTAACTGAATTTTGAACATTATATAATCCTTATAATTTTTGAATCCATATTATGAGTTTCTTAAACATAATTTAAGAACAAATTCATCTTTTTTCAGATAAAAAAAGTATTTTTTCAAAAAATGCATATTTACCGCCTTTTAATGGAGAACCTTATTCTAAATAGAATAATTGAAACATTTATATATCTAATTTGACAAAATAAACTTATTCTTTAGAATCGAGACATAAAAATTTATTTTCAATAATTGTTTTGTATTTTTGTGATATCTTTCATATTTGGGTGAATAGTGAAAAATATTATATTTTAACTTAAAACAACTTTTTTAATCAAAATAATTTATAGTGTTTAATTATTAATTTTAATAGTTTGGAAGTATAATTAGATTATATCTTTACCATTTAATCTAATTTTCTTAATTGAACATAATTTCACATTTAAACTGGGCATAAACAAGTGTCAATCTTTTGATAGTTATTATTTCTTAAAAACATGCTTTTTGTTTAGACAGTGGGAATTAATTTTAAATAAATTTATTCCACTTTTGTGTTTTGAATTTAGAAAAATGGATTCCATATTTATAATTAGGATGTCCAAATTTTTTAAATAGGTAACTTTTATTTTTATACATTTTGAGTAATTACTTCAGTAAATATTTTATTTACCATGGTTAAAGGGTAAATCGGGTAAATAACGGTAAAACAAATAATATTATAATAATATTAAATTACCCTAAAATGTGTCCTAAACCTATTGGTTGATACATATCTTACCATGGGAATATTTGGGTATATTTTTGAACCCCATGGAGCCACATGTATGTGAAAATGACACTTTATAATAATTAAGTTAAGATAAATACAAAAAATGACATAAGAATATATCTTTTAGTAAAACAATTTTTACATAGAGTTATATATGTTATCTCTTTGACTATAAATTTAAATTAGAAATATAAAAAGATTTCCTACATAATGGTATTTTATTTATAATTTTTAGACATTGAATAATTAATGTTATATATGACACAATTATGATACAGTATTTTCATTATTAATGAAAGAATCAAATAAATGGTATTATAAATGTTTAACTAAATATAATTTGAATGTTTTGATGACATAAACGAATTTTATAGTTTAATATTACATGTTCGGATTGATAAAATGAGTTTATTTAGAACTAATAATGATTTTAGGACTTTAACAAAAATCAATTATTAAATAGTGTCAAAATTGACATAAAGGATTTTTTAAAACAAATATTATATTATTAATTGATATAATATTCTTAAAAATATGAGTTTCAGACAAAGGACTTATATGATGATATTTATTTCATTAATGAACCACTTGGGATTCTATTGGAAGTTTATAGTAAGTTTATTAACCAAATAATATAAAAATACAAAGAGACATGGTAAATGTCAAACTAATTAACTAAGAGTTAAATCAAAAAGATAAAGTTAATATAGTGACCCAAACCTGTCTAAAACCTATAGCTTGAGAGTTTTTAGACCTATCCCCATCTTATCCTTGAAATAAATCACTTTGGAGCCATTTTAAATTGAAAATGAATTTATTATAAAATAATATTTCTAGCTTTTCCTAAGGTGCCCCTCACCCCTATTATAAAAGAGAACTCCCCCTTCTCTCTAATTCATACCTTCGAAGCCTTTTGGCTCGGCCAAACCCTACCCAGATATTCTCTAAACTTCCCTAAATTCATCCTAGAGGCCTTATTTTTATTAAAAATCTATCCTAAGGAGCTTTTTTTATCAAATCAAAAGGAAGAACCCGAAGAAGAGGAAATGTTTTCACCACCCTCTTCCGAGTTCCTTTCTTCTTCCACTTATTCTTTCTTTATTATTTCCATTCTAAAATTATAACTCCAGTATCTTATATATACTATTATGTTATTATAAATATGCTACAACCATATTCAGTATTCTATTCATCCTTTGAATGACATGTCACCATATGTGCGTACGTACGGCTTACCGTCTCCACATCGTGGTGTAATTGTTATTCCAAACATTATTATTTGGATGGGTATGATAATGATGCGTAATTATAGTAAATAACATATATAACATTATAATTATTCGGTATATATGATATACCATCCAATTATATATTATTTTAATATCAAAAGAATGATATTTTCGCTCATGCGTACGTACGGACTACAGTCTCCATGAACACAATAAGATTTATTCCTCGTCATATCCATTCAAGACTAATTCTCATTTGATGATTAAAAGTAATGTTTAAGGAATTTATATCATTTTGGATATGAATAAGATACAACCTATCCATAACAAACACGACTTATCTAATAAATCATATAAAGGAAAACGAATCAGTTAACACCCGAAACAATGATAATACTAAGATATTATTAACAAAGCAATGTTACAAGATCATATATGATATCATATTAATGTATATGATTCCTGTATAATTTAATAACAATTATTTCACCATTATAAATGAGTAAAACCAACCCTTAACCAAGGAAAAGTACAAGGGAAGGGTTAATTCCTCAATCTCATTATTATCCGAGATTCTTTATGTGTAAGTATTTACTGGGAAATTTTTATCATCCATGTCCATTTTTCATAAAAATCATTTCAAAACGAATATTTTAAGGATTTTTGAAAGTTACTCTTTATCAAGATCATAATTTTAAATTTTTTAAAGATTTATCATTCTATATGTTTTTAATTAATGTTCATGTTTTCAAAATGATTTTAAGGAATTATTTATATAGAAATGAATATTTTGAAATGATAATTCATTTAAAATGTTTCAAAGTGGTATGGGACACTTTGATTCAAAAATATCTTTTATATTAATTCCGTTATAAATTTGTGACTTTTCAATGATTTCATAAAAAGAGATATTTCTCTCAAATAGTTTTGATTTCATATATGTCAACATCTTTTGATGGATTTTAAGATTATTTGAAGTTGATTTATTATGATACAAAACTTCCATATTATATTGAAGGTTTTTTTATATGTTTTACTATGGATGTGTTATTTTTATACCATTCATGGTTTAGGGAGAAAGTATTGAAATTTTGTATGCTAGTTTTAATACGAATGTTTATGTTATGTTTAAAACTGTTCACATGAGGAATGCATTGGACTAAGTATGTGATGGGTGGAGCCCACTATAGCTCCTCGATGGATCAATAGGTCTCATGAGGCCAACTAGTTTCTTGGAACAATTCCTTGACAAAATCATATTTTAGTATTGGTACAAGTCCTTGACTATGTTGTTATGATATTCTGGCATTATGCATTCCATCATTATAAAAGTGGCTATTTGATATTGCATGTGATTATTAGACTAGTATAATATCCATGTGAGTAATTAAATGGAATTATTTTGATTTATATTTGCCATATTATAATTAATTTTATGTTGAAAAGTCTTTGTTTTAGTTTTATACATTTCCTTAAATGTTTGTTCTTATTTATGAAAGATTCTTCTATATTGTTATCCTTACTTAGCATCTGAGCTCACCCCTTTCTATGTTTTATTTTTTCCAGGATGTGAAGAAGTATATTATGACTAACATGCAGGGATAGTCTATGGGATCTCATTGTTCTTTATTTCAACAATGTTTTTGTAGTTTTCCATTTTATGATGTAATGTAAACCTTATGAATGTATCTAGTGTTTCCAATGCTACTAAACTAATCGGTATTTCGAGATTTTATTTGTTATGGTCATGCCAATGATATGTAATAATGCACCGACTCTGGGTAACTGGGGTGGGGGCATTACAATCTTGATGTAAAACGGGGATCATGATCAGAAACAATCAACAGGGGTACTCCATAATGTCTTATAACTTCATTAATATCTATTCTTGTAAAACGTTCAAGTGGTAAATCTTTACTTATAGAAATAAAATGTGTTGAAATGTTAAGATGATCAACAATGACCCGTATTCCACCATTCCTCCTAGGATTCGTTGGTATCCCCATGATAAAGTCCATCATAATTTCATCCCATTTCCACTCAGGTACGGGAAGAGGTTGTATGACTCCTCTAGGATGTTGTCTTCTATCCTTCACATGTTAACAAACCATAAAACATGACACATAATCAGAAATCTCCCTCTTCATGTTTTCCCACCAAAAATGTTCCTTCAAATATTTATACATCTTAGTGCTACCGGGGTGTATACCAAAATTGGATCTATAACCATCATCCAAAAATTCCCTTATTTAGATCGGGTATGTTTGGAACACAAAGTCTCTTCCCAAATTTTAAAATTCGATCAATGTATACTAAATCAATCTATCTATCATCATTCACATATTTAATTTTCTTTTGAGATGTCAAATCAGCAGTCTAAGAACATTTTATCCTTTCTAGTCAAGATGTTTTAGCAACCATTTGTTAAAGTATTGATGTTTCACCTTCCATGATTATTCACATATCCATTTTTACTAGATCTATAAACATAGGATATCTTTCAACTCTCATCTTGTTCAAAAATACATGATCTTTTCTGCTTAAATCATATACACCTTATTTTCATTCCTCGAGTGGTATTGTATAGTGCAATCAAAATTCATGGGTAGTTCAAGCCATATCCTCTGCCTCATGTTGAGTTTTTTTATGATAGAATATACTTCAAACTTTTTAGATCGGTATATATCTCACATTTTTCACCATAGAGATAGTGTCTCCATATCTTCAAAACAAATATTACTAATTATAACTCAATATCATGAGTGGGATAGTTTTGTTCATGAATTTTTAGTTTTCGTGATGCATAGACAGTAACTCTATCACTCTGTATAAGGACACAACCAAGTCATTTATTTGAAGCATCACTATAAATAACAAACCCATCATTACTCGATGGTAGAGTCAAGATAGGATCATTGAATAATCTTTTTTTAGTTCATCAAATCATTATTAACTCTCTTCCATCCAATCAAATTTAACCCCATTACGTGTAAGCTTTGTTAATGGGTTATCCCATCGGGTAAAATCTTGGACAAAACATCGATAATAACCTGCTAAACCAATAAAACTGCATACCCCAGTTATACTGATCAGTACTAGCCATTCATGTATTTCTCTAGTCACTGAGGGATTAACATAGATTCCATCGTTAGAGAAAATATGGCAAAGAAAAGAAATCTCATGAAGCTGGAATTCACACTTTCTAATCTTTTTATATAATTCATTTCTTCAAAGATTATTTAGAATAGTGCGCAAGTAATTTTCATGATATTGATATCTTTTGGATTAACCTAAGATATCATCAATAAATACCACAACAAATTCATCATGATATTATTTGAACACTTTATTCAATAGATCCTTGTAAACAGAGGGTGCAGTAGTCCATCCAAAAGGAATTACAGTAAACTCGTAATGCCCATACCTTGTATGAAATGACATCTTCGGAATATCTTCCATCTTCACACACAACTAATTATATCCATATCAAATTTCAATCTTTAAAAAATATTGATCTCCATGAAGTTAATAGAATAAATCATTAATGAGCGGTAGGGGATACTTGTTCTTTATTGTTATAGAATTGATCTCCCTATAGTCAATGCATAACATCATAGATCCATCTTTCTTCTTAACAAAAAGAAAAGGGGCTCCCCATATAGAAAAACTAGCGAGAATAAATCAATTATTACTCAATTCCTTTAGTTGTTTCTTTGGTTCCACTAATTCCACAGTGGCTATTCTATAAGGGGTCTTTGATATGTGCCTTGAACCAAAAATTAAATCAATGGAAAACTCAATTTCTCGTTCTGGTGGATGTCTAGGTTAATCCTCTGGAAACACATCAAAATATTCTTGCTCTATAGGTACGCCCTCTATTTGAACTTTCATTTCCTCAACCATAGTTATTTCAATCTCATCCTCCACAATAATTAAATTTAGTAGAGCTACTGGGGGTGGATCTAGATAAGAATCATATGGTGACATTTCTTCTCTAAAGATAAGGTACTCCTTATCATCATCAAAAATTGTGAGCTCCTTCTTCTTACAATAAATGTTCTAATCATGGTCTGAAATCCAATCCTTATCGAGGATTATATCAAATTCAATCATGTGTATGATGATGATATCAGCAGATAAAGAACATTTATATGCCCTAATGGGAACCGATTCACAAATCATTATTGCAATGATACTTCACTTAAGTGTTTTTACTGACAAAGACCTTGTTAAATAAAATTGGAAATATCTAATTTTCTTAGCAAACTAGGTAGATACGAAACAATGTGATGATCCATAATCAAATAATGTGTTGGATAAATTTGAGGCAACCATTAAATTACCTACCACCGTGTCATTTGGAGCTTCAACCTCAACAGTAGTGATCGCATAATATTTTCCTTTCTTCCTTGGCATTTTATAAGGTAAGTTTCCTTGGTGCTTAAGACATTCATTTTCATAATTCCCCATTTCTCTACAATTATAGCACTCAAAATTGACAGAATCTCTCTTTCTCTTGCAATCATGAGCTTGGTGGCCTTTTTCACAACACTTGTAACAGACTCCCATTCCTTTTAAGAAAGTATCGGGTTTTTTCTTCCCATATTAACTATAGCATAGAAATTCAACTATTCCCATCTTTCCCTTATTTCCATTTCTAGAGTGTTCAGAAGATATTAACTTCTCATGCTCTTCTTTAACATGATATGAATTTGATAATTTCTTTTCTATCTTGATAGGAAATGAGACAATATCAGCATATGATGAGAAGGATTGTGAGACTAATGCTCGACCGAGAAATAGTTTTAACCCTTCAAAGAATCGATCAATATTACTCCTTGGGTTATGTATATAATCTGTTGCATGCCTTTCAAACCTTATAAAGATAGACTCATACTTTTTGATATTCTCATCCACATTTTTCCTCAGAATCAAAAATCGTCTTTCTATATCTTCTCGATTGTCACGAGGAAAGTTCTTTTCTAAGAAAATATATTTAAACTCCCTCCATTCTATATTTTATCCTTCTTCATCTCCTTTGTGTTTTGAATTAATGACCACCATTGATCTGCATCTCTCGTGAGGTGATAAACTGCTAGGACAATTTTTCCCCTTCACTACTCCCCAAAGCATGATATATTTTCTCTATGTAACTAATCCATTCCTCAGGTACAAATGGATTTTTAGTACTATTGAATGTTAGAGGTGGTTACCTCATGAAGATGTCTAACATTGATCATCTGTGTTGTGGATAAGGGTTATCCATACGAGTAAGGTTATTATTCATAACCTGAGTGAGTTGTTCCAGTATGGTGATAAGCTGGTCAGCCCCAGTTGCATCACTAGCTCCACTATAATTATCTTGAGTAGGAGGGATATCCTTAAATGTATTACGTGTGTCGATATAGTTTCCATTCCTTCCACTGGGCTCCATTTCTAAACAATGGAATACACTAGATTAGTTTATAAATCTCAATACATAATTCCATACATATAAAACACTTAACAAAAAATTAATAGTTTTTTGATATAATCGATAATCATAAAAATGTTTTTTTGAGGATTTATATACACATAAATCAATCATAATTTCTTTTAAAGAAAATTTTAATTGTCCTAAGCATATCCCTTGAGAGTGTCATAACCAAGAGTTCAACAAGGCCTCTTGTCATGTACCAGGATACCTCAGGTCATGCTCAAAACTCCTTTTTAGAGTTTTCACACCTAGGTACATCTATTCAAGAGTCTCCTCTATCTACTCGTAAAAAGACAGGGATGTATTTCTTATAAAACTCAAAAAATCTCTATATTACCTAAATACTAGTAAGTTATTCTATACCAATCCTCAAATTCTATCTTAGTGAAATGTTCTCTAAAGAGATATTTTATAAATATATTTTCCATGGTTTGTATTGAACTTCCTCTAATAACAATTTTAATGCCCCGACCCCAGTTACCCAGAGTCGGTGCATTATTACATAACATCGACATGATACATGGAATCATGTCCCTAAAAACTGATCAGTTTAGTTTCCTTGGAAGTACTAGATACATACATAAGTTTTACATTACATCATGAAATAAAAAAAACACTATATCCCATTTGAGAACACTTATATCTCTTTCCCTATTACTATAGGTTAATTGAAATATACATCTTCATATCCTGGGAGAAATAAAACATATGAAAGGGGTGATCTTAGATACTTAGTAAGGATAACATTATAGCAGAAAAAATCCTAAATAAGGATAAACATTTAAGGAAACGTATAAAACTAAAACACTAGACAATTAAATATAAATATAATCATAATATGGAAAAGATAAATCAAGTAATTCCATTTACATATTCACATGGATATTCTACTAGCTGAATAATCACATGTAAAATCAATAGATAATTTCACAATGATAGATTGCATAATGTTGGACATCAAAACCACATAGTCAGGGCCTCATTCCAAGACTAAAAATAAGATTTTTTCATGGCCTTGTTCCAAGACACTAGTTTGTTTCATTATACCTCCTAATGCATCAAGGAGCTATAGTAGACTCCACCCATCATTTACTAAGTCCAATGCATTCCTCATATGAAAAGGATGAAACATAAGTTAAACAGTAATATAAAAACTATCATACAATATGTAAATACTTTAAAATTTAACCATGAATGGTATTAAAATAACACATCAACAGACAAACATATCAAAAAAACCTTCAATATAATATGTAATATTGTATCATAATAAATCAACTTCAAAGAAGTGTAAAATCCATCAAAGGATGTTGACATAGATAAAATCAAAACTATTTGAGAGAATTATCTCTTTCAACATTGAAATCATTTAAAAGTCATGTAATAATAAAATAAAACATTGATTTTGAAAACATTATTATAAGTTTATAAGGGAATATTTGAATGTGTCATAACAGTGGAAAATTGCCGCACTCGCCGTATAATATAAAAAACATTATTTCCTTAATTTTGTTCAAAAGGTCGTATAGGATCTTATTTGGAAAATATGGGAAATATTCCTCTATAAACATTTAATAAAAAATAAAACAAGGGTATAAATGACTTTAACCCATATTCTAAAAAATAGTAAAAAGGTTTTGAAATACATTTTTAAGAAACACGGATGTGGATGATAAAGATGTCCCAGTAGATACTCACGTATAAACAACCTCGGATAATGAATAGATTGTAGAATTAACCCTTACCTTGTACTTTTCCTTGATCAAGAATACCTTAAAATCATGTATAATATTTAAATAATTGTTATTAAATTATACCAGATCCACATACATAAATATTATATCATATATGATCTTCTAATATTGATTTGTTAATAATTTTTCAGTAATATCATTGTTTTGGGTGTTAACTGATTCATTTTCCGTTATATGCTTGGTTATGTAAGCCATGTTTATTAAGGATAAGATGTATTGTATTTATATACAGAATGATATTATGTTCTTAAACATTATTTTTAATCATAAAATGATAATTTTTTATGAATAGTTATGATGGGGAATGAATTCCATCACGTTCCAGGAGATGGTTATCTGTATGTACGCACGAGCGACAATAACATTATATTGATGGTGAAATTGTATGTAATTGGATGGTATATCATATATACAGAATCATTAACATGTTATATTTATAATTTAGATAATTTCTATTCATTATTATACCCATCCAAATATAGAAGTGTTTGAATAAAAAAATTACACCACGACATGGAGACAGTAATCTGTACGTACACACGTATGGTGACTTGTCATTCATAGGATGGATAGAGTAATGAATCTAGTTGTAAAATATTTATAATGACATAAAAGTTTGTATAAGGTACTGGAGTTATTATTTTGGTATGTTAACAATAAATAAATAGTATGTGGAAGAAGAAAAGAACTTTGAAAGAGGTGGTGAAATTATTACCTCTTCTTCGTGTGTTTCCTTTTGAGTTGAGAAAAAGTGATTCATAGGTTGTATTTATGATAAAAGTAAGGCATGTAAGTCAAAGTGAGGGTATTTGGGAGGATATTTGAGTAGGGTTTGGAGGAAATTAATTTCTTTTAATGTGTGATTTTGAGATAAGGGGAGGTACCCCATTATAAGAGAGGTGAGGGTCACTTTAGGAAAAGCTTGAAATGTTATTTTATTATACAGTCATATTCTATTTATAATGGCTTCAAAAGGATTTATTTCTAGTCTAAGGTTGTATGGGTTGAATAAATATCAACCAATAGGTTGTAGATACGTTTATGTAACCATATTAACCTTATCTTTTAGACTTAACTCATAGTAAAATAGTTTAACTTTTACCATGTATTCTTGTGTTATTATAATAAATGGTAAATAAAAATATTATAAAAAAACTAGAGAACCCAAGTGGTTAATTATTGATATATATAACCTTATCTAGGTCCTTTGGCTAAACCATTTATTTTAGGGAATATTATATCAATTAATAACATACTATTTGTTTTGACAACTCATTTATTTAAATTTTGACAATATTTGGTATTTTGTTTTTGTGAAAGTCATAAGAAGTTTATCACATTGAAAAATTATTATTTAATCGACCATAACATGTCATATTAACCTATGAAATTAGTTTAATTCCTCATAAGTCTCAATTTACATTTAGTTGGATATTTATAATATCAATTATTATAATCATTCCTTAATTTGGTAATTATATCATCTTCATTCTATCATAAATAAATTTAATTATTTAATGTTTAAAAATTATAAATAAAATACGAATATGTAGGAAATATATTTAGCTTTATAATGAATATTTATTGTCAATTTTATCTTATGTATAACCCTATATTAAAAATGGTTTATTTATTACTCTTTGAATTTGACACTTTTAACTCTTCTTTAAATAAAATAATAATAAATGTTATAATCTATTCCATGTGGACCAAAAGGATCATATTTTATTCCCAAGGTTTATTTTGGTCAAAAAAAATTATCTAATAGAATTAAGACATGTTTTAGGGTAATTATAATATATTTGCTTATGTTTAATTATCATGTTTAGTTTTACACATGGTAAATAAAAGTCAAATGTTACTCTTCAGAATAAATTATTTTTATCTTATTGAACCACATTTTACTTACTGGTGTCAATTATGTCTCTCATAGTTTTGATGTTCAATTCACAGAAGCGGTAAAATTATATTTTATGCAAATTTTTAAATGTGCCAATAAGGTAGGTAAGAGACATTAAAAAGTTGAATAAAATTTTATACATCTTATTTTATTATAAAATGACTTCAATGAATTACATTGAACTTATAGAGGTATTATATATCTATTTTCAATTAAAATAAAAATAATATAAATAATTATTTAAATAAAAAGTTTGTTTTAAATAATAATAAATTGTTTTTCACTATTAATCAAAAATTGAATGTTTTCAAAAAAATACCAAAAATTCACCCTAAGCTAATTTTGATATTTAAAATACAAAAATGAAGTCCATTATGAAAAATAAAATTTATAAAATTTCAAAAAGTGGGTATTACTTTTCATAATGGTTATTTTGATTGGTTGTGGTGTGCATGAACTCGAAGTTGCCTACATCGCACGCTATTGCATTATTCAAAGAGAAGCGTATTGTGGAAGAGTGGGGTGTTACATAGAATTTTGATAAAAAAAATTGGACAAGTATTTATGGAAATTATTTATGGAATATATTAAGTCAAAATTTGGGCATTATTATATAAATTTTTGAAACCATTTTGGTCTTGGAAAATATATAGAGATAGGATGAATGACTTTTCAATCTCTTATTGAGGTAATGATATGCTAATTGTTAGTCTTCATTCTTTTGGAAGAAAAATTCTTATTTTATTTTCATTTCTTGGAGAAATAGATCATGTATTAATTGAATAATATATATAAAAAAATGAAATTATACATATAGAATGATAACATGTCATTATAATTCATTATGTTCTCATTATAGATGGTAGTGGAATTCCCTAAATCTTGGAAAACGATAGTGAAAGAAAAAATTTATCAATGTACCTTATTTTATAATGATTCAAATGTTCGATTAACTCATAATAAATTTCAGGTTTTTTGGTCATTAACCTTATATGGATCTCCCACTTTTTTATGACCAATGATCTCTATCACACTATATTAATCCTTGAACATTATTATTCCCCTCTATATCTATGTTTTCATATCATAACAATGTTATCATATATCAAAAATTAGAAATTGTTTATTATGGATGGACTTCATACCCCCTCTTCTCTCATATCTAGAGGATTTTATATTCACCCTCATCACGATGTGGGATTTCCTGAAGGATACTTTCAAATTAAATACCCTTGATTACCATCATAAAGATTAAATTCTGAGGACACAATTAATTTTAGGGGGGAACAATATATCACACCATGATTTTACATTATGAACACCCTATTATATAGTGTGTTTGACAAGAAACATAAAGTGTAAAAGGGAATATAATAACCATATATATTATGTTATATTTATTTTTAAATAAATTCAATTTACTTGATATTTTGTAATGCATGAAACATAGAGATTGAACGAAACAAGATACTCTATTAAGATATTATTACTCATATATTAGCATTATAAAATAGTTATTAAATTAGTGAGCATGAATGGTACTAAATATATTATTAATACTATATTATTTAAAAAAAATGGATATTTATTCATTAGAGATAAAATTAGATCCATTTGAAAAAAAATACATTTTTTCTGAACAATTGTATTTATCTAAAAGCCTATTTATTCATGATTTCTATAAATAAATTATAAATAAATTTTATAACATATTCAAGATATATTTTTAAAGATATAAAAAATATAAATTTACATTTCAAAAACATATTAAAGTGAATTAATATGTTTTTCTAGAAATATTTTTTCTTAATGATTAGTAAAACAAACTTAATTTTAATTGAAAAATACAATTCTAAAATTATTTATAAAGTTTTATTAGATTTTTAATTAAATTTAAAATAAAATTAGTATAAATAAATATATCTTATTTTAATATATCTCATTTAAATAATTTTAACATTTAATTTTGATATAAAATTTTTGTAATATTTTGATCATTTTTCACTTTGAAAACCTGATTACTCGTTGCAGTTGGAAGAAAAATTAAAAATTGTATTTTTTCATATATAAGAATATAATTTTTAAAAATTGATTCCATGTTTTTATTTTTCAAAATTTTATTATCTATAGGTTAATATTAATTTTTTCTTATAATGATTAATAAAAATAGTAAAATTTATTTATCATGGTTAATGTAAAAGTTGATTTACCAGAGGGTTAAACTAAACATATTAGGATTAAACTGACCTAAAAACTTGTAAAAATATATATTATAGAAATATTTCAATATTATAATTTATAATTATCTATTATAATACATTTTTGTCTTTTTATAAATTTTTAAACAAGGGTACACCATTTTCCATTCAAAAATTGAAATTGTGCCACTAACCTCACAGAAAAAATGCCAACTACTATCCTCTATTATTCACACATTAAAACCATTTTTCTTTGAAAAATACTATCCAAATGAAATAAAAACATAAATAACCTCATAATTAGTGATTTTTTGGGTCATTAATGCATTATAGTAATACCTATTCTATAATCTTAAAGAGTTGGTCCAAGAATCGGTAAAAAAAATTCTATGTGTTTTTGTTTTATTTTTTTAACCCCCTTGAAATTTTTTTCTTTTATAATTATATAATAAAAAAAGTAATTAAATTATAATTATATGATTTTATTTTAATTTATTGACCTATATACATATCGTATTCCCTAAAATGTGAAAAGAGAACACCCCTTTTGTTTAAGGCCTACTACATCCACTCGAGCTAATTGGACACGTTTTCCATCAACACCTCTCATTGATTTGTATAATGCTGGATGTAAATTATATATATATATATATATGATATTTATAAAATATTTTTAGTTATTTTTAGTCACTATATAATATATTCTATTTTAATTTCCATTTCGAATGAGATACTATAACATCACTCTTGTGAATGGAAGACTACCGACTAACAAAGTGATGAGAGTTTTTTTCACTAACGCATTACATAGAAGGTAATAAGGATAATTTTAAAAATTAAATGTGATATAAATGAAATAATTATGATTTTGATGAAATATTTTTCATTATTAAATGATAATATATCATTTTAATTCATAAATTTCCCATCACTGAATTTTGATAACGTCGTTCGTGTACGTGTGGACTATCACATTTAGGAAGAAATGTGACACTATTTATCACTAGAACAAATGGATGATATATATATATATATATATTTATTTATTTAAATATTATTTTATTTAGTATATTATTATCTTTATGGTAAAATAAAATATTACATACCTACTTTCCATAATTATTATTCAAAAAATGGAAATTTTACTTATGCATTGGTACGACCTACCATCTCCATGATCATAACATACTTCATTTATCAAAACCATAATTTATGATGTGTATTAAAATTATAATTTTTGTATAATATGATAATAATTGTGTGACTATTATTCTAGATATTTTGGAATATTTATCTCTTAGAACAATATTAAACTTAAAGAAACCATTTCTGTTACATAAGTCTGATATTATTGAAACACTTGATGTAATGTTAATTTATTATTTAATTGTATATATCATGTTAATAAGTTAAATAAAATGAATAAAAAAACATAAAATTTTTCTTAATCATGTATATAATTATCGTATGTTTATTATTATGAAACATAAAAAATGTATGTGATGAGTTCAGACTCAAGGTATGGGTTTCTTATATCACTTTAACTTTTATGAGACAGACCCCATATTCACCAGTTATTTGTTTAATTTTGTGTAAATACTTTCCTTTAGGAATGTTATATAACAAATTAATAAATATTCATGGTATTTAATTTATTACTTAAATATATTTATTTTATGGGTCTAATTATTCAAAATTTACCAGTGTGGAAAGGGTTTATTTCAGAATCTCATCATTATTGAAGATTATTTTTGTTTAATTATCCTATGGAAAAATTAATTGACATTTATATCATAAAATTAATATAAATTTTTCTCCTATGTTTTTTAATGATCTATTTGATGAAATATTACCATTTTCCCTCTTTTTAAAACATAAAATTTTTAAGAATTATTTTTCATAAAATATATCTTTATTACTCTCTTTGGTCCAAAATCGATTTTCTTCACAAACAATGTCTTCTAAAAATGATATTAATTTTTTAATAATATCCAACAATTTAATAAAAAAAATATGTACCCATGGTTGACTTTCTATAAATTTGATTTAAATTATTATTTTTATTTTTTTCCAAAAAAATAACTTTTCTAACCTTTTACAGTGCAAATGGAATGTTCTTTTTAACTTATAAAACATTTTTGAAATTTCCCACCATCATGACCATCATTTAATTGAATATTAATTTTCTAGTTTATATGGTTCATTTTTAAGAAAACATTATCCCTGAAATACTAATAATATATTTTTTTAAAGTTATTTTCAATGAAATTAACATTGACATTATTTTATGAATTTCCAAGATTTAAAAAAAGAACAATTCTATGGGAAATGTTCTTTTCTTCATGTAATGAACAATGTGATCATTAAAAATTATTTTCAATTAAAAATACATCATTTTGTGTTACTTATGCATTAATGGTATTATACGCAAATGATACCATCATTTGTTATTTCTCTGGATGGTTTATTATTGGTTTGACAAGGGATGTACTACATTGATTCCATTTTCATTACCATATAAGGCTAATGATTATGATTATTTAATGGGAAAATATTTATATGTAGTATTTTTTTAAACACGAATTATTATGTGCATTATGTTTCATACCTTTTATATATATATAATATATTAGATATAGTAAGTGATGGGTGCTTCCCATTATAGTCCCTCAATGCATTATAAGGTCTCTTAAGACAAACTATACTGGGATTCGAATGAATTCGTACCCATTTATATAAATTTCTCAGAAAAAATTCATAATGTTATTATATATCTTGTCGCAAGGCATAAAATTTTTGTTTTAGACATCCAAAATTATGAATTCCATAATTATGATTTTATTTTTTGATTTACCATGTGATTATTCGATTAGTCAGAATATCCATGGTTACATTTTAGTCTTATGTGATTATTTATATTGAATTATTTGATCATAATTTATTCATAACATATTATACTCTTGTTATTGATAAAATGGAATGTTTATGTGTCATTTACCCTTCCATATTGATTATACCATATTTATTCATAGATTTTGTTATATTCTCACCATTACTGAGCATCCTAGTTCACCCGTTTCTTATGTTTTACTTTCCACATGATATGGGGAATTTTTTTGGTATTGATATTATGGGATACACTAGGGTGAATAAGGTAATTATCAAAAAATCATTGAGTATTTTATGTTTTAAAATGTAACATGGTTTTAAAATATTTCATTATTTTACCAATAATACTAAATTATTCAGTCCTTTTAGGTGTGATTTCTTATATCTTGCGAAAATATAATAATGGAGAAATTGGATTAGGGATATTGGGGATGATTTTTTTACAAATATATTCACATTGTTTCATATGAATATACTATTTTCCATGATAAAAGATAGGGGTATGTGTCTTTCTTCTCTAGTTGGTCCTCTTGAAGACTATTTCATAGTTTATGGAGATTGAGCATGGAGTGGTTTTAATCTTATTATAGAGTTTTTCCACCTTGGTTATGTATACATTTCCAACAATTATGTATTAATATTATTTTATGATTATCTCATTGTTACTATAATAGTATCTAAGATTATTTATTTATTGTTTTTTCAAATTTTTATTTTTGGGTTTGGTTATATGCCAAATTTATATATATTTCCATGGTTATATTTATTTTTTATTAATCATTTTATGGTTAAGATTTTTAATTAACCATGGAAAATAATTCTCTATTGTAAAATTATATTTAAACAATTTCCATTAATTTCCACACATAGGTGTATAGGGCATGTCAATAATGTTTATTAGTAACTCCAACTGGGACAAAAAAATTTCTTTTTATGGGGTAAATTATTACACTAATAAGTTTTTATTTAAACCTTTTAAATTAATTTCCATTGTTTTGTAACTAGGGAATCTATGTTACGGTTGATGGAAAAATTTTCCAAATCCATGAGAACTTATTACTGGACTAGTGGGAGAACATATTACAACATACTAAGGATTAAAATCCCATCAGTGGGAAGAATATAACACCCCAGTTTGAGGTATTTCGATATTTTACAGCTTATTTTATGTTACATAATGTTCGTGTTAATACATGGGAAATTTAATAAAGGTTTACATGAGTTTCGAAATCTTTTTGTGGTAAAACATTGGATAATGGTTAGTATAAACCATGCTCAAGTCTCTAAAAAAACATGTTAGGAGTTTGGAGGTTTCAATAAAGGTCAATATTTGGAATATATTTTGATCAAACCATATATAAAAGTATGAATTTTGGTATTTTTTGGGATGGATATGATTAAAATGGTTAGAAGACACTCTATTAAACTATGTAATGATAAATTAATTGTATAGAGATTGTAGTTTTTAACCCAAAACACATATAAAAACCCTGACATATAATCCCTACTCATAGTATCACAAACCATGGAAACCATATTGGATATTTTAAACTAAATTCAATATGTATGCACATTTTTTTATTCTTTTAATGTTGGAACATGGGAATTAAAGGTAAGGACTCTATTCATCCCATCTTTTCTACATAATCTCATTTTCTATTGAATAGATCCCAGGACGGAGGCTTTCATTCCAATATCTAAAATATTAGACAAATTTTAATGAAATATTATTATAATTATTCATTAGAAAAAAGAATATTGGTAGATATATATATTTTTTGGAGTTTTGTAATGCTGAATAATCCTAATGAAGGTAGTTCTCCATCTTTCTAGTTTTATTAGAATATGAAGGATCTTAGGTTATATTTTATAATTTTAATTTTATCTTCAATGGAAATATAATAATTAAGCAATACATTATTTTCTAATGTTGGGTGGTTATTGAAATATATGTTTTGGGTTTCACCCACAACTTGTTCAAAAAAATGATTAAATGGTTTCTTAAATCAATGCAGTCTTTTACATCTGTTATTGGCATAGATGAGTCACATAAGTTCATGTTCATGTGAGAATATTCATGGTTATAATTACCATTAAAAAATAAGGGTAACATGGGATGAATAAGAGCTAATGTAACTTATTTTAAAAAAATTAAACATGAAATGGATCATGGTTTGATGTACCACTATTAAATAGGGTCACCAAGTGAAAACATTGTGATATGATGACTTACCACTCTTCAGAATAGGTATTTCTATTAAATATGTGTGATTGTGTGCCCAAAAATGGGTATATAATACCAATTTTATATAACTAATTTCCTTATTAATATTAAAGAATCCCCCATAGTATTTTATAACATTTTTTGAAAATATGTTCATCTACTTTATTTAATATTGTAGAAACTGCATTTTCTAATTTTAATATCCCTTCTATATTTTTTATAATCCTATGATCTAAAATGTTTCTGATTATATTAGAATGTTGAAAAATTATTTGGGGGTTCTTATTGGGATTTATTTCTCACACTCTATATATTCACATTGGTGAATATTCATGTATTGTTTTTCAAGATACTTAAATTGAGGAAACTTTCTTACTAATCTAGCATCAGTTCATGATTCTATTATCATAGTTTGTGGAGATGGATATTTGAGTTATTTTCATTCAATTATATAGTGGTTCCATAAATTATCCCATGTCATTTTATTCTATATATTATTAGTATCCATGTTACATGGATCCACATTTACTCTGATATTAGTCTTTGACTCATTGTTTAAAATTTTTTTCATATTTTTTATTTTTCATTATTTTTCATGATTCATCATTGGAAATATATTTTTATTATTATTTATTTTGGATAATTCATGTGATTGTTTTCCGTGTGTGTTAAACAGGGAAATTCATTAAACCCTTATAACCTTTTTTATCCCAAGACATTAATTGTTAGATTTTGTTGTCCAAGGAATATTGCCTAATGTTAGTATAACCTCAAACACAATCTGAGACCATGGGTTGGACATGGATATTACATCACTGGTATGAATTTAAAATTTGTGAAAATAATATTTAAATAAATATTAATTTATGTGTTTAGTGAATATAATATTTATTTTTATTAATGAATAATATTTATTTGATTAAATATTTAATATTCAAAGGTTTAATAATTTATATGTGGGAGTGATGGTATGAGTTAATTTCCAAAACCGATTTGATATATGTCATTTATTATAATTTAATTAAATGATATTATATTTATTTAACAAATTATATATATATATATATATATAATTTCCCTTCCTAAGATAATAAAAGTAAAAAAAATATTACTATTTCACATAGGTAATTTCTTAGAAAAAATAATCAATAAAGTGATATTGCAAAAATTATATAATATTAATGTTATGTATAAAATTCCACTTCTATAATTTATTAAGAGAGACAGAGGAAGAAAGAGAGTTTTTTCACAATAAAGAACCTATCATGAGTTATCTCAACCATTATAGATGAAATCATATTCCCCCACTCTTAATAAAATATTAAGAATAAGGGAAGACATTTTTACAATAAACAAATAATTACTAAAAGCTATAGGATTCTCTATTCTAGCACAAAAAATATCAAAGAAAGTTTTTAGTGATTTTTGGAGGATATGTGAATACTAATTGGGGAATTATAGCTTGTATTCTACATTGTTTCAATGATAAAATGATTGAGTAATTAGAAATTTATCAAATTGAATTCCTATTTTTTGTTAAATAAAGTTTTAAATTAGTTATAAATTAATTTTAAAATATAATCTCTTAGAGATATTAGGTTTCATTTAATCATGATATATTGATTTATTAGTTGAAAAATTGGAAAGAAATCATCCACCCTCCCACAATGTCTAATTCACAATAGAACCATAATGTTTTAAAAAAAAATTATAATTTTATTTATATACTTTTTAATTTTATAATAAATTTCTTCTTTTTTATTGTTTTGAATTTATAATTTTTTTAATTCAACAATCAAGATAACATGTTTATGTAGTTTTTTACTAACAATAATAGGTCATCAATGAATTAATAATTTTTGAAGATCCAATATATTGGTACTAATAAAATTGTTGGTGGGATATTTAAACAAGTCATGTAATTGGAAGTTACACACTATGTACCCATGTTTACCCTCACAAAGAGAATGAAAAAAATATTAGTATACCATGTGGATAGGAACATTATGTAATCAAATTACTAGAGTTGACCTCTAGTGTGACATGAAATTTTAATAGGTATTACACATCATGTAATCCTTAAAAGGTTTTGAGTATATAGAAATTGTCTCTAGCTATGTGGACAATTATTTGGTTACATTACACATAATGTATTCACCACTACAAAAATTTATGTTTCAAGATATGGATTATATGGAATTTATCTACTCAAAAAATAACTAAAACATAAGATAAACCACTCAAGGTATACATTGAGACAATGGGTGTTTTAAGTGGGTCTACACATGGGATAATTTATGTAGCACACAATCATTACTACTTGTAACTAGCTGTACACACCTTCTGATTGGTGTCACTCAAAACTAGGGAGACACTAAATATTTTCTTTCATTCTGTGTGGATATAAATACTAAATAACTATTATAATATTTAATTTTATAACTATACAATTTTCCATGGCTTGCACACATGCACTGTACATCTTGGGAATTTCCAACATCACATTCCATTTATATTTTTAGAGTTTTATGTGGTCATTCATGATGCATAGAACATGTAGCTTAAAACATGGAACTAAAAACCATGTATATCTCTCCATTTTTTGTTTTCATAAATTCCTTGTAAGTGGAAAACACATTATAGATGCTATACATTGTGTGAGACACATGACATGCAAAGTGATAATAATAAAGTGTATGAAACAAAATCTAAAATTGGATTTAATATTACATAGAATTTACAAGACATGTTCCTTCTATTGTACACATCATATAATTATTAAATTATAGTACTTTATTTATTTTGAGATAGAACATAAATTCCATGTGGCCACATTTGAATTATCCATGTGCTAAATTTTTTGAAATTATTGTCTACTTTTTTTAAAATACTATGGGATAGGAATATCATCATATATCAAGGACTACCTAGATAATATATTTATATAAAGATTTATCTAATTAACCAGTTTTTTAATTTATTAATTCGAATATATTTATTAAAATTATAATGAATTTTATTGAATTCTTGTAACTCTAAATTCATAATCATAGATTGTTATAATTGTTCATAAGTTCAACAAAAAATTTTATATCATAGTATTATTTAATTTAATTCTCTATTGTATTGTTTTATGTGAACATTTATTATAAAATTAAATAATATGATTTATCTACCATTACAACCTCTAGTTTTTTAGGGGCTCATGTGTCTATAGTTTATTTTATATAACCCTAAACCCCTGTTAATTATCACTATTATTTGACTAATAATTTAAAAATGATAAAGATCATTCTAAGGGGAGACTATATATGATTTGAGGGAAGGTGAATCCATCCAAGGATATTCATAGGGGAATGGGGTTTTACTATATCATGATCCAATCAAGGGATCTAAAATTTATTTCTTTTATGGTCTCTATTAGTTTATATCTAGTTGATAGTATTACTAGTAATTAATTGCTCATGATCATATCAAAAATTTATTCTATTTTTCAAACAAAAAATTATTTATTATTTATTTTAAATATAATCTATTTATAATATTATATGTTATCACATAATGTAGATATATTTAAAATCATGTCATGATGATGTTAAACTAAATAGATTAAATAGATTTATGGTGAGTAAGACGAATAGCATGTAAAAAATGTATAAAAAATGTTATGTTTAAAGATTCATCTAATAGAACTTCAAAAACGAGACATATACTAATGGAGGATAAATAGAATAAGACTATGTGATAATTTTGGGGAAATAAGTTCCTTTGGAATAAGAACATTTTATCGACAATTAATCAATTATGAGTGTCGTGAAATTTAATTATTGTGTATTATAATTTAATTTATACAACTTGGGGGTTAGATATATCTTTTGGTTCTCACATTAGTATCCAAATTCAGAATCATTTTAGATTGAAGAAGATTACAAAAGGTGAATCATATCATGAATCTACAAATGTTATAATACTAGATATGTTGGCAATATGATACTAAAAGTTCATAGTGTAAATTGCATTGGATTTATTTTTAATAAATTATAGTGATGTGAATAGAATAAACTAAATCATTATTTCTATGTAATATTTTGACATTGATGTTTTTCTTCATGTTCGTAAATAAAAATTATAGTTTTTTGATATAATATATTATGGTATGAAACATTTGAATATCGGTAATTAAATACTAGAATTTAAAAATAAATTTATATCAGTAGTTGAAGAATCAAGTTCACATGACTCATGTAATATCTATTTGTGTCATCATAGGCATGGTGATGTAAATAAGAATAATTGGACAAAATTATACCATGATTGATATTTTTATTAATTGGAACTAAAATCCTTGCGTATTTGGAACTATTTTATTCAAAAAAAATCATCCAAAAGACCATTTATTATAAAAGATGAATGGTCCATAGATATTCTATAATTAGTTTATATAAATATATGTTAACTTTTTTTAATTAAAATATATTGGTTGATAATATTACTTCAAAACTTTTATAGATTACATTAATAAATGTAGTTAAATATTATTAATGACATTTATGTCAAATTCCATTGATAAATTTAAGTAATATAACAATTAAATATAGAATTATATTTGAGAGAAGTGAAATAAAATATACCCAAATCAAGTTGGGGATAATCATAATAAATAATTTATTAATTATCTTCAAGATTTTAAGACATTATCCCTTCTAAATCTCCCTTGTACTACATTATGGAAGGGTGTTAGTTAAAATCAAACCCATGAATTATTTCATATGGTTAAAATGATGAAGTGTAATTAATGTATTCAATTAATATTTTTTGGATTTCTAATATATTTAGAAATACTCACACTAAATTAAGATCCATGTAATGTATAATTTAAAATCCAATATGAGTTATTCTATAGGAAGAAATATTTTTTGTCTCCATTTCATGTGCGGAAAAGAAAAATAATTTGTTAAGAATTATTCTAGAATCAATCTTGCATCTCAACACACTATGTGTATCTTTATAGGATTACCAAATGAAATAAATGGATATTTTATATATCATATGTTTGGTAAAAAGGTATATGTAAGAATACATGACATGTTTATTAAAGTAGTTGGCATATCCAAAAAATATATTTGGATAAAAATATACATCGATGAAATTAATGATCAAGATACATAATATTTGAAAAATGAACTAATTATCCTCATGAATATTTAAAAATATGTTCTAGAAAAAAATAACTATATAGGAGTAGTAGAAAGATTAGGGAATAAGGGAGATATGGTTTTCTAGTTATTGAGGAATTTTTCCCAATATTAGCTGAAAATAATGATCAAATGTCCATCAAGTAAGTATCAAATGACATGTAATTTTAGAAATGAAATGGTTAACTGAATTATAAAAATGATTCCATGGTCTATGTCCAAGTTTAAGTATAGATAGATACTCAAGTAGATTCAATACACTATTGGGTGAAATTGAGAATTATTGAAGAAACTAGAAATGGATGTTAATGTTAGTAGCTATAAAGCCTGATTCAATGATTAAATATTGTGGAGATGTTAGGGAATAGAATATAAATAAACTATTTAACCATCCCATAATCTAATTTTTTTTAGAAATATAGTTTCCATAAAATCATTCCATTTTTTTTATTTTGAACACTGATATCAAGACCACCTTCTATAATGGAATCCTTTTGGAAGATGTCTACACAACACAACCAGATGTGTTTGTGAAACCAATAGATTCCAATTATGTGTGAAATTTACAGTGATATGGTTATGTGATCAAGGAAAAATATCTAAAAATGTCTATTTTTATGAATTCTTATGATAATTTGATTTTATAAAGAATAAATATGTGCCATGTGTCTATAAACGATTTTATCAAAGTGTAGTACTTTTCCTAGTTGTATATTTTTTTGATAGTTTACTAATTGGAAATGAGATATGAATATTATATTAAATTAATACATCATTTAAAAAATACACCATCAAGAAACACATTGGTAAAACCACCAATATTTTTAGGATCATGATTAATTGAGATAGATATAATCATTTTACTGGACCATGTCAATGAAAACATTATTTACATGGTATTGAAGAGTTTAAATATTGAACATTCCAAAATATTATTATCTCTAATATCATGGAATAAAAATATATAAGAAAATTTTTCCTCAGACACCAAGGGAACAATAAAAAGAGAGTATAATACCATAATATTATGTTTTTTATATGTCACATATTTCATGGTATGTACCATACTAAATAATTCATATGTATTTAGAATGATAAAAATATATCAAGATAAGCATGGAGAGAACATTTGGTTTTCTAAAAAAAATCCAATTATACCATAGGAAAACAAATTTAGATTTAGATTTTTTAGATGAGATGGGGAACTAGTTTTGATGGGATACAAATATGATACCTCCAGAAGATATTAGAATAATCTATCATTATAAATGAGACATATTCTTTTCCATAATTATGGTTTTGTTAGTTGGAATAGTTCTGAGTAGCTATTGTTAAATTATTACATAGTAATGTGTAATTATATTACAATATATGAGATATCTAAATAAGTTTTTTTTATAAAAAACACCATCATTGATATTGGTATTAAAACTAGTAGTTAATATAGTATTACATTAAAAAAATTTAATACTTCAATTGTGGTTATAGAAAATCAATACTTAAATTATAAAAATATGATCTTTATAAAACATATGTTTCATCACATGAGGGAGTTTTCTCAACGGGATAAATTCACAGAAAGTAGAGTATCCATAAATTAGAGTATGTATAGACCATTTACTAGATCACTATCATAGTAGAAACTTTAATTTCATATGAGAGATGATAGACTAATATTGTTAGTAGATGCATCATGTGGATGTTAGAGTCTTTAATATTTAGCTCCACAAAATGAAAATAATTTTTTTACATTCAATTACAAAAAAATTAATGAATATATTATAAAATAAAATATTTTTCGTATATATAACTCTAACTTGATAACTTATTTAGATTATGTGTCACATTGTAACTTTATGATAGTTCTTCGCAATAATTAAAATCTATAAATTCATTGCCAATTTTCTAAATCATATGTCCTATTATTTTGATATCGTATATTTTATGTGACATAGATGTTGTATGACTATCAGAAGATGTGGGCTGATAAATAATTTGAACTTCCTCTCATTTTTTCACTTTCTAATTTCATGATTAGAGGTTATTTATATTGAAATGAAAATAGGAATTTCACTTTTTATGTTAAATTGGATATTCCATTTTATAAATGTGTGTTTTTCATTATACATGAGATTATAATTAATATATATGATAAATCATAAACAAGATTGTATTGATGAAAATAATAAAGAAAGTTTATAATGCTGAGGTATAGAATATTAAGTGCATCATTTTTCATAGAGAATTTGTTGAATAATTCATGAAACGATTTGTCCAATCAATGTTATTGTAGGATGATATCTATTAATATTTCAGTTACATAGAAAAACATGATTAAATATAATGTCAAAAATTTTAAATAATGAGTTAGTTTTGAAATTCAAAGAATTAGAAATCATTAAAATAGGGTGATGAAATAGATATGCTTCATTCTTAGTGAATATTAGTAGAGAAATGGATTATATGAAATATAATAATTTAGAGTAAGTTTTTTTTGCGACATTTACTTCATTCTATAGAGGTTCCATCATGTGTTGTGAGATTTTGATCATGGATAAAAGGTAATTTCATCCAATGCGACTAATACGGAGTCACTGAGGGTCACACTCTAAGTATACCAAAAATATCACTAAATTATATTAAATTGAATGTTATGAATAAAAATTATTCTTGACATATGGAATAATAATTATTCATGTATTATTGATAGCATAAATGAAATCTTGATATATCTGAGTATAGAATATGTGAGTTCAATTTCTTCAATAGTTCATAATTTTAAATTCAATATATATATAATTATTTATTCTTCTATTTGTTTAATATAATAATATATATTTTTATTTATTTATTTGAATATTAAAATAAATATTTTTTCTAAAAAAATTCCAAATTATTTATATATCAAATAATACTGAATTGATTAACTTTATTATAATTCAAAGTCAAAGTAAATTCCATGGAGGAGTGATGGGTTTATTTACAAACCTGAAATAATTGATATTTTTTATTTAGTATAATTTAAATAAAACGTACATTATTTATTTTACAAATGGTTTTTAAATAATATCACACCATGGGATTTAATAACATTAATATTTTTACTACTAGACATAGTGAATTATAAATAACAATGATCGATAAATTTCTAAAAGGTAAATTATTTAATATTATGAAAAGATATAAATTCAAAATTATATCTTTAATGAGATATAGAGTGGTTATTCACCATAATGAACCTCTTTGGAATTTTTCCAATCGCTAGAGAGAGAATCATTGTCCCTCCCAACCAAGAATATTTGTAGAACTATATAACTTTTTTCACAATGAATAATGAATGACATGGTGCTCAAATTTCACAATTATAGATCCCAAAATACTAAAAATTTCAATTAGTGTTTTTTGGATATTTTATGTATTAAACTAGGGGAATTGTTTCCTGTATTTTCTAAAAAAATGACGAAACAATAAGAGGGGTGTAAAAAATGATCAAAATGAATTCTAGGTTTGAGGTAATTCATGATTTTTGTTACTTTTAAATTAACTATTGACTTTCCAATATAAGATATTTTATATATACATTGGTCATGATCATTTGATTTATAAATTGAAACTATTTATTAAAAATCATTGAGCACCCACCCATAACTTTTGGTATACCATTTATCATTGCATTTTCTATTTATAGTCTTTGTTTCATCGCATGATTTATCTTATCTCACTATATCTATATTAATACAAGATGATCCTTGTTCTATAATAATGGAATAGAATAACAAAATTCTTTCAATTTCATTCCTTATAAACTGAATCTCATATAAAAGCCTTAGAATTTATATATCTTAATAGGGCTTGTATTATGTCTACTTTTTTAAAATATTTATTATATATAAATATACAGAAAAATAAAAACACCATTCATTAAAATATTTATATTTGAAATAATATTAATCTCAAATAAGAATATATAATAGTCCTTATAATCAAACAATATTTATAGGTCTCCTGTTACACAGTAGTGTAATAACCAAGTCATTATCAAAGAAGCATTATATGGATGCCCACTATTTTATTTATATATTTATTTGTTTTTAATTATATAAAAAATGGTGTGGTGGTGTGGTTTTAATGAATAAATATAGATAAATAAAATAAAAAATATTCATATGTAATCATTAAACTTGGATAGCCCTAGGTTAAGCTGAAATGGATCTATAATTTCAATATTTGGTTTCTATAGATTCATTGATGATCCAATCAACATCATTCATGGATCACCAACCTGAATATATATTTCCATGTGTATTCACCTTTTTGAAATATCCTAGGTACAACATGTACAACCTCAATCATAGTCTTATGTAAGGAATATGTCCTATTCATAGACATACAAATACTCTTCACCTAATACCCGTATACTTTGTTCATTAATAAACTTTATCAAAACTATTTTTGATTGATTTTTTCAAGGAATTAGAGGAATAATGAATGAGATAATATTGGAATTTATCCCTAGGATATACTATAGGACTGATATAAATTTACATAAAATTCCCCCATAAACCCACCAAAACATCTAAAATAAATGATAAACATAAAATAATTAAATTTTGGGGGAATTTTAATTATATTTAATCCTATTATAGGAACTAAAATTAGATTATAAATCAAACACCATAGAGTTTAAAAGAAGGAAAATAGATAATAAAATAAATGGTTGAATAAGAAGTCTATAATATTAGATTAATAATACTAAAATATAAAACATTGAACCTATACTGATCTCATCTAGGATAAAATATACTTACATGGGTGATTGTGGTTTATTTTCTATAGAAGATAGGAACCCCTCAATGATCAAGGATAGATACCACATATCTTTTTGGTTAATAGTATGGTTCCATATTTGGGGATTAAAAGGCCTTCTCCTAGATTGTTTTTATTCCTCCATAATATTTATCCCCTATAATTAATGGATTAAGGGTAAATGGAAAGATAAATTTTTTATTAATGTATTTAGAAGAAAAAAGTGTTTTTAAAATGTTACACGTTTTAGTCCTTGCTTGTATATGGCCATATTGATTCATATGGGATTGAAATATTTAATTGATATCAAGTGGATAAATTTTATAAGAGGGTATTAACGTTATATTTTATGCATAATTTATTAGGAATTGGATCTTGAGAGTTCATTTAACTTTAGTGGGATGTTATAATTAGGTTGTTAGTGTATGATGTAAACCAATATAGATTACATTATAGATTGACATATTATTGGGTGGTGGACCTACATTCCAAATAATGGAGAATAAAAAAGAAGATTATATAGATATGTCAACATATTGTGCATGGTGGCCAAATTTTCCATTTGATATTTAGATAACATCCTTGTGAACCTTGAGAAAATATTGAGGAGTGTATAAAATGTGATGGTTTACTAGGAGTTTCTGGTGGGGAATTTGTATAACCTAGATGTCCTCCAAAATGTGGTGTTGGTGTTGTGATTCATTGTTGAGGGTTTCCATGAGATAACAATTTCACATCTACTTCCTACTTGAGCCTCTTCGTGGTATTGTGTTTATTTGAAAATTTAAGCTACGAAAAAAACATTACTCCAATGTATAAAAATTGAAATCATTGTTTTTCCATTGAATCCATTATGAAAATAATAAAAATATGATTATAATAAATTCATATATAGTTTGTTCTGATATTAATATAAATAATCATACTATAATATGAAAATAAATTTATTCAAAGTATTATAATATAGAATATATAAAATATATAAAAACTTATATGTCAAAAATACTAAATAAATTAAATTATTAATTATTATATTTGAGTCCTCATAGACATATTCACTTTTTTCATTCCTGAAGACTAGATCATGAAAACTTTATGACACTAGGTTAATCATTCCTAACTATTTTCTTGTATTTATTTCCACAAGGAAATTAATATATAATTTTTTTAATGGATTATTAAACTCTATTCATCCACTATATACAATTGAAATCATCATGTGTTCTAAATGATAAAATTAAATTATCCATCCTATTAGTTGAGTTAATTTTCCCAAACATTCCATCACAATTTTCTTTTTTATAGACTCACATTTTTTATTTATAGAAGAATATTTTTCCTTTTCTATTCGACTCTCTCTTTAGATTTTTAATCATTTAAATAAATATTAATATATTTACCCATTTAATCATAGTATTCATTTCTCTCAATATACCCACCTCTTCAGTGTATCTTACCTTTTTTCTAAAGTTAATAATTTTCATTAATTGTGCAACACCCCAAGCTTCTACGGTATGCTTCTCTTTGAATAATTCAATAGCGTGTGTTGTACGCAACATCGAGTTCTAACACACCACAACCAATCAAACTAGCCGCTATGAATAGTAATACCCACTTTTTGAAATTTATAAATTTTATTTTTCAAAATGGACTTCATTTTTGGATTCAGAATACTAAAATTAGCCTAGGGTGAATTTTTGGTATTTTTCTGAAAAACCTCATTTTTTGATAAATAGTGAAACCACTAAGTGGTAGTTAAAAAACTGAATTTTTCATAAAACTTAATTTTACCGCTTCTGTGAGTGGAATTTCAAAAATCCGAGAGACACGGTTAATATAACGGAGTAAAATGTGGTTCAATGAGATGAAAATAATTTTTGGTGAATAGTAACTTTTTACTTTTATTTACCACGATTAAAAGTAAATAGGGTAATTAAGGGTAAAAATGATATTAATATTACCCTAACACATGTACTAATTCTATTGGACAAATGTATCTCGACCAAAAACAACCTTAGGAATAAAATATTATCATTTAGGTCCACTTGGATTAGATTAGGACATTTATTATTATTTAATTCAAAGAAGAGTTAAAAGAGTTAAAATCAAAGTTTATTTACTAAACCATTTTTAATATAGAGTTAAACATAATATAAATTCGATTATAAATATTCATTAAAAATATAAAAATATTTTCTACATAATGATATTTTATTTATAATTTTTAGACATTAGATAATTTAATTTATTTATGACACAATGATGATGCAGTAATTACCATAATAGTGAAAAATTAAAATAATTGATATTATAAATACCAAAATAAATATAATTTGAGACATTTTATGAATTAAACTAATTTTATAGGTTAATATGACATGTTAGGAATGATTTAATTAACTTTTTCCTAAGTAGTCATTTTGTTATGATTTTCACAAAAATCAATTTTCCAAATAGTGTCAAAATTGACATAAAAGAGTTTTTAAAATAAATATTATATTATTAATTGATATTCAATTTTTAAAAATCTAAGGTTCTGAAAAGATACTTATATCATGATAGGTGTATCATTAATGGACCACTTTGGGGTCTCTTGGAGGTATATAGTAAGTTTATTAACTATATAATATAAAAATACAAAGTGACATGGTAAGTGTCAAACTAATTAACTAAGAGTTAAAACTAAAAGATAAGGTTAATATAATGACCCAAACCTGTCTAAATTCTATTGGTTGAGTGGTTTTCGACCCATCCCCACCTTAAACTTTAAATAATCCACTTTGGAGCCATTATAAACTGAACATTAATTTATTATAAAATAATATTTCTAGCTTTTCCAAAGGTGCCCCTCACCCCTCTTATAAACGGGCACTCCCCCTTCTCATTAATTCACACCATAAAAGCCTTTTTTTTCGGCCAAACCCTGCCCAAATACTCTCTCAAATTCCCTCACTACAACCTAGAGGCCTTAGTTTGATCATAAAGCCATCCTAAGGAGCTTTTTTGATCAAATCAAAAGGAAGAACCCGAAGAAGAGGTAATGTTTTCACCACCCTTTTTCAAATTCATTTCTTCTTCAACTTCTTCTTTCTTTGTTATTCCCATTATAAAATAATTAATCCATTATCTCCTATATACTGTAATATTATTATAAATATGGTACAACCATATTCAGTATTCTATCCATCCTTTGAATGACATGTCACCATACGTGCGTACGTACGGCTTACCGTCTCCACGTTGTGGTGTAATTGTTATTCAATATATTATTATTTGTATGGGTGTAATAATGATTTGTAATTCATGTAAATAAGAAATATAACATGACAATGATTCTTTATATATGAAATACCATCCAATTATATATTATTTTAATATCAAAAGAATGATATTGTCGCTCGTGCGTACGTACGGACTACCGTCTCCACGAACGCGATGAGATTCATTCTCCATCGTATCCATTCAAGTATAATTATCATTTGACGATTTAAAAATAATGTTTAAGGACTTGATATCATTCTGTATATGAATAAGATACATCCTATCCATGAAAAAACATGGCTTACGTAACAAAACATATAAAAGAAAACAAGTAAGTTAACACCCGAAAGGACGATAATACTAAGATATTATTAACAAAGAAATGTTAAAAGATCATATATGATAACATAATAATGTATATGATTATTTTATAATTTAATAACAATTATTTCACCATTATACAGGAGGTTAACCTACCCCTAACCAAGGAAAAGTACAAGGTAAGGGTTTATTTTCCAATCTCTTCATTATCCGAGGTTGTTTATACGTAATAATCTAATAAGTCTTCTTTATCATCCACATTCATGTTTCTTAAAAATTTATTTCAAAACATTTTTTTTAATATTTACTATAATATGGGTTAAATTCATTTATACCCTTGTTGACTTTTATAAGTGGTTTATAAAGGAATCTTTCCGTCGTTTTCCAAACAAGGTCCTTTTTAACCTTTTCGACAGAATTAAGGTAAGAATGTTTTTTTTAACTTATACGGTGGGTGCGGCTATTTTCCGCCGTTATAAAATCTTCGAATCTTCCCTTAAAAGATTATATAAATATTTTCAAATAAAATGTTTTATTTTATAGATATATGACTCTTAAATTATTTCAAAATAGAAATAGATATTTCTCTAAAAAGATTTTTGATTTCATCTATGTCAACATCCTTTGATGGATTTTAAGCTTATTTGAAGTTGATTTATTATGATACAAAGCTTTTATATTGTATTGAAGGTTTTTTGATATGTTTTACTGTGTATGTGTTATTTTTATACCATTCATGGTTTTTAGATGAAGTATTTAAATTTGGTATGCAATTTTTAATACGAATGTTTATGTTATGTTTAAACCTTTTCATATGGGAATGCATTGGACTTAATATGTGACGGGTGGAGCTCGCTATATATCTTCGATGCATCGGTAGGTCTCATGAGACAAACTAGTGTCTTGGCACAAGGCCTTGGAAAAATCTTATTTGTAGTCTTGGAATGAGGACTTGGCTATGTGGTTATGATAGTCTGACATTATGCATTCCATCATTATGAAAGTGGTTATTGATATTGCATGTGATTATTAGATTAGCAGAATATCCATGTGAATAAGTAAATGGCATTATTTCATTTTATTTTTTTCTATACTATGTTGAAGTTCAAGTTTAAAAGGATTTTGTTTTAGTTATACATTGACTTAAATGTTAATTCTTATTTATGAAAGTTTCCGCTATATTTTTATCCTTACTGGGAATTTGAGCTCACCCCTTTTCTATGTTTTATTTTTCCCAGGATGTGAAGAAGTAAATTATGAATGACCTGCAGGGATATTATGAGGGGATAAGAGTGTGGACTATAGAGACTATGTTGTTTTAGTTTTCATTTTTATGATATAATGTAAAACTTTAGGAATATATCTAGTGTTTCCAAGGCTACTAAACTAATCGGTATTTCGAGATTTGATATTTCTTATGATCATGAAAATGTTATATAATAATGCACCAACTCTGGGTAACTGGGTTCGGGGCATTACAGTTGGTATCAGAGGAATTTTAGTACAAACCTTGGAAGCTAGATTTAGATAAACTCTGATTAGAGCACATAGACCTAAGATGTACTTTGAGGATTAGTATAGAATAACTTCCTAGAATTTTGGTATTGTAGAGATTTTGTGAGTTTTCCGAGAAATACATCCCTGTTTTGATACGATCAGGTAGAGGCGGCTCTGGCACAGATGTACCTAGGGGTAAAACCCGAAAACACCATTTTGAGCTGGACTCGAACGGGAACTGGTGCACGACAACGGGCCTTGCTGCACTCTTGGTTACGACACTCCCAGGGGATATGCTTAGGATAACTTTCATTTTCTTTAAAAATCATTATGAAGGGTTTATGAGTATATAATTCCTCAAAGAAAACATTTTTATGATTATGGATTATATCCATAAATAGTCCAATTTATGTTAAGTGTTTTATAAGTATAAAATTATGTATTTTGATTCATAAACTGATCTAGTTTATGCCTTTGTTTAGAAATGGATCCTAGTGGAAGAAATAGAAACAGTATCAATGCACGAACTCCATGTAGGTATTTCCCTCCTACTCAAGATAATTATAATGGAGCTGGTGATGCAACTGGTGCCGATCAGCTAATCACCATACTGGGACAACTCACTCAGGTTATGAATAATAACCTTACCGTATGGATCACCCTGATCTACAGCATGGAGGATCAATGTTAGATCGCTTCATGAGGCAGAAACCACCAACATTCAATGAGAGTAGAAATCCATTAGTAGCTGAGAAATGGATAAGTTCCCTAGAGAAAATATTTCAGGCTTTGGAAAGTAGTGAAAGGGAAAAAGTTATCATGGCAGTTTACCGCCTCACTGGAGATGATGATCAATGGTGGTCATTGATTCAAAACATGAAGGAAGATGATGAAGTATCAAATATGGAATGGAGGGAGTTCAAAGATCTCTTTTTAGAAAAATACTTTCCTCGTGACCATCAAGCAGATATGGAAAGGCAATTTCTAAGTTTGAGACAAAAGTGGGATGAGAATGTTGCAAAGTATGAGGCTAACTTTACAAGGTTAGAAAGGTATGCTGGAGATTATATGCGTAACCCAAGAAGTAAGATTGATCATTTCTTTGAAGGGTTAAAACTATTTCTCTGTCGAGCATTAGTCTCACAATCTTTCTCGCCGTACGAAGACATTGTCTCATGTGCTATAAAGACAGAAAAGTAATTCTCTAAGTCTTATGACTTTAAAGAAAAGAAAGAGAAGAAGAGATCTGCTGATCAATCTGGGAATGGAAATAAGGGGAAGAAGGGAAAGGTTGAATATCCATCCTGTGGTAAATGTGGGAAGAAACACCCCGGTACTTGATTGAAGGGAATGGGTGTCTGTTACAAGTGTGGTGAAAAAGGCCACCAAGCTCGTGATTGAAAAGGTAAGAAGGAAGATACCGATGTTCAGTGCTACAATTGTAGGGAGATGGGACATTATGCAAATGAATTTCCTAAGCATCAGGGGAAATTACCTCAGAAAAATCCATGGGATCAAGGCCAAGATTATGCTATCACTACTGTTGAGGTAGAAGCTCTGAAAGACGTGGTGGAAAGTAATTTAATGGTTTCCTCAAGTTTAGAAAATGCATTATTTGATTCTGGATCATCGCATTGTTTCATATCTTCCTAGTTTTCTAAGAAAATTAGATATTTCCAATTTGATTTAACAAGGGAGTTGTCAGTTAAAACTCTTAAGGGATGTATCATTGCAACAAAGTTTTGTGAATCAGTTCCCATTAGACCACATAAATGTTCTTTATCTGCTGATCTCATCGTCATAACTATGATTGAGTTTGATATAATCCTCGGTATTGACTGGATTTTAGAACATGATGTGAAGATTTATTGTAAGAATAATGAGGTTACGATTTTTGATGATGATGATAAGGAACACCTTATCTTTAGAGAATAATCGTCACCACCTAATTCTTATCTAGATCCACCCACAGTAGCTCAACTAAATTCAATTATTAGGGAGGAAGAGAATGAAATGACTGTGGGTGAGGAAAGGAATGTTCAAATAGAGGATGTACCTATTGTGAAAGAATATGTAGATGTGTTTCCGGAAGATTTACCTGGACATCCTCCAGAACGAGAAGTTGAATTTTCCATTGATTTAATTCCTGGATCAATGCCTATATTGAAGACCCCTTATAGAATGGCCACTATAGAGTTAGTTGAACTAAATAAACAACTAGAGGAATTAAGTAATAAGGGATTTATTCACCCTAGTTTTTCTCCATGGAGAGCCCCTATTCTTTGTGTTAAAAAGAAATATGGATCTATGAAGTTATGTATCGACTAGAGGGAGACCAACGCTATAACAATAAAGAACAAGTATCCCCTACCTCGCATTGATGATTAATTTGAGCAACTGCATTGAGCTCAAAACTTTTCAAAGATTGACCTTCGATCTGGATACCATCAATTGTGTGTGAAGTAGGAAGACATTCCAAAGACAGCATTTCGAACCAGGTACGGGCATTACGAGTTTACAGTAATGCCTTTTGGATTGACTAATGCACCCTCTGTATTCATGGATCTGATGAATAGAGTTTTCAAGGAATATCTCGATGAATTTGTGGTGGTATTTTTTCATTATATCTTGGTATACTCCAAAAGCTACGAAGATCATAAAAATAACTTGCACATTATCCTGAAGACTCTGAGAAGACATGAATTATATGGGAAGTTTAGCAAGTGTGAATTCTGTCTTCATGAGATTTATTTTCTTGTCCATATTGTCTCTAAAGATGGAATCTATGTTGATCATTCTAAGACCAAGGTAATCCAAGAATGGCCATCACCTACGAATATAACTGAGGTACGCATTTTTATTGCTTTGGAAGGTTATTATCGACGTTTCGTCCAGAATTTTTCCTGATTGGCTAACCCATTAACGAAGCTCACACATAAAGGGGTTAAATTTTTTTGGAAAAAAGAGTGTGAAATTTTTTTTGAAGAACTGAAGAGAAGATTAGTCAATGGTCCTATATTGACTCTACCATCAGGTAATGATGGGTTTGTTATTTATAGTGATGCATCGAAGAAAGGACTTAGTTGTGTCCTTATGCAGAATGATAGGGTTATTGCCTATGCATCACGACAGTTGAAAATTCATGAACAAAACTATCCTACTCATGATCTCAAGTTAGCATTTGTGATCTTTACTTTGAACATATGGAGGCACTACCTCTATGGTGAAAATGTGAGATTTATACTGATCACAAGAGTTTGAAGTATATTTTCTCACAAAAAGAACTCAACATGAGGCAAAGGAGATGGCTTGAATTACTCAATGATTATGATTGCACGATACACTACCACCCGGGGAAGGCAAACAAGGTGGCAGATGCTTTGAGCAGAAAAGATCATGGAGTTTTGAACAATATGAGAATTGAAAGGGATAAAATTTTCATGGATCTAGTGAAGATAGACATGGGAATAACCAGGGAAGGTGAAACATCAATGCTTTTTCAAATGGTTTCCAAACCATCTTTACTAGAAAGGATTAAGATTTCTCAGACTGATGATGAAGAATATCGAAAGAAGATTAAATCTATGAAGAATGGGAGATTGAGAGACTTTGTGTATGAAGAAGGAATTTTGAAATTTGGGAAGAGACTTTGTCTTCCTGATATACCTGATCTAAAAAGGGAATTATTGGATGATGCTCATAGTTCCAACTTCTCTATACATCCTGGGAGCACTAAAATGTAAAGAGATTTGAAGGAACATTTTTGGTGGGACAACATGAAGAGGGAGATTTCCGATTTTGTGTCAAGATGTATGGTTTGTCAACAAGTGAAAGCTGGAAGGAAACCGCCTGGTGGAGTATTGCAACCTCTTCCCATACCTGAGTGGAATTGGGATAATATCACGATGGACTTTGTCAGGGGACTACCAAAGACTCCTAGAAGGAACGATGCAATATGGGTTATTATTGATCATCTTACCAAGTTAGCACATTTTCTTGCTATAAGGGAAGATTTACCACTTGAACGACTATCAAGACTATATATTAATGAAGTGGTGAGACTTCATGGAGTACCCCCATCGATTGTTTCTGATCGTGATCCCCATTTTACTTCAAGATTATGGAAAAGTCTTTATAAATCCTTGGATACTGAACTTCATTTGAGCACTGCCTACCACCCTCAAACAGATGGACAATCAGAACGAACTATTCAAACCTTAGAAGACATGTTGAGATCCTTCTCACTTGACTTTTAGGGTATGTGGGATAAATATTTACCTTTGGTAGAATTTTCCTATAACAATAGCTTCCATTCGAGTATTCAGATGGCATAATAAGAAGCGTTATACGGAAAGAGATGTTGCACACCAACCTGTTGGGATGACGTTGGTGAAAGAAAACTTGTAGGTCCAAAAATGGTGGAGGAAACTATGGAAAGGTGAAGGTAATCCAAAATCACATCAAAGCATCTCAAAGTAGGCAGAAGAGCTATGCCGATAATCGAAGGAAGGATTTGGAATTTTAAGTCGGTGATCATGTTTTCCTGAAGGTATCTCCATGGAAGGGAGTCATACATTTTGGTAATAAAGGTAAATTGAGTATCAGGTACATCGGACCTTTCGAAATTCTAGAACGAATTGGGGTTGTAGCTTACCGATTGGAAATGCCACCAAGTCTCTCCAATGTTCACGATGTGTTCCACGTATCTCTGTTGAGGAAATACATGCCTGAAACAACGCATGTACTCACCTATGAGGAATTAGAACTGGAACCCGATTTGTCTTACTGTGAAGAGCCCGTCAAGATTCTTGATACGAGATAACAAGTACTGAGAAACCGGATGACTTGTCTGGTAAAAGTCTTGTGGAGAAACCATAAGATGGAAGAGGCAACGTGGGAAACCGAGGAACTTACGATGAAGAACAACCTGAGTCTTTTCATGCGGTATTATTCTAGAAATTTCGAGGAAGAAATTATTTGAAGGAGTGGAGAATATAACACCCCAAGCTTCTACGGTACGCTTCTCTTTGAATAATGCAATAGTGTGTGTTGTACGCAACATCGAGTTCTAACACACCACAACCAATCAAACTAGTCGTTATGAATAGTAATACCAACTTTTTGAAATTTATAAATTTTATTTTTCAAAATGGACTTCATTTTTGGATTCGGAATACCGAAATTAGCCTAGGGTGAGTTTTTGGTATTTTTCTGAAAAACTTCATTTTTTGATGAATAGTGAAACCACTAAGTGGTAGTTAAAAAACTGAATTTTTCACAAAACTTAATTTTACCGCTTCTGTGAGTGGAATTTCGAAAATCCGAGAGACACGGTTAATATCAAGGAGTAAAATGTGGTTCAATGAGATGAAAATAATTTTTGGTGAATAGTAACTTTTTACTTTTATTTACCACGGTTAAAAGTAAATAGGGTAATTAAGGGTAAAAATGTTATTAATATTACCCTAAAACATGTCCTAATTCTATTGGACAAATGTATCTCGACCAAAAACAACCTTAGGAATAAAATATTATAATTTAGGTCCACTTGGATTAGATTAGGACATTTATTATTATTTAATTCAAAGAAGAGTTAAAAGAGTTAAAATCAAAGTTTATTTACTAAAACATTTTTAATATAGGGTTACACATAAGATAAATTTGATTATAAATATTCATTAAAAAGATAAAAATATTTCCTACATAATGATATTTTATTTATAATTTTTAGACATTAGATAATTTAATTTATATATGACACAATGATGATGAAGTAATTACCATAATAGTAAACAATTTAAATAATTGATATTATAAATACCAAAATAAATATAATTTCAGACATTTTATGAATTAAACTAATTTTATAGGTTAATATGACATGTTAGGAATTATTTAATTAACTTTTTCCGAAGTAATCATTTTTTTATGATTTTCACAAAAATCAATTTTCCAAATAGTGTCAAAATTGACATAAAAGAGTTTTTAAAACAAATATTATATTATTAATTGATATTCAATTTCTGAAAATCTAAAGTTCTGAAAATATACTTATATCATGATAGGTGTATCATTAATGGACCACTTTGGGGTCTCTTGGAGGTATATAGTAAGTTTATTAACTATATAATATAAAAATACAAAGTGACATGGTAAGTGTCAAACTAATTAACTAAGAGTTAAAACTAAAAGATAAGGTTAATATAATGACCCAAACCTGTCTAAATTCTATTGGTAGAGTTGTTTTCGACCCATACCCACCTTAACCTTTAAATCATCCACTTTGGAGCCATTATAAACCGAATATTAATTTATTATAAAATAATATTTCTAGCTTTTCCAAAGGTGCCCCTCACCCCTCTTATAAACGGGCACTCCCCCTTCTCATTAATTCACACCTTCAAAGACTTTTGGTTCGGCCAACCCCTGCCCAAATACTCTCTCAACTTCCCCCACTACAACCTATAGGCCTTAGTTTGATTATAAATCCAACCTAAGGAGCCCTTTTGATCAAATCAAAAGGAAGAACCCGAAGAAGAGGTAATGTTTTCACCACCCTTTTTCAAATTCATTTCTTTTTCAACTTCTTCTTTATTTGTTATTCCCATTCTAAAATAATGAATCCATTATCTCCTATATACTGTAATATTATTATAAATATGGTACAACCATATTCAGTATTCTATCCATCCTTTGAATGACATGTCACCATACGTGCGTACGTACGGCTTACCGTCTCCACGTCGTGGTGTAATTGTTATTCAATATATTATTATTTGGATGGGAATAATAATGATTTGTAATTCATGTAAATAAGAAATATAACATGATAATGATTCTTTATATATGATATACCATCCAATTATATATTATTTTAATATCAAAATAATGATATTGTCGCTCGTGCGTACGTACGGACTACCGTCTCCACGAACGTGATGAGATTTATTCTCCATCGTATCCATTCCAGTATAATTATCATTTGATGATTTAAAAATAATGTTTAAGGACTTGATATCATTCTGGATATGAATAAGATAAAACCTATCCATGAAAAAACATGGCTTACGTAACAAAACATATAAAAGAAAACAAGTAAGTTAACACCCGAAAGGACGATAATACTAAGATATTATTAACAAAGCAATGTTAAAAGATCATATATGATAACATAATAATGTATATGATTCTTGTATAATTTAATAACAATTATTTCACCATTATACATGAGGTTAACCTACCCCTAACAAAGGAAAATTACAAGGTAAGGGTTTATTTCGCAATCTCTTCATTATCCGATTTCTTTATACGTAATAATCTACTAGGACTTCTTTATCATCCAAATCCATGTTTCTTAAAAATGTATTTCAAAAAAAAATTACTATTTACTATAATATGGGTTAAAGTCATTTATACCCTTGTTGACTTTTATAAGTGGTTTATAAAGGAATCTTTCTGTCATTTTTCAAACAAGGTCCTTTTTAACCTTTTCGACAGAATTAAGGTAAGAATGTTTTTTTTAACTTATACGGAGGGTGCGGCTATTTTCCACCGTTATAAAATCGTCGAAGCTTCCCTTACAAGATTATAAGAATATTTTCAAATAAAATGTTTTATTTTATAGATATATGACTCTTAAATGATTTCAAAATAGAAAGATATATTTCTCTAAAAAGATTTTTGATTTCATCTATGTCAACATCCTTTGATAGATTTTAAGCTTATTTGAAGTTGATTTATTATGATACAAAGCTTTTATATTGTATTGAAGGTTTCGTGATATGTTTGACTGTGGATGTGTTATTTTTATACCATTAGTGGTTTTTGGATGAAGTATTTACATTTGGTATGCTATTTTTAATAAGAATGTTTATGTTATGTTTAAACCTTTTCATATGGGAATGCATTGGACTTAATATGTGACGGGTGGAGCTCGCTATAGCTCTTCGATGCATCGGTAGGTCTCATGAGACAAACTAGTGTCTTGGCACAAGGCCTTGTAAAAATCTTATTTGTAGTCTTGTCATGAGGACTTGGCTATGTGGTTATGATAGTCTGACATTATGCATTCCATCATTATGAAAGTGGTTATTGATATTGCATGTGATTATTCGATTAGCAGAATATCCATGTGAATAAATAAATGGAATTATTTCATTTTATTTTTTCCATACTATGTTGAAGTTAAAGTTTACAAAGTATTTTGTTTTAGTTATACATTGACTTAAATTTTTATTCTTATTTATGAAAGTTTCCGCTATATTGTTATCCTTACTGGGAATTTGAGCTTACCCATTTTCTATGTTTTATTTTTCCCAGGATGTGAAGAAGTAAATTATGAATGACCTGCAGGGATAGTATGAGGGGATAAGAGTGTGGACTATGGAGACTATGTTGTTGTAGTTTTCATTTTTATGATGTAATGTAATACTTTATGAATATATCTAGTGTTTCCAAGGCTACTAAACTAATAGGTCTTTCGAGATTTGATCTTTCTTGTGATCATGCCAATGTTATGTAATAATGCACCGACTCTGGGTAACTGGGGTCAAGGCATTACAAATTGTAATAGTTAATTGTTAATATTATCTAATATTTTAATATATATTTTTCATAAGGAATGGGGCCTTTAATTTATTAGACAATAAACCTAATTATTTTAATTATCCATCCATCTGTATTTATTCTAGGAAGTATTTACCATTTATGTTTATGTATCCATTTCCAAATTTTCATTATACCACCATTATCTCTTCATTTTATGAATGTATGGTTCTATACATGTATTAAATAACTTCATTTTCTTCCATAACTTCAATAAGGATATATTTGACCTTATTTTCCACCATTTCACTATCATGGAGGAATACTAATTTAATGAACATAATTTCTTTTTTTGTTGTGGTATTCAGATATGATTCTTTGGGCATAATGATCCATGTATTCAATATGTATAATGATATCCTCATATATATCAATATAAATTTATAATATAAAATATCAATAATAAATATTCAATTATATATTACCATTATCTTTATAAAAATTTGTATAATTTTATTTATAAATAGTAAATATGTTCTCAAAAATTATCATATTAGATCACAGTGTCCTGTTTTCTTAAGTGTACATGTTTAATTCAGAAAATAATATCTAAAGGCCCTCATATTATTCACCATCATATTTTTTAGAGACATATATTTATAATGAAACATGGATACAACCATATTCATCACAAGATATTTTCTCATTCTTTTATATAAAAATTTTAATTAAATTTTTTTAATACCTTTCACTGATTATGTATCGAAATAAATTATATTGAAAACTATAAGATTTCACAATATTTGTAATAAAAAATTTCTCAATAATCACAGTTTAAACTTTTTAAAATTATATAACTAAGGAAAATTAAATTTTAATGTCCTATAACTTGTAAAATTTATAAATATTGATAAGGAAAATTAAATATGAATTGTTTTAAATTTAAAATAATATTATTATCTATTAAATAATTATTATATTTTTCTTAGATGAGAATCATGATAATAACATTAAATATATATATATATATAATGACTATATAAATATTATATAATATTCCCACATAACATCTTTATAAATACTACACATCTCTTTTTAAAACCATGAGAAAAGATTATATATAGAAAATAAAATCATGTATTAAAACCAAAATTTTGAATATTAAACTAGTAAACAGAGGAAGATAGATATAGACAGGAGATATTTTTTTATGCTTTAATATAAAATATAAATCAAAATGAGGAAATTATTTAGTGGAAACTTATATATTTGTTAATAAATGTAGTGTATTATAAAATGATTAATCATTTTTATACGTAGATTTCTCAAATATCAATTGAAGGATACATTTAAGTCAAAAAAAATTAAAATGTATTATATTGGGATATTTTGTTATTATAAAATAAGTTTAGGAAACCCTAATCAATGATGCAAATTTATGTGCCCATATTTTCCTAAAAACAAACATGGGGGTTTAAATTAATATATCAATTTTTACTTTTTCTTGGATTTCAGTTAGCACAACCCATGTTATCTAATATTATGATATATTTTCTATTTACTTAAATGAATAAATATTAACTTCATCTAATAAAAAATCAATCAAAGAAAGAAAATTTGTTCTTCAAGGTTTTCGCAATATGTGAGTATTTAAATAATTAGTGTGATATATATAATCAAAATAACATGTATCATTTTATAATATAAATCCTTAATAATAGATAATATATTATCATAATCTACATAAAATCCTATAAAATATTAATAAAGTTTTTTCTATTAACTCTATTATAAGGATTCCCATAAAAGATTACAATGTATGAATTAAAATTTAGTTAATTAATAAGAGGCTTTAATATTTTTTTAGATATTCTTCTACTAATTCACAAATATCATTCCTAGAAGCACATTTTACAGAAATATTATATCATAAGAGAAATAATAAGAAAAATATGTAGAAAATATTTTTTTATAATGAAACTCCAGGTATATTTTTTAGAATAATATGATGATTTTCTCTTCCATTTATTATTTAATTTTGTAGATGCAATGTAGGAATATCATTTTCTATTAAAAGTTGATAATGAAATTTCTGATAAGGTATGTTTTTATATTGAACATTTTTTAAGGATAACTAAATTCAATATGAAATAAGTATATTAACATGAATTAAGAGTATAAAAATTATTGTTAACGATATATGTTATATTTGGTAACTAGAGTTCTAGTGTCATGATACATGATTTAGAAGGTTAAAATAGTAAAAAAACCTAAATAAATAAACCACTAGAGTTTTAATGGACATAAATCTAATTATAAGAGTTGTGATATTATTTTGAATTTATCAATTTTTATGTAGATGTTTTTTGGTTATGGAAAAATAATTTCTGATGTGTTTTTTAAATTATGTTATAAAATTGGTGTTTTTATTAATCCTTATAATCTAGATTTGGTTTCCTCTCATTGGACTACCAATAATCAACATACATTATTTTCTAAACATATTTATTTTTGATTTCTAGACATTACAAGGTTCAAATTCACTAATTTAAATATAAATTAATAATGGTTCATTTTGGTTTTATGGAAAATACATTATAATGTTTTTGATGTGTGTCAGTTAATTTTTTATGGACATTGAAAATAAATATTTTATTAAAAGAATATATAGTGAGTGTGAATTATGGAAATGTAAAGTTAGATTTTATAAAAACATCATTAATTCAACAGAAAATATAATTGATTCTAAATTAATCATTTACTTAAGCCTTATGGTCTCCTAAAAATGAGTTAAAACTATAATTTATTCAAGTTTTTTTAATTTTTATAATCATTGAAGAAAAAGAAAAAATATCCATTTTATGTTGAATAAGAACATGAAGTACCGATGTAAAATGATAATTTTTCAGATGTGGGGTTTATAAAATATAGATTTATATATTCACTAAAGAAGACTGAGATTACAATACTTTTGAAGGAGATATTTAAACCTTGTTAAAAATAAATGGATATATTTACTCATGTTTTATAAATATGAATCACTTATCAATTTTAAATAGAGAAAATGGTGTATATTATTAGTGATATTAAATTTAAAATAAAACTCTCATAGTCATTATATCTCGATTTCAATTGAAAATCCCTAGTCTATTGTATTGATAATTGTAATTACTCCTGATTTTGTTTCCATGGGATTCACCCTATCATGAAAAGGTTATAGGAACACGAATTATGTAGTGATCCATATAAATATTCTATATTGATTATACTATTTTATTTTATAAGTTTTAATTTAAGTTAGTTGATGTAATAATGATTTTAAATTATTATCCAATAAATAAATAAATATTATATTATGTGATTTATAATATTTTTTATTGTGAATTATATAAATTGAATCACCATTAAACTTGTATTGGGATCTCATAAAAGGCCACATAATTTGTATGAATGTATGATTTAGGTTTCCTTTGAAGAATAAAATTTTTCATTTCTTACTAATTCTTTTGATGATTTATGTTTCCTGATTTTTTGATATACTAATATTAGTATTTTTATTTTTCCCATATATATAATGAAGGAATGATGTTTCTAAATTGGATGGTATGAATTATCATATATTAAATTAACACATCCCTCGATAGTTATTATCATTACAACACCATTCACAACTATTATATAATATGTTTTAAAAATTTGAAAATTATAAATATATATATCTCACTATAATGAATAGAATCAATATAGTAAAACATATTTGGGAAAAACCCAAAATAAATAATAACTGTGAAAATAATGTTCTGATGGAAAATAAAAAATATATTATAAGTAATATTCATGATTTTCTATATGATTGAAGATAAAATTATGGACAATTTTTTAATAACATTTAATGATATTATAATTTCTATTAGATGATTCATAGTTACATTGAACACTTTAATGGTTTTTAATAGAAAACATCACATTATTCAATATTGGTTTCATTAAAAATTATTGTAAGACATCATATTTTTTTAAACATATTTTTTCAAATTAATTTAATAATTTTTATAATTTTTATTTCATGTAATAGTAAGTTTAGATTTTTTTACATGCAACCTTGAGTTAAAACAAACCTTGTGATTTTATAAAAATGATATTATATAATAGTTATCAATTTTCCGTTAGAATGGTATGAATAAACAGGTTTTAAAAAATTATGAAAATATATAATGTTAAATTTTATAAAAAAATATATTCCTTTGTGACAAAATATGTAAAATATAAATAAAAACTATTTGAAAATAATTAAAATATTTTTATGGAAAACTATTTTTACACATACAAGCACAATTTACCTCAATAAATTTTAAAAAAACATGAATATTGTTAAATAAGTATATATATAATATTTTTAATCAAACATTTCAAATTCATCCTATTTGTTTTAAAATAAGAATAAATCTAATTTGAAACATAAAAAATGTATTTTTTTTAAAAAAATAGTTTCTTCACGTTTTTTTCCCACTTATTTTTAAAAAAAAAATTATTTAAAATTTTAGAAAATTACTTTTAATAAAAAAAAATAATTTTTGAAATCATCATTTCAATAATATCTAATGTTGAAATAATAAAATATTCTTAAATGATTAATTTTTTATGAATAGTGAATAATACTTAATTTTAATAGAAAACTAATTTTCCATTTAAATTATTTATAAAGATAAATTATATTATAAATTGGTATAAAATTAAAATTATTTCAACTATATATTTATTAATCTGTTTTTGTCAATTGGAATTATTTTCATATTTAATTTTGATATAAATACTTTGTAAATTATTGAACAATTTATCTTTGATAATCTATCTTTCTCATCGCATCTACAAGATTAATTTTATTACAAATTTTGAATCTTTTCTGAATGAAATTTGGAAAAATGTATTCAATATTTTGAATCTAAATAATTTTCAATATCTTATAAGTTCAAATTAATTTTTTGGAAAAATTAATTGTGAAAATTTTAAAAATTAATTGATATAGTTAAGGTAAAAAAATGGTTTACAGGGGGTTAAACTACAATTATAAGGGTTAAAATAACCTAAAAACTTGTCTAAAAATATTTTCTGTCCATATTGAGGCCCGATAATTTATACGGATCTATAATAATTTATTGTAGAACCTTTTTCATTATAAATACATGGATATTCCTTTTTCGTTTCAAAAATTTACAATTATGCCACTCACCTCGCATATAAAAGTCCACCCTCTCCTTCCTTATTCACACATTAAAACCCTTTGGTTCAACAAATACCACACCAAATAGCCTTAATAATTTAATTATCTTGTTATATAAACCTTATTTTTTTAAATCAAACCTATTATGCATTTTTAATCAAGCCAAAGGAGGATATCCAAAAACGGGGTAATGTTATTCAACACGTGTTCTTATTTTATTTATTCCTCAACATTTATAAATTATTATTAAAACATGATGATATAATATATTCATAATCATAAACATTCTTGTATTTTTTATGTTAATACAATGAGCTACAACCATCCATACTTCGATCAAATGTGTTATAAAGTCATTATTTATTTGTATGATGGACTACCACCTCGTGAACGGATGTCATTAATTATTCTGTTACCATCTCTCGTAATTGAGTTTGATGATGGATATAAAGTATATATATGTTATTTGTAAAATAATAATATCTATATAGTAATTATATAATATATACCTTTTTTACATCCCATTATGTTGGGATACAATTATGTTTCATGTGTGTACGGTGAACTACCACCTCACGAAGCGCTATAATTCGTCAACGCTTCAAATGGAAGATAATAGTGATAAATTAATTAATATAAGTTATATAAATGAAATAATAATTATATTCATGCAATATTAATCATTGTGATAACATAATATATTATTATATTTATTTCCTTTTCACTCACTGATATATGAAAATGTCGTCCAAGTATGTGTGGACTACTGCATTCAAGAAGTGATGTGACTGTATTATTTCATTACCTCCCCACCTATATGATATTAAAAAGTGTGTTTAATGGAATAATATGTAATTTATTATATTATGATAATTTTATAAAGTAAATATATTACTTACAACCATTCCATAATGATCATTGAAAATGGAAATGTTACCTATGTGTATGTACGACCTACCGTCTCAAGGATCGTTACATTAAAAACTTATAATAATCCTCTTTCATTATTGGTATTAATAGTATAATTGATATATAAATATGATAATTATTTCTATTTTATTTTCAATATGAAGTAAACTTGATGAATTTACTAGAAATAATAATAAATAAATAAATAAATATGAGAAAAAACAAAGCAGTTATTTCTGGAATCGTGATTTTAAGAAATAATTGGTAATAAATAAAAAATAAATGGTCATTCATAAATCATATATAGTATAGTATATACTAATATGGTTCAATAATATATATCTAATAAACATATATTTTTTAAAAATGAGGTTTGAATGTTTATGAAGGATGTTGAGACTTAAAGTAAGGGATTTTTTGTCTCTCTTTTATTTCCAGGAGACTTATAAAAATTAACCATTTATTTATTTTGGGTGGTTCACATACTACCCCTTTAAATTTTATATCATTTATAACCATATTTTAGTTATATTTAATAATTCTTTATGATAATTTATTGAGGATATTATCAAAATATTACTAAAGTGATAAGGGATTTTCATATCACATTTATTTTCTGTGAGACACATGTCATTTAGCCATATGTTTATTTTATGTCATATAATTACATAAAATGAATGAATTTAATTATTATTATACTAATAATTATGGGTTTTTATATATCCATTTTTTCTTCTCTATTTCATTTGGGTTATGGTTAAAAAGTTACGAAATCAGAATGGAGTTTTGTATCAATTTTCTTTCTTTGAAACATATGTTATGTTATACACCTATATTTTTTCATGAGGTGTATATAAAACCTCTATGAAATTTAATATCATGAATTTATTTATAATCTGGATATTTTATGTTTAATTTAATTTTATTTATTTATGGGTACTGTGATTCAATGTAACCAAAGTGGTATATAATTTATGATATAATCTAGTTGTTATCAGGACTGTTTTTTACTGTGTTTTTAATGATAAAATATTATCATCCATATCTCTTAAAAATCATGATATTTATTATCATCTAGTTATTTCATACTAATAAAATGTTTATATTCATTTTCATCTCCTTACATACTCGTGAGTTTGAAAGAATGTTTCGATAAAATATTATCATTATTTATCACTTCTGTCAAAAATCCTTTTTCATCCAAAACTATGTTTTCTAAAAATATCTTCAAGAATTATTCTAACATTATCCAAATGATTTATTATAGAATTTTTTACCCCTTTTTAAAAAATAATGTTTTCAAAGTAATCATCATGCCATTTCCCAAAAAATTCTATTTTTTATTATATTGAAATAGTGAGAGAATAATTGTATTCATGTTTACTATATGAAAGGAATTTCCTAACATCAAGCCCATGATTTTATTTTAATTATACATTATATGTATTTAAGTTTATTTTAAAAGAAAATTATTTTTAAAATTGTTTATTTTTGTAAATCAATCGTAAATGAAATGATATTTTACTCAATAAATGTTTTAAATGACATTAAGAATCATCATTTATATGTTTTCAAAGATATTTTCAAATAAAATGATTTCTATAAAATTTTATGAATATTTATTTTTTAAAAAATATTCAATTAACAGTTATATTTTTCATTAAGTTATCTAAGTGATATTTTAAAATAATTCTCTATATAAGATGAAATCCATTCATATAAATTATTCCTTACTAAGGATATAAACTAAGGATACCATTCTAATTATTCCTCCAAAAGGATTATAATGAAACAATTTTTATGAAAACCATTTATATTCCATGGGTTATAACATAATGAAATTATAATGAAAACCTTTCATTTTCTTGGGTAATGATATGATGAAATTATTATGAAACTTCACTCTTTTAAACAATTTTTGATCTGATCAAATATGTATGAAACCCATTTCACTTAAATGATTATGATATGATGAAATTTTTATGATCTTATGGAATGAATAAGTATTATTTTCATTATATGAAGGGTGTGAATTTTATCTCTGTAAAATTTAATGGGTAATGATTTTTATCGTATGACATATACATGATTATACTAGATAGTGAACCTAGTATAGTAAGGATATTTGTCCGCTATGATGGTCTTTAGAGTGATCCATGAATAATTTGAGGGTTTTGGAGTGAACACATTCCACTATGGTATCCATGGAAATAATCCTTGACTAAAATGTAAATGAATCGCTATTATTATTTATAGTCCATAATACCATTCTTGTTCTTATTTTATACTATCTTGGAAGATTTTCATTGATTCTCTTGTGATTTATTTATTATGAATTCCTCATCTATATGTCATGAGTAAATATTATGGTCATTGTTTTTAATTTTCTGGTTTTAAAATTTTATTATCATCTCATGATACACCTAAGTTTATTCCATGCTTATGCAACACCCTTGTTTACCCAAACTGAGAATCTGTTCTCACTATTTCTTATGTATCCTTTCCCTAAGTTATAAGGAAATGTAATGATTGTGGCATGATTGTGAAGATTAATCATGGGTAAATTCATTATGTGATATGTTAAATATCATTCTCTAAATTACAATATTCAGTACCTAGTATCCAAATAAACTAAACTATTATTTCATTTATGTGTGTGTTGTTGTAATTTATTGAATATTCCTCCAAAACTATTTAATATATATGTGGTAACAATTTGGGTCATTATAGTTGGTATTAAAGGAAAGAAATAGTTTACCATTTGAAACTAATCCGAGAAAACATTAGTGACATCTCAATTGGTATATATAAGGATACATCTAGGGATGTCACTATGGAAAAATCTATGGTTGAGTCAAAGTATCAGATATATTTCAAGAATTTTTATAAGGGATAGAGATAGTTATTTCCAAAAAAAATGCATCCATGTCTCAATACTTCAAGGAGATGAGGCTCTAGAATAGAGGTTACTAGGGAAATAACACTGAAAAGGGTTCACTGGGCTAGAATCAATTGTCACCATGTGCAAAACAATGCCCCATGATACACATCTTGTTTGAAACTCTCAAGGGATATGCTTTGGAAAATCAAAAGCTCTTTACGAACCATCATGAATTATTGAAATCAATGACAACTATGAATAACCTAAGATAAACTGAATATATATTGTATTAAAAACAATGTGTCATTCCTAGACATCCTAAAAAAAATTTCATGATTATGTGGTTTTTTAATAAGATTATTATTTGTCACGTTATTTTTTTGGTTTGTGTCAATGGCATGAACTATAAGGAACTAGGTTAACACTAAATGTGATGGAAATATTAATGATGAACAACCAAATGGGATGATTATTGGACTAAAGTATTTTTTTTGATTATTCTTAATTAGTTATTATGGATTGTGGTTATAAAAATTTACCATAACCAACTCTAAGACCCGCCAATGAAGATAATTGTAGAGTTAGTTGATTGTTCATTTAATGGATACCATATAGGAAATAAGTTTCAATTTCATATATGTTGATAATGTGTGAAGAACAACTCAAGGAAATGGCTCATAGGAATGATAATATGTTTTGGGTGGAGAAAAGAAGGACACCAAGCAATGTGATTACAATGTAATAATGAAATTTATGATTAACATAATGGATGATAATAAGGGTATCTAGATGGTATCATCAACTTTTTAATTTTTTTAAAATTGAATATATGGTAATTATGAAAAATGATTTCCTAAGGGGAGATATCATGAAAAGAATCATCAGGGTTGTATGTATAATGGTTTTTCTTCTCATGTTATAGATACTAAAATTGACATATAATAGGAAAGAGGTATTAACAAATAAGATGATAAAGTCTTGTTAACTATTCTATATAAGGGGGTATTATTGGAATATTAATGTATTGGAATTAAATAATTATAATATATATATATATATATTATTCAGTATATTTTTTCATTAAGGTTTTTAAAAAAATACTTCAAATTGATTTGATGTCCTATAAAAGTGATTTAATGGAAAGGTGATATTTTTATTAAGGGAATACAAACCATAATATGTTCTCGATGCCGATATAATTATTTTGGGATAAAGAGATGTTGGATATGAATAACTAAATTATATATTATTGATGACATTGTAACTAATTAATGCATTGCGAAAACATTGGTTTCTATTCTCATTGATGGAATTTACAACTTTATTATATTAATGTAATATATTGAATAATATATGTTTCATGTATGTAATAAGGAAGTATGTATTTTTTTAAATAATGCTTCATGGAAATTCATTTTATTATAATATTTAAAGATAATACATGATAAAGGTTACCACATGATTGGAGTGTGATAATTAAGATACACATTATGATATATGGTGGATTAATGTAAATGTAATTTAAAAAAAAATCTAGTGTAATTATTTATATATTTTTTATTTTTTCTAGGGTTATAATGTTATGTATTTATATAGTGGATTAATTTGAACATTAAATGGTGTTTTAGAGAAACAATATCACTTCACCAAAATATGATTCATTGATATTTGATAACAAGTTCCAATTTTTTTAAACTAGAGATTCATGGATTGACTTACCATTATTTTATTTATCATATTTAGTGCTTTAGTCATGAAAATTATAACTATTATAGTAATAAAGGATGTAAAAACTGATCAAGGAACAACTAAAGGATATAATTGTTCCTTTTAAATTAAAAAATATCAAGTACATTTTTAATTGTTCTCAGAATAGAAGGAAAAGTAATTCCACAAAAATTGGAAAAACAACTCCAAATAGAATATTGTCTATTTTTCATTATTTTTATGATATCAATGACCTTTTTCACACTTCATTGGTTTATTTAAATTTGGTCATTAAATTTATTTTGACCAGGTTATTTATCAGTCCCTATCTATATTAGGGTGTTAGTTTTTTATTATATGTCTATATTTCCAAATCCCACCTATGTTATCCTATTTGGAAGCCTATTATGTGTTGTTCTAAATGACTTTCAAACAGATGTTTCACTTTTTTAGGAAGATGTTTTATTATCCCTTTCTATGAAGGAATTTTCAAATTTAAAAACATTAATAATTGGGTTGAATTTTGAAGGAGAAATCAGTTTTACGGTGGGTACAATATAAAACCTTGAGATTTTTTGAAATATATTTTTAAAATTAATTTAATGATTTTGATATTTTTCATTACATGTAACACTCAGTTTATCTTGTTTTAAATGCCACCTTGGGTTTAAAAAAAGTATATCTATTACTAAAATTATATTATATTATATTCATTACATAGAAATTAGAATAGGGGGTTCAAATTGGATTAACTAAATTATAAAAATATATGGGTTAAACCTATATATAAAATGAATCCATTTTTACTAATTAATTAAAACATTAATAAAAACTATTTTAAAATATTGAAAATATTTTTTTAGAAAACTATATTTTTTAAAACCCCGCTATTAAATTAATAAATAAATAATTTAAATTTTGGTTAATTATTTTAATTAAAATAATGTAGTATATATTAAATAAACTATTTAACATTTATCATAAGTTCTTTCTAGACAAGATATAGGAGAATATATAATTTACTCTTAAGAATATATATTTTTCTAAAACACTATTTTGTCACATTTTTTTCACTTAATTTTATAAATAATATTTGAAACATTTAAAAATTATTTTAAAAAAAATAAAATTCATTTTTTACATCATAATATTAAAATTACCTTAGTGTGATGTATTGATAATTTTCTGAATGATTAATTTTGTGATGAATAGTGAAATTAATAAATTTTAATTTAAAACTGTCATTTACTTAAAATTATTTTAAGCATAAATTATATTATAATTTTTTTAAAATTAAATTTAGTTAAATTATTTATATATTAATCCAATTTTAGTAATTGGAATCATTTTCATATTTAATTTTTATATGTAAATATGAAAACTTTTAAAATATTTCTTAATGAAAATATGCTTTCTCATCACGTCTGTGGGATTAATTTTAAACTATATTTTCTAAATCTAGGAATGGAATTTGGAAAAATGAATTTCTTCTATTTTTTATAAGAATAATTTATGTTATATAATATGGTAACATAATTTTTTACCAAAAATTAATATTTAGAAAAATAAAAATTAATTAAGGTGATTAAAGAGAAAATTGGTTTACTAGGGGTTAAACTAAAATGATTAGGGTTAATGTGACCTTAAACCATGAATATGATATATTATATTATAATAATAAGACCATATCAGGCCTATTTTTTATAATAATCCATTTTGGATCCTTTTTAAATAGGAAAAACATGGGTATATATTTTTCTTTAAAAAATTTACAAGTGTTCCACTTAACTAAAATATAAAAGGCCACCACTCTCCTCTCTTTTACACTGTATAAAACCACATTGTTTCAGAAATTAAATTGAAAAATAAATTCTATAATTCTCTCCTATAGTCCTATAATAATTTTTCTTGTTAGTAAACCATCCTAGTAAGTCTTTTGTTGCAAACATAAGGAGGTTACTAGGAGAAGAGGTAATATTCTTAATGATCATCATTATTTTATTTATTCCTACAAATCCTTAAATTACTATTAAAAAAGGAAGATATTATATCCTAATAATATTAGATATACTTATATTTTATTATTTTTAGGTAAATACATTCAACCATCCCCACTTCCTTCAAATGAGTAATGAAATCATCATTCGTTTGTACAGTGAACTGCCTCCTCACAAACAGATGTCCTTTGTTTTTCTATATCCACCTCTCATGTATAGGTATGGTGTTAGATATTAAGAATATATATATGATATTTATAATATAATTATACTACTTTATTAATTATATCATATATAATTTTTTTTACTTTTCATTTTTTAGGGGATATGATAATATCTTCGGTGTGTACGGTGGACTACCGCCTCACGATATGATGCGATTCATCAACAATTTAAATGTAATATAATGACGAAAATGTTAACTAATATATGATATATAACTGAAATATATATTTCATTAATGAAATATTTATCAATACTAAATTATAATATATCATTTTATGTATTACATTTTCACTCACTAAAGGGTGATAATGTTATTCATGTACGTGTGGACTACCACCTCTATGAGGCGATGTGACTCTCAACAATCATCCCCACATGACATAGATGATATATATATTTATATTTAAATTAATAATAATATATTAATGATATTATTAAAAATCTAGAAAGATAAAATTTTACATTACTCTATTCCATATTGATCATGGAAAAAGGGAAATGTTACTCATGAATGCATACAACCTACTATCTCACTAATTTTAACTTACATCATTTCTAAAAAATTACAAGATTTGTATTAAAAGTATAATTGATATATAAATAAGATAATTATGTCATTATTTTTATACATGACAATATGGAATCACGGTCAATGTACGATGAATAGAAATAAAAAATCAAAATATATTCTTAAAAACGAAGTAGTTATTACCTAAAAACATTATTTTAAAAATAAATTAAAAATAAACTGGTAATAAATGGTCATAAGTGTCACGACCCCTCCTCGGGGCCCGTGCTGTGACTACCCCAACCCCACCTTCCATAGACCAGGGGCTGACAACTAGCACCAAATACATAAACCCCTATACTGGGAAGGCATTACCTTTATAAAAGTAAAAAAACACAATAGAGTATGCAACTGAAGTAAGCACTAAGAAATATTGTCGACAAAAGTAAGTGTTGAATGGATAGGGGCTAGAAATACAAGCCCAACAGTAAGTAGAGTAGAACTGAAAAGATAGTACAACTACAGTAAAGTAAAACAGTAACTACTTAGTCATCCTTTAAAAATACCACCTGAAGGGTGGGTATTGATGGCCTCCTCAACACATCAGGTCCGGCCATCCATTCAGTGTACATATCGCCAAGTGGTCCACCTCCGGGTACCGTCAAGTTCCACAAGTCTCCACCTTGATTAGTGTTGTCAGTCATCTGCATCCAACAAAATGTAGTGCATGCATAGCCCGTACAGGGGTGAGTATACGATACTCAGTAGGGACCCCGAGACCCCTGAAGGTCTCCCAGAATCCATGAAGGATAAACCACAGAAGAAAGATACGATCACGAAGTATCAACCCACTCTACATAAGAATATACTCATACATATACCTAAGTCATCAATCACAGTTCGGATCCAAGTCTCGAGCCCAAACACAGCCCAGTCCACACAGGAAAGAAGTCAATCACATCGATGATAATGATTGAAAGTCAAGACTCAGTGCACACAGGTATACATCTTTCGTATAGAGAAAGAGATGATCTTATGTAGTCACTGATTCATCTAAGCTGTCGGACCCACATAGGATACTAGACCAACTATGTTGTTGGACCCACATAGGATACAAGACCAACTACTCTGTCGGACCCACTTAGGATACAAGAACAGAATTCAAAACTGTCAGACCCACATAGGATACCAGAACAGTAGTCATATTTGTCGAACCCAAGGAGGATTCTAGTACAATAGTCATCACTGTCGAACCCACGGAGGATTACAGTACAGTAGTCATTGCTGTCAAACCCATAGAGGATTCTAGTACAGTAGTCGTCGCTGCTGAACCCACGTAGTATTCTCGTACAGTAGTCGTCGCTACCGAACCCACGAAGGATTCCAGTATTGTAGTTGTCGCAGTCGCATCTAGCTCTAGGGTTCCCGCAGACAGCACGCTCGATTCTAGGAGTGTCCGCTCCTCGAGCAAAGTGGTCGATAAATCAACTATCACAAAGTCCAGATTTTATGTGTCCAAAAGTTCTGTCTCATCAAATAGAACCCAACGCGACAGACGGTGCGTCAATCAGACGCCCGGTTAGAGAGTTATTGGCTTTTCTGTTCCAGGGGCCCGGTTGGAATTACGCTCATTCCAAACCCAGCCATTTTCCAAGTTGTCCAAAACTCACTTATAGTATCGCAAAATAACTACCTCGTCGCAAGATTCCCAGTGCTGTAGATGGCGCGTCATTCAGACGCACGGTCTGGAAGATATTCACGTTCAACCAAAACGGGCTCGGCCCGTCAAGCCCGATGGGCTGGCGGGTTGGTCTGACCCAGTTCGGTGTGTCCGACCCAGTAGGAGGGGTTGGCCCGGCCCGGTGGGGCGCGACCTGGCATGGTGCTATGGCCCGGCCCGCGCAAGGGTGGCCCGGCCCAGCCCGGGCGACAGGCGGTCCGGCCCGCGCAAGGTATCTAGGCCCACGCAAGGGGTCCTAGTCTGTGCCGCTGGCGGCCGGCCACGGCTTAGCCAACTAGTCGAGCGGTTAGGGGGTGCAACCCTAGTTTTTCGAAACTGCTACGCCGAGCGGCGCCTCCCCTCCTGTCCGACTGGTCGTAGTCGGCCCGTCTTCTTCGGCGTGAGCGGCCCACAAAGGTGGGCCACTGTTCTACCATGCGGCACCTTCGGGTGCCGCGGCCTTCTTCAACCCGGTCGGCTTCCTGCCAGCCGGTTCGCCCACCGAAATGGCCCGCCCAGCGCAAGTTGTGGTTCTCCGCAGTGCGGCGCCCTCCTGGCGTCGCGGTCCCATCGGCCCGGCCGGCTTTAGCCAGCCGATTCTTCTTCGGCTGAGCGGCACGGTTGCGGGCCGCAGTCTCCTCCGCCCAAGCGGCACCCAGTGCAGTGGTCCTCTAACGGTCCATCGTGCGGCCGCCATTTTCCACTGCCGCTTTTGTTCATCACCGCCTCTTCCATTACCGCCTCCATCACGAATAATAACAACGATCAACGGAGGGTCGTCGGGTCGTGTTCATTCAGCCTGCACCCCCCACATTAGGCGATAGCAGTTGGCCAAATACATTACAGAGAATTCAACACAAACGAGATAATTTATTCACTTATAAATTTTACAAAACCCCTACCTTGTAATTGACGTCGCACGTCAACTAGTTGCGGAAGACGAGCGTCGTGGTAGTCGGGCGTCGCAGAAGACGGCGTCGCGGAGAACGGTGTCGTCGCGTCAACATTGGATGAAGATTCATTGTCGTGATGTGGGAAGCGAATCCGAAGACAACATAGATTCATTGATGTCAGGGTGTGTCCAAGGAAGAAGCGTCGTCAGAAGAAGTTCTTCACGTTCTTCATCAGAGATGTTCTTCGCTGAAGAACGGTGTTCTTCATCGAGAGAGGATCACCTTTCTTCTAATTCTCCAGAGCCTCCCCAAAAGTTTATTTTCCAACATAAATGAAATAATAGGCTCCCAATATTATAAACTTTCCATCCATTTCAAATTAATTCAAAACTAGATTATTTAAGTGAAATTAATTAATCTCAAGAGTTGGCACATTCATGAGAGGAGGGAGGTGGATAGGCTCCACCTTTAATGAGGGGAGGTATCAAAACGTAGAGAGAAGTTAAAGGGAGTTGAGGGGAGGTGAAAGGGTTTGGGTTAGTGTGGGACCCACCACACTAAATCCTCACATGGGAGGTTAGGTGGGGTGTGGACCACACCCCAACTCCCCTTTGGAGGAAATGACCACCTCCTAAATAAAATTGTGCATTACAATAATTTTATTTAATTTGCAACGAATCCCCACATTATAACTTTCAACCCACATAATACACAACTGCAGTAAAGGTCCCCTTAAGTGAATACTGGTGTTGTGAGTTCATCAGTGCCCTCGGATTTCAATTCCAAGCACCGGTTTAAAAGATAGAAAAACTCGCACGTATGTTTACTTAATGTACCCGAACAAAACTTTATAATTTTTTTCTGGGCACACCATGCCTCGAAATCAGGCGCCGTCAGAAACTGCGGACTCATAACATTCCAAATAATTTAAGAAAAAAAATCCATTAAATATCTAGGTCTTTACATTAACCCCACCTTAGGTCTTTACGTCCCTGTAAAGCTACAACACACACTAGGGAAACAAATGGGGTAATGAGCATGCATCTGAGCCTCCCACTCCCATGTGATCTCTTAAAGGTTCTTGTACTGCCAGCGAATGCACACCAGAGGAATCGACCGTCCACGTAGGACTTGGTCCTATAAATTCTCGATCTCTATTGGAACCACCGCGAATGTCGCCCCTTCATAGATGTCCAGCTCCCTATGGTCGATGATGTTGGACGGGTCGTGCACGTATCTCCTTAGTTGAGACACGTGGAAGACGTCATGCACACGGTACAACTGAGGTGGAAGGGACAGGCGGTAATCCACCTCACCTACCCTACTGAGGACATGAAATGGTCCAATGAAATGTAGAGATAACTTTCCGCCCCGGCCAAATCTTCGTAGACCTCATCGAGGTGAGACCCATGAAAAAACATGGTCTCCATCCTCGAACTCCAGTGGTATCTGTCTCCTATCATCATGGGACTTATGTCTGCTCTGTGTAGTCTTCATCTGCTCCTGGATGATTTTCACCTTCTCCGTCATAGCCTAAACCATCTCTGGTCCTACAAGTGCTGACTCCCCCGGGTCCGTCCAGAAGAGAGGTGATCTGCAAGGTCGGATGTACAGTGCCTCATATGGTTCCATCCTGATGGTATAGTGGTAACTGTTGGTGTGTGAAAACTCCACCATGGGTAAGTGATCCTCCTAGCTATGAAGAAAGTCGAGGAAACATGCTCGGAGCATGTCCTCGAGATTCTGAATGGTCCTCTCAGTCTGATCGTCCGTCTAAGGATGGAAGGCGGTGCTCAAACTAAGTTGCATCCCAAAAGCCTCTTGTAACCCCTTCCATATCCGGGAAGTGAAACGAGAATCTCGATCTGAGACGATAGTCGATGGAACACCATGAAGTCGTATGATCTCCTGAATGTAGAGGCATTCCAAGATCTCTACTAATCCTTGCTCTCTGATTAGTAGGAAGTGGGCTGACTTGGTGAGTCGGTCTACGATCACCCAGATAGAGTCGTGTCCTCTGGATGTAGGTGGAATCCCCATCGTGAAATCCATGGATATCCAATCCCACTTCCACTCTGGGACCTCTAAGGGCTGAACCAAGCCCGCTGGTACCTGGTGCTCTGCCTTCACTTGCTGACAAGTGAGGCATCGTGAAACGAACTCTGCTACTTCCATCTTTATACCCAGCCACCAGTGTAGTAGTTTGAGGTCCTGATACATCTTCACCACTCCTAGATGTACCTCTAAAGGGGAAGTATGAAAATCCCTCAACACCTCCTTATGTAATGCAACTGGTACAATGGTACGCCCTCTAAAGAGGATGACATGCTCCCCACCTTCAGAAAAACCCATCAGGTGCCTGCCCCGAGGATATCTGAGAACATCGTGTCTCACAGTCAATGCCCCCACATTGTACCTCTCTGACTCACTGAAGAAGTGGAGGAGTGACTGTGAGGGACTAAAGAAAGGCTACTCCATCTCTATCCACAAAGGATATCTGCAATGCGGATGGCTGCTCTGTCGCCTCTCCTAGCAGCTGAATGCATGATCTCCTGTTGTGGTCATCTGCTACAACTTTCCCATGCTCAATAGTATATACCATCTCGAAGTCATAGTCCTGGAGGAACTCAAGCCATTTTCGATGTCTCAGCTACCGAGAACCATACGCGATCACTGCTCACTCATGCATTAGGACACACCCGAGTGTGATCCCTGATGTGTCGCAGTAAACCATGTACCCAACGCCCCCCTCTGGTAGCCTCAAGATGGGTGCACTAGTCAACCTCTACCTCAAATCCTAAAAGATCTGTTGGCATCTCTCTGACTATACGAAGGGTTTCCCCTTATTCCTCAAAGATGATAGTGGTGCTGCAACTCTGGAGAAGTCTGAAACAAAGGTAAGGCTGGTTGACTCCTGAGTGATCGACTGCACCCTCTTATGCATGATTCCATCATGTGCTTCCTAGGTTTTCCTTTTCGCCGACCAAGGGTAACCCCATCCCAACGTTGTAGTTAAACCACAACCTTTTTACCTAATACATTGAATCTGTGTATGAACTGTGGTTGCCTAGTCTATACACAAAATAACGTTGTAAGGCCTCGACGCTTCCACCAAGAGGTTCCAACCGAAACTCTCGCCTCAAGGGTCAGATTACACCATCGGCATAAGTGTGATTATCGAGTCTCCTCCCAAATCTATCTCCAGACGTGAGGGTCAAGTCAATGGTTTAACCGGAAACTCTCGGTCTAGGACAAGATTCGTTGAAGGAAGGAACGATTGGTACCTATGTCTATTGATACGGTAGCTAGTAGTAGACATAGACTATATCTAAAATCATTATTAGTGCCCTTGGGTCACACTCATTGACCCCATGCAGCTAATCTCTTCCCCTTCCCTCCATCTCCATGAGCCTAGAGGAAACCACAAAGGCGGGTGGTTGTAACATGTCGAAATGTTCACCACCTCATGCTGCTCTCCTAGCTCTGCGTCCACATCTACTGCCCTGCAGATTCATATGTCTTTAACACTTCCTCTTATCGAAACATTTTACACGCTCAAGTCTCTATGACTGACGCTAGTTTCATGCTTTACAACTGTTAACATTCACTGGTTGTATCTGCTCAGCCAATGAACATTTGACCACAAAGGTTCTCCCTAGAACCCTAACATAAGTAGGAATGAATAGAGGAAAAAGTGATGGATCAGATGTCATTAAACACACCTCGGTTAGAGGTTTGAGCTCTAAAGAACTGTTCTCATCGTATTCATTGAGTACCAGGAATGGTCGGTATGCCTCGATGAATACCTAACTACCGACACGTCGTCCTGCCAAAGTTATATAAGCTCTAGAAAACACTCAGCCCCCTCCTCAAGCTAGTCCTAAGCCACCTATGGGTCGGGCTTGCCTCAGAACTTGAGGGATAACTAGTACTAAAACACATGTAAGTCACTAAGCATACAAGTGTCCTCTACCGGTACCGCCGGTAGTGTCTGCTTCCCAACAGGTGGTGGTGGTGCTGGTACACCACCCGAAGATGCCAACATAGTAAGAGGGCCCTGCACCAGAGCCTTGTCGCTTGGTGGGCTGTCATTGTGTACTCTCTCTTGGGAACCCTAGCCGGTTGTCTTCGCAGTGGCATCCTGATAAGGAGTAGGTGTGCCACAGTCAAAAAGTTATACCTGGTGATCTGACTCATAGAGACTATAATGGAAACTCTTGAAACACACACGCAATCAGTGTTTCTGTGCACTGAGTTAGAAATCAGAATTAATGGTCCCGGTGTATGGATATATCAGCCGCTGCACCAACACTGGACTCCCTGGACTGAAAACCACACTCAATACTCTTAACACTATTACTTCAAAGTAAGACAGATCAGAGTCCTAAGTTTTGTGGTAGAACTGACTCCTCTGATACCAATTTGTCACGACCCATCCTCGGGGCCCGTGCTGTGACTACCCCAAGCTCGCCTTCCATAGGCCAGGGGCTGGAGACTAGAACCATAGAAGTAATTCCCTATACTGGTAAGGCGTTTCCTTTATAAAAGTAAACAAACACAATAGAGTATGCAATTGAAGTAAGCACTAAGTAATACTGTAGACAAAAGTAGGTTCTGAAAGGATAGGGGCTGGAAATACAAGCCCAAGAGTAAGTACAGTAAATCTGAAAAGCTAGTACAACTATAGTAAAGTAAAACAATAACTACTGAGTCATCCTCCGAGAATCCCACCTGAAGGGTGGGTACAGATGGCCTCCTCAGCACCTCAGGTCCGGTTGTCCATTCCGTGTACATCTCTCCAGGTGGTCCACCTCCGGGTACTGTCCAGCTCCACAAGTATCCACCTCGATCAGTGATGTTTGTCTTCTGCATCCAACACAAAGTAGTGCGGGCATAGCCCGTGTAGGGGAGAGAATAAGATACTCAGTAGGGACCCCAATAACCCTGAAGGTCTCCCAGAATCCATGAAGGGTAAACCACAGAAGAAATATATGATCATGAAGTATCAACCAACTCTACTTAGGTATATTCCCATACATGTACATAAGTCATCAATCATAGTTCGGCTCCAACTCTCGAGCCCAAACACAATCCAGTCTACACAGGAAATAAGTCAATCACATTGATGATAATGATTGAAATTCAAGACTCAGCTCACAAAGGTATACGTATTTCATATAGTGATAGAGATGATTAGATGTAGTCACAGATTCATCTAAGCTGTCAGACCCACGTAGGATACTAGACCAGCTAAGCTGTTAGACCCACATAGGATACAAGACTAGCTACTATATTGTACCCACTCAGGATACAAGAATAGAATTCAAAAATTTCAGGCCCACATAGGAAACAAGAACAATAGTCATTACTATTGAACCCACGGAGTATTCCAGTACAGTAGTCGTCACTGCCGAACCCACGTAGGATTCTAATACAGTAGTCATCGTTGTCGAACCCATGGAGGATTCTAGTATAGTATTCATCGCTATCAAACCCAAGGAGGATTCGAGTACAGTATTCGTCACTGCCGAACGCATGTAGGATTCCAGTATAGTAGTCTTCGCAGTCAAAGCCAGCTCTAGGATTCCCGCACACAGCACGCTCAGTTCCAAGAGAGTTCTCTCCTCGATCAAAGGGTTCAATACATCAAATATCACTAAGTCTATATTTGATGTATCCAAAAATTCTATCTCATCAAAAGGAATCTAACACGACAGATGGTGCGTCAATTGGATGCCCAGTCTGAGAGTTATTGGTCTTTCCGTTCCAGGGACCTGGTTGGAATTACGCTTGTTCCAAACCCGGGCGTTTTCCAAAGTTGTCCAAAACTCAATTAGAGTATAGAAAAAGTACCACCTCGTCACAAAGGTCCTAGTTCCGCAGACAGCGCATCGTTTGGATGCGCGGTCTTGAAGATATTCACGTTTAAGCAAAATGGGCCCGGCCTGTCAAGCCCGGTGGGCTGGCGGGTCGGCCCGACCCAGTTCGGTGGGTCCGACCCAATCGGAGGGGTCGGCCCGGAACGGTGGAGTGTGACCTGGCCTGGTGTTGTGGCCAGGCCTACGAGAGGGCGGCCTGGCCCGGTGGGGTGAGGCCCGGCCCGGGTGACAGGCGGCCTAGCCTGCGCAAGGTGGCCTGGTCCGTACCGCTGGCGGCCCGGCATGGCGGCCAGTTACAGCTCGGCCAGCTAGCCGAGCGGTCCGAGGGCGCGGCCCCAGTTTTCCGAAATGGTGGGGTCGAGCGGCCCCGCCCCTCTTGTCCAGCCGGCCGTAGTCGGCTGGTCTTCTCCGGAGTGAGCGGTCCGCACAGGTGGGTCGTTGTTCCCCCACGCAGCCCCATCGGGTTCCACGACCTTCTTCAACCCAGTCGGCCACCTGCCGGCTGGTTCCCCCACCGAAATGGCCCTCCCAGCACGGGCTGCGGTTCTCCGCAACGCGGATCCCTCGTGGTGTCGTGGTCCCTTTGCCCCGGCCGGCTTTAGCTGTCCGGTTCTTCTTCGGTCGAGCAGCCCGGTTGCAGGTCGCGGTCTCCTCCACCCGCCTGGCACATGGTGCAGGAGTCCTGTAACGTGCTGGTGCACGGCCGCCGCTTTCGGTCTTCACCACCTATTCCATTACTGGCTCCATCGCGAATAATAACAAGGATCAACTGAGGGTCGTCGGGCCGTGTTCATTCGGTCTGCTCCCTCCACGTTAGGCGATAGCAGTTGGCCGAAGACCTTCCATAGAATTCAACACAAATGAGATAATTTATTCACTTATAAATTATACAAAACCACTACCTCATAATTGACGTCGCACATTGAAGATCTGTGGAATAGTAGTGTCGCGGTAGTCGGGCGTCGCGGAAGACGGCATCACGGAGAATGGTTTCGTCCCGTCAACTTTGGAGGAAGAGTTGTTGTCGTGACGTGGGAAGCAAATCCGAAGACGACGTAGATTCCTTGATGTCTAGGTGCATCATACGAAGAAGCGTCATTGGAAGAAGTTCTTCGCGTTATTCATGGGAGATGTTCTTCATTGAAGAACGATGTTCTTTGTCGAGAGAGGGTCACCTTTCTTCTAATTTTCCAGAGCCTCCCCAAAGGTTTATTTTCAAATGTAAATGAAATAATTGGCTCCCAATATTATAAACTTTCCATCCATTTCAAATTAATTAAAAACAAGATTAATTAAGTTGCATTAATTAATCACAAGAGTTGGAACATTCATGAGAGGTGGTAGGTGGAGAGGATCCACCTTTAATGAAGGGAGGTGTCAAAACATAAAGAGGAGTTTAAGGGATTTGAGGGGAGGTGAAAGGGTTTTGGTTCGTGTGTGACCCACCACACTAAATCCTTTCATGGGAGGTTAGGTGGGGTGTGGTCCCCACCCCAACTCCCCTTTCGAGGAAATAACCAGCTCCTAAATAAAATGTTACAATACAATAATTTTATTTAATTTTCAATGAATCCCAAAATTATAACTTTCAACCTGCATAAAACGCAACTGCAGTAAAGGTCTCCCTAAGCGAATATCGGCATTACGAGTTCATTAGTGCCCTCAGATTTCAATTTCGAGCACCCGTTTAAAAGAAATAAAAACCTGAATGTTCGTTTACTGAACGTACACAAACAAAATTTCAGAATTTGTTTTCGGTCACACCGGGCCTCGGAATCAGGCACTATCAGAAACTACAGACTCGTAATATTCCAAAGAATTTAATATAAAAATTTCCCTTGAAATTTCCCAGTCTTTACAATAAGTAAATAATATTTGTTATAATATTTATAATTATGGTTCAATAATAGATGTGAAATAATATTATATTTATTATATATGAGTTTTGAACTTATATGAAGGAATTATAGACTAAATGTAAGGGAGTTCAAGTTTCCCTATTTTATATGGAAGACATATGAAAATTGAAAAACAAATATGTTGTATATATACTTACCCTTTGAAATGATATACCATTAAACACAATATTTTATTTTATTAAATGATTTATTTTATTTTATTCATCATTTTTTCTTATAATTCAAAATATTACTAAATCGGTATTGGATTTCGGTCTCACATTTATTTTTATTGAGACACATTCAATAATCGTGACATGTTTACTCTATGTGGTGTGTATACAACACAAGAATTTATTTTATAATTATTCTCATAATAATTAGGTGTATTCATATGTCCATTTTTTTCTCTATTTAATGGGGTTTATGATTCAAAATTTATCAATGTTGTCAGTAATTATGTCTCAATTTCTGTTCATTGAATCATATATTATGTAATTCCCATATATTTTTTTAATGGTTCATATAAATACCCTTTGAAATTTAATATAATAAATTTACATATCCCCATGATATTTGATGATTAATTTGATTTAATTCATTCTTGGGGATTATGATTCAATATTACCATTCTTAAAATACATTATGTTACAATCTCGTCGTTAATAGGGTTATTTATTATTATATTTTGGATGATAAAATATTATAATCCATACCTCAAGAAAATCATGACTATTAATCTCCTAGAGTTAAATTCTAATAGAAAATTTTTTCCCTTAATTTTCCACTCTTTGTTTTAACATGAGTTAAAAATATATATTTTTAATAATAATTCATCTTTATTTCTCTGTTCTTTTGAAAACCCTTTTTTCATTGAAAACCATGTTTTGTAAAAAAAAATCAGTTTTTTAAGAGCCTATTTTTCTATTAAATCCATTTTAACCTATTATTGACTTATTATATAATATTTTGAAATATAATAAAAGAAACCCAACCCCAGTAAGACTGATGTTCATGTCTACTTCTATTACATTGGCATTATTACAAGGAATCAAATCCATGAATGAAGATTTTGGTAGTCTTGGTATACTAGATATGTACAAGAGTATTATATTAAATATGATTACACTATATAAAACCAAAAAATCATTTGAGGATAAACTTTTTTCATCTAGTGTATCCTTTAAAAACATTCTTATCACAGTTCAAGGAATCATATTGAAAAGAAACATGAGAAGAGTGAGCTCTACTTCTCATTAAGGGAAAAATAAAGTGGTAAAAATAATTAATTGATGACATCAATAAAATTGAATTTTAAAATATTGAACACACATGACATGATATGAATAAAATGATAAGGAAGTGTATAATAGATATGAAAAGGTAAATAAATAGAAACACTTTCTATTCAAATAACTAGATAAGGGAAAATAAATATGGCATAGTAAGAAATTGAGATACTTTTGATTTAATCAACGAACCTTTAATTAGATGAATCCATAGATATGTTGATGAAAAATATCATGAATATATAATAAAGGAATCTAAATGAATGAAATTCTTAATTATTGTATATCATTTCTCGGGCACATGAAAACATGTACCATCAAGATCATTCACTATACTATTTAAAATAACATATAGAAACTAATCTAATTTTAGAAATTTATTTGTCTCACTTGAACCTATTGATATAACTAGGGGATATATAAAATCAATTCCCCATTTTTCACTAACATTCAAAATAATTCCTCATATTTAATAATTGAAAAAACTAACAAGTCTTATCAAATATTCATATAGAATAACAAATATGGATTTATTAATATTTCCCCAGATAATAAAATAACTTTCAATGTAAGAACCTCATGTAAAAATGACATATGGATTACACAAAAAAAATTTCCATGAAAAAAATGAGATGGATAATTCTGGGAAATTCAAATTCTTAATGATCGTAGGAAATTGAGTTTTTTTCGGGGACTAACAAAGGCATCAAATAACTGAACGTGAATACTATCAATCACTAAATCAATCAAAAACCATCCATAGAAAGAAGAAGTATTTCATAAACAAGAAATATACAAATTGGATTATAAATAAAGGGTTATTATAAATTATTAATAAGAATACTATAATAATATATTTTGAAAACATTTTTTTAGAAAATATACTTTTTATTTCGAAAAAAAATTTGAAAATCCTTTTTTTGATAATATCTTTAGAAACAGATCATTGAATTTTTACCTTATTAATATTAAAAGTAATATTCAATGAAATAATAGTGAAAAAATCCATACTTGTTGTACAATGGAAAAATATCATTCCTTTTGTATGGTAAAAGGTTAGAAAAATGTCTTGTTCTTATTATGACATGAAGATTATATTTAATACATTTGTAAAAGAAAAGAGGGAAAAATTTCATTAATAAATAGTTTTGGGATGGATAAAAATATTTTTAAATACATTTTTATAAAATAATGTTTTAATAAGAAAATAGGTTCTCTAACCAAAGAGTGAAATAATTTTGGGTTTTCGTAAAAACATTATATGTACTAAAGAGTGGAAAATGGTATTATTACTTGATAATGGTCATGAATTATTAGAGGGGAATAAAATTAATTGGTTTTATAGAAAATGATCAAATAATTTACTTTGATGTAAATTCATGTGTAAACAATCCTAAAAAAATGATATTCTAATGTAAACCCTTGAAACTATAACATCATGAGTTTTAAGAAAGAAACACTATGTTCAATAGCATACTTGATACGCTACATCGAGCATAAAAGAACAAATAATTTTTTTTTAAATGTTACCATTATAACCTAGTTCATGGAATGATGGGAATGAATATTATCATATTAATTATGAAAATATTGTTTACACATGTTTAAATAATGATTCATTGTTTACAAAATTTATTATAAAAGGAAATAAAAACCAATTGAAAATAAATGATGTGTTTTTATGAAAACCTATTTAAAACAAGAATAATTGTGTTTATAAAATCATATCACACTTTATGGGTATATAATTATTGAAAAATATATTTTATATATTCAATTTTATGTTTTAAATTAATCTTATATTTTTTCTCGATATGATACAAGAATAAATGCAATTTTTTTGGATAAAAGAATTAAATTTTAAAAATGCAGTTAACCACCTTTTGATGGAAAACCCATTTTAAATATATTTTTTAACTTTTATATGTTCTAATTGGCATAATAAACTTCTTCTTTAGAAGAGGGACATGAAAATTTATCTTTCTGAAAATTTAATTACTTTTCTAATGAAATTCATATTTTATTGAATAGTGAATAATAATGAATTTTAATTCAAAACTGTCATTCCATTTAATTTATTTTTATAGTTAGATTGTCCTTTAAATTTTTTTTAAAGTGTATATGGATTTTTTTTATAATTTAATCTAATTTTGATCATTGGATGTGATTTCACGTTGAAAGTGGACATAAACACATGTCAATCTATTGATAGATTTTAATTCTTAAAAATTCACTTTCAAGTTATGATGACGAAATTTCATATTAAATTATCTTCTACCAGTTCTATTTTTTGAATTCGGAAAAATGGATTATGTATTTGGAATCATAAGGTCAAATTTTTGTAAATAGTTACATTTTATATTGGGACATTATGAATAGTAACTTCTGTAATAATTTTTTTTACAATGGTTAATGGGTAAATTTGGTAAATATGGGTAAAAAAGATTATTATTTTAATATAAAACTAGCCTAACATGTGTCCTAATACTATTGGATAAAATAAGGCTGACCACTGTCTTCCTTGGGTCGATTTTGGGACCCCATGGATCCAAATGCGTGTGATAATGACATGTTATAAGAATTAAATTAAAATAAATTGAAATATACCATAAACTTATATCATTTACTAAAAAAATTAATATAGGGTTATATAACTGATATATTTTACTATAAATAGTCATTATAAATCAAAAACTATTTTTTACATCATTTTAATTTATTTATAATTTTTATACATTATATACATAATTTTATTTATGACATAAAGAGGATTTAGTAATTTCCTTATTAATGAATGATTCAAATAAATGATATTATAAATATAAAAATAAATATACTTTGAAAATATTGTTTCCACACATGAATTTTATGGATGGTTATGAAAATTTATCTTTGAGTTAATTCATTTGTTTCAAAGGAATTATGTTTTTATGACTTAATCAAAAATCATTTACTAAATAGTGTCAAAATTGACATAAATGATTTTTTAAAACAAATACTATTTTATTAAATGATATTGTAGTCCTAAAAATGTATGATTTGGCCATATAACTTATATAATGTTAAAAATGTCATTAATTATACACATTTGATTCTTATGGAATTCTATAGTAACTTTAGTAACCATATATCATGAAAATACAAGAAGACATAGAAGGAGTAAATGTTCTTAACTCGTGGTTAATGCTAAAAGATATGGTTAATTTTGTGACCTAAACATGAATAATTTTAGTTGGATGATGGGTATACGACCCAAAATCATCTTATATTTGAAATAAATGAGTTTGGGACCATTAGAAATTGAAAATCTATTTATAATAAAATAATACTCCAAGATATTCCTAAATTTCTCCTCCTCCCTCTTATAAAAGGCCACCACCTCTAACCACTTAGTAGCAACTCTAATGCCCCTAGGCTCACACAAACTCTACTAAAATAAGCTCCAAAAATCATTCCCTTACTCTTATAATCCCTAACTTGGGCATAAGGAAAATCAATTAATCCTTTTGACTCAAATAAAAAGAAGTTACCCGATTTAGAGGTAACGTGTTATCTAATGTTCATTTCTGTTACTTTCCTTCTCCACTCCCTGTGATTTTCTTATTCAATGATTACATAAAATCTACAGTATACTTAATATACTAGGATCATTTTATGATAATAACTCGAACTGAACCTACACAAACCTCAATCTAATGTATCTGAACAAACTGTTTCTATGTATGGCGAACTACTGCCACACCAAATAATGATTGTTCAATTTTCCCCAACCACCTCTCATGATGGCCATTATAATGGAAGCATATTTATATATAATATTTATTATATTTATATTTTCACCATTATTCTATAATTTTTCTTTACTACATACCTTTATGCATTCTATGATGTGTAAATACAATAATTTCTTTTCATTAAGTATCAACTATCGCCCCCCCCCCCAAAGTGATATTACAAATTCATTCTATACATGAAACATATAAAGGAGGGTTTTATTAAAACTATGATACATAAATGAAACAATTATAATATATGTATTATAATATAAATTCATATCATTTTATTATTTCTATTTTAATATGAAAAATAAATAAAAGTAGAGTTCATGCATATGTATGGCCTACCTTCTCAATGAATGGTGCATTTCATTTCTTATCTAAATATATTATGGAAATTATAATTAAATATACACTAGATATATAAGTTATTTAAATCGAGATAAATATTTTGTAGTTGATGGACTTAAATAATTATGTAATTTTTATAACATGATGACAAGTAATATTAAATGAATAATAATCTTGAAAAAGGTTCTAAAGAATGTTGAAATTAACCTATATTTATTATTCATGAATATAAATAACGAACTAGGAAAGTTAGACTCAATGTAAGGGACATCTTCTTAATATCCTTTTATTGAGTCATATTTTGGTTTATACATTAACTTCTTTTATATGGTGTATAATTATAGCCTTTTTCTTTTAGTTTTTTTCATCTGTTTTCAAAAGGAATCTTCTTTTACAAATCTTTTTACTAAACATCAAAAGGAATGATTCTTTTTAACATAGGTGACAACAATGACCTTTCCTCCACTGTGAGCATTATTTGATAATTGGATTCCTCGACAATCTATAATGTTTTTAAAAGTAAAATAGATACCACATACCCTTTTATGTATTTCGGTATTGAAAATGGTTTTTTAGAAAGCATATATTATGTTAATATATTAAAATGATATATGTTGATTTCAATGTGGAAATGTTATCTTTACTTTATACTGGTTTTGTCTGTTATGATTATATTATGGTTTATGAGAATTGTTTCGGTATATGGATGGTTCTCTAATAAACTGAGGGCGACAGAGCCCAAGATATCCCTCCAATGCATTGGATAACATGACAGAGATAAGCATTATGGCTTCTCTTAACATATTTATTGAATATACTATGATGGGTATTCCAAACATAACTATAAAGGTTACTCCCTATTTTGTTGTGAATGATATAGTGTATATATGATATAGATTCCACAAGTTTCCCTTATGTTTTATTATTTTAATGAAGTTTTGTAAGAACATTATGATTACAAGATGTTTTCTATGTAGTCTATGTTTAATTGGTGAAAAGTATGATTTTGTGAAAATGTTTTCATGAGTTTTAAATATTCATGGGATAATTGTTTTATTCCTTATTTTGTATTCCTTACTAATATTTTTATTCTCATCCCTATTTTTTTAAATATTTTTCACAGGGTATAAGGAATGATAAGAGATAAGAAAAATCCCAGAATTTTTTTATCAAGAAAATAATTCTTGTTTTATTTAAGGAGATTTATTATTATGAAAATAATTTATAGAGTAGAAGTGTCTTCTTTGTAATTTTTTAGATGCAATGTAATTGTTATGGCCAAATTCTATAAAACTCTAAAAATAAAAAGATCCCCAATGTGATGGAAAGTAAATTATTTATTAAAAATAAAGATTATGTAATGTTTAAGGTAAGGGCCTTATAATGGTATTAGATGAAATGCTTAGACAACATTAGGGATTAAGAGTTTTCATTAAACACATGATTAGTATCTATGTCTATTATTTCAGTTAAATCCTTGTTTTATAACTTTTTCATATCACAGAAAATCGGTTACAAATGGAAAGAGGAGGATCCCAAACTAAATTTCTATCTATTTCATTAGACTTAACTGCAATAATTATTACAATTTCATGTCTATATGATTGTGAATATTTTCCTAACATATAAATCACTTCCTAGAAGTTGTTTTGAGATATAAAACACCTCCATTATACCTTGATACTATTGTGAATCATTGGTTGTATTTAATCAAGTCCCATTTTTTCAATATTCTCATATTTTCAATAAATGAAAATATTCTCAAGGAATTTCCAAATATTTTACCTTATCACCAGATTTTGAAGCATATTAAGATTTTAAAAAAGGTGTTGAAGAAGGAAACCATTCCAAAACCTATTTATATTTTCTTGTAAAATATAGTCTCTCAGTACATACTTATGGTATTTTAAAAAGACCATTGGTTTAAATTATCAACTCAAACTCTTTCTAACTATTTTATAAAAATCTTGTTTTATCAGATTTTTTGAAATTATATCCCATACATAATTATTTTCTGAAATTATTTTCCTATGAACACCCATATGACCCATGTTGTACAAGGTGTATTTGGATAATGGAATAAAATTATTTTGAAGGGTCTATAAATCCTTATTTAAATGCACGGACCTTCTATCTATGTGAACAAGATGATGATGAAACCTGGTGGACACCATGATGAAGGTATGATGTTCTTTCTTTTGGGAATAGTTTTATTTTATCATATGGAGGTGAAACAAAAAAATATCAATATATATAATAAATATTGAATTAAAATGTTGATGTCTTCATGGGTTTGGATGAAAATTAACGGTATAAGACAAACATTGTGGTTAAATCATGTTAGGGTTATTTTTGAGTTTTATAAAAAGGCATAACCCACAATATGGGTGACAACTCTTCGCATCCGTCAAAGCCATGGGAATCGAACCCTCAACTGAAGGGTGACAAGGGTCATTGACTAACAATGGCTTATGTGAAGACCCTTGTTAGTATGACTTGTTCTTTTTAGTTAAATGGTTTTATGGATTAAGAATAAGTTGATTTTTGGAACATATTTTGTATGAATTGTATATCCTTAGTATTAGAAAATGATTTGATGATTAAGTGGTAAATGTTATTTTGGAAGATGTTTTCTCTTTTGGGAACACAATATGCCTAAGTAAAATCAAATAATATGGGTTTTCATATGAGGAGTAATGGTGGAATTTTATTTCAGAAGAATCAATGTTTTTATTGTGGATATATGGAAATTTAGTTTATTTATGGAACAGGAAAACATATCTTAGAGAATATGTGATTAAGTTAATCACATTTAAATATAAGACATTAAGAGTATTCTATGTTATTTGTAGATAAATGTTAAGATTTATAATTGAATAATTTATGATAAAATCCTTCTGAATTTTGGGATTCAATATTAGTTTGGATTATTTTGAATAATTATAAGGATTATTGTTCACTGAATGGTCGTTGATGAACTTTGGGTTCTATTAGTTGAATTTTTGAGACTAAGAATAGTATTTATTTTTATAAATGATTATTTTTTTGAGGTATTATCTAATTTTTTTCTAAATATTTTTTAATGTATAAAGATAGCAGAAATATATTGTTTATCCTTTTTAGGAAATTCTCTATACGCTGATTCAGGTGCTTTAGGTGTGACCAAGTCATCCCAAATACTCATAGTTTCGGGAAAGAATGATTTTTTGATTGATATTTATTAAAGGATGAAATTATATGTGAAAAAAATGTATATTTCCTTATGTTATTATTCTAAGTTTAAAAATAATTCCTTAATATTAGGAAAAATATATTAAAACATAAAAATCTATTTACTTTTCCTACTATGAAATCAATGATTGTTTATCCAAAAACAATTTTGTGGTTTTCTAGTTTTTAACTTCCTCCTAATGATGATTTCTATCACACTCTATCAGAAAGTGACAGTTATTTTTTTCTCCATATCCATATTTTCTTACATGGAATCACATTATGTGTTATCTCGGGTGACCTTTGTATGTCTCTTTCTTTCTTTTATGATGGTGGTTTTATTAAAATATTATCCAATGTCAGATTTTTAATAAAGTTACTAAGCCAAATTTTAAAATTTCATGGATGAAATTTCAAAAGGGGGGGAATGATGTAACATCTTGAGTTTTAAGAATGAAACATTATGTTCAACAGCATTCATGATATGCTACATCAAGCTTAAACAAACAACTAAATATTATGATTTAAATTTTAACATTTTATCTTAGATATTGGAATGACGGGAATGAATAATATCAACTAAATTGTGAACGTATGTTTTACACATGTTTAAATAATAAATCATTGGTTAACAAATTTATTAGAAATGGAAATAAAAACCAATTGAATATAAAGTATGTGTTTTTATGAAAACATATTTAAAAAGAGAAGAATTATGTTTATAAAATCATATAACTCTTTATGGATTATTATTTAATGAAACATATATGTTATATATTCAATGTAATGTTTTATATTCATCTTAAATGTTTTCTAGATATTATATATGAAAAAATTCAACTTTTCCGGTTAAGAGAAGTATTTTTCAAAAAATGGATTTTTACCACCTTTTGATGGAAAAACCTTTGTAAATATATTTTTTGTCACATTTATATGTTCTATTAGAAAAAAATAAACTTCTTATTTAGAATTGTGACATAAAAATTTTCCTTGTAAGAAATTTTGGTATTTTTTGATGAAATTCATATTTTTATGAATTATGAAAAATACGGAATTTTAATTCAAAACATCCTTTTCATCTAATTTATTCATATAGATAGATTTTTTATTTAATTTATTTTATAGTTTTTAAGGATTATATTTTTATCATTCGATCTAATTTTTTTCATTGGATGTGATTTCACATTATAATTGGACATAAAAACTAGTCAATCTTTTGATAGTTTTTACTTATTAAAAACATGTTTTCTTGTTATGACAATAGAAATTAATTTTAAATTAATTTCTGCTAATTGAATGTCTTTAATTAGGAAAAATTTATTTTATATTTTTAATCAAAGGCCCAAATTATATGAATATGTACCTTTTATATTCAGACATTATGAATAGTAACTTTAGTAATTATTTTTATTTACCATAGTTTAAGGTTAAATCTGGTAAATAATGGTAAAAACAATATTATAATAATATAAAACTATTATAACATGTTTCATAATCCTATATTATGACAAATATACGACCATGGGAAATCTTGGGCCGATTTTGGGACCCCATAGACCCACTTGGGTGTGATAATGACATGTTATAAAAATTAATTTAATTTAAAGAGAAATATAATATAAACTTATATCTTTGACTAAAAAAATTAATATACAATAATATAACTGATATATTTTACTATAAATAGAAATTATAAATCTAAAAATATTTCCTACATCATGATATTTTATTGATAATTTTTATACATTAAATAATTAATTTTATTAATGACACAATGATGATGTAGTGATTACCTTATTAACAAAAGATTCAAATAATTAATACTATAAATATTAAAATAAATATAATTTGAATATTTTTATTTCATCCATTAATTTTATTGATTATTAATACATCTTATATTTTTTTTAACAAATTTTATTCTAATTAATGAATTTATTAGGACTATAAAAAAATCAATTACTAAATGGTGTCAAAATTGGCAAAAATGAGTTTTTAAAACAAATTCTATTTTATTAAATGATATAATAGTCCTAAAACTATAATATTCGTCCAAATGACTAATATAATGTTAAAAATGACATTAATATTCCACTTTTGATTCTATTTTCATTTTATAGTTACTATAGTAACCATATATTATTAAAATACAAGAAGTCATAGTAAGAGTTAGGGTTTTTATCAAAGGGTTAAAGATAAATGATAAGGTTCATTTTCTGACCTGATCTTGTCAAAATTTAATTGGATGATTAATACACCTCCCAAAATTATCTTATCATTGAAATAAATTAGTTTGGGACCATTATAAACCCAAAATATACTTATGATAAAATAATATTTCAAGACATTCCTAAAGTTCCCCTCCTCCCTCTTATAAAAAACAACCTCATCTACCCACTTACTGACACCTCTTGAGCCCCCTTGTCTCATCCAAATTATACTAAAATAATCTCCCAACACCCCTCCCTTACTCTTAGAAGCCATAAATTTTGTATAAGTCAACTCAATGAATCCTTTTGGTTCAAATCAAAATAAGTTTCCAGATGTAGAGGTAACATATTTTGTCATGTTCTTTTCCTTTATTTTCCTTCTCCACACCCTATAATATTATTATTCTTTGATTTCATAGAAAAACCAATATCATAAATATACAAGGAATTTTTATTAGAATTATTTGAACTACACTTACACACACATCTATCTAATGGATACAAACATAATGTTTCTGTGTACTGCGAACTATTGCCTCACAAAACGATGATTCTTCAATTTTCTCCTACCACCTCTCATGGTGTCCATTATGATGAAACTATATTTATATAGGATATATATTATATTTATATTTTCTCTATTCTTCTGTAATTTTTATTTACAACATACCTTTATTCTTTCCATGATGTGTAAATACGATAATTTCATTTGACGACGTGTGGACTACCGCCCCCTCAAGGTGATATGACACTTTCATGATATAAATGGAACTTATAAAGGATGGTTTTATTACACCTATGAGACATAAATGACATAAATATTATAATGGTAAAATAATATAAATTTATCTTTTTTTATTGTTCTTTTAATATGAAAAATAAATGCAAGTAGCATTCATTCGTACGTACAACCTACTGTCTCCATGAACATTGCATTTCATTTCTTATCTAATAATATTATGGAAATTATAAATACATATATAATAGGTATATAATATATTTATATCATTAATAATATTCAAGTGTTGATGTACTTTTAACCACATCGACGATTTATATCAAATAAATTCATTTTCAACTCATGTACTGAATATCGACAAATCGACAGATATGAACATAAATAATTTTTTTTAATATATACAACATGATGATAAATAATATAAAATGAATAATAAACTTGAAAAAAAATCAATCGAATGTACAAATTAACCGAATTTTTTTATTCAGGAATATAAATAACGAAGGAGAGAAGTCAGACTCATGGTAAGGGACTTCCTCTCAATCTCCTTTCATTGAGGCATATTTTGGTTTATACAAGACCTTCTTTTATATGGTGTATAATTATACCCTTTTAATTTAATTTTATTCAATGGTTTTCAAAATAAATATTTTTTTTAGAATAATTTTACTAAATGGAAAAAAGGAATGTTTCTTTTTAATGTATGTGGTGACATTGACCTTTCCATCGTTGCGAGCATTATTTGATATTTGGATTCTGTAACAAGACGTAATGTATTTTAAAGAAAAATAAATATAATATACCCTATTTACATTTTTTGGTATTGAAGTTGGTTTTTATAAATCATTTATTAAGTCGATATCTTAAAATTATATATTATGATTGTAAAGTTGAAATGTTATCTTTTCTTTATGATTATTTTATGTGTTATGATTGCGTTATGGTTCTTGATAATTATTTACATATATAAGTGGTTACGTGATAAACCGAGGGTGGGTGATCCTGAGATAGCTCTCTAATACATTTGGTAACATGGTAGAGGTAAATTTTAAGGTTTCTCATAAGATATTTAGAGAACATATTGTGATGGGTATTCCAAACGTAACCATGAAGGTTACTCCATATATAACTGTGAAAGCTATAATGTAGGTATTATATGGATACCAGAAGATACCTTTATATTTAATGATTTTTGTGATGTTTTTAGGAATCTTATGATTTCATGATTTAAGATATGTAGTTTAGGTTTTATGGTTGAAAAGTATGATTTTGTGAAAATGTTTTCATGGGTATTAAATACTCATGGACTAACAATTTTATTACTTATTTTATATTCATTACTGAGATTTTTATGCTCATCCCATGTTTTTTAACTGACTTTTATAGGGTATAAGAATGTATAAAAGAATGGAAGAATTCAATAAAATTATTATTAAGAAAATAATTCCTTTTTTATTTAAGTATTTTTTTTATTGTAAATAAATTGGATAGGGTAGAAGTGTCTACTTTGTAATTTTTTAGATATAATGTAATAGTCATGGCCTAATTATTTAAAACTCTAAACCAGAAAATATATATAATATGAAAGAATGTAAATTCATGTTCAAAAATCATGATAATGTAATTTTTATGGTTGGGGCCTTATATTTTGTATCAGAGGAAATTTTTAGAACACAATAGGGATTAGGAGTTTTTGTTAAACACATAGTTAGTCTCTATGTCTATTTTTTAGTTAAATTATGGTTTTATTAATTTTTTAGATCAAGGAATGTTGGTTACAAATGGAAATATTATGATCTAAAATAGCATTGTAATCTCTTCCTATTTATATTCTTGCAATAATTATTAAAAAGTCATGTCCAATTGATTACGAAACATTTTCTAACATACAACTCACTTACAAGTAGTTTTTGATATATCAAACACCTTCACTATACCACAATATCATCATGGATCATGGGTTGTATTTAATAAAATCCAATTATCTCAATATTCTCATATTTTCATGAAAAGAAAATATTATCAGAGCATTTAAAAATATTTTACCTCATCACAATACATTGAAGCATTTTATGATTTTGAAAAAGGTGTTGAAGAAGGAGACCCTTGTGAAACATATTTATATTATCTTTTAAAATATATTATCTCTGCACATACCTATAGTATTTTAAAAGGACCATTGATTGAATGTTTCAACTAAAACTTGGTCTGAAAATTTTATAAAAAAAATGTTTTATCAGATGTTTTGAAATTATATTTCATACATGACTATTTTCTAAAACTGTTTTTTAGTGAAAAATTATTTGACCCATGTTTTACAAGGTGTATTTGGATAAAAGAAGAAAATTATTTTGAAGGATATCTAAATAATATTTTCAATGCATGAACCTTATATCTACATGAACAAGATGATGATGAATCTTGCTAGACACCATAATCAAGGTATGATGTTATTCCTTTTAGGAATAGTTTTGTTTTATCATATGGGGTGAAACAAAAAATGTAAATATTTATAGGACTTCATGAAATAATATATTGTGGTATTTATAAGTATGGATGAAAATGAGAGGTATAAGAAAACCATTGAAGATAAATCATGTTAGGGTTATTTTTGAGTTTTATAAAAAAGGTACAACTTTCAAAATGTGTGACAACCTGTCATGTCCAGAAAGGCTATGGGAATCAAACCCACAACCGAAGGGCGACAAGGGTGCATTTCCTACCACTAGCCTACATGAATTCCATAGTTATTATGACTTTCTTATTTTAGTTAAATTATTTTATGGATTAAGAATAATTGATTGTGGGAACTTATATTTTATCAAATGGATATCCTTGGTATGGGAAAATTATTTGATGATTATGTGATACATGTTATTTTGGAAGATGTTATCCCTTTTGGGACCACTACATGCCAAAGTAAAATAGAATACTAAGGGTTTTAATTAGAGGAGTAATGGTTTAATTTTATTTTGGAAGAATCTATATTTTCATTATGGGCATATGGAAATTTAGGTTATTTTTGTAAATTATTAACATATAATGGAGAATATGGGATTAAGTTAATTACTTTTAAATATGAAACATTAAGAGTAGTCGATGTTATTTGGAGGTAAATGTTAATATTTATCATTTAAGACATTGTGATCAAATCCTTCCAAATTTTGGGTTTCAAAATCTTTTTAAGTTATTTTGATGAATTTTAAGGACAATTGTTTATTGAATGGTCTTTGTTGAACATTGGGTATTATTTTTTGAATTTTGGAGATTAAGAATAGTATTTCTTCTTATAAAAGATTATTATTTTTGGTTATTATCTGATTTTTTCTACCTATTTTGGTTTTTGGTTAATTCATAATGATAGAATAAATATATAGTTTATCTTTTTTAGATTATGAAATTCTCTAGAAGTTGATTCTAGAGCTTCAGGTGTGACCAAGTCATATTGATTACTCATCGTTTGGAGAAAAGATGATGTTTTGGTATATATTTATTGAAGGATGAAACTCTACTTGACTAGTAAGTATATTTCTTTTTGTTATTATTCTATGTAGTAAAATAATTCCTCAACTTTATTAGATATATATTAAAACTAAAATGCTTTCCCTTTTCTTTTCCTATTGTGAAATCAAAGATCGTGTATCCAATTATAAGATTATGTTATTTCTGGTTGTTACCATTTGCCAAATCTTGTTTTATATCGCCCTCCATAAAAACTTGAAACATATTTTTTCTTCAATATATATGTTTTTCTAGATAGAATCCTAGTATGTGTTATCTCGGGTGACCTTTGTACTTCATTATCTTTTTTTGAAGTGGTAATTTTATTAACCCTTTATCCAATGTGGTATTTTTAATGAAGTTACTGAGGGAAATTTTAGAATTGTGAGGATGCAACCTCCAAAATGGGTTAATGATGTAACATCTCGTGTTTTATGAATGAAACACAATTCTCAATAGCATACATGATATGCTACATCGAGCATAAACGAACAATTAATTATTATTTTTCAAATGATACTATTATAACCTAGTTTTTGGAATGCCAAGAATGTGTAATATCAACTAAATTATTAAAATATAGTTTACACATATTTAAATAATGATTCATTTGTTACCAAATTTATTATAAATTTAACTGAAATCAATTGAATACAAAGATGTGTTTTTATGAAAACCTATTTAAAAAGAGAATAATTATGTTTATAAAATCATATCACTCTTTATGGTTTTTTATTAAATAAAAAAATACGTTATATATTAAATTTATTGGATTAAATTAATCTTATATGTTTTCTAGATATGATATAATAACAAATTCAATTTTTCAGAAAAAATGTTTATTTTTCTAAAAATACATTTTTAGCACCTTTTGATGGAGAATGCTTTTTAAATATAATTTTTGTCACTTGAATATTTTCAATTTTACAAAACATTCTTCTTATTTTGAATAGGGACATCAAAATTTACCTTGGTTGAAATTTTGGTATTTTTATGATTATTTCATATTTTAATGAATTGTGATAAATATTTCATTTTCATTCAAGACTGTCTTTTGATCTAATTTTTTTATATAGTTATATTGTCTTTTTAATAGTTTTTAATGTTTATATTGAATATTTTTTTATAATTTAATCCAATTTTCATCATTGTATGTGATTTCAAATTGAAATTTGACAAAAACACAAGGCCATCTTTTGATAGTTTTTACATCTTAAAAACCTACTTTCTAGTTTTGACAATATGAATTAATTTTAAATTAATTTCTGAAAATTATATGTTTTGAATTTAGAAAAATGGATTCCATATTTGGAATCATAAGATCCAAATTTTTTGAAAAGTTACTTTTTATTTTTGGACATTGTGAATAGTCACTTCAGTAATTATTTTTATTTACCATGGTTAAAAGGTAAATTAGGTAAATAAGGGTAAATATAATATTATAATAAAATTAAACTTCCCTAACGCATGTTATAATATTATTTTCTGATATATAGACGACCATTTTCATCCTTGGTTTGATTTTTGGACCCCATGGATCCAATTATATATGATAATGACATGTTAAAAGATTTAATTTAATTTAAAGAGAAATGTATCATAAATATGTATCTTTTACGTAAAAAAATTAATATTGTGTTCTATAACTGATATCATTGACAATAAAAATTAATTTTAAATCTAAAAAAAATTCTTACATCATGGTATTTTATTTATAACTTTTAGATATTATATATATAATTTTATTTATGATACAATGATGATGAAGTGATTACCTTATTATTGAAAGATTGAAATAAATGATATAATAAATATTAAAAAAAATATAATTAAAACATTTTTATGAAATAAAAAAATTGCGTTGTTTATGACATATTATCTTTGAGGTAATGTCTTTGTTTTGAAGGAATCAAGATTTTATGACTTAAAAAATAAATTAATAAATCGTGTCCAAATTGATATAAATGAGTTTTGAAAACAAATTCTCTTTTATTAAATGATATAGTAGCCCTAAAAATATAAGAATCATCCAAATGAATTATATAATTTTAAAAATGTCATTAATAGTCCAATTTTTATTCTCTTGTAATTTAATAGTAACTATAGTAACCATATATTATGAAAATACGAGGGAAAATGGTAAGTGTTAATGTTTTTATCTATGGGATAAAGATAAAATATAAGGTTTCTTTTGTGACCTAAACATGTAAAATTTTAATTTTATGATAGGTATACCACCAAAAAACATCTTATAATTTACATAAATGTGTTTGGGATCATTTAAAACCTAAAATAAATTTATAATAAAATACTATTTCAAGACTTTCCTAAAGTGCCCCTCCTCCCTCTTATAGAAGTCCCCCACCTATACCCACTTACTCACACCTCTCAAGCCCCATGTATCGTCCAAAATATGCTTATATAGTCTTCAAAGATCCCTAGATTACCTCTATAATCCTTACCTAGGGAATAAGGAAACTCAATGTTGCCATTTGGCTCAAATCAAAAGAAGTTTCCCGATTTGAGGTAACATCTTCCCTCGAGTTTCTTTCTTTTATCTTCCTTCTCCAATACCTATACTTTTCTTAATCATTGATTACATTAAAACACAAGTTTCCTCAATATACTAGGATTTTTTTATGATAATTATTCTAACTACACTTACACACACCTCTATCAAATGGATATGAACAGATTGTTTTAATGGACGGAGAACTACTACCTCACGAAATGATGATTGTTCAATTTTCCCTTACCACCTCTCATAGTGGCCATTATGATATAATAGTACTTTTATATGATATATATTATATATATTGTCTCAATTATTCTTTATGTTTTATTTTTTACATAACTTTAGGCTTTCCATGATATGTAAGTACGATAATTTCGTTTGAGGATGTGTGGACTACCGCCCCCTCAAAGTGATATGAATCGTTCGTGCTATACATGGTACGTATAAGGGATGGTCTTATTAAACCTATGAAATTTAAATGACATAAATATACTACTATAATTACAATATAAATTTATATCATTTTATTATTAATCTTTTAATAGGACAACGAAATGAAAGTAGCGTTCATGTGTACGTTTGACCTACCATCTCCACGAACGGTGCATTTTATTTCTTATTTAAAAATATTATTGAAAATATTAATACATTATACTGAATATATAAGATATTTATATCATTAAAAATAATCTAGAGATGATGGAATTTTGACCACATGGACAATTTACATCAAACAGGTTCATTTTCATCTCAAATACTGAATATCAACAATATTGAACTATATGAACTTAAATAATTAGGTAATTTTATAACATGATAATAAGTAATATAAAATTAATAATAAATGTTAAAAATGCTCTGATTAAAGTATAAATTAACCGAAATTTATTATTCAAGAATATAAATAATGAACAAGACAAGTTAGACTCAAGGTAAGGGACTTCATCTCAATCTTCTTTCAATAAATCATATTTTGTTTAATACACGAACTTATTTTATTCAGTGTATAATTATACCATTTTTTATTTAATTTTATTCAATGGTTTTCCAAATGAATCCTTTTTTACAATGAATTTTACAAAATGACAAAATAAATGTTTCTTTTTAATGTACGTAGTGACAATGACCTTTCTGACACTGTGAGAATTATTTGATATTTGGATTCCTTAACAAGCCATAATGTTTTTAAAAGGAAAATAAATACCAAATTCCCTTTTCACATATTTTTTTTATTAAAAATAGTTTTATTAAATCAATTATTTTTTCAATGTATTAAAATCATATATTTTGATTGCAATGTGGAAATGTTATCTTTTCTTAATGCTTGTACTAAGTGTTATGAATATGTTATTATTCATGAGAATTATTTACGTATACGGGTGGCTCCATGATAAACTTAGGGTGGGGGAACCTGAGTTATCTCTATAATGCAGTGGGTAACATGACAGAGTCAAACATTAAGGTTTCTCTTAATAGATTTAGGGAATATACTCTAATGGTTATTCCAAATGTAACCGTGAACGTTACATACTATATAGCTATGAAATCAACAATATAATTATGATATGGATTCCACAAGTTAACTTTATATTTTATGATTTCTCTTATGTTTTTTATGAATCTTATGATTACATGATTTAAGCTATGTATTTTATGTTTTATGGGTGAAAGGTATTATTTTTTGAAAATTATTTCTTTTACTTAAAATATTTTGGGACTAACAGTTTTATTCCTTATATTTCTTACTAAGAATTTTATTCTTATCATGTGTTTTTGAAATGTTTTTCATAGGGTATATGTAAGGATAAGAGAAAAGAATAATTAAATAATAGTTTTATCAAGAAAATAATTCTTGTTTTATTTAAGTATTTTTATTATTATGAAAAAATTGAATATACTAAATGTGTATACTTCATAATTTTGGAGATGTAATGTAATAGTTATGGCCTAATTCTCTAAAACTATAAGCCTAAAATGATCCTTAATGATTAAGAAAGTAAATTCATGATAAAAAATCATGATTATTTAATTTTTAATGTTGGGGCCTTATAGTTGGTATCATAGGAACGATTTAGAAAACATTAGGGATTAGTATTTTTTGTTAAACACATTGTAAGTATCTGTATATTATTTAAGTTAAATCATTGATTTATAACTTTTTCAAAACAAAAACATTCAGTTACAAATGGAGGTATGGGGATCTAAAAAAATTTTGTCTCTTACTAATGACTTTCTTGCCTAAATTATTAAAAATCATGTCTAGATGATTGTGAAACTTTTTCTAACATAAAACTCACTTGAAAGAAGTTGTTTGAGATATCAAAGACCTCCATCAAACCTCTATAACATCGTGGATCATGATTTGTATTTAATGAAATCCTATTTTTTCAATATTCTCATATTTCAATATAGGTAAATATTATCCAGGAATTTTCAAATATTTGACCTTATCATAAGAATTTAAAGCATATTATTATTTTGAAAAAAGTGTTGATGAAGGAGACCCTTGAAAAACCTATTTATATTTTATTTTAATATTTAATATCTCATAACATATTTATAGTATTTTAAAAGTACAATTTATTGAGATTTTCAACTCATACTTAGTCTGACTATTTTATAAAAATCATGTTTTATCAGATGTTTTTAAATTATATGTCATACATCATAATTTTCCAAAATTATTTTTCTGTGAACACCCATATGACATAATTTGTACGAGGTGTATTTGGGTAGAGGAAGAAAATTATTTTCAAGGATATATAAATCATTGTTAAAATCAATGGACCTTCTATCAGCATGACAAAGATGATGATGAATCTAGGTGGAAACCGTGGATAAGGTATGATGTTCTTTATTTTAGGAATAGTTTTATATTATATAATAGAGGTAAAATAAAAAAAAATTATATTTATAAGAATTCTGGAAAAAAGACGTTGAGGTCTTTATGAATTCAGATGAGCATGAGAGGAATAAGAAAACCATTAATGTTAAAGCATGTTAGGGTTATTTCTGTGTTTTATAAAAATGGACAACCCACAAGATGGGTGAAAACTCGTCGTGTCTATCAAGGCCATAGGAATCTAACCCACAACCGAAGGTTGACTAGGGTGTACCACCTACCACCGGCTAACATGATTTCCCAGTTTAGTATTACATATTCTCTTTAGTTAAATGATTTTATTGATTAATAATAAGTTGATTTTGGGATATTATTTTTTATAAAATGGATATCCTTTGTGTAAGAAAAATGATTTTATGATTATGTGATAAATGTTATTTTGGAATATGTTATCTCTTATGGGAACACTATATTCTTATGGAAAATAGATTACTCTGGGTTTTCATTTCAGGAGTAATGGTTGACTATTATTTTGAAAGAATCTATTTTTTTATTTGGAACATATAGAGATTTAGGTTATTTCTGGAAATGATTAACATATCATGGAGAATATATGAATAGGTTAATTACTTTTAAATATGAGAATTTATGATTAGTAAATGTTATTTGTAGATAGATGTTATGATTTATTGTGGAAGGTTTTGTGATAAAATCCTTTGGAATTTTTGGTTTGAATATTAGTTTGGATTATTTTGAATAATTTTAAGGATATTTTTTTATTGAACGGTCTTTGATGAACTTTGGGTATTGTTTGTTGAATATTGGATATTAAGAAAAGTATTTATTTTTATAAATGATTATTATTTTGGGGGGATTGACTAATTATTTCAAATTGGTTTGGTTTTGGATTAATTTATAAAGACAAGAGAAATATATATTTCATCTTTTTTTTATTGTGTGATTCTCTAGAATTTGATTTTAGCGCTTTAGGTGTGACCAATTCATCTTGAATACTCATCATTTTGAGAAAAGATGAGTTTTTGATAGATATTTATTGAAGGATTAAACTCTACTTAACAAGTAAGTATGCATACTTATTTTCTAATTATAAGTAGTAAAATAATTCATCAACATTATGAAAAGGATAATAAAACAAAAAAATGTTGACTTTTCCTACTTTGAAATCAATTTCTATTTAACCAATCACAAGTTTGTGGTTTTCTAGTTGTTAACATTCCCCTAATCATTTTATCTATCACTCTTCATTAGATCTAGACACTTATTTTTTATTCCATATATATATTTTCCTACATACATTCATAGTATGTGATATCTTAGGTTACCTTTTTACTTCTCTTTCATTCTTTTAAATTGGAAGTTTTATTAGCCCTTTTTCCAATATGGGATTTTTAAGGAAATTACGGAGCCAAATTTTAAAATTTCAAGGAAACAATTACCAAAAAGGGGTAATAATGTAACATCCCTATTTTTAAGAAAGAAACACTATGTTCAATAGCATACATGATGCACTACATCAATCTCAAATGAACAACTAAATATTATTATTTTAATGTTACCATTTTAACCTAGCTATTGGAATGAGTGGAATTAATAGTATCAACTAAATTGTGAAAATATGGTTTAAACATGTTTAATAAATGATTCAATGGATACCAAATTTATTATAAATGGAAATAAAAACCCATTTAATATAATGGATCCGTTTTTATGAAAACCTATTTAAAAAGTGAATAATTGTGTTTATAAATTCATATCACTCTTTATGGATTTTTATATTATGAAAAATATATTTATATATTCAATTTAATATTTTAAATTCATTATAAATGTTTTCTAGACATGACATAAGAACAAATTCAATTTTTTTGGATAAAAGAAGTGTCTTTATAAAAATTGAGTTTTACAGCCTTTTGATGGAGATCCCTTTTTAAATCTTGGGTTTTCAATTTTATATTTTATATTTGAAAAAATAAACAAATTATTTAGAATAGGGGCATCAAAATTTACCTTTGTTGAAATTTTTGTATTTTTCTGATGAAATTCATTTTTAATGAATAGTAGAAAATACTCCATTTCAATTCAAAACTATTTTTTCATATAATTTATTTATATAGTTAGATTGTACATTTAATTGATTTTAAAGTGTATTTGGGTTGTTTTTTAATCTTTTAATTCAGTTTTGGTAATATAAAGTTATGTCACATTGAATTTGGTCATAAACACATGATAATCTTTTGACAGTTTTAAATTCTTAAAAAACTCACTTTCTAATTTTGACCAAGAGTATTAATTTTAAATTAATTTTTTCCAATACTGTGTTTTGAATTTGGAAAAATGGATTCTATATTTGGAATAATAAGGTTCATATTTTGTTTATAAGTACCTTTTATTTTTTGACATTATGAATAATAACATCAGAAATTATTTTTATTTACCGTGGTTAAAGGGTACATTAGGTAAATAGAGGTAAAAATAACATTATAATAATATAAAACTACCCTAGTACATGTCTGAATACTATTTCAGGACATATTCCTGAACATGGTTTTCCCTAGGTAGATTTTTGGACCCCATGGATCCACATGGTTGTGATAATGACATGTTATACGAATTAATTTATAGTGAAGAGAAATATTACATAAACATGTATATTTTACTAAAAAAAATTAATATACAGTTATATAATAGATATCTATGACTATAAATAGTAAATATATATCCAAATATATTTTCTACATTATGTTAATTTATTTATATTTTTATACAATAAATAAATAATTTTATTTTTGAAACAATGATAATGCAATGACTACCTTATTAATGAATGATTCTAATAAATGATATTATAAATATTAAAATAAATATAATTTTAACATTTTCAAGCCATAAATTAATTTTCTTTATTATTATGAGATATCATATTTTATTTAATGCATTTTTTTCAAATGAATCAATTTTTAATGACATTAAAAAAATCGATTAAAAAATATTGTCAAAATTAACATAAAAGAGATTTGTAAAAAAATACTATTTTATTAAATTATATAATAGTACTAAATATATAATATTTGGTCAAATGAAATATATAATGTTAAAAATGTCAATAATTGTCCACTTTTGATTCTCCATACTTTTTATAATAATTATTGTTACTTTCCAACTCGGTGGCTCGTGGCGTGCGGCTCGTGGCATAGTGGGCTCGATCTTCTCAATGGTTTCACTATTGGTCACCTCCTCCTTGCTCTATCCCCAAACCTGATAGGGCATTTTCTGTGACGCAGTGAATTTTCATGGTTGAGTCCCTTTTATGTGATTTGCAGACTCCTTTCGGTGGGTGGGCACGTTGGGAGATTCACGGTGGGCTTCGAGTGAGGTTTTCGAGGCGGCGATGGGATTTTTGGGTTTGGATTGTAGCGGGAATGTCTTTCTTGTGTGTTGGCATTCAGGTGGCTGTATAAGTTGATGGATTTCAACCCTTTTTATCTTGAATCGAGTTAAGTTTTTTGATGAAATGTTTTGAATCTGCTCCTTAAATCTATTTTGTTCGTGTTTTCATTCTGTTTGAAGCGGTTTTTGTGCCTCTGTATACTTTGATCTGGTTGGTCTGCGTTTGGGTGATTGTTCCGTGGTTCTTGACTCTTTTTCTTGGATGATGACATTGGCTCTTACCCAACTAGTTTCTCTACGGGAAAGAAGAAGAGATATGCAATGGAACGACAACAATGGACTCAGGATTATTCTTCATCTATCTGTGAGGACGGTGATGGATGGTCGGCGATGTCGTCGAGGGTAATGATGATGGCAGGAAACCATATGTGATGTAGGCAGTTGTGGGTACTCATGACTCAAGGTCTCTTGGATTCTATGTATTTTGAATTTTGAATTTTGAATTTTGAACTCTGTTTTTGGATACTTTGAATTTGTAACCCACGCTTGGTGTTCTGGTCACCGCTCACCCATAAAGAAGTCTATTTGAAAATCAATCAAGACATTTTAGGTAATTATTGTTACCAAATTTTATGAAAATCCAAGAAGAAATGGTAAGAGTTAATGTTTTTAACTAAGGGTTAAAGCTAAAATATAATGTTAATTTTGTGACCTAAACATGTAAAATTATAATTTTATGATGTGGATAAGACCCTGAACCATCAAATATTTGAGATAAATGAGTTTGGGACCACTAAAAACCAAAAATAAATTTATAATAAAATAATATTTTTAGACTTTCCTAAATTGCACATCCTCCCTCTTATAAATGGCCATCACCTCTACCCACATACCCACACCTCTCAATCCACTTGTCTCATCCAAAGTATTCACAAGTATGCTACCAGATTCCCTCATTTACTCTAAGAATCCTTAATATGGGAAGAAGGAAACAGAAAGAAGCCTTTAGGCTAAAATCAAAAGAAGTTATTCAATTTAGAGGTAACCACTTCTCTCAATTTACTTTCCTTTATTTTCCTTCTCTACTCCCTATGATATTCTTATTATTTTATTACATATAAACACCAATATCCTCAATATACAAGGAAGTTTTTTGGAGATTTATTAGAACTACACTTACACAAACCTTTATCCAATGGATATGAAGATATTGTTTTTGTGTACGGTGAACTACACCCTCAAGAAATGATGATTTTTCAATTTTACCATACCACCTCTCATAGTGGCCATTAAGATTGGAAAATATTTACATATGAAATATATTATATTTATATCGACTCTATTATTCTATAATTTTTATTTAGAACATACTTTTATGCTTTCAATGATTTGTAAATACGATAATCTCATTTGAGGATGTGTGGAATATCGCCCCCTCAAAGTGATATGACTCTTTCATGATACACATGGAACTTATAAATGATGGTTTTATTAAACCTATAAGAAAAAAATGACATAAATATAATACTGGTATTTAATATAAATTTATATCATTTGTTGTTTATTCTTTTAAAATGAAAATGTAATGAATGTAGCATTCATGAATAAGTACGGCCAACCCTCTCCATGAACGGTGTATTTCATTTCATATATAAAAATATTATGGAAATTATAAATACATATATATTTGATATATAAGATATTTAAATCATGAATAATATTCTAAAGATGATGTAATTATGACCACATGGATAATTTACAACAAACATGTTCATTTTTTACTCAAGTACCGAATATCGACAAATCAAATGATACGAAATTAAATAATTTTGAAATTTTTATAACAGGATGATAAGTAATATAAAATAAATAATAAACTTGAAAAGGGTTATAATGAAATTATAAATTATCCTATGTTTATTATTCAGGAATATAAATAATTAACGATTCAAGTCAGAATCATGGTAAGGGACATCGTCTCAGTCTCCTTTCATTGAGGTATATTTTTGTTCATAAACAACCTTATTGTATATGGTGTATAATTATACCATTATTCATTTAATTTTATTTAATGGTTCTCAAAATTAATTCTTTTTTGGGATTTTTTTTACTAAATGAAAGAAGGAATGTTTCTTTTCAATGTACGAGGCGATAATAACCTTTCCACTGTTGTGAGCATTATTTTATATTTGGATTCCTTAAAAAGAAATAATGATTTTAAAAGGATAATAAAAATTATATACCATTTTTACATATTTTCATATTGAATGTGGTTTTGAGAAGGAATTTATTATTTCAATATCTTAAAATTATATATTATTATTGCAATGTGGAAATGGTATCTTTCCTTTTTGATTGTTTTATGTGTTATGATTTTGTTATGGTTCTTCTGCATTATTTAAGTATACGGGTGGTTCCATGATAAAATGAGGGAAGGTGATATTGAGATAGCTCTCCAATTAATTGGGTAACGTGACGGAGTTAAAACGTTAAGTTTTTTTCTACGATATTTAGGAAATATACTATGATGGGTATTCCAAACGTAACCATTAAGGTTACTCTCTATGTAGCTATGAAAGATACAATGTATGTATGATATAGATTCCACAAGATACCTTTATGTTTTATGATTTCTGTGATGTTTTTTTGGAATCTTATGATTACATAATATAAGAAAGTAGTTTATGACTTATTGGTGAAAATTATGATTTTGTGAAAATTTGTTCATGGGTTTGAAATATTCAGGGTCTAATAGTTTTATTTTGTATTTTATATTCCTTAATGATATATTTATGCGTATCCCGTGTTTTTGAAAAAAAATTCATAGGGTATAAGAAAAAATAAGATTAAGGAAGAATTCAATATTATTTTTATCAAAAATATAATTCTTTCTTTATTTAAGAAGTTTCATTATTGTGAAAAATTGTATTGAGTAGAAGTGTCTACTTTATATTTTCTGAGATGTATTATAATAGTTATGGCCTAATTCTCTAGAACTCTAAACCTGAAATGATCCTAAATTTAAATGAAAGTATATTTTTGATAATAAATCAAGATTGTATAATGTTTAAGGCTATGTCCGTATAATTTTATCAGAGGAAATGTTTAGAAAAATTTAAGGATTATGAGTTTTTGGTAAACACATGGTTATTCTCTATGTATATTCTTTTAGTTAAATCCATGTTTTATAAATTTTTTACAATCAAGAAAATTTAGTTACAATTGGAAAGAGGAGGTTTTAAAACAACATTCCTATCACTTCTCGATGACATTTTTGCAATAATTATTTCAAAGTCATGTCTGGATGGTTGTGAATCTTTTTCTAACATGAAAATCACTTGCAAGTAGTTTTTTGAGATATTAAACACCTCCACTATACCAAGATACCATCATGGATCATGGGTTTAGTTTAATAAAATCTTATTTCCTCAATATACTAATATTTTTATAAAAGGTAAATATTATCAAAGAATTTTAAAATATTTTAGCTTATCACGATATTTTGAAGCATATAATGATATTGAAAATGTCATTGAAGAAGGAGACCCTTGAAAAACATATTTATATTTTCTTTTAAAATACACTCTCTCAGACCATACTTATAGTATTTTAAAAGGACCATCGATTGAAAGATTTAACTCAAACATGGTCCAAATGATTGATAAAAATAATGTTTTATCATATGTTTTAAAATTATATGTCATACATGATTATTTTATAAAATTATTTTTCTGAGAACACCCATACAACCCTAGTTATAAAAGTTTTATTTAGATAAAGGAAGCAATTGATTTTGAAGGTTCTCTAAATAATTGCTGCAATGCATGGACCTTCTATCTACGTGAACAAGATGGTGATGAAACCAGGTGGACACCATGATCAAGGTATGATGTTCATTCTTCTAGGAATATATTTATTTTATCATATAGAGGTCATATAAAATGATTTATATATATATGGATTAATGAAATAAGATGTTGAGGTATTTATTAGTTGGGATGAAAATGAGATGTGTAAGACAACCATTGGGGTTAAATATTTATTGGGTTATTCTTCAGTTTTATAAAATGGACATTCCGTAAGATGGGTGAAAAAATATCACATCTCGAGAGCTTGAGGGAATCAAATCCACAACCAAATGGTGAAAAGGGTGAATCGCCTACCATTGGCCTATGTAATGTCCCTGGTTAGTATGACTTATTATATTTATTTAAATTATTTTATGGATTAAGAATATGTTTATATTGGTTACTTATGTTTTCTCAGATGGATATCTTTAGAATAGTAAAATGATTTGATTATTAAGTGAAAATTGTTATATTGGAAGATGTTCACTCCTTTGGGAACACTATATACCTACAGAAAATAGAATAGTATAGGTTTTCATTTGAGGAGTAATGGCTGAATTTTATTTTGGAAGAATCTATGCTTTTATTGTGGATATGTGGCGATTTAGATTATTTATGGAAATGATTAAAATATCATGGAAAATATGTTATTTTGTTAATTAATTTTAAATATGAGACTTTAAGATTAGTCGATGTTATTTGGAGGTAAATGTTACGATTTATAGTGGAAGACTTTGTGATCAAATTCTTCCGAATTTTGGGTTTCAATATTAGTGGGGATTATTATTTGTAATTTTAAGGTAATTTGTTTATTGAATGGTCTTTGTTGAACATTAGGTATTAAATGTTGAATTTTGGAGATTAAGAACAGTATTTTTTTATAAATAATTATTATTTTCGGGGGATTAACTGATTTTTTCAAACTATTTTGGTTTTTGGTTAATGTCTAAATACATGGGAAATATATATTTCGTCTTTTTTGGATTATGATATTCTCTAAAAGTTGACTATAGTGCTTCATGTGTGACCAATTCAACTTGAATACTCATCATTTAGAGAAAAGATGAGTTTGTGGTAGATATTTATTGAATCATGAAACTCAACTGGATAACTAAGTATATTTCCTAATTTTATTATTCTATATTCTATAATAATTCCTCAACAATATGAAAAAGATATTAAAAAATATATGTTTACTTTTCCGAGTTTGAAATCAATGACCATTTAACAAATCACATGTTTTTGGTTTTATGGTTGCTAACTTTCTCCAAAACATCATTTCTATCACTCCCCATTAGAACATGAAACTTATTTTTTCATCCATATCCTTGTTTCCAAAATTGAATCATAGTATGTCTTATCTCTTGTGGCATTTGTACTTCTCATTCTTTTTTTAAGTGGTAGTTTTGTTAACCATTTTTCAGATGTGGGATTTTTAATGAAGTTTCTAAGCCAAATTTTAAAATAGTGAGGATGCAATTTCCAAAAGTGGGGAATTATTTAACATCATGTGTTTTAAGAAATAAATATTGTTCAATAACATACATGATATGATACATAGAGCTTAAATGAATAACTAAATGTTATTATTTAAATGTTACTATTTCATAAGAGTGGTTTAAATGAAGAGAATGAATAGTATCAACTTAATTATGAAAATATGTTTCACAGATGTTTAAATAATGATTCATTGGTTTCCAAAATAATTAGAAATTGAAAAAACCCAATTGAATATAAATGATGTGATTTTATGAAAACGTATTTAAAAAGAGATTAATTGTGTTTATAAAATCAAATCACTCTCTATTGATTTTTATTTAATGAAAAATATATGTTATATATTCAATTTAATGTTTTAAATTAATCTAATATGTTTTATATATGTGATATAACAACAATTTCAATTTTTAAGATTAAAGAATTATTTTTCTAAATATACATTGTTAGGGCCTTTTGATGGAAAACCATTTTTAAATATAGTTTTTGTCACTTTTATATATTCTATTCAAAAAAATAAACCTCTTATTTTGACACAGGACAACAAAATTAACTTTGGTTAAAATTTTGGTATTTTTCTGATAAATTTCATATTTTAATGAATACTGAAAATTACTACATTTTAATTCAAAACTATATTTTCGTCTAATTTATTTATATTGATTTATTGTGATTTTAATTGGTCTTAATGTGTATTTGTATTATTTTATTATAATTTAATGTAATTTGGGTCATTTTAAGTGAATTCACATTGAAATTGGACAAAAACACATGTCAATCTTTTGATAGTTTTTACTTCTTAAGAACTCAATTTCTAGTTTTGAAAATGGGAATTCATTTTAAATTAATTTCAACCAATTCTTCGTTTGGAATTTGGAAAAATGGATTCCATATATAGAATCAGAATTTCCAAATTTTATGAATATATACCTTTTATTTTTAGATATTATGAATATTAAATTCATTAATTACTTCCTTTTACCGTGCTTAAAGGGTAAATCAGGTAAAAAATGGTCAAATATAATATTATAATAATATAAAACTACCCTAACAGAAATGATAATTTTATTTTATGAAATATGGATGATCAGGGGAATCCTTTTTTAGATTTTGGGACCCCATGTATCCACATGGGTGTGATAATTATGTGATAAGAATTAATTTAAAGTAAAGAAAAATATAATATAAATATGAATCTTTTACTAAAAAAATTTAATATAGGGTTATATAACATATATATTTGAAAATAAATATTTATTATAAATATAAAACTATTTAATACATTAAGGTATATTATTTATAATTTTTAGATATTAAATAAATAATTTTATTTACCCCACAATGATGATGCAGTGATTACCTTATTAATGAATGATTCAAATAAATGATATTATAATTATAAAAATAAATAAAATTTGAATATTTTGATGACATACATGAATTTTTTGGATTATTATGACATATTATCTTTGAGTTAATTCTTTTGATTTTATGTAATCATGTTTTTATGGAAATCAACAAAAATCAATTACTAAATAGTGTCAAAATTGACATAAATGAGTTTTTAAAAAAATAATATTTTATTAAATAATAATATATTCTTAAAAATATAAGACTCGGCTAAATAACTTATGTAATGTTAAAAATTTAATTAATTATACAATTGTGATTCTTTTGTCAATTTATAGAAACTATAGTAACCATATATTATGAAAATACAAGAAGAGATCGTAAGAGCTAAGGTTTTTAACTAAGGGTTAATGCTAAAAGATATGGTTGATTTTCTGAACTACACATGTCAAATATTGATTTTATGATAGGTATATGACCCAAAGTTATCTTATATTTTAAATAAATGATTTTGGGACCATTAGAAATAGAAAAACTATTTTTAATAAAATAATACTTCAAGACTTTCCTAAAGTGCCCCTCATCCCTCTTATAAAAGGACACCACCTATACCCACTTACTCACACCTATCAAGCCCCTCGGATTAGCCAAATTCTTCTAAAATAAGCTCCCAAAATCCCTCCCATACTCATATAATCATTAACATGGGAAAAAAGGAAACTTAATGAAGCATTTTGGCACAAATAAAAAGACATTACCCGAATTAGAGGTAACGTCTTCTCTCAATTTCCTTTCCTTTATTTTTCTGTATCCACTCCCTATGCTCTAATTATTCTTTTATTAAATAATAAAAACTATGTCCTCAGTATACTATGATGTTTTTATGACAATTATTATAACTACACTTACACACACCTCCATCTAATGGATACGAACATACTGTTTCTGTGTACAACGAACTACTACCTCATGAAAAGATGATTCTTCAATTTTCCTTTACAACCTATCATGGTGGCGATTATGATAGAACTATATTTATATATGATATATATAATATTTATATTTTCATTATTCCTTTGTAATTTCTATTTACAATATACCATTATACTTTCCATGATGTGTAAATACAATAATTTTATTTGAGGATGTGTGGACCACCGCCCCCTCAAAGTTATATGACTCGTTAATGCTATACAAGGAACTTTAAAGGATTGTTTTATTATATATATAAGACATAAATGATATATATATACTAGTAGTATTATTATATAAATTTATATGATTTTATTATTATTATTTTAATATGACAATTAAATGAAAGTAGAGTTCATGCGTACATATGGCCTACCGTCTCCATGAACGGGGAGTTTCATTTCTTATCTACAAATATTATGGAAATTATATATATGTATACACAATATATATAATATATTTAAGTCATTAATAATATTTTGGAGATGATGGTCTTTTTTCCACATGGGAAATTTACGTCAAACAAGGTCGATATGAATTTAAATAATTATATAATTTTCATAACATGATGATAAGTAATATAAAATGAATAATAAACTTGAAAAAACATCTATAGAAATTATAAATTAACCTAATTTTATTATTCAGGAATATTAAGAACAAATGAGACAAGTTAGACTCAAGGTCAAGGACTTCGTCTCAATCTCCTTTCATTGAGGCATATTTTGGTTTATACACGACCTTCTTTTATAAAGTGTATAATTAAACCCTTATTAATTTAATTTTATTCAATAGTTTTAAAAATGAATTTTTTTTATGAAGCATTTTTCTAAATGAAAAGTGTAATTTTTCTATTTAACATATATTGTGACAACGACCTTTTTACCACCATGATCATTATTTGATATTTTGATTCCTTAACAAGTTGTAATGTTTTTAATGGAAAATAAATAATAGTTTCCATTTTTACGTATTATGGTATTGAAAATGGTTTTGAGAAAGCATAGATTATGTAAATATCTTAAAATAATATATTGTGATTACAATGTGGAAATGTTACCCTTCCTTTATGTATGTTTTATGTTTTATGATTACGTTTTGGTTATTGGGCATTGTTTATGTATACGGGTGGTTATGTGGTTAACTAAGGGAAGGTGAGGCCAAGATATCTCTCCAATGCATTGGATAACATGACAGAGGTAAATTTTAAGGTTTCTCTTAAGAAATTTAGGGAATACACTATGATGAGTATTCCAAACATAACCATGAAGGTTACTCCATTTGTTGTTGTGAATGAAATAATGTAAGTATGATACGGAAGCCATATGATACCTTTATGTTTTAATATTTCTATGAAGTTTGGTAGGAATCTTATGATTACATGATTTAAGATAAGTATTTTATATTTTATGGGTGAAAAGTATTATTTTTTTAAAAATGTTTTCATGGGTTTTAAATATTAATTGATTAGTTGTTTTATTCCTTATTTTATATACCTTACTAATATTTTTATGCTCATACAAAGTTTTTGAAATGTTTTTTACAGGGTATAAGGAGCATAAGATAATGTAATAATTCAAGAATGTTTTTATCAAGGAATATTTTTTATGTAAGTTGTTTTATTATTGTGAAAAAATTGGATAGAGGAGAAGTGTCAAGTTTTTAATTTTTCAGATGTAATTTAATATTTATGGACTAATTCTCTAAAACACTAAACATGAAAAGATTCTCAATGTGAAAGAAAGTGAAATCTATATCAAAAATAAATATTATGTAATGTTAAAGTTGAGGGCCATATAGTTGGTACCAGAGGAAAGGTTTAGAAAACTTTAGGGATTATGAGTTTTCATTAAACAAATGGTTAGTCTCTATGTAAATTATTTCAGTTAAATCCCTATTTTATAACATTTTCAGCTCAAGGAAATTATGTTACAAATGGAAGTAGGAATATATCAAACAAATATTCTCTCTTCCTGGTGAATTTCTTGCAATAATTATTTCAACATCATGTCCATATTATTGTGAAACTTTCTCTGACATACAACTCACTTGAAAGTAGTTGTTTGAGATATCAAAATCTTCCACTATACCATAATACCATCTTGTATTAGGGGTTGTATTTTATCAAATCTTGTTTTCTCAATATTCACATATTCTTAAGAAAGGTAAATATTATCCAGTCATTTTCAAATATTTTTCCTTATCACATGATTTTGAAGCATATTATGATTTTGAAAAAGGTGTTGAAGAAGGAGACCCATTATAAAACAATTTATAGTTGCTTTTAAAATATAGTTTCTCGGAACATACTTATTGTATTTTAATAAGACCATATATTTAATGTTTTAACTCAAACACAGTCCCACTATTTTATAGAATTCATGTTTTATTATATGTTTTGAAATTATGTGTCATACATGATTATTTTGCAAAATTATTTTTCTATGAACACCCATATGGCCCATGTTGTCCATGGTGTATTTGGATAATGGAATAAAATGATTTTGAAGGATCTCTAAATCATTGTTGAAATACATGGACCATTTATATATTTGAATAACATGATGATGAAACCAGGTGGAAACCATGATCATGGTATGATGTTATTTATTTTGGGAATGGTTTTATTTTATCATATGGAGGTGAAATAAAAAAAATCAATATATATAAGACTTCATTAAATAATATGTTGAGTTCATTATGAGTAGGGATGAAAATGAGTGGTATAAGAAAAATATTGAGGTTAAATAATTTTAGGGTTATTTTTCAGTTTTATAAAAAGTGACAACCTGCATGATGGGTAACAACTCGTCTTGTCCGGTAAGGCCATAAGAATCGAACCCACAACCAAAGGGAGAAAAGGTTGCATCACCTACGAATGGAAAATGTTAAGTCCCTAGTTTTTATAAATTATTAATTCTAGTTATATTATTTTATGGATTAAGAATAAGTTGATTTTTGGAACATATGTTTTATCAAATTTATATCCTTAGTATAGGAAAATTATTTGGTGATTAAGTGATAATTATTATTTTGGAAGGTGTTCTTTCTTTTGGAAAGACTATATGCCTAATGAATATATAATACTATGGATTTTAATTTGAGGATTAATTTTTGAATTTTATTTTTGATGAATCTATATTTTTATTGTGGAATTATGGAGACTTTGGTTTCTTATGTAAATGATTAACATATCAAGGAGAAAATGTGATTATGATAATTAATTTTAAATATGAGACTTTAAGATTAGTGGGTGTTATTTGGAGATAAATGTTAATATTTATCATGGAAGACCATATGATCAAATCCTTCCAAATTTTGGGTTTCAAAATTAGTTTGGATTATTTTGATGAATTTTAAGGGAAATTGTTTAATGAATGAGATTTGTTTATCTTTGGGTATTATTTGTTGAATTTTTGAGATTAAGAATAATATTTCTTTTTATAAAGGATTATTATTTTTGAAGTATTATATTATTTTTTCTAACTATTTTTGTTGTGGATTAATTTATAATGATAGGGGAAAAATATAGTTCTTTTTTTGATTTTGATATTTATATAACTAGATTATAGTGCTTCAGGTGTGACCAAGTCATCTTTAATACTCATAGTTCGGAGAAACGATGATTTTTGGTATATATTTATTAAAGTATGAAACTCTACTTGACAAGTATGCATGTTTACATATTTTCTTATTCTAGGTAGTAAAATAATTCCTCAATTTTTTGAAAATGATATTAAAACAAAAATGTTTTCTGTTTACTTTTCTTACTATAAAATCAAATATTGTTTAACCAATCACATGTTTGTGGTTTTATGGTAGTTTACATTCTCCTAATAATTTTTTTCATCACACTCTATCAGAACTTGACACTTATTTTTTCTTCCATATAAATGTTTTCTTACATGGAATTCTAGTATATTTTATTTGGGGTGACCTCTGTACTACCCTTTCTTTATTTTAAAGTGATATTTTTATTAACCCTTTTTTCCGACTTCAGATTATCAATGAAGTTACCAATAAAAATTTTAAAATTGTGAAGAATAAATTTCCAAAGGGGGTAATGATGTAATATCCTGAGTTTTAAGAATGAAACACTTTGTTTAATAGCATACATGCTGTTATACATTGAGGTTAAACAAACAACTAAGTATTATTATTTAAATGCTATCATTATAACCTAGATGGTTGAATGATGGGAATGAATAGTATCAACTGAATTATGAAAATAAGGTTTAAAAATTTTTAAATAATGATTCATTCGTTACAAAAACTTTTAGAAATGGAAATAAAATCAATTGAAAATAAAGGATGTGTTTTTTATGTAATCTGATTTAAAAGAGAAGAATTGTGTTTATAAAATCATATCACACTTTATGGATTTTTATTTAATGAAAAATATATTTCATATACTCAATGTAATGTTTTAAATTCATCTTATCTGTTTTCTAGATATTATATAATAACTAATTCATTTTTTTGATAAAAGAAGTATTTTTCTAAAAATTTAGTTTTACCACCATTTAATGGAGAAAAATTTTTAAATATAGTATGTGACACCTTTATATGTTTTAATTTAAAATATAAAGCTATTATTTAAAATATAGACATAAAAATTTACCATGGTTGAAATTTTGGTATTTTTTTGATGAAATTCATGTTTTTATGAATAGCGAAAAATACTGAATTTTACCACAAAATTGTATTTTCATCTAATTTATTTATATTGATAGATTTCCCTTTTAATAGGATTTAATGTTTATTTGGATTATATTTTATCATTTATTCCAATTTTTATAATTATTAGTGATTTCACATTGAAATTGGACATAAACACATGTCAATCTTTTGATAGTTTTTATTTTTTAAAACCCACTTTTTGGTTTTGACAATAAGAATTAATTTAAATTTAATTTCTTCTAATTATATGTTTTGATTTTGGGAAAATAGATTCCATTTTTGGAATTATAAGTTCCATATTTTGTGAATATGTACCTTTATTTTTTGGACATTATGAATACTAAATTCAGTAATTATTTTTATTTACCATGGTTAAAGGGTAAATCCGGTAAATACTAGTATAATATAGTATTATAATAATATAAAACTACACTAAAACGTGTCCTAATCCTATTTAATGACCTATAGACGAATATGGGAATATTTGGGTCACTTTTGCGACCCTAGGGATCAACATGGGTGTGATAATGACATGTTATAAGAATTAATTTATATTAAAGATAAATATAACATAAACATGTATCTTTTACAAAAACAATATTAATATCGGTTTATATAACTAATATTTTTGAATACAAATATTAATTATAAATATTAATATACTTACTACATCCGGGTAGTTTATTTATAATTTTTATAAATTAACTAAATAATTTTATTTTTGTTACAATTGTGATGTCCTGATTACCTTATTAATGAAATATTAAAATAAATGATATTATAAATATTAAAATAAATTTAATTTGAATATTTTGATTCCATACATGAATTTTATAGATTATTATGACATATTATCTTCAATTTTATGCCTTTGGTTCATTGTAATCAGGTTCTTATGACTTTAAAAAAATTACTATATAGTGTCAAATTTGACATAAATGAGTTTTTAAAACAAATAATATTTTATGAAATGGTATAACAATCCTAAAAATATAATATTCATCCTAATAAATTATATAATTATAAAAATGTCATTAAATATCCGATTTTTATTATCTCTTCATTTTAGAGTAACTATAGTAACCATATATTATGAAAACACAAGAAGAAATTATAAGATTTAAAATTTTTAACTAAGGGATAAAGCAAAAAAGATAAGGTTAATTTTATGACCTAATCATTTGAAATTTTAATTGGATGATGGTTATATGACCCAAAATCAACTTATCTTATAAATAAATTAGATTGTGACCTTTAAAACCCTAAATTCAATTTATAATAAAATAATATATCAAGACTTTCACAAAGTTCCCATCCTCCCTCTTATAAAAGGACACCACCTCTAACCACTTACACACACATCACATGCCCCTTTTCTAATCAAACATTTTCTAAAATAATCTCTCAAAATCCGTCCATTACTCCAACAAGCCTTTATTTTCCTTTAAGTAAAATCAATGAAGCCTTTTGGCACAAATCAATAGATTTTACCTGATTTAGAGGTAACGTCTTCTCTTAAGTTCCTTTCATTTTTTCCCTATCTACTCCCTACTCTCTTATTATTATTTTATTAATGAAAAAAAATGTATCCTAAATATACTAGGATGGTGTAAGGAGAAGTATTATAACTACACATATAGACACCTCTATCTAAGAGATACAAACAAACGGTTTCTGTGTACGGTGAACTACTACCTCATGAAATGATGATTGTTCAATTTTCCCCTCTAACCTCTCATGGTGGCCAATATTATGGCACTGTATTTATTTTTTAAATATTTTATTTTTATATTTTCTCTATGATTATATAATTTTTATTTACAACATAATTTTATGCTTTCCATGATGTGTAAATACAATATTTTTATTTGAGGAAGTGTGTACTACAATCCCCTGAAAATGGTATGACTCATTAATGCTATACATGGAATATATAAAGGATGGTTTTATTAATCCTATGATATATAATTGACATAATTATAATATCAGAATTATAATATAAATTTATATTATTATATTATTATTCTTTTAATATGACAACGACATGAATATAGTGTTGATGCGTACGTATGGCCTACCGTCTCCATGAACGGTGCTTTTCATTTCATATCAACATATATTATGGAAATTGTAAATAAATTTATATTATATATATAAGATATTTAAATCATGACTAAAATTTTAGAGTTGATGGACATTTGACAACATGGAAAATTTAAATAAAACATGTTCATTTTCGCCTCAAGTACCGAATATTGACAAATCAACCGATATGAAAATAAATAATTATATAATTTTTATAACATGATGATAAGTTATAAAAAATGAATAATAAACATGAAAAATGTTCTGAATGAAGTAAAAATTAACCTCATTTTATTATTCAAAAATACAAATAAGAATCATGGAAAGTCGGGCTCAAGGTAATGGACTTCGTCTCAATCTCCTTTCATTGAGGCGTAATTTTCCTTATACAATACCTTATTTTATATGGTTTATAATTATAGCCATTTTTTTTAAATTTATTCAACGATTTAAAAAAGTAATATTTTTTTTACAAATTTTTCTATTAAATGACATATGGAATGTCTCTTTTTATTGTACACAAAGACAACGACCTTTCTTCCATCGCGAGCATTATTTGATATTTGGATTCTTTAACAAGGCGTAATGTTTTTACAAAGAAAAATAAATAACATATACCCATTTTATGGATTTTGTTCTTGGAAAGGGTCGTTATAAAGCATTTATTAAGTCAATATTTTAAAATTATATATTGTTATTTCAATTTAGAAATGTTATGTTTCCTTTATTCTTGTTTTATATGTTATGATTATGTTCTGGTTCTTTGGAATTATGTTTGTATACAGGTGGTTCCATGATAAAAAAAGGGTAGGTGAGACCCATGTAGCTCTCCATTTTATTGGGTAATGTTATGGAAGTAAACAATAAGGCTTCTCCTAATAGATTTAGGGAATATACTGTGATGGGAATTCCAAAGAAAACCATTAAGGTTACTCTCTATGTAGTAGTGAAAGTTACAATGTAAGTATGATATGGATGCCACAAGTATCCTTTCTGTTTTATGATTTCTATAAAGTTTTTTAGGAATCATATGATTAAATGATGTGAGATAAGTATTTTATGTTTTATGTGTGAAATGTATGATTTTGTGAACTTTTTTTCAAGGGATTTAAATATTAATGGACTAACAGTTTTATTCCTTATTTTATATTCCTTACTAGTATTTTTATGCTCATCCATAGTTTATGAAATGTTTTTGATAGGTTATAGAGAAGTATAAGAGAATGAAATAATTATAGAATATTTTTATAAAGAAAATAATTCTTGTTTTATTTATGGAGTTTTAGTATTGTGATAAAGTAGGATAGAGTATAAGTGTCTACTTTATAATTTGTGTGAGGTAATGTAATTTTTATGGCCTAACTCTCTAAAAATATAATCCAAAAATATCCCTAATGTGAAATAAATTAAATTTGTGATCAAAAATCAATATTATGTAATGTTTAAGGTATGGGACTTGTAGAAATGAGCATAATGATGATGTCATAATGAATTAACAAATAGATTATGTGTTTCAAATGTAAATCCACATATAGAAGTGTAAATAAATCTAAAGATATTCAAAGTCATTATAAGAATAATAATATAATATTAATAACAATGAAGAAATAATATAACCCAATGAAAAAATAGGCTATGAAATTCTTTTCCATTAAGTTCCTTTTAACTTGAATCCTCGTATATTAAATAATTCAAATTGAAGAAAAAAATATCATGAAGAATGAAAAGATCTTGATATTATATGAAATTGTGGAAATATTTACACCATATGTAAGAAATTAGGTTCAAAAAAATAATGTGATTATTTCAAGATAACATTAAAATTCACAAAATGAATTGATATTGGAATGATAATAATTAAGTTGTTCTCTAGGAGAATAATCTTTGAACATTACAAAGTATCCCACACCACTTTGAAACATTTGAATCATAATATACATGAAATAATAACATTAAATAAAACTAATTATATCTTTAGAATAAATTGATTCATGTTATTATATTTCAATGGAAGTATATACACCATTTAAAAGAAACAAGGTTCATAACAACAAATTAGTCTCAATGAAATGTAAATTGATATGAAATCTGTTACCATGATTTTTTTTTAGTGAACATAATTTGAATTCATTTATAAGGGTTTTAAGAGAGTTAATAAATTATAATGGAACCATATTAATGTTTTTAATGTATTATAATATCTTATTATAATATCTTATTACCCATTTGATAATCATGATTCATTATTTTCACTATTTTGGGTATTAGTTGCCTTGTTCTTCAAGTATGTTTTGACTTGGTACTTATTATTATTCTAATAAAGATAATGGTTTTCATAATATAAATAATGTAAACCATGATATAATTATCATAAATATTCATTATATATGTATTTTAAATAATTCATAATGCTTTTATATAATAAAATATATACATCATTCATAGAGATGGTGGGTTGTCTGTATACATGATTGTTATATTCATTCATTTATGATATTAAATGAATAAAAAGAAAATTATATATATATGTATATTATAATTAATATATGATATATATTTTATATATTTTATATAGGATTATTAAATCCAGCTTCATATATTCCATGAATAGTGTGAACAAATAACATTGCTTTATGGGGGCGATTCTCCACACTTCCACAATCGATGTTATCGTATTCTGAAAAAGTGGTGTTCATAGATGTATGTGTTATAAAATAATTAACAAATTATAAATAAATTATAAATATCATATATGACATATATAAATATATTTTCCATCATAATTCTCACAATTATAGGTGGTAAATAAAGAAATAACTATCATTATTTTGTGAGACAGCAGTTCCCTGTACACATAAATTTAAATATCGTTACCCATTGGATGGAAGTGTGTGTAATTGTTGGATGAAGAATTAAAATAAAAACATGTAATTATATTTAGGAATATTTTTTTAAATCATGGAATAAGATGAATTGAATGATTGGAGGAGGAAATAAAACTAAAGATCTTGGGGAGGAGGTCACCTCTTATTCAGGTAACACCATTCAGTTATCACAAAAGGGCTTCCATGGATAGAATTATAACCATATTTAAGCATATATATTTAGGAGAGTAATTTTTAGGATCTATATGGGAATATCTTGGTTGATCTAAAGTGGATTGAGAGGTGTGAGAAAGTGGAAAACTTGAGTGCCTTTTTATATTGGAGGAGGAGTGGCACTCTTTTAAATTATTGAAAAGGGAATTCCACCCACATTTATCCCGTTGAATGTGGAACCAAATATGGAAATTACTATATAAAATGTAAGACAAGGTATAAATATCACCATAAAAGGATTATTTATAATTTTATATTTCATTTTGGACCTTATGATTAAGGTTTAGTCCCTCATTAAGCGTAGTTTAACCTTAATTGTAGTGATTAATTTTAATTACTATCCCAAATTTTTTTGATCAAAAAATAATTTAACCGTATAAAAATTATAAATTGTTTTTATTGAAAATACGAAATCCATATTTCCATCTCCCAATCAAAAAAGTAGAAAAAATTAATTTAAAATTAATCATGTATATGGGACGGCATTGTGAGTTTTTAAAGTAAAAATGCTCAAAAGTTGGCTATTTTTTATATCGAATTTCAACGAATAATTAATTATGATGAACTAAATTAGATTAATTTATGGTAAATTGATATTATTAAACCTTAAAACAAATAAAAATAATATTTTACCTCATAAATAAATTATATAACAAACTATTTTGATTTAAAATTTAGTATTTTTCATTTCTCATTAAAAAAATAAAACATCACATAAAAATAGAAAAATTCCATTCTATAATAATTTTACAATTACATTTAAAAAATTAAGTTTATATTAACATATAATATTTATAAATGTTCTAAAAAGTGGATTTAATATAGGTTCTCCCATAAATGGCGATAAACATGTCTTTATAATAATATATGTTTTTATATGTAATATTGTATTTTTTTCTTATCTTATGTCTATCAAATATATTGGATGAATATAAAAGAAATATTAGATTGAATATATAATATATATTACATTAATATTAATCAATAAATGTAATTAATTTAATTTATTAGGATAAAATATCTTTTTGAGTATAAAAATAGTTTTTGATACAAACATTCCCTTTATATTACATTGATTCTTATATTCATTTCTAATTATTTAGTAAATAATGAATTCATTTCATATTTATATAAACCATATATTTATATTATTTACATCTTCCTATTGATAACCACTAATTTAATAGATATGTTATATCTTATTATATTGAATATTTATATTTTAAAAATATATTATTGTTCAGTAAAACTCAGTCTTTCTTGTAAGGAAAGATTTTGAAAATTGTCATTATTTCATGAGATGTATGCATGATCATTGTCTCATTCTTTCCAATCTATTAAATATAATGAATTTTTTTAATATATTAAATATACTATAAATTACTAGGATATTATATTACCTTAAAATCTTGGTGATTCATATCATACATTCTATCGAATATATTGTTCCTACTTTATATTTATGGGGCATTACATTCTCCCCACATTAATTAAATTGTGTCATAGAAATTTAAACACAATCTTGATGTTTTTTTTATATTTATTATGTCTAAAATCCCACATCATGATAAGTTTTAGTAATAAATACTCTAGAAAAGATATAATGGTAAGTACAGAGGTCACATGGAAAAACATATTACCCAATCTCTAAGTATGAGATCTTTAGTGGAATGAAAAAGAATAAATATTTATAGGGATTTATTGAGGAAATAAATTAGAAACAATTGAATCATAAATAAATATTTTGGGGCCTCAAATACATAAATCTATGATGATTTAATAGTCCATAGGTTCAACACAAAATAATGTATTAGGAAACATTTTTTTAAAAAACTTTTTCCTCTTATTGGAAAATTTCATTACTACTTAAGAATATAAGTAAATTTACATTCATTATATGTTTTAATTTCATATGAATAACTCAATATTTCGGTTTTACTGCGATCAAATTATAATTCAACCCTTTTATCTAGAAATGGGTATCAAAAAATTAACTTTTATCCCTGATGAACTAAACATAATTAGCGTATTTTAATTCCCATAATAGATTAAAAAGTTTTTACATTTGTCTATAACTTTTCCCGAAATACAATATGGTTAAGATATTAAAATCTAATCCTAAAAAGTTACACTACTAGTTCATTAATAATATTTGTTAATCAAATTTTTTAACTGCAAACAATGACATTTTAACCAGGACATTGCATTGGTCAGTGGCTGGCGTTAAACTCTTATCGTCCTTCTATCATGGGTTCAAGTCATATGGCCTTACTATAATTGATGGGTTTTCACCCAAAATAAAGGGTATGCATTTATAAAACAATATTAATATAACATCAAAAATAAATATTATGGACATTCTTGAAATAAGGTTGATCACTAAATATCCTTTTTTAAAAGGTTTTCAACATAACTTAAATAGAAAAATACTTCATGTGTTTTATTTCAACATTGGACCTTCCTTGGTATAAGGTTTAACCTAGGACGTTAATTTTCATTATCTATTTAAATCCTTCATAATATTTTGTAAATAAAATTTTAATTTCTTTCAGTGTATCCCCCATGACTGTTAAAACAGGTTTGCGGTAAGGCTCATGTTCGTGTATGAGGTTACACTGAGTTAGGCCTGAGGAACCTTTTTAGAGTTGTTAGCCCAGGGTACATCTATTCCATAACTTCATCCACTTGTTTTGTCCAAAAAACATTGTATTGTTAGGAATACCCATATAATCTATACTTTACCAAAATTATATGGTTTTATTCTATAATTATCCTCAAATTCTACCTTAGGGTTATTTTTTCTAATTAATTTCTTCCAAAATCTTGTTCCCAAGGTTGCTATTGAACATTCACTAATTCCAAAGGTAAAAAACTTAACCATAGTAATCCTAGAGTCAGTGTCTACATCCATTAAATTAACATGATTACAAGTAATAAAATATCAAAGTACCAAAGAGTTTAGTAGTTTTGGTAAACTATAAACATACACGAGTCTTTTAATGAAAATTAATACAATATTTACTAAATAATTTTTTTCTTTTTAGGATAAATTTATTCTTTCTAGAATATCATTGAATAACATTTTCATCACACTTTAGGGAATCCTTGGGAAATTAAATATAGTATTTTTGACCTTGAATTCTTAGTAAGGAAAAAATATAGTGGGACAATTAATAAATCAATGTGAATAATCAAATGGAAAGGTAAATAATTGAACACAAATTCCATGATATTAAAAAATTGAGAAGGAAGTGTATGCTCAATATGGAATTCCAAATAAATGTAACCACATGGATATATAATAACTAGATAAGGAAAAAAATATGAAAAAGTTATAAACTGAAACACATTCCATTTAATTAATTAAATAAAAATGAAATGTGTCCATAGATATCTCAACAAAAAATCTCATGGATAAATAATAAATGAATCTAAATAGAGGAAATGATTAATTACGGTATATCATGTCTCAAAAAAAATGATAACCTATACCACCAATAACTATCACAAGACCATTTAAAACCACAGGTATAAACCCATTTAATTATCAAAACATATTTATCTCATGAGAACATGTTGATTCATCGAAGGGATATATAATTTTTAGGCCCCACCCTTCATTTTTAGTCAAAAGCATTCCTCATATCGAATAATAAGGATAAATAATATTCCATATCAAATATTCAAAGAGAATAATTAATTAAAATTTATCAATATTTCCCCAGATTATCAAATTATTTTCAAAGTAATCACCGTCTGTAAAGAAGATATATGGTTTAGGAAATAAACATATCCATGAAAAATTATTTGGGTAATTATGTGGAATTAAATGACTAATTATTGTAGGAAATTTAGTATTTCAAGGGGAATAACAAAGGAATCAAGAATGTGAATGTGAATATTATCCTTAGCTAAATAAATCATATACCATCTAGGGGAATAATAAGGATGGTATCAATACAACATAACCCATGTGGATTATAAATAAAGGGTTATTTTCATTTATGAATATGAATAATATAAAATAAATATTTTAAAGACATTATTGAGAAAAATATATTTTTTATTTTAAAATTAATTTTCAAAGTCCCTTTTTTGAAAATCACTTCTCAAAAAGTTTTCTTTAATATGTAACATTTTATAATTTTAAAGGATGCATCAAAGAAGTTATACTAGGTAATAATTTACATCACATATAAGTTAAAATGAATATTTTTTTTCATGGTAAAAGTATAGAAAAATGTCTTCTTTGGAAAGTGATAATAATATTCCTTTGAAAAATTTGGTAAATTAAAAAAAATGTTAAAAATTTAGTTACCAAATAATTTATTTAAAGATAAAAACATTTTTGAAAACAATTTCATAAATTTAAGTTTTTAGAATAAAATAGTTTTTCTGACCGAAGAGATAAATAAAGATGGGTTTACTTAGAAATGTTTTCTAAAATATTTTAAGTACCAAAGAATGGTAAATGGTTATATTACATGATAAATGTCCTGAAAATTGAGATGAGAATAAAATTAAAGGGTTTAATGTATCATGGAAAAATAATTTCAACTGATGGAAGTTAAGTGTAAACAATCCTGAACAAAATGATATTGTGATTTAAACCCTTGAAAAGACCATAACATTGATGTGAGAATCAATCAATAAATATATTATGTGTGTCAAATGAAAATCCACAAATATATGCTTAAATAAATTAATATATATTTAATGTAATTATACACCGAATAAAATAGTATTAAAGAAACTTAGGATGTTTTATAACCCAATTAAATTAAATTGGGTTATGAAATTATTTTCCACTTCGTAACTTTTAACTCAAATCACCATAGATGAAATTATTCAGATTGGAACTCTAAATATTAGGAAGAATGTAGAAATCATAATATTATAAGAAAAATTGGCAGTATTTACAACATATTTAAGAAACCTGGTCCACAAAAATGAAGTTATTATTCCAATAAAAATATAAAAATCTCAAAAGTAAGTGATATTTTAATGATAGTCATTAAAATGTTCCCAAGGAGAATAATATTTAAAAAATCTGATGTGTCCCATACCACTTTGAAAAATTTGAGTCATAATCTCCATGAAATAATATCATTAAATTAAACTTATAATATCATGAGAATAAAGAGAATCATTATGTAACATGTAAAGGGGTAACATATACAAAATATAAAAGATACTATTTTCATAACAATAAATAAATATCAATGGAACGTAAATTGAGATGAAATCCCTTACCATGTGTTTCCTTTCAGATGAACAGACTTTAAACACATTTATAAGGGTTAAATTAGTGTTAAAAACTTATTATATAACCATGTTAATGTTTATAATATCATATATTATCTTTTTAAATTATCTTATTACACGTTTGATAACAATCTTTCATTCTTTTCACTATTTCAGTTATTAATTGCCTTGTTTTTCAAGTATGTTTTGACTTGTTACTTATTGTTATTCATACATTGATCATGGTTTCATAATATCTATAATTAAAACCATGACTTAATTATCATATATATCCAGTATATATATATATATATATTGAATAATCCATAAATTTTTTATATAACAAATGAAATGTACCTTTCATAGAGACGATTCGAACTACGTACACCTGAATAATACATTCATTTCATTGTCCTATTAAAATAATTACAAGTAAATGATATATATTTATATTATAATTCCATTATAACATATATTTTTTATATGTTACATTTATTTATCAAAACTCTACTTTATACATTCCATGTATACTATGAATTATTCACATCTCTTTGAGGGGTAGTAGTCCTCACTTACACAAATGATGTGATCGTATTCCCAAAAAATGGAGTGCATAAAAGTATGTGTTATAAAAGAATTAATTAAGTATAAATAAATTACTAATATCAAATATAAAAAATATAAACATAGTTTCCATAATAATTCCCACAGTTATTGGTTTTAACGGAATAACAAACAATCATAGTTTTGTGAGGTAGTAGTTCGTCATCATACACATAAACGGTATGTTTATTACCAATTATATGGAAGTGTGTGTATGTTTAAGTAGAACCCTTCCCATAAAAACATATCCATAAATTTTTTATATTTTTTTTATGTAAATATGTAATAATAATAATTGAAAGAGTGGAGGAATAAATAAAACTAAAGTGCTTGAAGGAGTAGGTTACCTCTTATTCTGGTAACATGTTTCAGTTTGACCCAAAGGTATTCCATGGATGGGTTTATTCCCAAGATGATTATTTAAGGTATAGGGGGTAGTTTTAGGATCTATTTGGGTATATCTTGTTCGAGACAAATTTTCTTGAGAGTTTTTAGAAAATGGGGGTCTTAAGTTACTTTTTATAATCAAGGATGAGTGACACTCTTGCATGTTTTGGAAATGGGAATTTTATCAAAGTTTTATCCATTGTATGTGGTTTCAATAATGGACTAAATTCGTGGGATTGGGGATGGGGTTGAAATATGACAATCCAATTTTTTTTTGTATAGATGTCTAGGTTATTTTGGCCCTTTTTACAGTTAAGTGCCTTGAAATGCATAATTTTACTTTAACCGTTGTAATTAAATTTAATTACCTTCACATATATTTTTGGTAAAAAAATAATGATGAAATTTTTAGATATTATAAGTTATTTATATTCCAAATATATAATATATTTTATCAAATTATAATCCTAGAATTAGTATAAATTAATTTAAAAGTAATCCCGCAGATGGGACAACATTGGGGGTTTTTAAACTAAACACATTTACAAGTTTTCTAGGTTTTTATATCTGATTTAAAATTGAAATTGATTATGATGACCCAATTTCGACTAATTAATTAAAAATTGATCTTATTATAGTTTAAAATAAATTTAAAATTGTATTTAACAATATAAATAAAATATATGAATATGATGTTTTGAATTAAAATTCAGTATTTTTCAAAATTCATTAAAAAAGAAACATCATTGAAAAACACCAACAATTCACCCTAACCTAATTGTTAGGTTTATCTTTCACATATTAAGTATATTTTCACATATAATATTTATATATGTTCCAAAAATTGGATTTAATATAGGTTCACCATTAAAATCCAGAAAACATGTCTTCATAAAATATTAGTTTTTTGGTGTAATATTTGGTTAGTTCTTATTTTATTATTATCAAATATATTAGATGAATATAAACAGAAATTATTAAATATATTATATAAATTTTAAATTAATATAACTCACTAATTCTAATTATATTAACTAATTTTTATATAATAGATTTGTGAGCATAAAAAAATCTATAAAAACATTCCATTTATATTCAATTAATTATAATATTCGTTTCTAATTAATTAATAACCAATGAATTCATTTAATATTTTTTTTAAACAATATATATTCATAGGTCAGTTAATACTATTAATTTTCACTAATTTAATGGGTTGGTTATATATTTTCATATTAAATAATATTATCTTAATAATATATTATTATTTAGTAAAACTTGGTTTTGTGTGTAATGTAAGCCATTGAAGAGACTCTTTGTTTCATGTGGCATATGCTAACTCAGTGTCTCAGGCATTTCAAGCTATAAAATATATATTATTTATTTAAAATAGTAAATATATTATAAATTCTTAGTTTGTTATATTCCCTTATGCAAATGGTGTTGCTTTTTATATACACTATCGAATACAATGTTCTAAATTTGGATTTTTGGGGAGTTACAATCACTGTCCTGTAGTTTTCCTAACAATCATCATTTTTATTTTTTAGAAAATATAGAAGTATTTATTGTGTTAATGTGTACAACATGAACATAATTTCCCTCCATCATGATTGTTTTTTCTATGAAGCTTCCTTCATAGGTTTTCAAGTATATTTTCAAGGAAAAGTATTTTATAAATGTTTTATCTTTTATGAAGTGTTTTTTAAAGTGTAAAGGAAAATGTTCTCATGAAAAGAATTAAATGATTTTAAAAAAAATCGTTTTATGTTTTAAAATTTATTTTCAACAAAATGATAGATTATTTTATGAATTTTTATTTTTGAAAAGTGATTTCCAAATAAAACTATTCTCTTAATTAAATGATCTATGTGATCTTTCCCAATCATTCTCTATATATGATTATATCCTTTTATTTACCTTATTCTTAACTAAGGATATTATCCAATGATATTATTCTTATTTATTATCTTATTTTTTTTAGGATTTAAACATGCTTATGAACCCCATTTCTCATCCATGGATTATACCGTGAAAAAATTCTTATCAACCCATCCCATTTTCAGCTGGTTGTATGATGATGTAATTATGAAATGATATCGAAACCTGTTTCTTTTTCACAGGTTATGATGTGATGAAATATTAAGAAAACCCATTTTATTAAATGTGTTTTGATATGATTAATGTTTTGTGATGTTCTGGAACACATAAATACGATTTTCATTATGTGATGTGTGGGACCAATATCTTCCTCTAATGCATTTTGTAAAGATTTATATCTCCATAGATAGAGTATATTGGAATAGTGAGTGGACCGAGTTTAGTAAGGGACATTGTCGGTTATAATGGTCATGGGAGTAAACCATGACTACTATGATGGTTTGGGGCTGAACATGTTGTATTATTATAAAAATTCCTATGAACCTTTGTAAAGACTCGTAAATTTAAAGGAAATTTTTTTTCTTAAATTCTTTGGGATTTTACGAGTACGCAGTTTTTGATGGTGCCTGATTCTGAGGCCTGGTGTGCTCAGAATCAATTTCCGAAGTTTAGCTCGAGTACGTTTAGTGAATGAATGAGCAGTTTTTTCTAACTTTTGAACCGGTGCTCGGAATCGAAATCTGAGGGCACCGATGAACCCACAGTGCCGGTAATTGCTTAAGAAGACCTTTACTGGAGTTGCGTTTTCTCGGGAGGAGTTGTTAAAAAAAAATTGGATTAAGTGTAAAGTGAAATAAAATTGTGTTAAAATTTTATTTCTCTTTTCTAAGTGGTTTTATCCTATGTATGGGAGTTGGGGTGGGACCCACTATATCCTAAATCTTCTTGTTAGGATATTTGTGAGGTGGGGCCCATGTGAGCCCCACCCCTTCAAATTCCTTTAACCCCTCTAACCCCTCTTAAAGTTGACTTCTCCTCTTCTCAAATTAATTGAGTGCCAACACACTTTTATTCAATTAATTAAACCCCTTTAATTAATTGAGATAGGTGATTTGAATTTTTTTGAAGTTTTGAAATGTTGGCATGAGTAAATAAAATAAGGCAAAGCCTTGTTTTATTTTGGTTGGCTTTTTTGTGGGAAGAAAAGGGGAGAGAGCTCTTGAGTTATCCTTTTTGAAGAGCTTAATCCTCCCACGAAGAATAACACCCTTCGACGAAGAACACCGTCACCGTGATGCCAACTTTCGTCATCGTTGTTGAGGTAGGGGTTAAATTCATTATTGGTGAATTAAGATTGGCTTTGATTTAACGTTGACCTATCTCGATTAATTTCTCCAATTATTACCAATGTAACGGGAAGAAATCAGACCGCACAAACATGGAAGATTCTCCTCCCCGTCTCTTGTTTATTAACAATGGCGTTTGAGGCGAAGACGGAACGGTGTCGTTGCACCGCGCGGGAATGATGAATAACGCGGCCGGAGCGGGCCGCGGCAGTGGAGCGCGGTGCCATCACGCCACGCCGGTGAGGCTGAATGAGGTCCCGACCAGGAGAGGGCCCCGGCGGAGGGGCGCGGTACCGTTGCGCCACACCGGTCGGACAGGGGCCGCGGCGGTTTCAGAGGAGGCAGCCAAGCTCGGCCTCCCGCCGGAGCACCAGGAGGCGAGACCGGCGGGTCCCACGATAGCCACACTAGCCAGCCATTAAGGCCGGACGTTTTCAGAAATACCAGGGGTTGAAACCCCCATCCATCTGCCTAGGGAGGACCCCACCAATTGGGGGCCACCGTTTCAAAACAAACCCCCCCCCCCCACTTCGCACGTCGCGGCCGACTTCCAAGCCGGGTCATCGTGCTGGGTCGGGCCGCCCGCGCCGGGCTGGACCGCCCGCGCTGGGCTGGGCCGCCCGCGCCGGGCTGGGCCGTGCCCAAATGGGTTGGACCCGGACCCGGGTCGGGTCAACCCGGGGGTATTGGGTCGGGTCGGACCGGGCCCAAACCCCCTATTTTCGGACAGATCTGCTTAAACGCCCATAACATGGGCTAAAGACCTCCGATCGACGCACTGTTAGTTGCGTTGGGATCCTTGGATCGAAATGGTCGTTTAGGTATAATACACTCAAGGTTTCGGAGAACTTTGGGTATGGACGGGTTGGTTTTAACATGAAAGCAATCGGGCCCTCGGAGCAGAAACACTTATAACTTGAGCTCCAAACGTCCGATTGACATGTCGTCATCTTTGTTGGATTCCTCTTAGTGAGATTATTCTTTTGGATTACTCCACTCGAGGTTTGTACACAGCTGGAGTACGGTCGGGTTGGTTTTAGCTTAAAAACCAACCGGGCCCTTGGGACGGAAAAGCCAATATCTCTCAGACTGGGCGTCCTATTGACGTGTTGTCTGTTGCGTTGTGTTCCTATTGACGAGACGGAACATTGTGATACATCAACTCTAGACTTTGTGACAGTTGATGTATCGACCCCTTGGCTCATGGAGCGGACCCTTCTGGAATCGAGTGTGTTGTGTGCGGGAACCCTTGAGCTGGCTACGACTGCGACGACGATGACGACTGTACTTGAATCCTACGTGGGTTCGGCAGCGAGGACGACTGTACTTGGATCCTCCGTGGGTTCGGCAGCGATGACGGCTGTACTTGGATCCTACGTGGGTTCGGCAGTAATGGTTACTGTACTTGGATCCCGCATGGGTTCGGCAGCGACGACATCTGTACTTGGATCCTACGTGGGTTCGGCATAGGAGATGATTCAGAGGCTACATCAATCATCTCCACCCCTCTTCGTGAATAGTATACCTCTATGAGCTGAGTCATGAATTTCAATCTTTATCTTTGATATTATTGTCTTTCATTCCTGTGTGGATTGGGACATACATTCCTGTGTGGATTGAGTTATACTTTCCTATGTGGACTGGGTTGTACTTGAGCTCGTGAGTTAGAGCAGAACTGGAATTGATGACTTAGGTATATGTATGGTCATATACTTAAGTAGAGTTGGTTGATAATTGTATTCGTATCTTTCCTTTGTGGTTTATCCTTTGTGGATTCTGGGAGACCTTCGGGAGTCTCAGGGTCCCTACTGAGTATTGTATAGTCACCCCTGCATAGGCTACGCTCGCACTACGTTGTGTTGGTTGCAGACGACGGATAGCGCTGATCGTGATTGAGACTTGAGGAGCAGGACGGTACCCAGAGGTGGTCTATCTTGTGGGACATAAATGGAGAGAACGGCCAGACCCGATGATCCGACGAGACTGCCTGTACTCACCCTTCAGGTGGGAGTTCCGGAGGACGACTTGGTGGTGGCTGCTTTACTTTTCAGTTGTTGTACTTTCTTTTCAGTTGTACTGCACTTTCAGTTGGGTTTGTATACTGGCCCATTTACTTTCCAGCACTTACTTGTGTATTCAGTTTACTTAGTGTTTACTTCAGTTTGCGTACTCTGTGGTGTTTGTTTTCTTTGTAAATTAATGTCTTTCCTTTTATCGGGATTTACGCCTTTGGTGCTAGTCGCCAGCCCCTGGCCTATGGAAGGCCGGCTTGGGGTAGTCCTGGCACGGGCCCTGATGACGGGTCGTGACAAATTGGTATCAAAGGAGTTCGGTTCTACCGTAGAACTCAGGACTCTGATCTTTCTTCTATGTGAAGCAATAGTGTTAAGGGTATTGAGTGTGGTTATCAGTCCAGGGTGTCCAGTGTTGTTGCGGCGACCGGCGTATCCATACACCAGGACCCGGACTTCTAATTTCCGACTCAGTGCATGAAAAAATTGATTACATGTGTGTGTCAAAGTTTTCTTTGTGATTACTTGTGTCAGCTCACTAGGTATACTGTATTGACCGTGGCGCACCAGTTTCTTTTTAGGATGGCCCCATGATGGAAACCAGCTAGGGTTCTGAGATTTGTGCGAGATGGCAGCGCACCGAGCGACGAGGCCTCGGTGCAGGGCCCCATTACAGTGGAGGCACCGACGGTACCTCTACCCACCGAGCCACTGATGCCACCAGCCCCGGCAGCTGAGAGTGCACGTCGCCTTAGTACACTGCACGAGTTTCAGCGTCAGAGACCTCCCAGGTTCCACAGGGAGACAGACCCTCAGGCAGTCGAGGATTGGCTGGAGGATGTTGTTCGAGTCTTCAGATTAGTAAGGACACCAACTGACCTCATGGTGATCCTTGCGGCGAGTCTCCTGCACGCGATAGCAGGTAGATGGTGGAGACTGATTCTCCAGGTGCATGATGAGGCATCACTTCTACGGACGGACTTCGAGAGCCTCTTCCGCTCTGAGTTTGTTCCATCCACCCCCCGTGAGGTGCGCATTCAGGAGTTTCTACAACTGCGGCAGGGCAGCATGACTGTAGCCCAGTACTCAACGAGGTTTACCGATCTCTCACGCTACTCCACGGACATGGTACAAGACCCATTCTTCTGGGCCCAGACCTTCGAGTAGGGATGGAGGCATGAGATCAGGGCTTTGATGATCTCCCTCAGTATTCCGACATAGGCAGGAGTACTGGAGCGAGCCCTTCTTGTAGAGAGCTTTATTGCTAAGCCCACACCAGCAGAAAGACCTACCGTAGGGCGGCACGTAGTGGAGTCTTCTGTAGCTGGCAGTCGACGGGTGTCACAGGGGTCCAAGCGGCACAGACCATCAGGTGGGAGACCTCATGATACTAGCTCGGAGGTGTGGGGAACACGCAGCAGAGCCAGTCATACGAGAGGCAGACAGTGCTATGCATGCGGCGGGCAGGGCCACATGGCTCGTGGCTGCCCGAACCGCCATGTAGAGGAGCAGAAGACGGTTGAGGGACCACCCAAGTAGAGGCAGAGGTTCGACCGTGGAATTCCACAGTGAGTAGGCGGATGAGGCAGAGGAGCTGGCCGAGTGGAAGGTGGTGGACAACGTTTTAAGGCTCTACCACCACCACCACCAGGAGGTCCACCCCGACCACAGGGAGCTGGCGGACAGAGGCAGGCTTAGCTTCAGGCAGTGGAGGTCTACAACCACGGAGCACTAGAGATGATTCGAGGTATTATCTGTGTCTACTTCACCCTTGCTGCAGTTTTTATAGACACAGGAGCAAGTCATCATTCATTGTTGTTGCCCTTGTTCGGAGCTCAAAGATTCCGACGGAGTCGTTGGCTCAATCCTTACGGCTAGAGACTCCTATGGGAGCAGACTCGACGATTACGCACTGGTGCCGGCAGTGTGAGATTACTCTAGGAGGCGAGAGCTTTGGCTGGGATCTTCTTGTAGCAGATTTGAGGCCTTACAACATCAACTTGGGCATGGATTGGTTATCTACAGTTTATTCTCAGATAGACTGTATTAGGTGCAAGGTGCGGTGTGTCCGCACCGATGGGAGCAGGTTCACCTTCACCGGCAAGAAGGGAGCCTTTGCAGCACAGGATGGACTCACGCAGAGGAGAGGACAACCGATCACTCATCAGTTGGCTAGCCTCATCCTAGGAGCAGTTGACATGCGGAGTCTGAGTTTTCCTGTTGTATTGGATTAGTATGTGGACGTTTTTCTTGAAAACGTTCCAGGAATACCTCCTCACATAGAGGTAGACTTCTACATTGACATGTACCCCAGGACATCACCGATATCTACTCCAGCATATCGGATGGCTCCCGCCGAGCTTCGTGAGCTACGGGTATAGCTGGAGGACTTGCAGGGCAAGGGATTCATTCGACCTAGTGTTTCACCCTGGGATTCCCTGATTTTGTTTGCCAAGAATGAGGACAGGAGCTTACGACTGTGTGTCGATTACCGTCGCCTAAACCAGGTGACCATGAAGAACAAGTATCCAATTCTGAGTATTGACGACCTCTTCGATCAGCTCAAGGGAGCACGGTGGTTCTCGAAGATAAACCTCAGTCTAGGCTATCATCAGCTCAGAGTTCAAGACGAGGATGTGCAGAAGACGGATTTCAGGTGTCGGTATGGCCACTATGAGTTCTTGGTAAAGTCTTTCAGTGTAACCAATGCTCTAGCAGTGTTCATGAGTCTCATGAACAGGATCTTCCAGCCTTACCTCGATCGATATTTTGTATTCTTCATCGATGACATATTTATTTACTTGACTACTGAGGAGGAGAACGCCTACCACTTTCGGGTTGTACTGGACACACTCCAAGAGCAATAGCTTTATGGTAAGCTCTCTAAGTGTCAGTTCTGCATATGTGAGGTCCACTTATTGGGGAACGTCATCTCTGAGGCGGGAGTTGCGGTGGATCCTGTGAAAATCGAGGCAGTGCTAGCTTGGGAGCCACCCAGGAGCGTGACGGAGGTACGGAGTTTCCTAGGTCTTTCTGGGTAATATCATAGATTTGTGTCAGACTTCTCCAGAGTTGCTTCACCGCTTTCATCTTTGAAGAAGAAGGGGAAACCCTTCGTGTGGTCAGATAGATGTCAGTAGAGCTTCCGGGAGCTGAGACAGAGATTGACCAGTGCACTCATCTTGAGGCTACCGGAGGAGGGCGTAGGGTATGTAGTTTACTACGATGCATCAGGGACCAGACTCGGGTGTGTCCTGATGCAGGATCGGGCAGTGATCGCCTATGGATCATGATAGTTGAGGCAGCACAAGCAGAACTACGCTACCCATAACCTGTAGTTAGCAGCAGTGGTCTTCGCCTTGAAGATGTAGCGGCACTACCTGATGGGCGAGTGCTTTACAGTCTACTCTGACCACCAGAGTCTCAGGTACATCTTCTCGCAGAAGGACCTAAACTGAGATAGAGGCGATGGCTCGAGTTCCTCCAGGACTATGACTTTGAGATAGTCTATACTCCTGGGAAGGGAAACGTAGTAGTCGATGCTCTCAGCAGGAGGATGGGCATTCAGCTACTTGGAGAGGCGATAGAGAAGTTATCCACATTACAGATATCCTTCGTGGATAGAGATGGTGCAGCCTTTCTTCAGTCGCTCACATTCACTCCACCACTTCTTCAGTGGGTCAGAGAGACACAGCGTGGGGATGTTGACTGTGAGACACGACATGCACAGATATCCTCAGGACAGGAACCTGATGGATTCTCTATAGGAGGAGATCACGTCGTCCTTTTCAGAGGACGTACCATGGTACCAGCTTCTTTGCAGGAGGAGGTGTTGAGTGTGTTTCATACCTCCCCTTTGGCGGTACATCCAAGAGTAGTGAAGATGTACCAGGATCTCATACGACAGCACTGGTGGCCGGGTATGAAGAAGGTTGTGGCAGAGTTTGTTTCTCGATGCCTCACCTGTAAGCAGTTGAAGGCAAAGCACCAGGTACCAGTAGGCTTGGTACAGCCCTTGGTGGTCCCGGAGTGGAAGTGGGACGGGATATCTATGGATTTCGTGACTAGTCTTCCACGTACATCCAAAGGACATGACTCCATTTGGTTGATTATAGACCAACTCACCAAGTCGTCCCACTTTCTACCTATCAGAGAGCAGGGCTCAGTGGAGAGCTTGGGATGCCTCTACATTTAGGAGATCATACGGCTTCATGGTTTACCATCATCTATCATCTCTGATCGAGATGCTCTATTTACGTCCCAGCTTTGAAGGGGTTGCAGGAGGCATTTGGGACGCAGCTATGCCTGAACACCGCATTTCACCCTCAGACGGATGGTCAGACGGAGAGGACTATTCAGACTCTCGAGGACATGCTCTGTGCATGTGTCCTCGACTTTGGTCACACCTAGGAGGATCACCTACCCTTGGTGGAGTTTGCGTACAACAACAGCTACCACTCCACCATCGGGATGGCACCATACGAGGCATTGTACGGCCGACTATGAAGATCACCTCTGTGTTGGACTGACCCTGGGGAGTCAGCACTCGTAGGACCATAGATGGTCCAGGACATGACGGAGAAGGTACAGGTAATCCAGGAGCGGATGAGGACAGCTCAGAGCCGATAGAATTCTTATGCTGACAAGAGGCGGAGACCACTAGAGTTCAAGGATGGCGACCACATTTTCTTACGGGTCTCACCTCGGTGTGGATTAAAGAGATTTGGTCGGGGTGGAAAGTTATCTCCACACTTCATCGGACCATTCCAGGTTCTTAGCAGGATAGGCGAGGTGGCTTATCGCCTGGCTCTTCCACCTTAGTTGCACCGGGTGAAACACGTCTTCCATGTACCTCAGCTGAGGAGATAGGTGCACGACCCGACGCATATCATTGATCATGGGGAACTAGACATCGATGATAGGGAAACTTTTGCGGAGGTCCTGGTAGAGATCGAGGATCAACAAGAGTGGGTCCTATGTGGATGGTTGATTCCTCTAGTGCGAATCAAGTGGCAGCACGGGAACCTCCAGGAGAGCACTTGGGAGAGGGAGGCACAGATTCGTGCATAGTACCCTCATTTGTTTCCCTGGTTTGTGATGTATATTTGTGGGGACATAAAGACCTGATGTGGGAGTAATGTAAAGACCCATAAATTTAAAGTAAATTTTTTTTCATAAATTCTTTGAGATTTTACGAGTACGTAGTTTCTGACGGCGCCTGATTCCGAGACCCGATGTGCCCGGAATCAATTTACGAAGTTTAGCTCGGGTACATTCAGTGAATGAACGAGCGGGTTTTTCTAACTTTTGAAACGGTGATCGGAATCGAAATCGGAGGGCACCGATGAAACTGCAACACCGGTAATTGCTTAAGAAGACCATTACTGGAGTTGAATTTTCTTGGGAGGAGTTTTTAAAAAAAAGTGGATTAAGTGTAAAGTGAAATAAAATTGTGTTACAATTTTATTTCTCTTTTCTAAGTGGTTTTATCCTAAGTATGGGAGTTGGGGTGGGACCCACTAGATCCTAACTCCTCTTGTTATGATATTTGTGAGGTGGGGCCCACACGAGCCCCACCCCTTCAAATTCCTTTAACTCCTCTAACCCCTCTTAAAGTATAATTCTCCTCTTCTCACATTAATTGAGTGCCAACACACTTTTATTCAATTAATTGAACCCCTTTAATTAATTGAGTTAGGTGATTTGAATTTTTTTGAAGTTTTGAAATGTTGGCATGAGTAAATAAAATAAGGAAAATCCTTATTTTATTTTGGTTGGATATTGGTTGTTGGAAGAAAAGTGGATAGAGCTCTTGAGTTATTCTTTTTGAAGAGCTTCATCCTCCCGTGAAGAACAACACCCTTCGATGAAGAACGTCGTCACCGCAAGGAGAGACGATGTATCGTTCCTTCATCTATCCGCAGCTAGTGTGCGACACCGTTCCATCCTTTGATGCACACCTCGACCCTCATCGAAACTTCACCACATGACGCTGTCAACCGCGACGCCGACTTTCGTCATCGTTGTTGAGGTAGGGGTTAAATTCATTATTGGTGAATTAAGATTGGCTTTGATTTAATGTTCACGTATCTCGTTTAATTTTTCAAATTGTTACCAACGTGACGGGAGGAAATTAGACTGCACAAACACGGCTGATTCTCCTCCCCATATCTTGTTTTTTAACAATGGAGTTTGAGGCGAAGACAGCGCGGTGCTGTTGCACCGCATGGGAATGATGAAGACCACGGCCGGAGCGGGCTGTGGCGGTGGAGCGTAGCGCCATCACGCCGCGCCGGTGAGACTGAAGGAGGCCGCGGCCAGGAGCCGACCGCGGCGGAGGGGTGCAGCGCTGTCGCGCTGCGCCGGTCGTACAGGGGCCACAGCCTAAGGCTGTGGTGGTTTCAGAGGAGGCGGCCGGCCGCCGACACACCAGGAGGCGGGATCGGGGGGTCCCGTGGCAGCCACACCGGCCGGCCATTATGGCCGGCCGTTTCTAGAAATACCGGGGGGTTGAAACCCCCGACCAGCCGCCTAGGACGGACCCCACCATATGGGGGCCGTTGTTTCAAAACAAAGCCCCCCCCCCCCCCTCGCGCCCCACGGCCGGCTTCCGAGATGGGCCGCAGGCCGGGCCACCGTGCTGGGCCAGGCCGCCCGCGCCGGGCCGGACCGCCCGCGTCGGGCCAGACCGCTCGCACCTGGCCGGGTCGCCCGCGCTAGGTCAGGCCACCAGTGCTGGGCCGTGCCAGGCCGGCCGGGCCAGGCCGCGCCCAAATGGGCTGGACCAGGACCCGGGTCGGGTCGACCCGGTTCGGGCCCTCCCATGGGGTATTGGGCCAGGTCGGACCAGGCCCAAACCCCCTATTTTTGGACAGATCTGTTTAAATGCCCATAACATGAAAAACAGACCTCAAATAGATGCAATGTGAGGTGCATTGGGATCCTTGGATCGAGAGGGTCATTTCGGTATAATACACTCAAGGTTTCGGAGAACATTGGGTATGGCCGGGTTGGTTCGAACACAAAACCAATCGGTCCCTCGGAGTGGAAATGCTTATAACTTGAGATCCAGACGACCGATTGACGTGCCGTCAACTTTTTTGGATTAATCTTACTGAGATGGTTCTTTTGGCTTACTCTGATCGAGGTTTGGACACATCTAGAGTATGGTCGGGTTGGTTTTAACTTAAAAACCAATCGATCCCCTGGGACGGAAAAGCCAATATCTCTCAGACCGGGCGTCCGATTGACGTGTCGTCTGTTGCGTTGAGTTCCTATTAAAGAGATAGAAATTTGTGATACATCAACTTTGGACTTTGTGACAGTTGATGTATCGACCCCTTGGCTCGTGGAGTGGACCCTCCTGGAATCGAGCGTGCTGTGTGTGGGAACCCTAGAGTTGGTTGCGACTGCGACGGCGATGACGACTGTACTTTGATCCTACGTGGGTTCGGCAGCGAAGAAATTTGTACTTGGATACTACGTGGGTTCGGCAGAGGAGATGATTCAGAGGCTACATCAATCATCTCCACCCCTCTTCGTGAATAGTATACCCGTGTGAGCTGAGTCTTGACTTTCAATCTTTATCTTCGATATGATTTTCTTGCTTTCCTATGTGGATTGGGACGTAATTTCCTGTGTGGATTGAGTTATACTTTCCTGTGTGGACTGGGTTGTACTTGATCTCCTGAGTTAGAGCAGAACTGGAATTGATGACTTAGGTATATATATGGGCATATACTTAAGTATAGTTGGTTGATAATTGTATTCGTATCTTTCCTTTGTGGTTTATCCTTTGTGGATTCTGGGAGACCTTCTAGAGTCTCAGGATCCCTACTGAGTATCGTATACTCACCCCTGCACGGGATACACCCGCACTACGTTGTGTTGGTTGCAGACAACGGACAACGCTGATCGTGATTGAGACTTGAGGAGCGGGATGGTACCCGGAGGTGCTCTATCTGGTGGGACGTACACAGAGAGAACGGCCAGACCCGAGGAGCCGACGAGACTGTCTGTACTCACCCTTCAGGTGGGAGTTCCGGAGTATGACTTGGTGGTTTCTGCTTTATATTTCATTTGTTGTACTTTCTTTTCAGTTGTACTGCACTTTTAGTTGGGTTTGTATACTGGCCCATTTACTTTCCAGCACTTACTTGTGTATTCAGTTTACTTAGTGTTTACTTCATTTTGTGTACTCTGTGGTGTTTGTTTTCTTTGTAAAGGCAATTCCTTCCCTTTTATCAGGATTTACGCCTTTGGTGCCAGTCACCCACCCCTGGCCTATGGAAGGCAGGATTGGGGTAGTCATGGCACGGGCCCCGAGGACGGGTCGTGACAGCCTTGACTATAATTGAAATAATTCACTACGCTTATGTGTATACCAAAATTCCATGTATTATACTAATTTCATACCCTCTTGGCTCATGTACATTTATTTCCTTATGATTTATGTCTTATGATCTGGTAATATTTATGTAATGGCTAATGATCCAGATCTTTGATATGTAGGGTATGGCTTTCAAAAGTTTTTCCCTTATTCTCATACCCCTATGCTCATTATATGCTTATACATCTCCATTATTTTCCATTACTGATTCTCTAAGATCACCCTTCCCCAAGATTCATTTCACCAATGTATGAATAAATGTATTATGTTGGGTAATATTTGTTAAGTATACTAAAGGGAAATATCATTATTGGAGATGTTGAATAACATTCACTAAATTAAATTATTGTGTAACAAATCTCCACGGAATCTAAAATATTACTATCCTCATGTGTGTGTTTATGGAAGTATTGGATAATCGTCTAAAAATATATTATATCTATGTATGAAAAGAAAATTTCTCTTTATTTTTTATCATAGTAAAGGATTAGTTATCATTTTGAATCTAAGATGAGAAAACTATAGTGTGGTCCCTAGGGATATTTCTAAGGATACCTCTAGGGATATCTATAAGGAAGAGTCTGGGGATGAATCAATGTATATGGAAAAAATACTAGAATTTTTTAAAGGATATATAAATGGTTTCTATGAAAATAAATTTATCCCAAGATACTACATTTGGATTTGACTCTGGCACAGAGGTACCCGGGGGTAATAACTCAAAAAAATATTCATTGAGCTAGATTAGATTGTCACATGGTGTATAATAATAGACCTTTCTTCACACAAGGTTTGAAATTACATGGGGATATTATTTGTAAATTGATATAATCTTTATGAACCATCCTGATGGATTCAAGTAGGTGATGAACAAAAATAATCTAGGATAAACCTATGGTGTCAAATATTAAAAACAAGGTGTCATTATTTAGATCGGAATGTAAATTATTATCTCTCATTGTATCCTAGAAAATGTCGAGATGAAGTACATGATTCACACTTGGGTAATAATAAAGCAATATGGTGTCAATATTTACAAGGAAGGCTCAAGAAACTCCGATTGTAACCAAGGTGAAGTGTCTATCATGGTTTTCGACTGACTATACACATCCATCAATAAATATGAAAGAAAGTTGAATCAATTCTAGCTAACATAATTTGAAAGAGATCATCTTCAACTACTGAATAATCACTATAGTTTTACCATGATTCTCTCAAAATAGAGGTATCATTTGATTACTCATGTAGAACCATCAGATTTCATCCATGACCAATGCTGTTTTCCAAGGGTTTTCTAAGAGCCATGGTTTTTTTATTGAGGATTTGATCTTTCTAATTATATATTAGTTTCTTTTTTTTTACCTAATGTGAGTTACTAAGAGGTTATGGGTGTTTTTTGGGGTTTCCAGGGCATGTTCCGAGCTAGGAGGCTCAGTTGTTGGAAAAATAAGTCAGACCGCATTATTAGTAGAAACATTGTAGCCCAAGCCACATTGATAATACTAACCATTATGAGAGTTTTCAAAGGTAGAATAAGGAACACATTTAACCCTAACCATGTTCCTAGTTCCACACACTCATTCTTGGTCACCAATACTTTTTAGCAAAGGCCAAACACATGGTTGGCGAATGGTTTCCCTTATTGTGTTCCATGACCATGTGAGAGAAGTCTTGTCTAGTGGCTTGTGTATTGATTTTTGTATGTTTTTTAAACAATGTGCATAAACCATGCAGATTCCCAATTAAGATAGTGAGGGTTTCACATTTGGTTCATGGTTTTGTTGACTGTCTAACCTAACCATGCCACCCAGTGTTTTGTGTGAAACTAACAATTTTTAATTAAATATTCTTATAATAGAAAACTAATTTTACCTTCCATCCTGTAGATAAACTCCATGGATTTTGAGATCCCTATTAAAAGGTAGTATATGATCCAATTCCTCTATAAAATATCTGATTCGAGGGCCATTCATCTCATTGGATCTGCTTCTAAGAGTTATTCTTTCATATTGTGCCTTTCTTCATTTTTATTTATATCAAAATAATTATTTTTGGAATAATATGATACAACATATTTCCATTATATTCATCCATTTCATGGTTTTCTTCCAATATGCATTGAATTTGGAGCCGACATTGGATGAGTTCTCCACAAATGGAATTCGGTAGGTGGTATATACCATTCCATTAGGGTTTGGGGTTTTATATACATTGTTCTCATTGTGCTTCACTGTAGAATCTATAAATAATTTTCCAAAAATTAATTGAATGGCTAGAATAAATTGTTTGAACCTAATTAAGAATCCTACATGGTTCTATTTTTTCCGGAGGTTATTATCCCCAACCTGGACCACCCGTGAGGTGTGTTTATGTTTCTTCCCCACATTATAACACTTTTTGGGTGTGTAATCTCACCTATTCTTGAGGGAACCTTGTTAAATTAAATGAGATAATAAGAGGTGTTCCATTCCACCTTTCAATGTGATTAGATATTTTGAAATAGTTAAATGAATTATTAAATGTTGTAGTCTCTTTGTTATACATGGAAACATATATATGAATAAAAATAAATAATTAAACTTGTTAAAATGATTAATTACGACTAATGACTTCTTAATTCCATATAAATTTTTACCCATAAATTCTAGTAAAATTTGATTCTAGGGATGATTCTAATCCATGGATCTTGATTATGTTGGATTCCTCAGACATTCTTACTCTTTCAATCCATCCTATGGGGTCTGACATGTGACTACACATCATAGACCGTTAAGGGTGCATTGAACATTTTATCTGCATGATACTGATAATATTGTTTCCCAATGTGAATTCTTCTCTAGGGATCAAGATTAATTTTTATGTTTTGGAAATTTATAATCCTTGCATCCAGTCATTTTTTTAACAGTTTACTACATGACATAGGATGAGGTTGATGTTTTACCATGCTTTATAGTTAGTCGTGTTGATGGTTCGTTGATTATAGTTGACCATTACTAAGTGTTAACTATTACAGTTGATAGACTAGATAGTATCTCTTCTTCCTTGGTAACTTTACATTTAATGTAGTTATACATATTATATTCTTCACACTACATTGGCATATATACATAGACTAGAAATGTTATAGACACCTTCGGTTGTGTCCAACTGAGTGTTCTCTCACACACTGTTCAGGTTGTCATCGGGTACCCAATCATACTTCATGGATGAAGGTAGGGACTGAGGAAAGAACCCACTTTATGACTCTTGATTTGATCAATTATTTGGAGTAGGGGAGCACATGACCAAGATATGCTCATGATTTTAGCCAGAGATAGTCCCTTTTGGGTCATTTTTTTCTTTTGATACATGTATTATATGAGATTCCTATTACCATGTGTTTATTTCCATTTTTTATAGTGACATGACATGATCATTAATTTTTATATGATATTTCCTTTGTAATTTTTTATTACTCTTACTGTCTGGATGTTCATTTTTTACCACTAATAATATATATTATTCTTCTGGAAAAAAAAAATTGAGATTACTCTGTTGTGATAAACCATGATTATGAGGGTATATTCTCCCCATTGTAAAACCTTATACCTTCAATTCTTGTTAGCAGACTCTGTTGTACAAGGAGTTATTATTGAGGATATTTGACCCATCATCTTGGGTCACAGTTTAGTGGCTCTTGATTCAGGATTTTACAAAGTGGTATCATATTTTTTTACTTTTGTTTTTTATTATAATTTTAGAATGTTAGAGAAGATATTGGGATATTTTAAAATTTTATAATTGCATGTTCCTAGTCGTAGCTAACCCACGTATAGAAAAAAAAAATAAATTATTTAGGATGTGCGTGTTGTTCTATATTTTTTCTATAACAGTTGATTTGATTCCACTATTGGGTGACACACATGATGTCTTCTTCCTTATGACTGGGTATTTTATAGTTACCCATTGATATTAGGGAATTATATCTCATTCATCATTTTAGGAACCTTATAAGATTTTAATTTTATTCATATTCCATGCCAAAAAGGAAGCATTTCTTGAATGCGTGTCATTTATAAAGAATTCTTGGTGATATAAAATTGTTACTAGTAAATGATTATTAGTGAAGATTAAGAAACATATTTGGTACTTAGAGTGACTTCCATTACAAAAATTTTGTTATCATGTAGTGGCTACAACAGACACCATATGTTGTCAATTATGGAATTTTGAGTCATGTACCATTGGTCACATGGACTGGAAAACGTTATGGATGGGATTGAATGGTCACCAAACTTCAATTTTAAGAAGTATGGGCCCTTATAGGTTGAATGTGGTGATCCATTTTGTTCAACCATTAAAATAGGATTCAAATATAATTATGAATTTAAATTAAATTGAAATTATAAAATTAAGAGGTCATTGATAAATGGATTATTAATTTCACTAGGAAACCCATATACTAGGACCTATAATCTAAAATAAATATTCTAACACAGAACCGACCAAAGAGTGGGTAGTAGGAAGTGTATCTAGTGTTCTTTTCAGTCACTTTTTTTACCTACTCTTGAGATTAGGATAAGTAATATTTGTGTGTCTTGTTTATAGGAAGGATTCGACCAGTCCTATGATTATATATATGATCATGTTGGTATGGAGAAGCCATGTTCTTGTTATTGTAGATATTTTCCACCCTGACAACCAGCAATTATATCCTAGGAGTGTGGGGATGACCATGCTCTAGAGATTTTGGGCCCTGATCTTTCAGTATGGCCTATCGTTTTTCTGGTTGTGACTCTAGCATTTTTACCAGATACAAGTGTTGCTGAAAAGTTCTCTGAGGATTTTTTACGCTTTATAAAGACCACTCAAGGAGTAATGTAGCCGACCTCATCTACTGGAGAGCTAGTGCGTGTCTTCAATCCATAGAATACACCCACATCATCTTGGGATTTAAGTACATAGGTTATTGAGCAATAGATTGAGACTACTTTATTGAATTCTTAATATAGAGACACACCTTCTTAGTGGGGAGTGAATCTCATAGAATATATTCTTCATGGTTATAAATTATGTTGGTTGAATGATTTAAACCTTGATGATACGCTCTTAGATATGGTATGGATGGGTATTCAAACCTTGTTTTATGATTACTTATTTCTTGATACTCTGAGGGCCAAGAGGTCCAGTGAGGTTATGCATCTGGAGTAGGGAACTATGAAAGTTAAGGAGTATTCAGTGGGATTTATAGAGATTTCGTGATTTTTTCTAATTTATCTTGCAGATGAGTTGTCGAGGATGATATTTTTTACAAAATGTCTCTATAATTTCTCTTGATCACATTTAATCATGTTTTAGTTAATTAATATAATAGATATAGTGAATCAGTAGCTTATTAATTAATAGAATTTTCAGGATGTTAGAGTCCTAGAGTATGGTAGTGTAGCCTCTCAACCTCGTTATTTTTTGAAAACAAGTATCATGAGACATTTTTAGGCATCTATTTTGGATAGTACCAACGATAGATTTAGTTTTGGTAGTTTTTTATTCTTTTATCAGTGTGGGAGGTGATGACTTATGATGCGCCAGTGAAATAGAGAACCAATGGAGTGTCAAGAATGTGCAAGGATGGTCCATATTTAATGATTCTATTGGACCATCCCTCCCGGAGATAGTGGATGGACATAAAATCTAACACCAGGTTCTAGTCCAGGATCCATAGCTCTATGTCATGATGGGGGATAGAGTTTTACTTGTCATTCAGGCGGAGGAGGTGGTCATGAAAGAGGCTTACAAGCTATAGTGACACCACGATAGAAGAGTGGGCATGCTCTGTGTAGTGATGTTATTTCATAGGGTTGTGTTTCATTCAATATAAATTTTTTAAATCCTAGACCTAATGAGCTGAGCATTAGTACATCTACTATGAGATGTTATGTAACACCTTGAGATTTTATGATTTTTTTAAATTAATTTAATCATTTAGATATTTTTTATTTCACACAATACTAACAATAGATATTTTTATATGAATAAAACAATATGTTTGGATTGAGTTATATGCCACAATAAGATATGATTGCACTACATGAAATAAAAACTTATCATGTTGTATATGTAACTCTGTTTTTGGTTTGTGTTACACATAATGTCAAGTTCGGTTGATAGCTTTCATTACAGACAAGATAGAGTTTTATAGAACTATAATTAATTATTAAAATATTATTATTTAATATAATAACAAGTAACCTAAATGTTAAATTAGAATGTATCGATAATATTAAATTAGTTATGAAATTATATGGTTTATAAGATGAATTCATTGGTAACCAATTAATATATATACCATTTTATTATAATGAAAATAGTTTTACTCTAACAATATCATTTTTTCTTTATAAATTAAATTTACTTCAATTGGTGAATTATATTAATGAAATATATATGTTATATGTTCGATAAAATATTTTTGTTATTCATACAATATATTTTATAGGCATAAGATAATGACAAACCTAATTTTACGTATTAAACACAATATTTTTCAAAATGGTTACATTACCTCCTTTTAATTGAGAATCTAGTTTAAATATAAAATTTAATAATTTTAGACTTTTTATATGAAAAATATCATTTTATTTTCAAGTAGTATATAAAAATTTACTTTTAATTAATTTTTTGTTTTTTCTGAGAAACGTTATTTTTTATGAATAGAGAATATAAAAAAATATTAGTTCCAAGAAAAATTCATATAATTTATTTATATAGTAAAATTGTATTATAAATTTTTTTTAAAGTATAATTAACTCAATTATACATCATTCAAACAAATTACATTCACTGTAATAAATTTCAAATTGAAATTAGATGAAAAAAATTCAAACTTTTGAACATTTCACTTTAAAAACTCGATTTTTTTCTCTCTATGGAACTAATTTTAAATATAATTATTAAAATTCAGTTAATTGAATTAGGTAAAATAGATTGAATATTTGGAATAATAATTTACAAATTAGGTTTCAAGTTTACGTTTCATTGTAGGTATAAAAATGTTTCCTTGTTAAAAACTTTATTTACCGTGGTATAGGTAAAAAATAAAACATGTTAAATTTAAAAGGGTAATGGATTAAAATACATAAAAATACAAATTTTTAAGGTTGGTTGATCTGCGGATCGACACTATCCATCCTAAATAATAATAATTTAATGTATATATATTTTTTGAAATTAATTTCTCCACAATGAGGTTAACTTTAAATATTAAATAATCAATAATTTAATCACTTGAACCCACATATCCTCAAGTATAAATACCACACCTCACCTACCCATTTCTACAAAAAAATCATAGATCTTAAAATATATTCCAAAACCTATCCTCATAAGTCACCCCAAATCCATGTGATTTTATTATCAAAAAAATGCTAAATCAAATGTCTTCAAGGTTCTCTCAAGGAGGTGATATTCAAGAGGTAATTTTCCAAAGAACCTCCTTTAATTTTTTTTCTATATATTATTTCCTCGAAATAATTCATATTTAAATTCATGATAACTCCATAATAAATTATATACTATTTTTTATGATTTTAATGGAATATATAATATCTATTCCATTTCTCACATCCTTATATTCAATGAAACAAAAGTTTTACCATGTTATGTCGGTTAATTTCCTTTATGAATAATGTTTTTGTTCTATTTCCATTACTGCCTTCATGGATGGTCTAAAAACTATTGTATGGTTAAATAAAATTTTAATATGTATATTATAACCTATTTCATATTCTGGAAAAGATATATTAAATATACCTTCATGCTTTCTACAATGTGGATATATGATAACTTCATTTGTTGACCTGTGGTCTACTGCCTCTACAAAGCGATGTGATATGTTCACACTTCACATGGAATATATTAAGGATTGTTTTAGTCAAACTATATGATATTAATGAAATATTAATACTAATGTATTGATATTATATATATACATATCTATATACATTTCATTTTCTCTATTTCTTTTAATATGATAAGAAATCAAAAATAGGGTTCATATGTACATACAACCTACCATCTCCTTGAACGGTGATTTTCATTTACCTTTAAAGATTATTATAAATATTTTTATATTAAATATAAAAGTTATTTATATCATGTTTTATATTCAGTAAATAATTAAATCTTATGAATTGAGAATAACAAGTCAAAACATGTACAATTAAAAAAGAAAATATCACTCAAAACGTAGCATAAACATGGATTAAAAAATAAACAGGTAATATAATGTCTTATATAAATAATATATAGTATTAAAAATATAAATATAGTTCTGTGATAGATGAATAATAAACTTATACTTATTATTAATGAGGTTTGAACATGTTTGAAGGAAGTCAAATGTGAGGTAAGGGGATTTCATCTCACATTTTATTTTCATGAGATACATGCCTTATTCACTGATGTTCCTTTTTTCAGATGAATGTTTTTATGCACCTATGTTCTTTTAAAAAGTTTTTATAATTTAATTTTAAATTTTTTATCATTAATATCACTATTTTCATGATATTTTAATCTTTTTTTAATGTTATTATACCATGGGAAATATGATACAAATGTTTTAAAATGGAATGAGACACTTTGAAATGATAGAATATTATTTTCACCATAAAATGTTATTAAAGATATCTTAAGATAATTTTCTTTGAAAATGATTATAATGAATTTTTTTTTGTTTTAATTTTTTTTTTCAAATAATAATTTATAATATTTAAAAGAAATTTTCAAAGAAAAAAGGGTTAGTTTTATAATCACGTTAATTTTTGTGATTATTTATATGTATATATTTACTTGGGTATATTTAACCTCCTTTTCCATGTTTCTTATAATTATTTTCTAGAATATTTTTACTATTATTATGATATTTTATAAATTAATTTTTTATAATTTTTGATTTCTTATTAAATTTATTTATTGTAATCTTTTTTCTTTTTCCTAACGATTTAGTTTTTGATTTTTAAGAAAAATTAATTGAAAATTGTTTTTTAAATTTACTACATGAAAGGATTTGTATGATTTCATAGCACCTTAATGCATTGAAACTTTTCTTATATGTATACATGGTTATTTTAAAAGAAACATTTTTATTTTAAAATGGTGTGTCATTTCAATTAAAGATAATTTTCTCAATGAACAAATGATATTTTTCTCAAGAATTGTTTTCAGGTGATATATCAAAAAAAATCATATAAGATTACATTATTTGATGTTAAATATGTTTTATGGGGTGATATGACTCAATGTATCCATTATTATTATTTATTTGAATGATTTATGTTTATGAAGATCATTTAATTTTTGTTAGTTATGTTATGATTGAATGATGTTTAAGAATCCTATTTATTTTCATGGGTTATTATATGGTGAATGATTTATGTTCTTATGGAACACATAAGAATGATTTAATTTTGAGATAGGTGGGTCCTATATCTCAATAAAATTCATTGGGTAGTGATAAATGTTTTATAATATCAATAGGGAACATAGAAGGGTATCCCAAGCTCAAAACAAGAGGGTACATTGGTGGACATCCCAAGCCTGAAATAAGACGGTTCACAGGTGGAAATTCCAAGCCCAAAAAATGATGGTACATTGGTGGATACCCCCATTAACAAAACAATACGGTACATTAAAGGGCCTCCCATGCCCAATGTAGGTAAACTAGTTGATATTCCAAGACTAAAATGTTTCAATGGTGTTGGTAATTATAAGGCCCTAGACTTGAACCTTACTTAATATTGAATTAAATGAATAATTCACATTGAGGATCTTTTCAGGTTTAGATTTTTAGAGAATTAGGACATAACTGTTACATCTCAAAAGATTACAAAGTAGACACTTCTACTAAGTTTCCATAGAATAAAAAACTCTTAAAAATAAACATGTCTAGTTCCATGTTTTATATAGCATAACTTTCCCTTGATCCCATCCTTGACCCTATTCCACATTAATTCATGTGAAAAACATTTCAAAAAAACTTGGGGTGAGCATAAAAAGCTTGGTAAGGGATACACAAATAATGAAAACTGTTAGTTTTTCAAACATCAGGTAAACCATGTATACTTCATCAAAGTAATACCTTCACCTTCACTAAGTAGTAAAAACTCTTCACTAAATAAAATATCATTACTTACCCTTTTGTAACCAAAGTATTACCATAAAACCCATATAAAGAACACATAACATATAAAGGTAACCTGGGACATAAACATACTTAAGTGTAATAACCATACGGTCGACTTCCACACATATCACTTAATGGAATAGCCATACGGACAACTTCCATACATACTTAATGGAATAGCCATACGTCCGACTTACATAACCAATGCATTGGAGGTTATAACGTAACCACTCGTCCTAGTATTCACAGCACCACCCGTCATATGGTTTATCACGTAACCACCCGTCAAATGTCAAAGTACCATTATAAAAATCATAAGACATAAAACAAATATAATGGAAAGAAAACATTTCCACACTTTGATCACAATATATCACTTAAATAAATTGACATAAAAAATCCATTATGAAAACCATTTTCAATCCCCAAATACATAAAAGAGTATATGGTATTTATTTCATTTTAAAAAAACATTACGGCTTATTCAGGAAGCCAAAGACCGAATAATACTCGCGGCGGCGGAAAAGGTCGTTGTCACCGCGTACGTTAAAATAAACATTCCTTTTTGTCGTTTTGTAAAACTCTTCATAGAAAAAGATTCCTTTTGTATAAAATTAAAAGTCAAATGGGTTTATACACCATATAAAATAAAGTTGTGTATAAAACGAAATATGCCTCAATGAAAGGAGATTGAGATGAAGTCCCTTACCTCGGGTCTGACTTGACTCGATCGTTCTTTAACATCCTGAATAATAAACTTGAGTTAATTTCTAATTTCTTAAGAACCTTATTCAAGTTCATTATTACTTTTATATCACTTATTACCATGTTATAAACATTATGTAATCATTTAAGTTAATAATGTTTGTTTTGTCGATATTTGGTTCTTAAGTCGAAAGTGGACTTCTTACAATTACATGTTGTACGTGTGGTCAAAGGTTCATTATATCCAGAATTATATTCATGATTTGGATATAATATATATCATATATATCCAGAATATACATGTATTTATAATATTACATAATCATTTAGAGGTAATAAATGAAATTCACCATTCATGGAGACGGTAAGTCGTACGTACGCATGAACGCTACTTTCATTTCTATGTCATATTAATGGAATTAAAACTAAATGAGAGGTATGTATATTTTAATTACAGAATTATATTAATCATTTATATGTAACATACATCATATATATCCATTATATATATGTACTTATAATAGTACATTACATTTTGAGATAAGAAATGAAATGCACCGTTCATGGAGACGGTAAGCTGTACGTACGCATGAACGCTACTTTCATCTCTATATCATACTTTAATGGAAAGAAAAAAAATGATATAAAGGTATATTATAATTACAGTATAACATCATATATAATAACTTTAAATCCATCCTTTATACGTCCCACATATGGAATTAACGAATCAAATCACTTCGAGGGGGCGGTAGTCCGCACTTCCAAAAATGAAGATATCGTGTATACCCATAATGGAAGCCATAAAGGTATGCAATAAATAAAATATACATAAGCTTAAGTAAAACATAAACATATTATATATCATATATAAATATAGTGACATCTTAATGGCCACCTTTAAAGGTGTTATATGAGTGTTGAACAATCATCGTTTCGTGAGGCAGAAATTCGCCATCCACAGAAACAGTATGTTCTTTAACCATTAGATGCAGGTGTGTGTAAGTGTAGCTCGAATCCTTCTTATAAAAACATCCTAGTATATGGAAGATACTTTTTTTGTTACAAAATAAATGAATAAAAAGATTTTAGGGGGTTGGAGAAGAAAAATAAAACAAAAGGACTCAAGTGAAGACATTACCTTAAAATCGGGTAACTCCCTTTGGTTTGAGCTCAAAGGCTTCCTTGGGAAGACTGCTGCCCAAAGTGAGGCTTCAAGGAGTAATAGATGGATGTGGAGAGACAAAATGGGTAGGGTTTGTCCTAGCCAAAGGCTTTGGAAGTGTGGGTAAGGTGGTAGAGGTGGGGGCCTTTTATAAGAGGAGAGGAGAGGCACTCTTGGAAAGTAAGGAAATGTTACATTATTTCAAAATGATTTTCGGATTTAAAATGTCCCATATTGATATAATTAGAGTTTAAGGTGATAAGGGTTCTAAATCCACCCATCCAATAGGTTTTTGGCATGTTTAGGTATTATATTTTATATTATCTTTCCATTTTATTTAAATCGTCAAATAATGAGGTAATCACTGCATCATCATGGTGTCATAAATAATTTAATTTATTTAATGTCTAAAAATTATAAAAAAATACTATGATGTAGGAAATCTTTTTATATTTCCAATGAATATTTATAGTCAAAAATATGATTTGTATAACCCCATGTAAAAATTTTTTTAGTAAAACAACTCATGTTTGTGACATTTTTATTTTTACTTTAAATAAAAAGTTATTAATGTCATTTTCCAACCAAAGTGGCTTCATGGGGTCCCCAAGTTGACCCATGTATTTTATTGGTCGGCCATGACACATCCAATGAGTTTAGGACATGTTTCAAGTTTATTTCATATTATTACAACATTATTTTTACCTTAAATTACACTAATTACCTCTAATCGCAATTAAAAACTTAATAAGTTACTATTCACCAAAAAATTATTTTAATCCCATTGAACCACATTTTACTTCTTAATGAAAACCATTTATGTCAGATTTTTGAAATTCAAAACACAGAGGTGGTAAAATTTCATTTAAACGAAAAAACAGTTTTTTAAGTACCACTTAGTGGTTTCACTATTCATCAAAAATTGAAGTTTTTCAGAAAAATACCAAAACTTCACCCTAAGCTATATTTGATATTTCAAATTCAAAAATGAAGTCCATTTTAAAAAATTCAAAACATATAAGTTGCATTAATTAATTTAATAATTAATTCCTGTTGTCAGAGCAAATAGCGTGTTTTTATGAAACAATAAGTATCAAAAGATTGACACTGGTTTAAGTCCAATTTCAAAGTGAAATTAATTCCAACGACCACTATTGGATTTAATGGTAAAAATATATTCTAATTTCACTTTAAAACCAATTCAAAAGATAATCTAATCATATAAATAAATTATATGAAAAAGAGGTTTTGAATTAAAATAAAACATTTTACACTATTCATTAAAAAATGAACTTTATCGGAAAAATACCAAAAATTTACACAAAGTAAATTTTGATGTACCGATTCTAAATAATAGTTTTATTTGGTCCAATAGAATGTATAAGAGTAAACAAAACTATATTTAATGACGGTTCGTCATCAAAAGGCGATAAGTGAACCTTTAGTGAAAACTAGGGCATATACGCCTAAAATTGAATTCTTTCCATATTTTAAGCCTTTATCTTTTATTAGATAAAAGTAAAAACATTTAAAAAACATATATAATAATGTTTTAGTTATTTATATCCATTTCTGCCAATACAACGGCTATGTGTTAACTACCATTTAAAATAATATTATTTTATTACTAGTGTGCAACGTAATATTTCAAAGAAACTCTTTGTTGCGTATCGGGTACACTATCGAACATAGAAACCCCTTTAAAGTAAAATTAATATTTAATTCGTAAATATTAATAAATATGAAAAATGTTTTATTCATTATTTACCTGGGATGTTACATCCTTCCCCCCTTTTGGGAATTGCGTCCTCGTAATTTTATTCACTTATCAAAATAAGTGGGGGTATTTATCCCTCATAGAATTTTCAGATTCCCACATTGCCTCTTCAACCATATGGTTTTTCCACAAAACCTTTACCTAGTGAATTACCTTATTTCGCAAGACTTGCTCTCTTCGGTCAAGAATCTGGATTGGTTGTTCTTCATAAGATAAGTTCTCTTCCAGCTGAACTACCTCTAGACTCAAAACATGAGATGAATCTAGCATATACATTCTCAACATTGAAACATGGAAATCATTGTGTACTTGAGATAAACTCGGAGGTAATGCCACTCTGTATGCAACTAATCCAACTTTCTCCAGAATTTCATATGGTCCAATGAACCTTGGAATCAGCTTTCCTTTCTTACCAAATCACATCACACTTTTCCATGGAGAAACCTTGAGAAAAACATGATCACCTACCTCGAAAGATAGATCCTTCCTCCGGTTATCCGCATAACTTTTCTGTATGCTCTGAGCTGTTCTCATGTGTTTCTGAATCAACTGAACTTTTTCTGCCATCTCTTCTACCAATTCTGGTCCCATCAGCTTCCTTTCACCCACTTCATCCCAAAATGCTGGAGCTCGACACCGCCTCCCATATAATGCCTCAAATGGTTCCATCTGTATACTAGAATGAAAAATGTTATTATAAGAAAACTCAACCAAAGAAATATGTTGGTCCCAACTTCCCTAATAATCCATCGAACAAGCTCGTAGCATATCCTCCAAGGTCTGAATTGTTTGTTCTGAATGCCCATCTGATTGCGGATGAAAAGATGTACTAAAATTTAATTCAGTACCCAATAACTTCTGAAGGACTTTCCAAAAGTTAGAAGTAAACCTAGGATCACGATTAGATACAATGGAGAGGGGAACTCCATGCAACCTAACTATCTCTTTAGGATACAATCGAGAAAGTTGATCTAGAGAGAAAGTATCTCGAATAGGAAGGAAATTAGCAGATTTATTCAAGCGATCAACAATAACCCAGATTGCATTATTACCTTGATATGTCTTCGGTAATCTCACAACAAAGTCCATGGATATGTTTTCCCATTTCCACTCTAGCACTGGTAAAGGCTGAAGCATCCCTTTTGGTAACTGTCGCTATGCTTTAACCTACTGACAAGTCAAACACTTCATAGTAAAATTAGCAATATCTCTTTTCATTCCATCCCACCAGTAATACTCCTGCAGATCTCTGTACATCTTAGTACTGCCAGGATGAACTGAAAACGGGGAACTATGATCCTCACATAACAACTCATTCTTCAAATTTGAATCACTAGGCACACATAATCTCTTCCCAAACCTCAAAACACAATCATTATCAATGTTGAATTCAGGAAACTTACCCTTCTGAACTAGCTCTACCTTTTTCTGCAACTCACTGTCTTCTCTCTGTGCTTGCTTAATTCTGTCTGATAGGGATGATTTCACTGATACCTGAAACAAAACAAAATAACTTCCTGCACCAACAACTTCTATGCCAAAGTTCATCAAATCAAAAACCAAAGGATCTCATTCCAAACGTAGCATGGTTAATGAAGCATTACTTTTTCGACTCAAAGAATTGGCCACTTTATTTGCTTTTCCCGGATGGTAATGAATTGTACAATCATAATCCTTGATTAATTCCAGCCAGCTCCTCTATCTCTTTTTCAACTCTTTCTGAGTGAATATATAATTTAAACTTTTTCGATCAGTATATATTTCACACTTTACTCCATACAAATGATGCCTCCAAATTTTTAGAGAAAAAACAACAGCAGCTAATTCCAAGTCATGTGTAGGGTAATTTACCTCATGAGTTTTCAACTGATGTGAAGCATATGTAATTACCTGATCATTCTGCATAAGGACACAACCAAGTCCCTTCAACGAAGCATCACTGTAGATAACAAACTCACCATTCCTAGAAGGAAGTGCCAAAACTGGAGCATTCACCAATCTTCTTTTCAACTCCTGAAAACAATCATCACATTCTTTTGTCCAGATAAACTTAACACCCTTCCGAGTTAGCTTAGTCATTGGACTAGATAACCGTGAAATTTTTTCAACAAACCTTCGGTAGTAACCTGCCAAACCAAGGAAACTACGAATATCGGTTACATTTGTGGGTCTTGGTCATTCATCAACAACTTTTGTTTTAGTAGGATCAACAGTTGTGCCATTTTTTGAAGCAATGTGACCAAGGAAAGAAATTTGTTGTAACCAAAACTCACACTTGCTGAATTTTCCAAATAGTTTCTTTTCTTTTAAGGTTTGTAAGACAACCCTTAAATTTCTTTCATGATCATCTTTACTTTTAGAGAACACCAAAATATCATCAAAAAACACAACCACCACTTATCACCTGAGTCAACTGAGCCATCACTGCAAAAAACTGTTCAATTCTGATTCTGACCATCTCAGGATACTGATTTGAAAGGTCATTTCCCTCAGTATGCCTTCCCAGAAAATCTGTTCTGTTTCCTCTATGAAAAACCATTCTTAACACAGAAATATCTTAGGCGAAGCAACATGGTAATCTTTAAATATAATATCATTTCAATCATACCATAAATTAACTTATAATTTAACACTTTTCTACCTCCTAAAGTTGTCTAAACCGACCTCTGATACCAACTATAAGGCCCCAGCCTTGAACCTTACTTAATATTGAATTAAATGAATAATTCACATTGAGGATCTTTTCAGCTTTATAGTTTTAGAGAATTAGGACATAACTGTTACATCTCAAAAGATTACAAAGTAGACACTTCTACTAAGTTTCCATAGAATAAAAAACTCTTAAAAAGAAACATGCCTAGTTCCATGTTTTATATAGCATGACTTTCCCTTGATCCCATCCTTGACCCTATTCCACATTAATTTCTGTGAAAAACATTTCAAAAAAACTTGGGGTGAGCATAAAAAGCTCAATAAGGGATACACAAAGAATGAAAACTGTTAGTTTTTCAAACATCAAGTAAACCATGTATACTTTATCAAAGTAATACCTTCACCTTCATGAAGTAGTAAAAACTCTTCACTGAATAAAATATCATTACTTACCCTTTTGTAACCAAAGGATTATCATAAAACCCATATAAATAACACATAACATATAAAGGTAACTTGGGACATAAACATACTTAAGTGGAATAACCATACGGTCGACTTCCACACATATTACTTAATGGAATAGCCATACGGACAACTTCCATACATACTTAATGGAATAGCCATACGGCCGACTTCCATACCCAATGCATTGGAGGTTATAACTTTACCACCCGTCCTGGTATTCACGGCACCACCCGTCATATGGTTTATCATGTAACCACCCATCAAATGTCCAATTACCATTATAAAAATCATAAGACATAAAACAAATATAATGGAAAGAAAACATTTCCACACTTTGATCACAATATATCACTTAAATACATTGACATAACAAATACATTATAAAAACCATTTTCAATACCAAAATACATAAAAGAGTATATGGTATTTATTTCATTTTAAAAAAAACATTACGGCTTATTCAGGAAGCCAAAGACCAAATAATACTCACGGCGGCGGAAAAGGTCATTGTCACCGCGTACGTTAAAAGAAACATTCATTTTTGTCGTTTTGTAAAACGCTTTGTAGAAAAAGATTCCTTTTGTATAAAAGTAAAAGTCAAAGGGTTTTATACACCATATAAAATAAATTTGTGTATAAAACAAAATATGCCTCAATGAAAGGAGATTGAGATGAAGTCCCTTACCTCGGGTCCGACTTGACTCGATCGTTCTTTAACGTCCTGAATAATAAACTTGAGTTAATTTCTAATTGATTAAGAACCTTATTCAAGTTCATTATTACTTTTATATCACTTATTACCATGTTATAAACATTATGTAATCATTTAAGTTAATAATGTTTGTTTTGTCGATATTTGGTTCTTAAGTCGAAAGTGGACTTCTTACAATTACATCTTGTACGTGTGGTCAAAGGTTAATTATATCCAGAATGATATTCATGATTTGGATATCATATATATCATATATATACATAATATACATGTATTTATAATAATACATAATCATTTAGAGGTAAGAAATGAAATGCACCGTTCATGGAGACGGTAAGCCGTACGTACGCATGAACGCTACTTTCATTTCTATGTCATATTAATGGAATTAAAACTAAATGAGAGGTATGTATATTTTAATTCCAGAATTATATTCATCATTTATATGTAACATACATAATATATATCCATTATATATATGTACTTATAATAGTACATTACATTTGGGGATAAGAAATGAAATGCACCGTTCATGGATACGGTAAGCCGTACGTACGCATGAACGCTACTTTCATCTCTATCTCATACTTTAATGGAAAGAAAAAAAAATAATGATATAAAGGTATATTATAATTCTAGTATAACATCATATATAATAACTTTAAATCCATCCTTTATACGTCCCACATATGGCATTAACGAATCAAATCACTTTGAGGGGGCGGTAGTCCGCACTTCCTAAAATGAAGATATCGTGTATACCCATAATGGAAGCCATAAAGGTATGACATAAATTAAAAATATAGAAGCTTAAGGAAAACAAAAACATATTATATATCATATATAAATATAGTGACATCTTAATGTCCACCTTTAAAGGTGTTATATGAGTGTTGAACCATCATCGTTTTGTGAGGCAGAAATTCACCATCCACAGAAACAGTATGTTCTTTAACCATTAGATGTAGGTGTGTGTAAGTGTAGCTCGAATACTTCTTATAAAAACATCTTAGTATATGGAAGATACTATTGTTGTTACAAAATAAATTAATAAAAAGAGTTTAGGTGGTTGGAGAAGAAAAATAAAACAAAAGGACTCAAGTGAAGACATTACCTTAAAATCGGGTAACTCCCTTTGGTTTGAGCTCAAAGGCTTACTTGGGAATACTTCTGCCCAAATTGGGGCTTCAAGGAGTAAGAGAGGGATATGGAGAGACAAAATGGGCAGGGGTTGGCTGAGCCAAAGGCTTTGGAAGTGTGGGTAAGGTGGTAGAGGTGGGGCCTTTTATAAGAGGAGAGGAGGGGCACTCTTGGAAAGTAAGGAAATGTTACATTATTTTAAAATGAGTTTCGGATTTAAAAGGTCTCACATTGATATAATTCTAGGATAAGGTGATAATGTTTTGAAATCCACCCATCCAATAGGTTTTTGATATGTGTAGGTCTTATATTTTACATTATCTTTCCATTTTATTTAAATCATTAAATAATGAGGTAATCGTTGCATCATCATGGTGTCATAAATAATTTAATTTATTTAATGTCTAAAAATTATAAAAAAAATACTATGATGTAGGAAATATTTTTATATTTCCAATTAATATTTATAGTCAAAAATATGATTTGTATAACCCCATTTAAAAATTGTTTTATTAAAATAACTCATGTTTGTGACATTTTTATTTTAACTTTAAATAAAAAGTTATTAATGTCATTTTCCAACCAAAGTGGCTTCATGGGGTCCCCAAGTTGACCCATGGATTGTCTTGGTCGGACATGACACATCCAATGAGTTTAGGACATATGTCAAGTTCATTTCATATTATTACAACATTATTTTTACCTTAAATTACACTAATTACCTCTAATCGCAATTAAAAACTTAATAAGTTACTATTCACCAAAAAAATATTTTAATCCCATTGAACCACATTTTACTTCTTAATGAAAACCATGTATGTCGGATTTTTGAAATTAAAAACATAGAGGTGGTAAAATTTCATTTAAACGAAAAATCAGTTTTTTAAGTACCACTTAGTGGTTTCACTATTCATCAAAAATTGAAGTTTTTCAGAAAAAATACCAAAACTTCACCCTAAGCTATATTTGATATTCCGAATTCAAAAATGAAGTTTGTTTTACAAAATTCAAAACATATAAGTTTAATTAATTAATTTAATAATTAATTCCCGCTGTCAGAGCAAATAGTGTGTTTTTATGAAACAATAAGTATCAAAAGATTGACACTAGTTTAAGTCCGATTTCAAAGTGAAATTAATTCCAACGACCACTATTGGATTTAATGGTAAAAATATATTCTAATTTAACTTTAAAACCAATTAAAAAGATAATCTAATCATATAAATAAATTATATTAAAAAGAGGTTTTGAATTAAAATACAACATTTTACACTATTCATTAAAAAATGAACTTTATCGGAAAAATACCAAAAATTTACACAAAGTAAATTTTGATGTCCTGATTCTAAAGAAGAGTTTTATTTGGTCCAATAGAATGTATAAGAGTGAACAAAACTATATTTAATGACGGTTCTCCATCAAAAGGCGATAAGTGAACCTTTAGTGAAAACTAGGGCATATACGCCTAAAATTGAATTCTTTCCATATTTTAAGCCTTTATCTTTTATTAGATAAAAGTAAAAACATTTAAAAAACATATATAATCATATTTTAGTTATTTCTATCTATTCCTGCCAATACAACGGCTATGTTTTAACTACCATTTAAAATAATATTATTTTATTACTAGTGTGCAACGTAAGATTTCAAAGAAACTCTTTATTGCGTATCGGGTACGCTATCGAACATAGAAACCTCTTTAAAGTAAAATTAATATTTAATTCGTAAATATTAATAAATATGAAAAATGTTTTATTCATTATTTACCTGGGATGTTACAGTAAGTATCCTTCAAATATGTTTTCATATGGTTATGTGTCTTCCAAAAATCAAGGTAATGTTATTAGGTTGTGAATTTATGGTTTATTTTATCTATTTAATTATTATTCATATATTATTAATTATCAATATTTATTATAAGATCCATGTTTATGATATTTGATATGAATGGTGTGGCCTTATAATGTTATGCTCATGTTTATGCTTACAAGGATCCTTTTCTACCCTTACTGAGAATCTAAGATCACCCATTTCAATATTTCATTTCCCCTGGTTAAAAGTAAATGTTTTATGTAAGAGTAATAAATGTAATTGTTTTTGTTGTAAATAATTAATATCTTCCATGAGAATATACATTTTTGTTCCAACATTCTAAAGGAACTTAAATAATATGGTCTTTGGTTATTTGTTTGTGTAATGTATTAATTATTTATCAATTGTGATGTAATGTACATTTATGTAAATAAAGGGTTTTTATAGTTGGTATCGGGGTGAAGGTTTAGTAAACCTTTGGAAAATAGGAGAAGAAAACCCACTGATATCCCAAGTTATATTTTGATGGATATTTATAGGGATATCTCCACGGATAATCCTATGGTTTCATAGATTTAAAATTAGGTATCATGATTTATACATCCAATAATTAGTTTAAAATGATTATTTTGTTTTACATTATGTTAAATTTTTCTCACTCTATTTATTTTGGTTTTAGTAAAAATATGGAACCCGATGGAAACATGTTAATAATGGATGTGATGGGTAATAGAATGATTATCCTCTAGATAAACTGAATGTTATGGGGGGAAGAATGGAAAATAATATCATTATATTAACAAAATCTAGGAATAATCCTAGACTTCCAAATTAGTAGAGTAGGGAACAAGTTTTTTTTTATTCCTTTATGAGGCAACATCCACCTTCGTTTAAAAGGTCCTACGATCCACTTGTTGCTGAAAAATAGATCAATACTACTAAAATGATATTTTCTATTCTCCAATGTTTGTTATATGATAAATTGATTCTGGTAGTTTATCTCTTATATGGTTAATAGTATTATTGGTCGAATCTAATTATAATACTAGGAAACAAGTCAAAATTGAATCCATGGATTGGGACTAATTTCGAAACATATTTTTCAATAAGTACTTTCTAAGGATTCATCATACAAAGATGTAAAAGGAATTCCAAGATCTTATGAAAATGGATGATGAATATGTTCATGACTATAATGAAAATTTTACAAGGATTTTGAGGAACTCTTTGTATATCGATTCTTTAGTATCCTGAAACCTAGACATCAAAAGGAATTTTCTATAACAAACATTAGGAGTTATGAAGAAGTGTTTAGATGTTATATATATAAAAGTAAATGGAGGATGGAGTTGTGTACCAATCTCATTGTTTTTACATGAAAAAGAATATGTATATTAAAGGTAAATCTAACAATAATGGACAAAAGAAAATGATCCTTCCATTATGTAAAAATTGTACGAAAAAAATGGAGGGAATTAACATAATGGGATTACTAAATTTTTTCATTGTGTAAGGTAAGGTCATTGAGTATTTAAATGTCAATATGATGGGAGGAAAAAATTTAATGATACGAATAATGATAAATCACCCATAGAATGCCCCTACAACACATCAATGCATTAAATGCCAGAAGTATTTCAATTTTTCTAAAAATTTATCCAATCCATCTAATAATGTGAATGATAAGACACATAATCCTCTAAATAAAAAGGACAAAGGTAATGATTATTCTATCAGTAAAAATGTTATATTTTGAGATACATTTTTTTGAATTACATTATCTTTTGGATGTTTTTCTCATTTCACGTGAAACTAGAAATAGTTCATTATATATATATATTAAAAAACTATGTCAAAAATTACTTTCACACATAATACTGACATTGCTTGAGCTATACACATCATCAAACTGGTAAACATTATAGCCAACACCAACTTGGCATATGATTTACGCAACATTGAGTTAACGTAGGAGACACACATTAGTGAGTTTCTATGAAATATCCATTTTTTTTATTTTAATTAATTATATAATATAATTATAAACAAGATGTTAATGTTAGTAATAGTAATATTAATAACTATTTTAAAAATATTTTTATAATTGTTTTATATAAATAAAACATATGCTTTTTGGTAAAGTCCTTTTTATGTTTAAAATTTTTTGTTTTCTCAAATGAACTGCTTTTATTAATGAAATTAATTTTAGAAACATTTAGAAAATTAATTTGATAATATAAAATATGTTTTTTAATTCATAATGTTGAAATTATCTTAGGGTGAATTTTAGAGATTTTTACGAGAAATGTTATTTTTTTGATAAATAGTGAAAAATACTACTTTTTAGTTAAAAATACCTTTTTATTTAATTAATTATTAATGATAAAAGATTTTATAAATATTTTTTTTGTCACATTATATTAATATTACATCTAATAATTCATCAGAATCAATTCCACTTTGATACTAGATATAAAATCTTAATAAACATTTGAACTTTTTCCTACTTTAAAACCCTGTTATTTAGTCTCATTTGTTGGATTAACACTAATTTTCCCTTTTCCACTTCTATGATTGGAATTTCAAAAATCCAAAATAAACCATTTTATTCTGTATATAATTTATATTCTAATAATACTGTGTAAATTTTTGACCAAAATTATTAGTAAAAGTGATTAAAATTAATCACAATGATTAAGGCCAAATTAAGCTTAATTAGGGACTAAACCTTAAAATTATGGTCCAAATGACATAGTCACTTGTCTAAAACCCATTTTCTATCGATATTTCGGCCATAAAACATCAATTATTTAGTTTATTTGGTTTTTTAAGACTTTTTTTTATGTATTAACATATGACCATAATATTTGTTTCTAGAAATTTATGTGAGTCCTTTACCTTCCCTATAAAAGGCCACCACCTCTACCCATTCATCACACCTCTCCAGACTCATAATTTCAGACAATACTAGAAAAATTTTCCTCCCAACAATCCTCCCTTATACATTGATGTCTCCCTTTTGGTAGAAATATTCTCAATGTGGTCTTTTGGCACAAACCAAAAGGAGTTACCCGATTAATAGGTAACATCTTCTCTCAATATCATTTCCTTTATTTTCATTATCCACACCATCCACTCACTTTATAAACTAATTGTGTTATTAAACTAGTATAATACATATACTAGGATTTTTTTATGAAATTTATATGACCTACACTTTCACACACCTACATCTAATGGATGTTGACATACTGTTTCTATGTACAGTGAACTACTACCTCACAAAACGAAGATTGTTCATTTCTCCATTACCACCAATCATGGTGAAAATTATGATGAAAAATATATTTATAATTGTAATATATTATATTTATTATGTATTTAATCTTATTTATTCATTTTTAATCACACATCTACTAAATTTTTATTTTGTGTTAACAAGTTAATCTCTTTTGAAAAAGTGTGGACTACTGCCCCCTCAAAGTAATGTAATTCATTCACACACCACATCGAATGTATTAATGATGGGTTTAATGGAATTGTAAAATATATATGATATATTAATTATAATGGAATAATGATATATATATATATACATATATATACAGATTTCATTTACATAATTTCTTTCAATACGATAACAAAAGCAGAAACAACATTCATGCGTACCTATGGATTACCGTCTCCATGAACATTGTATTCCATTTCATACTCCAATATTCTATAGATTATTATAATACTAATAAAATTTATATAACTGAAATATATATATATATATATATCATGGTTTAAATTATGGAATCGTGATATAATTATAAGGACCAATGATGTAACAAGTTAAGACACATGCAAAGAACAAAGTGAATATTACCCGAAGTGAAACCTTAACATTTAATAATTAACAAGAGGGTAATATAAGTTTATAATAACACCATATATGGTAATATATAAAATAATATTTTTCTATAATATATATAAAATAAACTTATATTTTTTATACAGTAAGCTTGTACGAGTATGGAGAGAGTCAAGACACAAGGAATGTGGATTTCATCTCACTTTTAATTTCCTTGAGATACATGTTATGTTCACCACTCTTTCATTTTTTGTTGTGTACGTACATCCCACGATTGTATTATATTTAAATTATAATTAAATATATGGTTATTCACATATCCATTTTATGATTCTTATTTCATGGGGTTTAAGTTTAAAAAGTTACCAAATCGATAAAACATTTTTGTCTCAATTTTTCTTCTTTAAGACTTAACTTTTTATTATGCACCTAGACTCTTTTTCAAGCTGCATATATTTCCATTTTACATGATATATCTTGAATACCTATAATTTAATTATATTATATGATTCATGTAATTCATATTCCATGAATTGAGAGTATGATCCCAAGTTACCAAGTTATATGTGTTTATCGAGACAATCCCATCGCTTTTCGAGATTGTTTGTGTTTATGCTTCCTTTGATGAATTATTATGTTCCCTCTCTGAAGAGAATTTGTGAATTTCACTAAAATATTGTTATTCATGATATAATCATTAATTGGTACCATATTTCTTCTCTTTTTTACATAAGATAGTTAAGAATGTGTCTTAAGTAAGCCTGACATTACCCACTCTTAGGTCGCAAATCCGTGTTCCTTCAAAACCATTATTTTCTAAACAAGGGTTCCCATGAATAATTTATTAATATTATTTGACCATTAAAATAATTTTTTACCATTTTTTTATTTTAAAAATCTATTTAAATTAATCTTTTTCCCCTTTCCGAATAGGGAATTCCTTTTATCCTTTTTAATGTGAAAACTGAATGTTCTTTTTACCTCATACGACATGTACGGATTTACCCACCTTCATTCCTTTTAAGATTCCTTTGAATGTGTAAAAGTTTAAGTTTTGAAGAATTTTTTTTAAAAAGTAATTTTCAATGAATTTTTTTTTCAAAATGATTTCAAGTCATCTTTATATGTTTTCAATGTATTTTCTATGAAAATTATTTTTAAATGGTTTTAAGTATTAAAAAGATTCTTTCAAAGAAGAAAGAATATTTTCCTCAAGAAACATCCTTGAAATATATTTAAAAATTATTTTCCATCAAATATTTTATCCATTTATATTAATCATGACTTTCTTGTAAATTATCTAAAGGTTTCATTCATATTGTTTCTATGAATGGGTTATGCTTAATGTCATTGTCTTTATAAAGCATGCTTCCCTTTAATGAGTTATATGTTTACAAAAACCACTTATTTTCGTGGATTATGAATTGATGAAATGTTTATGAAACCTATCTCTTAATGATATGTTATTGTGTGATGAAATGTTAATGATACACATTTCTTTTCATGGATTATGATTTGATGTTTATTAAACCTATAAATTTTCATGGGCCTAGATATGATGAATGCTTTATTATCTTTCACCACATGTGAGAATGAATTTGTTATGAGATGGTTGGTACCTATATATCCCTCCAATGCATTTGGTAATGATGGATTAATCATTTGTATAAATGTTATGTGTGAACCTGATTACACGTTCACAATGTTACACATAGACCTGATTACATTTCCATAAGTTTAGGTGTGAACCTGATTACATGTTCACAATCTTATATATGAACGTGATTACATGTTCAAAATGTTATTCATAGAATTGGTTTCATGTACATATCACTAAAAATAATTATCGTTTTCCAATAGGGGTATATTTGTTGGTAAATGTGCTTTTTCTGTTGGTAAAACGTTTTACCAACAAAAATTGTCCTGTGACTAAACTGTCGGTAAAAAAACTATCACTAAATGTTATTAGGACAGATAAAATAATTATGTTACTATTATAATAATACCAACAGATAATATATGTCTTGGTCAAAATGATTAGCAATAGAATCATATGACAAATATATCTGTTGGTAATAATATTACCAACATAAATTATATGTTTATAAATTACATATAAATAAAAATTATAAATTTTTATTTCTATTAACATTTCATATTATATCTATTAATTTATCATATATAATAGGCTTTTTTTAATTATCATGTCAAAGATGATTTTCACACATGTTCATACTTAGAAAAAGATTAGTTATATTAATAATGGAATTTAATACAAAATGAATCAATACATAGTTTAATTTGATTGATAAGACCATAAAAACACAAAAACCCAAGATTTATCTATGCAGTTCTCACCACCGTACCCCCACCACCCATGTCGTCTCTTGACTACAATCCTCCATCACTGTCGTATGTCGTCTCTTGACTACAATCCTCCAGCACTCACCATGGTAGAATAATAGTTACTTCCTCCAAATATCATTCATAACCCCCCATGTAGGCCACTATAAGAAACAAATTCAACTCCAATACCATTGAGGAACCTCAAGTTGATGTTATGCCATACCCTTAATCTCCAAGATCTACACCACACACAATCAAAAAGCATACCCACAAATTAGAGAAAATATATGTAACAACCTGATATTTTATTATAAGTATTCTTTTTAATTTATTTGATGTCATGTGTTTTATGCTACAACAGGATTATCTTGTGCTATACGCCACACTTTATTAGATTGAAGTATACGAAACACTATTCTTAGATTGTGTTACACACAATTTCAAGTTCGTTTTATAATAGTCATTCTACGCAACATTGAGTGTATATATATATATATTCAATGTATAAATGAAATATGTTTGGATTCTATTATACGAAACAACTAAGGATTATTGCACAACACGCAACCCTAACTTGGCTTGCATTACACGCAATCGCGACTTTCCTCGATAGCGTGTGTTGTACGCAATATCAGGTTTCACTAAACAATGATATATGGTTATAATATTATTACTAACTAGCCGTTATGAATAGTATTAACTAAATTTTGAATTTTATAACATTATTATTTCATCTTACACATTTTCTAGAACATGGTATGTGAACAAAATAAATTTTTCGGGTAAAATAAGTATTTTTCAAAAAATGAAGTTTTGCCGCCTTTTAATGGCATACCCACATTAAATCTAGTTTTTGACATGTTTATAAGTTCAATTTTACAAAATAAAATTATTTTTTGAATTAGGATATAAAAATTTACATTGGATAAAGTTTTGATATTTTTTCTGATAACTCTCATATTTTAATGAATAGAAAAAACACGCTATATTTTCATTAAAAACAACTTTTTTTATCATAATAATTTATAGGGATAAATTATAATAATGAATGGTTTTAAAGTATAAATAGAATATATTTTTACCATTTAATATAATTTATGTCATTATCATTTATTTTACCTTGAATTCGTAGGTTAAATCAATTCAGTCTTTTGCAATGTTTTAAACAAAAACTCGTTTTCTTTCGACAACAGGATTAATTTTAATTTAATTTCTGCAACTTTTGTGTATTTAATTTGGAAAAATGGATTCCATATTTGTAATCAGTGGGTCCAAATTATGTTAATAAGCTACTTTTTATTTTTGGGTATTATGAATAGTAACTACGGTAAATTTTATTTATCATAGTTAAAGGTAAATTGGGTAATTAAGGGTAAATATAAGATTATAAAATTACCCTAACACCTGAAAAAATCCTATTGGATGACTAAAAGTCTATAAATATCACCTAAGGGTCGGATTAGATTCATTTAATGGACTTTTTTCCATGAAAATAATTTAATTATTATTAAAACCAAAGAAAGTGACAACATGTCACTTTCTTAAATCTTATAAGTATAATAATTTTCGTTTAGTGATAAACTTCATAAAACTTTGGATATAAATAATATCCAGAAATATAATAAAATTATATACATCATATGAATTTATTTAGAATTTTTAGGGATTAAATATTTATCATTAAAGGTGACATAATAGTGATGTTGAAATTATTTTATTAAGAGAAATATCAAATAAATGGTTTTAAAAATATTAAAATAAATATTATATGAACTATTTAATGTGCTCCACTAATTTTATAGATAAATATGACATGTTATGAATCTATTAAATCTTTTACTTTGAACATATCTTCTGTATATATTTTATTTAAATTCAAATAAATGAATACTGTCAAAATTGACACTATTGTTATTTTATAAAAAAACATATTATAAAATTGTTTAAAAATCACAAAAATATTTAAAAATTCTAAATTTAAATTTATATGGTCTAAAATGTCATAAAGTGTCAAATTATTCAAAATTAACAACACATATGTAATTATTTATAATAATTTAAAATTTAGAATATTATTACCACAAATAAAATTAAATTGATAAATAAGGATAAATCAAGTTGATAATGTTTAAAATAAATTCCTAACATGTCTAAATTTTATTTTTTGATGATATTACAACCCTATATCATCTAATATTCGGATATGAGTCATTTTGGAAGTTTTTAAGTGGGGTTGGGATTTAATATAAACTAATATTTCTTATATTTCCAAAGGTGCCCCTCTCCTCCCTTATAAAAGGGAACCTCCTCCCTCTCCTCCTCACACCAATTTGAGCCTTCAAGCTTGGACACACCCTACCACATTTCACTTCCCCACTTCCCTAAAAATATCCTAGAGGTCCTGGTATTCTTCAAAGACCAATTTTAGTGCCCTAAGAGGAGGTCTCAAAGAGGCGCTTCAAAGAAGAGGTAACGTCCGTTACCGATTCTTTCAACTTTATTTCTTCTTCTACTTATTCTTCTTTAGTTTTTTTATTATGAAGTAATAACATTATTATCTCTAATATACTGATATATTATTATAAATATTAATCAAACCCATTTCACCTTCTATCCATCCTACGGAAAACGAAATATCCGCGTGTGCGTACGTACGGAATACCGTCTCCACGCCATGGTGTAATCTGTTTTTCCACCAACACCTTACATGGATGGGTATAATGGTGTAAATAATAACTATATATGGTTATTATAACATCATAATGATTCTTATATATTATACCATGCACCCCAATTCTATTCAATTATTATGGGAACGATATCATCGCTCGTGCGTACGTACGGATTACCATCTCCACGACGCGATGAGATTCATTCTCCATGTTAACCATACATGAATGATTATAAAGTTTATATAATGAATAATAATGAAATATATGAAATAATAATTCTAATAGATTTATGTATATATATATTTATGTCATCTATTTAGTTTCATTCAATTCAATGAGGAAACGAAAATAGCGTTCATGCGTACGTACGGCCTACCGTCTCCATGAATGGTGTATTTCATTCCTTTTATCGATCTATAATATATATGTATATGATGAATATATATTATATATAAATCATTTTTTACATTCTGGAATTATTTAAATCAGGATATAAGTAGTAATATCAAGAACGACAAGTCGAAACACATACGATAAATGAAATGATTTTACCCAAAACGCTGCTTTAACATGGAATTTACAAAAGAACGGGTAATATAAAGTCATAAGTGAAACATATATGATATCCTAAAAATGAATATGATTATTTAATTAGTCAATTAAATTATTTAAATCATTATACAGGAGGTTCATATCTATACGAAGCATATCGGACCTAAGGTAAGGGATAATTTTGCAAATCTCATTTTTATCTGAGATTGCTTATTCGTAAGTATTTAATGGGGTTATTTATATCATCCATGTCCATGTTTTATAAAAGTGTTGTAATGTATTTTTAAAGTCTTTTTTACCCATTTTTGACTTTTACCACATGGTATGTATGGAATCTTTCTTTTACGAGGTACTTTTTTACTTTTCAGGAAAAAGTACGAGAAGAATGTTTTTTTAACTTATACGGCACGAATGGATTTTTACGGTTTTATAAAGCCTTATTTTCATAAAGATTACTCCAAAATATTTCATGAATATTTCCAAAAAAATATCTTTCTTTTAAAAATACATGACATTTTGTGAAAAGAAAATGATTTTAAAGAAGAAAAGATATTTTCCTCAAGAATTCATTTCAAGTGTTTTATCAAAACCATTTTCCATCTAAGATGACATTATTTCATATATGTATGTTTCAAGTTTAATGTCTCTATGATTTACATGGTTTCAATTTTCTTATGATGAAATATCCATTTGTTTTATATGGATTATGTGATGATGGGATGATGTTTATGAAACCCATTTTATTCTTTGGGTTATGATGAATGTTTTAATTTTATTTTGTGGCACAAGTAAGAATGATTTCATTATGAGATGGGTGGGACATATATCTCCCTCCAATGAATTGGGTAAAGATTTATATCTCATGAGATAGACATGGCTACAACGGTAAGTTAATCTGGTTCAGTGTTACAAGACTGAAACGAGGAGTGAACTCGATTTAGAAAGGGACTTTGTCCATTAAGATGGTCTTGGCAGCAATGCCTTGGATACTATGGAAATCATAACATGTGCTGAATGGTTGCCAAAATTACATGTTTTATTCCCATTATAATTTATCATGGTTGATGTTCCATTATGATATATTCCTTACGTACTTCCACGATTTATGTCTTTGCTCAAGATTTTGATGTTTAAATTTCATGTTCAAGTTTTTGCTTTCAAATGTTTATGGATTGTTTTATGTTCTCTATGTTTTCCATTACTGAGCATTTTAGCTCACCCTTTTTATGTTTTCTTTTCCCCCAGGATTAAAAGAAAGATTTTAGGTAAGGAAACAAAAAGGGGAAGATATTTATGGGAGATGTTGAAGATCTTTCACCATGATTAGAAGATTATTTTTCCGAGTTTCCAAAGACACTATACTATTACGGTCCTTGTGTGTCTATTTTCATTATGTATTATGTATTCCACAAAAGTAATGTAATTTCCATGTACTTCAAGCTTTGGGTCTCTACAATATATGTATGAATTGAAACCAAAAAAAATAATAAAGTATAAAAAAAGATCTACACCACACACAATCAAAAAAGCATAAAATCAAATCAGATCAAAATATATGTATGAATTGAAACCAAAAAATAATAATAAAGTATAAGAAAATTCATTCCACGGATTTAAGAAATTGAGTGGGAAAAAAAGGGTACACGAAAAAAAAAACTCCCTAAAAAGTGTCGCTTATTCCTCCTCATTGAGCCAACAAAAACATCTACCTTGAAAGATACAACCTACATTATTTCTTCAACTCACCTACACAATAGATTGTTGAAAAATAATTAATTAAACCAATAGTATTCTTATAAATGAATGCAACCATGTTAGAAATTAAAGGGGAAAGTGAATCCAAAAAGATCGCAATAGTAGCTAGGGATTGATCGCAGTAGTTTGGATCATCAGATTCATTACACAATTCCAGTACAAAATCACAATTTTGGAATGGATTCATCTTTTTAATTACATTGAATTCACAATAAAAAATCATTTATAATGTATATCACTTTAATAAATGGATTGAATCTTTCACTGTAATCACAATGAGTGAATTCAGTTTCAAAGAGAGCTAACCTATTAATCTTGTAATCACTAAACAAAATGATCCAATATAAACCCACTATTCTCAATCATTATTATCAAGAACCTTAAATTTAAATACTAAATAAAGGTTTCTTTAACATTACAGTCATTTTCGGAAACCATTCCTTTGTATATGAATTAAACATATGAGAGGGAAAGAAGATAATAGAATAGTGAGAAACTGTATTAATTCTAGACTACAAAAATATTAAATATTTAGAACAAACACAAGAGATAATAACACCGAGATACTAAAATATTTATAGCTATGTATGTGTCTACAAGGGTTTTAGCTTGGTCAATCCATATAGAAATTAGAAAAACATGAAGATCTTATAGTGTGAGGGAAAATGAACCTTGACACAACATGTAGAGAAGAAAAAAAATATCACAACCATTAAAAGAACATCACAAGAGAATCACTTTAATAGGATAAAGAAGTTAGAACAGAGGGAGACAAATAAAGAAAACAGTTGGCCAACAGTTAATAGTGTAGTAACAATTTACTAGAATTTACCTTGAATAGCAGCTTGAGTTCACCTCGAATTAATTTCTATTGACTTTCAGCATCCATTGCTATCTCATTTTCTTCACCCTTTAAAACAATTAGCCACTTGAACATGCTTCCAATTAACACTAGATTAGCGACATCCTATCAATGTTTCTTTTCCATATTCACTTCATTCGATTTCAATTACAATTTGGTTCAACATACCTAGGATGATTCACCTCTTAAACAAATAGACCGATTCAACATCATACAACTTTGGTATTAACAGCATGAGAAGACTTGTAAAACATCATCAACATTAGGCCTCCAAACATCATGCTATAGTACAAACATTCAATCTTGAACATGTAATGAATAATATCTCAAATACAAACCTCAGTCAGTGTAGTCAGCTTTCACTGAACCATGTTATCATTACTGGAGCCTTAAAAGGCATATTCAAGCTAAAAGTCTATTGATTGCAGCACACAAACATCAAATACCAGATCTACCTTGGCTCAAAAGCAATGAAAACATGAAACATAAAAATCTCCATGTTACCGAACAGTATCCTGGAATAGAGGACTATTGAGAGCAGTAACCTGCAACATAAAACCAGAATGCGAACCCGTATGAATCTAAAATCTCCATTCTCAAAATTTGGATCCAATAAACCACCAATAACTTCACAACATATACCTCCTTGGATAAAAAACCTAATTATAAATAAGAAAAAACATCCCAAATTCTTGGTCCAGATCCAGAATTGTAAAAGAAACCAACAACAATCAGTGCCTTTGATCCACATCTTCAATGCAGCGAACAAATGATCTGCAGTTGAACCCATCGCATCCTGCTTCAATGTCGGATAGAACAAATAAAAAATAAAATAGGAAATTCATCCAAATAGAGTGCTTTCTCCCTTATAGCATCATCGAGCAATCGACGACAAATAACCCCAAGCTCTTTGATCGAATCATATTAGAAGTAACATTCAAATATTTTACTAATGTTTAAAACACTTTAAATAGATAGATAACACACCTCTTTGACCATGTCCTGGACAATCTCTACGAAATTGTTATGTGAATTTCTATTGAAGATTGAAGATTCACATCACCGCTGCTTACGGATATCATGGAGGTAACACTGGTCATCTCCTCTTTATATTCACCCTTCAAGGATTCCTTCATCATGGTCGATGGGGGGTGAGAACACAAGCAGGAGGTAGTCGTAAAGCCCGACTGGTCTTCCACCATCCTCTCCAAGTATTTCATTTTAGGGTTTTAGGGTTTCAGGGTGGCTTAGGGTGGTAATTAGAAGACTTTCAATTCCATTAAATTAATAAAGATAAAAAATAACTATATATAATATAAAAAAAATATTTTTAAATATATATATGTATATATATAATTTATATGCATCCATTTTATTTTAATTTTTAAGTTTAGAGTTGTTATTTTTTTTAATAATATATCAATAATTGTATTTTCAATAAATTTATTTCATGGAACATTATTAAATTATTGATATTATAATTCAATTAATAAATATTGTTTCCAAAAATATATGTTTTAGAAGTAACTAAATAATAAATATATATTAAATAATTTCTAAATGGTTATTTTTATCGGGTAATTTATTACAATATATTTTTCTAATTGTAATAGATTTTTAACCCAACCATTAAAATAATTAATATAATAGATTAATTTTTTGGTAAAACAATTGTTTGTATTTATTTGATAAAACAATAGATTTAATTGTTAGTAAAAGGTGTGTTGGTATTGAATGATTAATAACAACAGATATAGTTGATGGTAAAAACAATTGTCGGTACCTAAAAATAATACCAATGAAACTTAATATCTGTTGGAATTACTCATTTTTACCAAAAAATATATTATATGTCACTAAATTTCTGTTGGTATAAGTCGATTATTTTGTAGTGTATGTTTATGTACGATCCTGATTAAATGTTCACAATGTTAGGTGTGAACCTGATTAAATGTTCACAAGGTTATGTACGGACCTGGTTTCACATCCATAAGATTATGCATGAACCTGATTACATGTTCACAATGTTATGTGCGATCATGATTACATTTTAAAAATGTTATGTAGGGACTGGGTTTCACGTCCATAACATTATGTGTGATCCTGATTAAATGTTTAGAACGTTATGTATGGAACTAGTTGCATTTCCACAAGTTGATAATGGGGCCTGATTTCATTTCCTTAACTTAATGAGTGAACATGTTTATACTTATACATGTTCACAATGTTATTAAACAATTTTAATGCCATAAATGTCATGTATTATTCATATGTTATGATTTCATGACGTATTCATTTATTTATTTATGATTCATGTCTTTTGAACTGTCAATCATTATCCCATAACTCATGTTTTTTACCTTTGATATGACAGGTATGATCCCCTAATGTTATGATGGTGTTATCATACCACTATGTTCATTTTTATGCTTACATGTCTCCCTTGTTTACCCTTAATGAGTAGCTAAGCTCACCCCTTTCTTATGTTTTCATATCTCTAGGTTATGAAGAAAGGTTTTAGGTAGATGTTCTAAATGTTGAGATATTTATGGGAGATGTTGAAGATCCATCACCATGATAGAAGATTTTGTTTCTATGTTTCCAAATACACTAAACTATTATGGTCCTCTAGCATGTATTTCCGTAATGTACTTAATATTTGTTTAAAAACATGTAATATCCTTGTATGTTATACATAGTTCACTATAGTTGGTATCAATGGAAAGGATCAGTCAACCTTTGGAAACTAGGATGAGAAAAACTTAGTGAAATCCAGTGGTTTATTTATAAGGATATGTCTAGGGATGTCTCTAAGGATATGTATAAGAAAGAGCTAATGTTTTGGAAAATGTACATAAATTTTGGTAAAGGATAGAGTGAGTGGTTTCCATGAAATACATCCTTGTTTGGGTACTACTAGTGGATGTGGCTCTAGAACAGATGTACCTATCATTAACAACTCTGAAAGGATGTTCTGGGCTTAACTTTGGGTAATCTAGTATACAATAACGGGCCTAGCTGCACTACTAGTTTGACACTCCTGGGGGATATGCTTTGGGAATTTACAATCTCTTCACGAACCACCATGAAAGATTTTGATATAAGTTACCTATGAATAACCTAGGATAAACATAAGGTTTCATGGATTAAGGAAGGTTTCATACTTTAGAAATCGAATAAGTTAATTTTCATGATTATTTAGTTCCTCATTATGTTAACTATTTCTCACTCTATGCTTCTGGTTTTAGTCAATGGATGGAACCCGGAGGAACCGATTTAATGGTGATTATGATGAAAAATGTGATGAATGGCCTCTTGAAGTTCCAATTTCAATGGGGATGGAATAAAAAACCTTGTTGGAATAATCTTAATGATTTATCAATCAATGAATCTTGTTGAGATTCAAAATGAGAAAACGAGAGAACAACGTAATATTGAGTTCTTCATGAGGCATTTTATGCCTTTTTTTAGTGGGTCATCTAGTCAACATATTGCGGACATTGGATCAGTACCACTGAAATGATATTCCCTATTCTCAAGTGTTCAGATATTGAGAAATTGATTCAGGATATTTATTGGTTAGAAGGTGAATCATACCAATGGTGTACTTTAATCTAGAAAACAAGGGAAAAATGAGATTGAAACCATGGATCTGGATGAGTTCAAGAACTAATTATTCAATAAGTAATTTCCTCATATTCTTCATACGAATATGGAAAAGGATTTCCATGAGTTTAATCAAAAGGATAATGAATCTGTTGGCACCTATGAGTCTATATTCACAAGACTTGCAAGGTACACTTCTGGTATTATCATTCAACCCGAATGTAAATTTGATAGGTTCTTGAGTGGATTAAATATGAGTCTCATATGGGAATTTTCTATAAGATAATTTAGTCGATACGAAGATATTGAGTGTTGTGTGATCAAAGATGAAATAGAGGTGGGAGTTACTTATCAATATCATGGTTTTAACAAGTAGAGGAATATGATGTTCAAAGAGGAATCTAAAAACCATGGAGATAATAAAAATATTCAACCACCTACTTTCCAATAATATGGGAAAGATAACTTAAGAGAGTGATTGTAAAGAACAAGAATATTATTCAAGTGTAGGGAATCTGGGACACCGAGCAACAAAATGAAGAAGTGATGATAAGTGAAAATTATTTGAAATGATTGGAGAGAAATTCCAATAGAATAAACCACCCATAATTCACTATTTCAAGGTCGTGGAGTTTGGGATTTATGTGAAACATTTCCCCAATCCAAGGACTAATGTGGATGATTAGACACAACATACCCTAAGGAAAAAGTATAAAGGGAAATCTTGTGTAATCATAATGGATGAAGTGAATAATGAAATTTAGGGGAAAACTTATCATTTCCCCCTAGTTGGGAAGTTCAAGTTTGATTTTGTATGAATAATCCCTATGATAATATTTTTTTCATCTTTAAGTGAATTTTTAGGTGATTGTATCCCTCTATGTGGACTTGGAATAATAAAATATCATTTAATGTTCTATCGGTGCATGGATGAACCCATGTATCCAAAAATAATAATTTTTTTGGTATAAGATAAGAGCGTATTTAGGGGAAAATGATGAATTACAGTTTGGAAGGGTTATAAGGATAACCATATATGGAAGGATTAATTTAAACGTTTGATGATGTTTTGTGACTAAAGTATCATCTTACCATATGAGGGATTATTCATGTTGGATAACCTGCATTGTGTTGATAACTGATGCCAAATGAGATGGCATATCATGGGTCTCATGATCTATTTGTACCTTAGGAATTAAATAGTCACCTTCCTATTTAGAGAAAGAGGTGATGTGGATCAATGAACAATAAAGGGGTGTGTTTTCCTAAAATCATGAAATTATATATTATTAATGAAAATTCATTAACTTTAGGAAAATAAAGGATCTTTGAATTAAAAATTGTGTCCTATACCTACGTTTTCAATGAATCAGAAGGTCCCTTAGGTCATTATAGATTTATGGATTTCTGGTTGTTTACTATCTCCTATCCTTTTTCTCTATCACTCACCATTATAAAATGATCGTTATATATTTAATCCATATCCATGTTTACACTTCAAACCTATGTTCTCATATATGGAAACCTAGTTATATGATACTTTGGGTAACAATTAAGGTTTCAAATTTCCCTTTTTAAGGAAAATTTTCATATCCATTTCTTTGAACTGGGTTTCTATGAATGAAACTCTCATGTATTACACTTTTGATAACCCAGATTAATTTTGAGTATGAAATTCATTTTAAGGGGGGTATAATGTAACACCCCAAGATTCTGTGACATATTTTTTTTGAATTAATTTATCTTTTCGATATTTTGTTTCATTTCACATAACACTGGATATAGTTATTCATATATATATACATATATATATTAAAACACTAATTCAAAAATTAATTTCACAAAAAATACCAAATTTTCATGTACTACACAGAACACCGACTTGGCATATGTTCTACGTAACACCAACTTGGCATACAATGCACACAACACTGAGTTGGCATATGAGACACACAACACTGACTTTTAGGAAATATGTATTTTTATTTATTTTAATTATTTAAATAAGATAATTATAACCATGATTTTGAAATTATTAATATTAATTGTAATAACTACTTTTCAAATAATGTTTATAATTGAATTATATAAATAAACATATGATTTTTTGTAAGGTCCTTTTTATGTTTAAAAACATCATTTTCATGAATGAACTAATTCTAATAAAGAATGTAATTTAAGACACATTTAGAAATTTAAAATGATAAAATAACCTTCATTTTTTAATTCAGAATATTAAAATTATCTTAGGGTGAAATTTTGGGGTTTTTTTGAGAATCCTAATTTTTTGATGAATAGTAAAAATACAGCTTTTTAGTTAAAAAATGACTTTTTGAATAATTAATTATTAATGAAAGGTAATATTATAAATACTTTTTAAGGTAACATTAGATGAATAATACATATAATAATTAATTATAATGAATTCCACTTTTATACTAAATATAAAATCTTAACAAATGTTTGATCTTTTTCTTACTTTAAAACAATTTTATTTCATCACATTTGTGGGATTAGAACTAATATTAATTTTTCCACTTCGGTGATTGGAATTTAAAATTATTAAATAAATCATTTTTTTCATTATAATATTTATAGTATACTATGGCCATGTAAATTTTTGACCAAAATGATTGGTAAAAATTGATTAAAATTATTCACAGCGTTTAAGGCCAAATTATCCTTAATTAGGGACTAAGCCTTAAAATTAAGGGTCCAAAGACATAGAAATTAGTATTACACCGATAGTTTTCCATATTTAGGCCTTAAAACTTCCATTATTGTGTTGTTTTTGTGTTTTTGGAAAAAATTTTGTAATAACATATCCAAAACTAATTTGTTTCTGAAAATTCCATGTGAGTCCTTTTCCTTCCCTATAAAAGGCCACAACCTCAAACCATTCCTCACACCTATATAGAATCTTAATTTATGCAAATACCTGCCCAAATTTCCTCCAAAAAATAATCCCTTCAACCTTTGAATCCTCATTCTTTGAATACATCTTCTCGATGAATCCTTTTGGAATAATCCAAATGGAGTTACCTGATCAAAAGGTAACGTCTTCTCTCAAGATCGTTTCCATTATTTGTCTTCTCCACAACCTCTAGAATCTTTATATGATACTTGTGTCATGAAACTAGAATAATACATATAATATGATGTTTTTATGAAAATGGTATAACCTAAACTTATACACACCTCCATCTAATGGATGTTTAACATAATGTTTTAGTGTACAGTGAACTACTGCCTCACGAAATGATGACTATTCATTACTCTTTTACAACCAATCATGGTGGAAATTATGATAGAATATCTATTTATATATGTAATATATTATATTTATTATTTATTTAATATTATTTATTATTTTAAAAGCACATATATATTTACTTTTCATTTGGTGTTAATATGATAATCTCGTCTGTGGAGGTGTGGACTACCGCCCCCTCAAAGCGATGTGATTCATTCACACACCACATGGAATATATTAAGGATGGGTTTAATCAGATTATATTTTGTATATTATATATTCATTATACTAGTATAATGATATATATATATATCATTTACATACATGGTTTCAATACGATAATAAAAACAGAAACAACATTCATGCATACGTACGGCTTATTGTCTCCATGAATGGTGTATTCCATTTCATACTCCTATATTATATATATTATTATAATTAAAATATATTTATTTATATTCTATTTATATCATGTTCTAAATTTTGGAATCATGATATATGTATAAAGACAAAAGATGTAATAAATTAATACACATGTGAAGAATAAAGTGAATATTACCCAAAGTGAAACCTTAACATATAATCATTAACAAGTGGGTAATATAAGGTTATAATTAAACCATATATGGTAATAGATATAAAAATATTATTCTGTTAAATATATACAATAATATTATATTTATTATAATTGAAGCATGTACAAGTACGAAGCGAGTCAAGACATAAGGTAAGGGGATTTAATCTCAATTTTAATTTCTGTGAGATTAATGTTATGTTCACCACTCTTTACATTTATGTGGTGTATATACTGCCCATGATTTTATTATATATATATTATACTTGAATTTAGGATTATTAACATATCCATTTTATGATCCTTCTTTCATGGGGTTTATGTTTCAAAAGTTACCAAGTCTGTGAAACAGTTTTATCTCAATTTGTCTTTTTTAATACTCATGTTTTTATTGTGCACCTAAAGTATTTTTTTGAGGTGCATGTATTTCAATTATACATTATATATCATGAATCCATATCATTTCTTTATATTATATTCTTCATTTAATTTCATTTCCTTATATTTAGATTATGAACCCAAGTTACTAAGTTATAAGTGTTTATTGAGACAATCTCATCGCTTTTCGAGATTGTTTACGTTTATGATTACATTGATTAATTCTCAGGTTCCTTATCTCAAGAACATATGTTAATTTAATTATCCTACTGTAATTCATGATATACTCATGAATTGGTACCATATTTTAACTCATTGGTACATAATATAGTTAATAAAGTGTCTTAAGTAAGCCCGACTTTACCCTCTCTTCGGTCAGAAATCGATGATCCTTTGATACCATGTGTTTCTAAACAATGGCTTCCAAAAATAATTTATTAATATTATATGATCATTAAAATACATTTTTAAAATTTTTTTCTTTTAAAAATATCTTCAATGGAATCTTTTTTCTTCTTTCCAAAAATTTAATTCCTTTTTAACTTTTTTCTATGAAAAATGATTTTTTTTACCTCATACAACATATAGAGATTTACCCACCATCATTAATTTTAAGATTCCTTTGAATTTTTAAAAGTTTAATATTTAAGAAGTTGTTTTCAAAAGTAATTTTAAATTTAAAAGGTTTTAAAAATGATTTCAATTCTTCTATATATGTTTTCAATGTATTTTCTATGAAAATTATTTTTTAAATGGTTTTATGTATTTAAAATAATCTTTTGAATAAGAAAGGATATTTACACAAAAATAATATTTGAAAGATATTTATAAATTATTTTACTTATAAGATGACATCTCATGATGTTACTCGTGACTTTCTTAGAAATTATCTAAAGGATAAATTCAATATTATTTATATGAATGGATTATGCTTAATGTCATTGCCTTTATGATGCCTATTTCCCTTTCACGGGTTACATGTTTATAAAACCCACTTATTTCATGGGTTATGCTTTGATGATATGGTTATGAAACTTATCTATTTTAGATACATTATTATGTGATTTCATGTTAATTATAACAATTACATTTCATGGGTTATGAATAGATGTTTATAAAACTTATGTATTTTTATGGGTCAATATATGATGAATGATTTATTATCCTGCTCCATATTTATGAATGATTTTGTTATGAGGTTTGGTGGGAATAATATCCCCATCCAATTCATTGGGTAATGATGGAGGACTCATGAGTATAAATGTTATGTGTGAACCTGATTACATGTTCACAATGTTATGCACGGACCTGATTACATGACCATAAGTATATGTGTGAACGTGATTGCATGTTCATAATGTGATGTGTGAACCTGATTACATGTTCACAATGTTTTTAATGAACATGGTATCATGTTCATATGTTTATGTGTGAACCTAATTACATGTTCACAATGTTATTTGTGAACCTAATTACATGTTCACAATGTTATGCATGGATCTAGTTTCACGTCCATAAGTTTATGCATGAACATTATTACATGTTCATAATATTATTTGTGAACCTGATTACATATTCACAATGTTATGCATTAATTTGGTTTCATGTCCATAAGGTTATGTGTGAACTTGATTAATTGTTCATAATGTTATGCATGGACCTGGTTTCATGTCCAAAAGTTGATAGTGGTGCCTGATTTCATGTCCTTAACTTAATGAGTGAACCTATTTCTACTTATACATGTTCATAACATTATAAAGCAATATTCATGGAATAAATTCCATTTTGTATTCCTATTTGATGCTTTCATGACTTATAAATTTATTTATTTTTTATTCAGGTCTTATGAACTACAAATATTTATCCCATAACTCATGTTTATGACCTATGATATGTAATGTATGATCTCCTACTGTTGCGATCACTTTGTCATACTGATATGTTCATGTTTATGCTTACATGTCTCCCCTGTTTACCCTTATTGAGCATCTAATCTCACCCTTATCTTATGATTTGCATTATCTATGTTTTGAAGAAAGGATTTAGGTAGAATTAAAAAAGGTGGATATCTTTATTGGAGATATAAAATATCCTTCACCAGGATAGAATATTTTGTTTCCATATTTCCAAAGAAACTAAACTATTACGGTCTTATGGATTATATTTTTGTAATGTACTGAATATTCATCTAAAAAATTTAATTTCCATGTATTTTAAACATTGGACTCTATACTTTCTTAATTGGTCAATTGAACTAATATTATTAAGAAATACTTATCCTCCCCTCTTTAGTTGGGAATTTTATGTTTGATTTTTTATGAATAATCCCTATGATACTCTAATTTTTCATACTTTGGTGAGATTTCATGTGATCCAATACCTCTAAAAGGATTATGGAATAATAAAATAAAATTTTATATTCTATCAAAATAAGTATGTACCCATTTTTCCAATAGTAATGTTTTTTTTATAATGTATAATCTTATTTAAGGAATAAATGATAAATTGAAATTTTGAAGTGTTACAAGGTTAATAAATTATGGAAGGTTTAGAGTAAACATAAAAATATTTTTTCTTGAAATTAATTATTATATTTCTATATTTAGATTTATGAAATATTGTATAACTGATAATAACTTTGTGTGGTGTTAAAGGAATATAGAATGACCTATCATTCTATTTATAGATCTCATGATCTGTTAATTCTTCAAGACTGAAAAATTCACCATCGTTTCATACAATAATAGATGAAGTGGAAATTGATCAAGGTACAACAACATCTGATGTTATATTAAACCATGTTAGAATATCATATCATTAATATTATTGAATAATTAGGAAAAAGGTTTTGTAATAAAAAAAATTCCATTATTCATCATCATTTTTGATTATATCGATATCCTCTTTTATACTTCTTTAGTTTATAGATTTTTATTTGTTAACATTCTCTGGATCACCCACTTCTTGGTGATCGTTGATATTTTTAAATCTATATGATTATTTAAAAATTTCATATATTCCCAAATATTCACCTATGTTATCCTATGTAGGAACATAGTTATGATTTCTATGGGTAACCATTATTTTCAAATTTTTCCTTTTTAAAAGGATGGTATAGTATTTGTTTTTATGATGTGGGGTTCTATTAAAGAAATTTTTAAGTATTAATATTTTAATAAACCAGTGAATTTCAAGATAAACTTTAATTTTAATGGGGTTATAATGTAATACCACAATATTTTGAGAACTATTTTTTTGAGTAAATTTAATCTTTTTTATGTTTTTCATTTCACACAATGTAGAATATGGATTGTGTTTTATGAAAAAAAAATAGTATGTTTAGATTGTTTCATATGCAACACCATGATAATATTTATCTACATGGAACATCATCTTAGATTTTGGTATATGCAACACTATTTTTGTCTTTTGTTACACACAATGTCTATTTCCATCGATAGCTTTCATTACATGCGAGACCGAGTTTTACAAAATAAAAATATATTATTAAAATATTATTATTTAATTTAATTTTATATAACCTAGTCACTAAATTATAATTTATTAATAGTATTAACTGAATTATAATAATTTATAGTTTATATTATTAATTCATTTGTTACCAATTAATATATATACCATTTGATTTTAAAGAAAATAGTTTTATGCTCCCAGAATCATTTTGACTTAATAAGTTGAACTAATTTCAATTATTGAATGATATTAATGAAATAAATTTGTAATATATTAAATAAAATATTTTTTATATTCATTTAAAATATTTTATAGCCATATGATAAATTCAAATCACATTTTATGAATAAAACTCTATATTTTTTAAAAGGTTAATTTCACTTCCTTTTAAAGGAGAACGGTTTTCAAATCTAAATACTGACACTATTAGAATTTTTATATAGAAAAATAAATTTATTATTACAAATAAGGAAATAAAAATGTTCTTTTAATTAAATTTTGGGTATTTTTGTGAGAAACATAAATATTTTAATGAATAATGAATAATGAAAAATATTAGTTCAATTTTGTTTTTTTTTTAGAATTTATTTTTATAGTTATATTATATTAAAAAATGGTTTTGAAGTGTAATTAGTTCAATGATACAACATTAAAACCAATTATTTTCATTATAATCAATTTAAATTTGAAATTAGATAAAGAAAAATTTCAAACTTTTGAACATTTCACTTTAAAACCCAGCTTTTTTGTTTTGTCTGTAAAATTATTTTTAAGTATATTTTTTTATTTATGGGAATTAAATTAGGTAATATGGATTCCATACTTGAAATTATAGGGTCCAAATTTTTTTATATGTTCTATTTAATTTTTATTTATAAAAAATGTTCCATGGTAAAAAATTATTTATCGTGGTATAGGTAAAAATTAAACATGTTAATGATAAAAGGGAAAATTCTAAAAATATCTACAAACTAAAAAATATAAAAGATTTTTGAGGTATTGATCACCCATAACCATACTAAAAAACATTAATTGAATGTATAATTCTTCGATATTTATATCACCTCAATGATTTCAGCTTTAAATTTAAAATAATCAATAATTTAATCACTTGAACCCACCTCTCCCCAAGTATAAATACCATCCTTGTCATCATCATTTCGACCCAAAAATTCTTTTTAGCACCCCAAATATCTTGACAAAAACTCTACTACTACCTCAACCCTTGTACATATTCTTCTGGTCTCACTAAAATACCAAATCCAAGGTCCTCAAGGGTCTCTCAAAGAGGTGATTTCCAAGAGGTCATTTTCCAAAGTACCTCTCTTAATTTCTTTTCATTTTATATTTTCTCCTCGCCTACTTCATCCATAATTTCATGATAACTATAAAATCATGAATATACTGGATTTTTTTATTTATAATTTAATTATTCATATCCAATTCATTTCTCATCTCCTCTTATTCAAAGAAAGAAAAATTATTGTTCATGTTATGTCGGTTAATCACCTTCGTGAATAATGTTTTTATTCTTTTTCCATTTCCTCCTTCATGTTTGGTATTAAAAATATTTATATGGTTAAATAAAATTATTATTTGTATATTATAACCTATTTCATATTCATGAAATATTAGATTAAACAAGCATTCATTCTTTCTATATTGTGGATATATGATAACTTTGTTGGTGGACGTGTGGACTTCCACCTCCTCAAAGCCATATGTTTCATTCACACATCAAATGGAATGTATTAAGGATTATTTTAGTAAATATTTATGATATTAAGGACATATTTATACTAATATAATGATATTATATATATATATGCATACATGTATTTTACTTTTTTTTCTTTCAATACGATAAGAAAATGAAAATAGTGTTAATGCGTACGTACGACATACCCTCTCCATGATTTATGTTTTCAATTTATCAATATTTTAAATAATTTTATATTGAATATATGAGATATTTATTTCATTTTTTATATTCTATAAATAAATAAATCTTCGGAATCAAGAATAATAAGACAAAACACGTACAATTAACAAAGAAATTATCACCTGAAACAGAACATAAACATGGAGTTAATAATAAACGAGCAATATAATGTCTTATGTAAACCATATATTGTATTATAAAAAGTGAAATTGTTATATGATATATTATTAATATAGATATACTTATTATACATGTGGTTTGAAAATGTTATAAGGAAGACGAACATGAGGTATGAGAATTTCTGCTCACTTTTTATTTTCGTGAGATACATGCCTTCTTCACTGCTCATTTATTTTGTGTGGTGTAAATACTTCCCATGGATTTATTCTATAAATTTAATAAATTAATTTATGGTTATTTAATTTTCCATTTTATGAGATCTATTTCATGGTGTTTTGCGGTTCAAAATTTACCAACTAAGAAAGGTTATTTTGTCTCAATTTTCCTTCTTTGAGACACATGTTTTGTTTTGCACCTATGTTATTTTACAAGGTCTATATTCTTCTATTTGACAAGTCATATCTAGAATATAATTATTTTCATGATATTTTAATCTTATTTTAATTTTATTATTTAATAGGGATTATTATACAAATGTTTCAAAGTGGGATGGGACACTTTAATATGTTTGAAGATTATTTTCCTCAATTTTTTTAAATATATTAAGATCATTTTCAAGAAATAGGATTATAAATAATTGTTTTATATTTTAAATTTTTTTTCAAATCATCTTTTATGAGATTCAAAATCTATTTTCAAAGAAAATATGGTTAATTTCACAATCGAATTACTTTATTATATTATTTATATATAAGTATTTACTGCGGTATATTTATCATTCATATACATGATTCTTAAAATTGATTTCCATAATATTTTTACTATTATTATAAAATTTTCTAATGTCATTTTTACTAAATTATGATTTTTTGTTAAATATGTTTAAATGAATCATTTTTCATTTTCTTAATAAGGTACTTTTAAAAACATTCATAAAAAGTATGAGAATTTTTTTTAATTATATAGCATGAATTGATTATTATGATTTCATGATGTATTAATGCCCTGAATCCTCCCTTACAGGAATACAAGTTTATTATGAAAGAAATTTTTTTCTTTTGAAATATCATGGAATTTCATGTGAAATTTTTTTTTCAATCTAGATAGAATATTTTTCCCCAGAAACATTTTTAGGTTATATCTCTAAATTATTTTCCAGCTATGTTAAAATTATTTGATGGTACTTATGTTTTACTAGGGATATGATTCAATGTACTAATTATTATTATTTCTATGAATGATTTATTTTTTAAAAATTCATTTTTTGTGGTTTATATTATTATTAAATGATGTTTATGAAACCCATTTATTTTCATGGGTTATTATATGATGAATGGTTTATGTTCTTCTAGAATACTTGTGAATGATTTCATTATGAGAGAGGTGGGTATTATATCTCCATCCAATACATTTGGTAATGATAAATGACTTATAACCTCAATAGGGTGCATATGAGGGAATTCCAAGCTTAAAATAAGAGGGTATGCATGTGTACATACCAAGGCGGAAATAAGAGTGTATATAGGTAGACATTCCAGTTCCCAAAGAAAAGGGTACGCATGTTTACATCCCAAGCCTGAAACATGAGGGTACATGGGAGGGACTCCCAAGCCCAAAGTATGTACATTGTCTATTATCCCAAGACTAACATGTTGTAAAGGTCTTGGTAGGTATTATTGACATATGATTTTATAAGTTTATTTGTCTACCAAAAATTTCATGTATTATCCATATGTTGTGATTTCATGGATTATATTCTTTATTTCATTATAATTCATGTATTATTGATTTGAAATACTTATGTTGTGATTCATGTTTATGATATTTGATATGAATGGTTTGATCTTCTAATGTTATTCTCGTGTTTATTCTTATAGGTCTCCACTGTTTACCTTTACTAATCATCTGAGCTAAACACTTTTTATGATTCATTTTCCCATGTTATAAGGAATGGTTACAAGTAATAGTACTAAAGGGAATGATATTTTTAGGAAACATTTAAGATCTTCCTCATGATAAGATGTTTGGGTTCCGTGTTTCCAAAGGATCTAAATTAATATTGTATTTGGGATTTTATTTGTGTAATGTATTAATTAGTCCATAAATGTGATGTAATGTCTATGTACATAAATACAGGGTTGTTATATGTATGATCTTAGTATCATCTACTCTATTATATACTATTTTCAATAATGTTTCTTCTCATTCTATCATATTTATTCTTGTTGTGGAGATCCTTAGGATCATTGTTCGTGTTTTCTATGGAGTTATGACATGCTATAATTCATTTGGAATTATATCAGAGAGTGTAAGGTAATGCCAAGAATGACCCCTTGAGATAGATGGGTGTCACGTCATATAGGATCTATTAATCCTCAAGATGATGGGATTTGATGTCATTCTAAGGGTGTACTTGCTAGTCTTTTATTTTGACAATGTTGATTTCTTTCACATTAGGGTGACTTCACACAACTAGAGGGTTAAGATTTTATTCATAATGGTGAATGGGTTCTCTAGGAGAGAAGAGATGGATATGATCATTGTGGGATGGTCTGGATGACAACCCCAGTTGATAGTTTTCATCTGGTTTGTTAGGGAATGAATCATGTGGACAAAACTCCAGTGGATGATCATTTCTGGGAGGTTTTCAAGAAAACAATTACTAGTTTATGTTCTAAGATAAAGGTAGTGCTTTACATTGTGCATGTTCTTGGAGCTTCCCCAGTATTCATTGCTACATATAGGATTCCTACTACAAATTTGTAGAAGTTTAAGAGGTAGCTAGAGGACTTGGAAGAAAAGGGGTTTATATGACCCAGTACTTCTCTATGGGGTTCTATAGTTCTTTATTAATAAAACTCGGATGGAAACCTTAGGATATATGGGTTTTATTAATAATTTGACAATTTTATAGTTAGGAACTTGTATCCTTTTTTGCAGATAGATGATCTCTTCAACCATCTCCAAGGAGCTTGGGTTTCCCCGAATATTGATTTGAGGTTAGGTTATCATGAGGTATGTGTTAGGACCTTAGTCAAGACCACATACAACATTCTATAATATCTATGGTTTATATGTGTTTCTAGTAACTTCATTCATCCTCATGAACATGAAAACAATTATCATGGAACTAATGAACCAGTATTTACATCCATATCGAGAATTGTTTGTGGAGGTATTCATGGATTATATCTTGGTGTATTCTCAAGATTGACACAACCATGCCAAACATCTTGAGATCATATTAGATACACCAATATGGCTTCATTTATTTTATAGGCTCACAAAGTGACCCATCAAGATGGTTAAGATTCACGTTCTGGGTCATATTATCTCAGATTCAGGAGTACAATATGACTTAGATAAGGTGAAAACTATTGTTTCCTAAGAGTATACCAAAAACATATTTAACATACAGTGTTTCATGGGGATAAATAGATATTTAAGTCATTTAATATAATAATTAAATGCTTAGGAGTACCACATATGGGATTGACTAAGAAGGGTTTGAATTTTGTATGGCCAGATAACTATTAAAAAACAATTATGATATAAAACGGATACCAACATTAGTTGTACTCCTCATTCTAACAGATAAGGGAAGAAGCTATATTATATGTTTTGATACATTATATATTAGTTTAGGAGTAGTTTTGATGTTGGAGGTGTGAGTTTTGGAGTACTGGTCAGCTCAGTTGAGGCCACACAATAGAAACTACCTGACATACAATCTCAAGTTTGTTTCTATTGTACATTTCTTGTATTGTTACATGCATTATTTACTAGGAGAGAATTATTTAGTGTAGACTAACAAAAAATTCCCATGTATATATTTACATAGTGTGACATGAATCTAATTCAATAATGGTGGGTCGAGTACCTTTTATATTTTGGCATTGAGCGTGCCTACATTCCCAGAAAGGTAAATACAGTTTCCGGTGTACTGAGAATGAGGACTCATATAAAGTGAATTTCGGAGGCTAGTAGTGAGTGGTATATTATGGCCTTACATTTATAGATGAAAATGGAGGTGGGTTATGGTTAAGGGTATACTTTTATCTCATCCTTAGTATTGAAATTCACTCTTCTGGATAGAGTTAGGTTGAGATATTTATCCAATGATAAGGGCATAGTCCAATAGGAAATCATGGAAGGAGATGACCCACCTCCTTGTTGGACAATTGGAAGGGATGAAATTATATACATACATTGTTGTGATTGGATTCCATAAGTTATAAAACAGGAGTTGATGTATGAATTTATGCTTTATATTGTGAATTAAATCCAAAAGTAATATAGATGTATCTGGAATTACTACGCCATTATTGGTGGCAGAGTTTGACACATGAGGTTTCTAGTTTTACATGAGGTACTCCACCAACCCATTGTAAAAGGCAGAACATCAGTGAACAACTAATATTTTATATAAATTTCCCATTATAATGTAGAAACAAAAAGATGTTTCGATGGATTTCATGATCAAATGGATGAGTCCACCTAATGGTATAGATGTTTTTGGGTTGTTTTGGATAGGCTCATGAAGGTCACCCATTTCTTACCACATAGAGAGACCTTCTCAGTAGACGATATAGGGAGGATTTATATCTATAAAAAAAATTATTTCATTGGGTTCCCTGTAATATGGTATTAGATAGGGATGTTCGGTTTACATCTCAATTATGTAAAGGATTATAGAAGGATCTTGGTACATAGATGATTTTGAGAATAGAATACCACCCTAATAATAACGTCCAGTCGGAGAAATTATTTAGGTTCTACAAGAAATGTTAGAGAATGTTTCATTTATTTCAGGGGCTCTAGGGGGATTCCTGTAACCCTTGTTGAATCCATTAAAAATATATATCATGAAAATATATATATGGAACCTTACAAGGATTTTTATGGTTGGTCATGATGATCACCCCTGAGTTTGATAGAGGATGGTTAGTCAATGCTACTCAGACAGTGTATTATGAAGGAGACTACAGAGCAGGATTAGATGATTAGAAAGCACATGGATGCTGTAAATTCATGATATTAGTTCTATTTTGATCACCATTGAAAACCTCTAGAGTTTAAGGCCAGGGATTAGGTCTTTTTATTTATCTTCACAAGGCTAGGGAGTATACATATTTGGAGATAGGGTAAGATTTTTCCATGATATATCTGGTCGATTAATATATTGTAGATATTTGGGTTGGTAACCTATTGGATATAGTTAACATAGATGTACTAATCCATGAATGACATCTTCCACGTATCACTTCTATGCCATTATCACTTTAAATTGTCTCATACTCTTTAGCCAAATGAGGTTGAGTTGTAGGTTGATGAATCCTTCGAGGAGAATCACTTACTAATTGTTGAAAATAACATGAAGGATCTATGAGGCCTACCATTTCTTCTAGTATGGGTGTTTTAAAAGCATGGAAGTGTAAAAGATGTGACTTGGAAGTGAGATACTGATGTACATTCTCAGTGTCTGAATTGTTTTAAGACATTGCTTGACCACCCTTGGAAGAAAAATTCAGGGATCAATTGGGTTAAGGGGGAATATTGTATGATGCTTGGTTTTTCAATGCGGTAAACATATTTTTAATTCTAGTTTAATTTCATGGTTTTAACCTTATGTGGTTTTCAAATAAGATAATAGGAGTATTAGGGTTTTTTGAAACTTCTTTGGAGCTTGGAGATTCGGTTTTTGTAAAAATATACTTAGTTGCATAGTTAATTGAAATGGTTCGTCCAGTGATGCATGGTTACTACTAACGATGGTGGAATTTTGGAAGGTGTTATAGGTATACCTATTAACCCTTAAAATGTTTCCAAGGATAAATTTTCCTCTATAATCACTTAGAATTTCTATTAGAGGTAAAACACTTGGTCGGTGCCCTGTTTGTCTAACTGTGCATTGTGACCAAGGGAGGGGAGTCTTAGATTGTAGCATTTTCCATGGTTTGGGAATTTTTTTCCAAACCAATAAAATGAATTGTGCATGTTTCGTGTTAAGATAGTGAGGGGAACATGGTTGGAAAATAATTTGTCCAACTGTGCGGCCCTATGTTTTTGTTTGAAATTACTATTTTTTTCATTAAAACTCACATATACTAAAACTATGATTCCCTTTAATCCAATGGATATGATCCTAATATTATGGGTTTCCTTTTGAATCCATAAAAGTAGGATTTGATCAAATTCCTTTGTATGACAATGGATTTAAGGTTTGTTCATCTCGTTGGATATGAACTGGTGAGTTCTTCTTTCATCATGTTCTTTTCATCATTTTACTTCGTATCGAAAGAATTAATTTGGTGCAAGATGATATGAACTATTTCCAATTTATTCATATATTTCTATGTTTTATTAAAATCTTGTTCAATTTATGAGCATATACTATACTAGTGTTCAATAATGAGTATGTGTTAGGAAATCTATACCTTTCCCTCCAAGTGTTGTGTTTAAAATACCTTTTTCACATTGTGCCTCATGTTGTAACTTCCCATGTTTCCCATAATTTTAATTTGATCTCTTGAATAAGATGTTTGAACCTAATTAGGTTACCCAGTCAATGTCATTTTAGGGTTGGAGTTTGTTATCCCCAACATGGGAAACACGTGTGGTATGTTTATGTATATGCCCCATGTTATACAACCTTGTTGGGTGTATGTGAGATTTGATTTGTACACGGATCCTTGTTGAATTATATGAGATAATATGAGTGGGTTTATACCTCCATTCCATGTGATTACAAGTTCTGAAATGGTTGAAATTAACTGTTAAAGGTTGTGACCACTTTGTTTTTCCTTGTCATTTATATGTGAAATGAATGAATTGATTAAATAGGTTTAAATGATTAATGATGACTAATGAATTTGAATTCCATGGACATTTATACCCTTGGATTCAAGTTACCTTAAATTATTTGTACATTTGCACTCCATGGATCCTAATTATATTGGATTCCTTAGATATTTCTACACCTTGGATCCTCCTTGTGGGGTCTAACATGTGGCCACATGTTAAAGGCCTTAGAGGATTTTGTGGACATTTCTTCTCCATGGATACAAATTTTAATAGACTCCTATGACATTTCTACTTTATGGATATAGATTAAATTGTATTCCATTTACATTAATACTCTATGGATCTAACCATTTGGTCTGACACTTGATTACATGGAATATGTCGATGTAGGTATTGTACCATGATTTACAGTTATCTGTGTTAATGGTTTCTTGATTATAGTTGAACCTTGTTAGTGGTGAATGATAATAATTGATATAATGGACAATATCACATATAACTTGGGTAATTTATATTCATTAAATTTATACTTGTTATAATTTTTCCACTTCTATGGCTTATATATACAGACTGGACATGTTATAGACACTATTGGTGGTAGACTATTGACTGTTATCTCTCCCCCTATTTGGGCCTTCGTTGGGTACCAAAACAAAATTCGTGAATGAAGTTAGGGACCATGGAAAGTGACCACTTTATGATTCTTGATTTTATCATTTCACAAAAGAAGGGGAGCACATGACCGTGATACGCTTATGATTCTAGTTGGAGATTGTTCCTTGTGGGTCTTTTTGATATTTTGATATGTGTACTATATGTGATTCCTATTACCAAGTATCAATTTCCCATTTATATAGAGACATGGAATGACCATTATATTGTATATGATATTTCATTTGGTATTTATTTTCAATCCTACTATCTAGATGTTAATTTAGTGATATTATCAATTTATATTATTCTTCCTCTATTGACTGTTGAGATTACACTATTTTTCAACAATCTGATTGTGAGGGTATATTCTCCCCACTGTATAACCTTACACCTTTATTTCTAGTCTATATCCTCTGGAAGGAGAGGAGGCATGATTGAGGCCATGTGACCCATGGGATTAGGGACCCATTTAGTGGCTCCTATGTCAGGATGTTACAGGTTGTGTACACAGCTAACCATTCCATTGTTGTGTTGCTTTGAAAGCACATACAAATTTCACAACTTATCATTCGCATGGGATTTTAAAATCAGTAATGATTATATTTAAATGGACCTCCTAGGTTATGTTCTTTATACATGGAAAGACACAATTTTCTAAGATCTATACGATTCTCTCCACCTTAAGAGTGTCTTTATTATTAGAAATACTGAAAAAGGGAACTCATCCCATGGTACATAATCCATTGAACACTGAACCAATGTTTTATAAGTGGCCAACATGATTTTAGAAAGGATTAAAAAAACAATAAAGAATATAGCTAGTTAAAACTATGTAGGAATTGAATCACATTCATACATACACATGACACTCCTCCCAAGTTTTTCCCATGTGAGATAGAGAATCAAGTATAGAATCCAAAATCAATTGACCAGCATTTCAAAACATTTCATCCTTTTACAACATCATCTCAAGAATTGGGACGAGCCTAATATCCTCCAACTCATAGGACACTCTACTACATATATGACCCATGAATGTAGCATAAAGATCAAGGATTAAACAATTTCTATAGAAATCATATGGTTCGATGTACTATATATTCACCCAAAGGGTACCATGTCTATTATTGTATAATCCCCTCAGATTTCATGAGAAAAAAATAACATCATTGATACTATCAATAGGATTAGTATCCCTACGCATCATAATTTATGATGGACCCCAAATAGAACCAGTGTAGATTCATGCCATCCCATACGACTGTAATCTAGCAGAATATTAATTGAGTCATCCAACACTACAGATGAAGCTCATGGAATGATCTATGATCTGGCAGGTGGAGGTGTCCGAACTGACACGCGGATCGAAAGTTAGGTCCGTTTGAAGACAAGTTCGACGGGACACTGGTGACAGAAACAGGGTTTAATAGGCCTTCAAAGGGGTTTTTGGGGTCGAAAAACACGACAAAAGCTTGCTTCTGTCGACTTGGTGTGTATCTCTCTTCGCTGGCTTCGATTTGATATGTGGTAGAGCCCAAACGGACACCCGGAGCAAAATTTATGGCCATTTGAAGTTGGAGAACTTTTTTCAACATTCTTATAACACTGATATCTTCTGCACCTTAGACCATCTCATGTTATTGATTATATGTGCCTCTAGATCTCTTCATGAGCTTCGATCTGACTAGTCGTGGTGCTCTAACGGACGCCCGGATCAAAAGTTATGGTCGTTTTAGTGATTTCGGGGTTTCTTGTGTTTTTTTATTTTTTCCTTTCATTTTGCGGCGGTTTTACCGAAACCGCCGCTATTTCGCAGCGGTTTTTTAAAAAACCGCCGCTAATCCTCAAAAAAAAATAATAAAATAAAAAAAATTATGGCATTTCGCGGCGGTTTTTAAACCGCCGCGAAACGGTGGCCCGAAATGCGTTTAGCGGCGGTTTTTAAAACCGCCGCTAAATGGCAGTTTTCTTGTAGTGTAATGGTCATATAGTGGGGTGAATATAACCTCATTACTAGAGTAGCGCATATTTATAATAATAATTAATTAATAGATAACAGTGAAATAATTAATAATAAATGAAAATTAACAAAAGAGTAATAATAGACTGAGTAGACATATAACATGGACAATGCCAAAATACATTTATGCTTACATGTCCATATTATGATACAATGTAAAATTGATAGAAGTATATAATGAAGTACAATAAATACATGAACACAAAAAATGAATAAAAATCATATAGGGTGATCTCCATGGGAATATTGAGTATTAGATCAATCATGTGATCCTAAGATCCCATGTGCAATGCAAAACACAAACAAATATCCATCAACATCAGGACATGATTTCTACTTGGGTATGCTGATAAAATGGTGGCCCAAGTAAGGTGTGAGATGTACTTATTAGGAAACCACCAATGACATCTAATGAATAATCCTATCTAGGAGTACAATGTACAGAATTGTGCAGGTATATCAGGTAATGCATCAATTAAAAAATTACCAAGTTGTCTCTGGTTCCCATGGGTAACTTGGCCAACTATACCTACTTCATCCTAATCCAAAATGTCTCCGATTATAAATATAAATATATATATATATATGTATGTATTTATATATATTCACTATAAACATTATAACTTTTATAGACATATATATTGATACGTAGTATTATCTAGGACCTATGGAGTAACTCAAGAATCCGTGTATAATACTACTCATAATAATAACATGTTCTCTTAACAATATATATGGGTCATCATTCCTACTGATCATAACCAATATAGGCCTCTATTCTGAATATTACAATCAATAATGAGTATTTTCTTATCAAACCTCCTAATCAAGGAAACATGGAACGTTGTGAAAAGGTTCTGGGGCCCACAGTGGAAGCCGGTGGGCTTGAGATTTTGAAAATTTTCATCAATGAGCCGACAGAACTTGTCGATACTGACAATACGATCCCTAATAAGGTCATAGGATTTCGTGTAAATTGTAAATATTAGAAAAAATAAACTGAAAACATATCAATCTAGATCTGAAGGTGCGCTTGACTGAAACTCGTCATTGGTGATCGTTTCTTGAAGAATACCTTGAAGGTTCCCTATATATCATCCACACATACATCAAAAATCTTCTAGAACATCGATCCTCAAATTCTGGCTGCTAGCGCAGTGATTTGACGATGTCTACGACATCCCAATGATCTCTACATCAAGATTCCATTGATTCTTGATAAAGATCTTGATCTGAGTTCTTGGATCAACTACTTCTCTCTCTAGGAAGCAGGAGGAGAGAGAGGGTCTCATTTTAATTCCATGATAAATAATGTCCACAAAAGAGGGAGATCCTCCTCCTTTATTTATAGTGGCATTGAAAACTACCAGGTTGGGTTCCCTAACCCCTGTTTATTTCGACGTACACTAAATAAATAATTTTGATGAAATAAAATTTACCAATATTATTTATTGTTTTTTCACATACCTGTAATATATATAAAATATATTATGTGATAAAAATCTAGCCCATTAACTCAACTTTCTATACCGCTTAATATTAAACAAACCATGAATATTAAAATAATATTTCTTTGATTAATATTTTTCCCTTATTTACGTAACTTGTAAATACATTAAATAAATTCAATCCCAAATATTCATAACATGAATAATAATGAATTTATTTAATTCTTATAGTGATCGAAAACATGGAAAACACTTGGACCCTATGATGGGGATCACTATGTCCATATACCTATTCAACTGTATAGGGAGGATTCTTGAATATGCTATTGGGTGTGACCCTCTAGGGCCTTCTCTTGATTTTAGTGAATAAAATCCACAGACCAAGACCAGATTATAGCAACCCATCATGGACCCTAAATAGTTATGTATTTTTATTGAAATTAAAACCAACCTATGGAGACTGATTGTGTAATATAATCACCCGGTCATTAAATATATGATAATGCAGGATGCACATTTGTGTCATCTTTCTTTCTTTGCTTTATTATTTTTTGATCTTACCAGGTGGATTTTCCAATCAACTAATTTGGCCAAACACTTATGAAGGCAACACCATCCTGTTAAACCAAACCTGAGATATAAAAATTCAGAAACATCAAAGTGACAAATCCTTTCTTGACCATTCAACCAATGTCTTACCACCAACGACGCACCCAACACAAGCTATCTCACCATGATTTCAATAACATGATTTTTTCCTTGCATCAATGTATGCAATCAAATGATACATGTTGGTAATGGTATCATTTTATGATACCAATTACCATGTTTGTAGATAGGAATGACCAATGACACCCATAACAGGTTGTGTTCTTGTTGGCGGGTCTGCCCTCATGATCTCACTACTAGAGATCACCAAGTGAGAACTTCATGATAAGAAGTCTCAATGCTTATGAGCCCCTAGCCCCATATTTTCGAACATCTTCTGTGTCTAGTCAGTAGGATTTATCTAGACCATAGAAGATATATTTAAGATTAATGACATGGTATCTTGAGGTTCTCATTATATCCTATGGTCTTCTATAACCTCTTAACATGAAAATTAATCTTTCGAAATTACCATAATATAGAGGATGCAGAAATAACAACACTATAATAGTAGTTCTACATCATGTATAACTAATTGTACACCTAATGTGGTAATCAAAAATACTACATATTTGGGTCTAGGTAACCCACTATATCAGCACTCCCACTTTAACTTGAGTCAACTTTCTAAACAAACAAGTTAGCTACTCACTAGATAAAGTTTGTGCTTCTGTTGAGTAATGGCGTTAACTGCTGGGTCTGCCACATTTTCGTTGCATGGCATATCTGTTGTATGTGACCTCATCTCCTTGAGTAAAAGTTATAATGATACGGTATCCCCAAGTATATAACTTTTTTCTATTTTCATAACTTGACAACTTGTCTAGTAATAATATCATAATTTATATTATGATGATAATTTTATAACTTGGTTCGATTCCAAGAACTGGAAAAAATCATTGCGATTGATAACTGCATCTTAGATGCCTTAAAAGCAGAAACATACTCAGTATTTGTAGGTATGGATACCACTAGCTTTTACGATCTTGACTCACTCATCTCTTTTTCCAAATTGTGATACTAGATAAATTTGATCTTAGAAATACTAGTTTATGTCCCACCATAACTAGTATTTATTCTTCTCCATATACCTTGTACATATCATTTTTACTCGTCGAAGTACAAGATGATGGTCCTGAATGCTTCACTTGCAGTGCTACTGGAAATAATTGATATCGGCCTACAATAATGTATATTCTGGTAGTATAAATTTTTGTACATAACATGGCATACGATAATGATCCATCACTGAATCATATCGAACTCAAATCACATCATTAATCTCTTCCCATGTTCTGAACATTTCAACCTGAAGAGATTAATCCATTTGACATTGACAACAATTCTGAACTTGAATTGTTCGAACTTGTATTTTTCAATTAAATTTCACTTTATGTATGCTTGACTAGGTCCAAGAAACCATTAGATCTACATCAACAAATCCAGTTCCCTGGAGCTTAGGTTCCTAATTTAACTCAATCATTAGAGAATTACTTCTTACCTTGTCTTATCTAACTGTAAGACCATGATCTGTTTTCATGTGTTGTCGAACATTCTTCTCTTGGAAGACATTGGTGATCCTACTAACCTTCAGTAGACATAATGCAAAGATTCATTCGAAATGAATGATCTAAGATCTTTTTTATTAAATTAATCCTGAATTGGGTTTCAGTAACTTGCAACCTAAATTGGCATTCAATAGTCTCATCATCCTTTTCTGGTTGTGTCATATTTACACCTTCCATGAAAGTAGATTATGACATCCAATGGCCAATATAATGATCTTATATGTTTCTCTATGAGAAGTAAAATCTAATGGATTTAGGCATGTCAACTTGGTATAACCAATCGATCCTTATTGGTAATAGGCTTGCTCCATCCATGTATCATCTCATTTGAATACCTACTATAGTATTCAATTTATAATCCCCTTTTCAATTTGATACATGGAATCCATTATAGAATTTTAATTGATATTTTCAATCTTATCCAATTACCATATACTGCCTACTTATAGGATATATTATTCTTAATGAATAATTTTTCACCGGTCACAGTGAATATAAATGCAATCACCATGGTTTCATCCTTCCTATGTAGTATATGTCACTGGAACATGCCTCTTCCACATGAACTTGTGAAACTTGATCTAATGTCAAAAATTTGTGCATCTCGAGCATTGACTAAGACCAAGTCAATTCAGATCCCACTATATCTAATAGAGATGTGGACCCTTATATAGTAATGTAGTCTATCACTTTACCAAAAATTTTCTATCTTAGGGATTTACGTAATATCCTATGCAACTTTTAGGATATTTACTTAGATGAACCATGTGTTTATCTTGATGTAGGTTTGTTTATATCTTAACAAACACTTTTCATCCTAACACATGATCTATTACATAATATATTTTCATCATACTAAGACTCGTATAATATCCATTAATCATTTTTAGTTGGTATATTGGTTATGGGATTACGCCTTTATTTTCAAATCACATCTTGAAATATGATGGAAGTTACTGTAGGTTGTAATGTTAATAAAACTTACCTCATAACTTTGATGTATAAAATGTGCAATTATGAATTACTCCATGCTATATTTTTTTGATAACTGTTAATATGTAACACTCATCATTAATACTCATTATGAAAATCAATATCGTGATGTAAATAAGGTAACATGAGTTTTGGAATTAATCCAAGCTTCATTATCATGATCGAGGAATGTTTGGTCGAGATATTCTTCGACATACCAATCTGAAGCAACTCATATCTTCTGAACAAACATATAAATCACAATTTTATTCCTTAATAACTTAAACGAATATTATTTTGTATATTTACATCTATCTTTCCTTGAGAATAGATCACACTCTTCTTGTTGAACTAACCCCGGAAGTTTTGTGGCATACCTTTATTTATAAAGTTTTCTTTGTCTAAAATAAATATGTCTATAATACCAATGTTGTTTAGATATACCAAGACTAAATCCCATCTTGGATATATACTTGATGTACACTTTTATTTTTTCTTGACAAAGAATTATATTTCCACAACTGGGTAGGTCTTACATTTTATATTAACCATGTGTTGCCTTTGATTCAAGTACCAGTGAACTATTTGTTGAATATGTTACCAAAAACAAAATTATTTCCAATAACATGGAATGATGTCTAATTATGACCGAATGGGTATATGAGATAAATGTTTTGGTTATACTCAACAACCTGTTCAATTTTTATCAATCACATGGAAAATAAAAGTTTTGTATTTCTCACCGCGGACTTAGGAATCACCATTTATCAGCTACTTGGAGAAGACACTTTGCTTATTATAATGTTCCTATACTTACATGGTTACTATATTTATATAAACATATGTTATTCGTATATTTCATTAAATACCCAATAATTATGTTAGAAAAATTAATTTATATTGATGAATATACCTAAACGAGAAGCAGGTACTTGCTTCTTGTATTTCAGTTCATTGTGTTTTTGAACATCCATAAATTTATCTCAATATGTGATGTAAATAACCTATTGTAAAATAAATAACCTATTTTCTTTGAAGGTCATGTTGAAGGTGCCTTTGGAGCAACTTACCACAGGCCTTTTCACCTTGTCTTTCAATATATTCACCATAAGAACAAGATGGTGATATCTTTAATATTCTTATTTTATGGAAAATGTTACCTTAATGGTAATGAAGTGCTTACTCTATACCGTTCGTCGGTATACTAATATGAAACTAGTGTAATTGGGTGTAAAAGTTATAAGAATGGGATGGCATGAAAGAATGTGAACTATATTTCACTTTACACAAAACGAGTAAAATCATCACATTCAAATATTGCATAGCTTTCTCCTAGGAAACATTTTTTAGATGAGACTACATGTGACATCATCCATGCCATTATGTAGAGACTACAGCCAATAGCAGACGTTGATGATATCATTATGAAATAATCATCATATGTTTAATTCATGAGTCTCCTATAAGCAATTTTACACATTTTCATCCTAAGGTGGCTTAACAGGTTAGGACACCAGCACCTTGAATGTCCAATATAGTAATATTTTGTGTAATCGTCTATACTATAATTGAAATTTTTGATTCATTGGATATAAACTTTGTCCAATATTTATCACAGTTTTATTGTGGTATTAATTTCCATTCCGTAAAAATAAACATTAGAAAATTATAACTTTTAATGTGGATTACTGAATGTGACATTATGATTAATTTAATGATTAAATGTCTCCCACTAATTTTACAAATTCTTGGAACCCTCTGTACTAGAATCAAAATACTCTTTCATTTGAGTATTCTAGTGAAAAGGATCCCTAAACCTCCCTCATATTCTACAAGCTATGGCTACACCGCTACTTGGAGGGTTCAATATTGGATTTTGGTTGGTCAACTGTATTAACGCATGGTTCCTTGTTCTGTTGAGTGATGTCTCAGCTTCTAAAATCATTAGTTGATTTACTCAAAGTGTGCCTATAAAATTACAATAAGCTAGCTATGGATATTTCATAGGTGTAATTTTAGTTAGGTCAACCCACCACCCTAATAAGAACTCCCCGATAGTAAGAGGCACTCATAGCTATGGCATGACCGGCACCTCAAACACCTGGTTTTGTTCAAACTTGAATGAAGGAAAGCTGTTTTGAATGAATATTTCTTTGAGGATTTTGTGTTTTTCTCTTGAAAAATGTAATCCATTTCTATTAATCTTGTTTGTCTATGTTGTCATGATCACAACTAAACATTAATAGAAAAACATACATGGCTTCTTTATGCATTTTATTATCTATTGTTTTATGTATTTATCCCGCTATTTATAAATTCCTCAAATAATAAATAAATTCATAATGATAAACTATTACCCGACTGGTCTTGAGCATCTAAATTACCTAAGGGAATCATACATGAGTTGAAGGTTGACTCTTTATGCAGCTTTCCTTTTCTTTTATATTTGCTTCACATATGAAGCACCACCTTGTCTTGAGGGGTTCCACGTCATTCACCATCTTTTTCCGAAGTACAATGGTACTCGCGCATAGGTGAGGTGAACTAGGGATATAAATATACATCATGAAAATTGGATGTGCATGCCCTTTTACATTTTAACCGAAAAGAAAGATGATGTGCAGACCATCTATTTAATTAATTACAATTATTGCATACAGTTAAATAATTAATTAATTAATTAATTAATTAAATGAACTCAAAAAAGGGTCAGTGCTCAAGACAAGTAGATAGGTAATATCAATGCATAATAAATATAAATTTTCCTTAATTAAGTACAATGGTTATAAATTAAATTAAATGAATTAATAAATTCAAATAATTTAATCAATTATTGGTCGTTTAATTAAATTAAATTTTTATGCCGAAATTAAATTACACAATTAATTTAATTTCATTGCAAAATAAAATTAATTTATATCGTGGTTATTAAAATAATATACCAAAAATTAATTTTAATATATTTAATTATATACTACAATTAAATAAACTAAATTAATTTATTTTGAATAATTTAAGTGGACGGTTCTGAAACGTCACTTCATGGCATTTGTGGGTCGGGACAAACCCGTGCAGGGCCATATCAAGTCGTGCAATGGAAAAACGGGGCCACACTGATCCGTCCAAACCCATTTCGGGTTGGGAAGATCTTCCTGGACCGTTTCGGGTCCAATTTTTTCCTACCAAAAAAAGCAGGCAAAATAAAGGTAGCTCCCAAATCTTGACCGATAGAGACGGTGCTGGAGTTGCGACAACCGATGGACCTCAAGAAGCTGGAGCCGGTCAAGAAGCTGGGGACACACCTGGAATGGCAGCGAGGTCAATGGCCTTAGCTGGTCTGGTAGAGGGCGCTGTGGTGGAACAACGATCAAAGGAAACCAGCTGTGGAGAGTCGGCACCACTACTATCCTGAAAAAGGGAGGCTGGTGCTGTGGGGTTCTGGCACCAGGACGGGGCGGTGGTCAACAAAGGACTTGGAGGATACAACTGGGAGGAAGAGTTTGCTGGCTCAGTGGGCTGCTATCCGAAGGAGCAATGGACGGGATGTGTTCTGGCAGCATGAAGAGAGGAGGCGGGGATGACGGTCTGGTGCCGATTCGAACCAACAAAGGAGGTGGAGCAGCGACTTTGGTTGGTAGGGGGAGGGCAGCCTGGGTGGGAGGTTGGGAGGCGATGGAGTCGAGAGCCGGTCAGCGTGCCCGGGAAGGGGAGGGAGCCGGATCTGGGGAAGGCGACTGGGGCTGGCGCATGTCGGTGGCCATGTGATGTGGGCAGCGGTAGGGAGGATCAAGGGTGGTCGGCTACTGCGGGCTGCATGATGGTGGTGACTAGGAGCTGGGCAAGGTGGTGGGGGCGCAGGTCGCCTGGTGTTCTGCGCCCGATCATGGCATACTGAGGATGACAAGCAGGGGGTCCACAGGAATATCCTTTTCCCCTTTTTTTGTATTATTTTAACATAGGCCTCGCCCCACCTTATTTCATCCCTTTATTTTATTATGATTTTATCTATTTTATTAAGTCTCCTCCACTTTTATTTTTACAAAGGTCAAGTCCCCCTTTAATTAATTCTTTTGTGTGTTTTTCCACTCACAATTTTTTTATGTTTAAAGGCTATTCAAATAACCTCTAAATATAATAATAATAAGATTATTATAATAAATAATAATTTGTTCTATCATTATAATAATAAAAAATATATTATTATATTAATAAAATAATTATGCAAATTAGAAAATTTTAAATTTTAAAATTATTATATAATTTCAATTAAATCCAATAAACCAATCTAAACTTGATCAGTTCATCTGAACGAATAAAAATTAATACATGTGATCAAACCACGAATATGATCCAATATGAAAAGTTAAAATGATTGTATCTTGGTCATTCAAAATTTTATCGATGTTCAGTTTGAACCGTAGGAACTGTCTTTGAACCCGCTACTTAAGTGTATGAAAATTTAATTTTCTGGGCTAAGAAAATCTACATGATCCTTCTGATACCACTGAAATGGTTCCAGGGCCCACAGTGGAAGCCGGCGGGACAGAGATTTTAATATTTTTCATCAATGGGTCAACAGAACTTGTATACACCAACGATCTGAGCCCTGGTAAGGTCCGAGGATCTCGTGTAAATTTTAAAGAGCGCAAAAATTATACTGAAAACATACTGTTCCAGATCCGAAGGTGCGCTCGACTGCAACTCTTCGCTGGAGATCGCTGCTTGAAGAGTCCATATGAGGATCCCTCTAGATCATCCACACACTCTTCAAAAACTCACCGGAACATCGATCATTGAATTCTGGGTGCTAGCGTAGTGATCCAACAATGTCCTCGACGTCCTGACAATCACTACATCGAGATGCCATCGATGATTGAGAATATCATGATCTGAGTTCTTGGATAAACTGCTTCACTCTCTAGGAAGCAGGAGTAGATAGAGACTCTCGTTTTCATTCAATGAATAACGAATGAATAGTAATAATGACCACACAAGAGAGAGAGCCGCCTCCTAAATTTCTGGTGGTGTTGCAAAATATCCTATTGGGTTCCTCGGCCACAGTTTATTTCAACGTCCACTAAATAAATAATTTTTACAATCTAAACTGCATCAATAGTATTTATTATTTTATTACATAATTGTAATATATATAAAATAAATTACGTGATAAAAACCAATCCATTTTACTCAACTCGTTATCCCACTTAATATTAAACGAACCATGAATATTAAAATAATATTTGTTTCGTTAATATTTTCCACGTATTTACTTAACATGTAAATACATTAAATATATTCAATCCCAAATATTCATAACTTCAATATTAATGAATTTATTTAATTATATTGGTGATAGAAAACTTGGACAACACTCGGTCCCCATAGTGGGGCCCACTATGTCCATATATCTATTTAACTTAATAGGGAGGATTCTTGAATACGCTATTGTGTGTGACCCTCTAGGCCCTTATCTTGATAGTAGAGAACAAATTCTATAGAACAAGAGCAAAGTCTAGCAACCCATCATGTACCCAAAAGAGATATGGATATTCATAGAAACGACAACTAACCTACGAACACTGACTATACTATAATCTCTTTGTCATTAAATATATCATAAAGCAAGACACACACTTGTGTCATCTTCTTTTCGTTGATTAATTATTTTTTGATCTTACTATATAGATTTTCCTTTTGACTTTTTTGAATACTTATGAAGGTAGCACCATCCTAATCAACCAGGCCTGAGATATATAGCTTCCTAAACATAGAAGTGACAAATCCTTTCTTGACCATTCAACAAATATCATACCACCAACGATGCACTCAACTAAAGCTACCTCGCCACGATTTCAATTCCTTGATTTTTTCCATGCATTAAGGTACTCAATAAAATGATACACATTGGTAACAGCCTCATGTCATGAGACCAATACACAAGTTCTTAGATAGGAACAACCGGTGACACCCAAAACATGTGGTGTTTCTATTGGTGGGTATGTCCTTGTGATCAAACTACTAAAGATCACCAATTGAGAACATCATGAGAATAAGTCGCAATGCTTATGATCCCTCATCACCTGATAGTTAAACATCTATTGTGTCTAGTCATTAATATTTATCTAGACCATATAACATATAGTCAATATTAATGTTATGGTATCTGGATGTTCTCATTATAGATTGGGATCTATTATAACCTCTCGACACGACAATTAATATTTGGACATTACAATTATATAGTAGATGAAGAAATTTCAACACTAAAATGGTAATTCTAGATAATATATAACAAACTTTACATTTGATATGGTAATCAAAAGTACTCTATAATTGGGTCTAGGTCACCCACATTTTCAACACGTTATACAAAGTAAACTGAGTGATGTGCAATTTTTTCCAACATACTAGACCAAGGGGTTGTGATACATCATTTCCAAAAACCCTACTCATAGTCCCTTTTATCATTATGAAATATGGGGTAATCCACTTTTCATATGATCCCTTACCCTGACATTCTGTTAATAGGAAAGCATTATCGCTCAAGGTCCAGTCGATCCTTTCAATTTTGTACATTAAACATTTAGAAATAGGCCATGTGTTCATCCATTCAATAATACATTGCATTTATAAATAAAAAAAGAGTCCATTATTTTAAAAATTGCACAAAAAATTCATGTACATTTAAGGAGGGGTACATCGACTCACCATTTAAATGCAGGTCATTCATATTATTATTTTTTTCATTTCCTAATAAAAATATGCTAGCTAGAGGGAAATTTCAATAATAGTTAATACCATTAATGTAATATTTATAAAAAAGTCCTTTCTAACATGAATACCACACACTAATCATCATGTTCATTCACATAAGATATGTTTTCAACCCCTTAGTTGGTGGTTTTGTCTCAATGATATAATATGGTGGTGCAACGTACCCTTATTCTTTCTCATTCAGTCCATTTAATTAACCCGGTTACATTTTATATGAAAGTGCACCTCAATGAGGGGATTAATTAGAAACAATTGATTAATTAAATCCATTCATGGAACACACCCTTAAATGTGGATAAAATGTTAGGTCAATGACCTTCAAAAAATACAGTTTAATATACATGGACTAATAGAATTAGGGTGTAAGGTTATAGAAATTAAATTTCACATTTAAGAGGCATGGAATGGAAATACTAGTACACGGAACTATAGAGTACTTAATTAATAAATCAAACCCTTATTTAAAAGCTATAAAACATCTACCTTATACCAATGATGGTCCATGTTCCCAATATTGAGGCTTGATTTTTGTCTAGATTGAGTGAAATCAAAGAATGATATAAACTCCCTTTAAATTGGGCTATTATGGTCACTCCTCAATATAATCAATGACAATGAGAAAATATAAAATGATAAATATGATTCAAACTCTTACTAAGGGATAACTAATAGGACCAAAGATATTATATTCTGGCAATGTCTGAAGTAATGATATCCAAGCATAAGCGAGGAGTGGAGCAGGAACCCAAAGTAAGAGGGAGGAGATTCATGCATAGGAGAAGAAAGGATATGAAGAGGATTAAAAACATGGATGTGGAAAATTTTAATTTAACCCCATTAAATTAGGTGCATGGTTTTGGTAGAACAGATGGACAAACTAGGTGCCAACCATGCTTCAGCCACTTCCCAAGAAGAGGCTTGCACAGTTCATTCACATGGTTTGGGAAACCATGTCCAAACTATACACTTCCCTTATATCAAGAAAAATATATCAATCACATGGCCATGTGTCTTCTATATAATTGTTAGAGAAAACCATGTGGTACCCCCAACATCACTAGATCAGTAGAACATTTTCACCTTGTGATCTGCATGTTTTCAAACAAATCGTGCGCCCTTACAAACTTTTCTCAGTTTTTAGTATGTGGATCCTGAGGCTCCCAAAACTAAATTTAACTCCCAAGAAAATTCTTGATCCTTAAACAAAATCTAAAAATTACTCCTTTTAGTTTTACAAACTCTTTAATTTCTTCCTTAATCTTGTTTTACATTTCCATATATCCACCAAACTGAAAATTCACGTTCCTTTGTAAAATTTCATCTAGTTCAAATACATAGGTCAATAAAAACATTAAATTTATTCCTTAAATAAATTCTAAAATTATCTAAAATATTTCAAAAAACCAAAAAATTTAGTTAACTTTATCTTTAATTACTTTTCCAATGAATCACAATCCATTTTCAATGACACCAGTGTTATCCCATAAACATCTCTTTGTCCTTATTGTGCCAGAATCAAACAAAAATTTAAGTTTTACTTAACCAAATAAAATTCAACGATAATATCAACTCACCACATAATTACTTCCCTTGGTTTTAAGTATTGTTCATCATATGCTTTCAAATCCATAAAGATGAGGTACTGTAGTAAAATACTTATATACATTTAGTTTCTTATAAATAGAATATCTTCAATAAAAATATTTTACAACTTAATTTTGGAATAAAAATAGTATATCACATTAATCATTTCACATAATTCTTAAACTGTTAACTTTTCTTCATCCTATTATTTATTAACACCTCATTTCATATATCATTAGAAGTGTCTTATTCCTCATTAATATAACCATTACTCATACAACCATCAAAATTCTCTTCATGGGATTTCCCCCTATGATAATGATTTTCATAATCCCCAGAATTTCCATATATATAACATTAAAATGTTGATAATACAATTGGGAGAAAATTTTTATCATCTATTTTATTATCCAAATATTTCATTTTCCCTTGGAAATTACATGATTTTTGTAATTATTTTAAACACACAACAAAATATTCATCTTTATCTAAGAAATTCACATGGGTGTTTCTTCTCAAATCCTCAACATATTAGAAACTGAATATTATTTATGTTACAACATCCACTAGTTGAGATATGATTAAAATATACATCTCTCATCTTTGGCAAGTCTGATAGTTTGTTAAGGTGGAGGTTATTAATCATATATCATGGTAACTGATTAGGAATAATCATGATACCCTTAACTATAGTAATAATCTCAATTGGTTACTCATCAAAACATTTTCTGTCACATTCATTATTAACCCAGTTTCTTCAGGTTCATAGAATTGACTAAGAGTAAAAAGAAATCTTTAATCATCAATATAAAATAATCAATGTGAGATATCAAATAATCATGAAATATTATTCAATTTATATATAAATCATGAAACTTACTTATCAATATATGAGTACTTATATTTATCCAATGTTATCTGTGGTCATTACCATATATATTGGATTTTATCATATACGTAGACCTATCATAAAATTCAGTCAAAAGGTAATATTTCTTAATATTTTTTCCTAAATATAGTTACCATTGTTTTTAATAAACTTCCTCTAATACCAATTCTAATTTACCGAAATCAAAAAGCCCTGATTTGGTGGTTAACTTATTGCATTGGCACTAGATACAATGAATCACATCCCAAAGGAGAAAATAGTTTACTAGTCTTGGTAAACTACTAATATACATTAATATTACATTATAATTTAAAATATATAAATATAATGAAATTTCTTTAAGAATTTCATTATCCCCCTAAGTGTATCCTAACATATCAAAAACAAAACAATTCCTCATATCCTATTGAAAAATACATAAGCAAGGGGAGAGTTTAGATGCTCAGTAAGGGTAAATGTATAAAAAAAACTGGGATTAAATATGACATAATCAATATGGAATGGTAAATAACTAAAACTCATTCCATTAAATTAATAACCTATTCATAATATACAAGAATACATTATGATCAAATTATTCTATAATTACTTGAGCTATAACATTTCCATGGATAAAATAAATAATCATATAATCTAATAGAAATCAATAACTAATCTCATAATAAGGTAATACATAATTCTAGACATCATAAAAATATAATCAAGCCTTCATCTAAGACAACATACATAAAAAGTTATAACCTTATCCAATACCCAAACTAATGTCTCCCATGAGACCTACTGACACATTGAGGGGCTATAGCAGGCCCCACACATCACTTACAATGTCCAATACATTCAACATATGAAATGTTTGAATCATAGTCAATATATATAGTCTTATTAAAATCATTCAAACCAAATGTTAACATAATCATAAACCATCAATAGTTATACGACTGGTACCAAAATATAACATTCATAATCCAACTGATCATAAACTATATATAGAAATAAATAGTATAGTTTGATTAAAACATATAAGCAGTGAATAATAATTAGAATTAGGGTTATTTATGTTGATGAATTGAAATTCTATATTGATATTGTTAAAAACATTTTTTACAAATATAACTTTTCTCACACTAAAATTAATTTTTTATAAAGATATTGCCCAAATATGAAGAATAAAATTTTATTGAAAACAATAATATAAAATTTTAATATATGAATCAAATTATTGATGATTTTTTTAGGAAAAATAAACTCATTAGATATAAGATAAAAAACATTACATTTTTATTTTTGTTTGAAAAATAATAAAGTACCTTGCTTGACAAATGATATGTACATTCATTTTAAAACATTTTTTAAAACGTAAAAAAAAGTTAAAAATGACATTAAACAATTATTTGATATTAATAAAAAAATTAGAACTATTTTATAAATCATGTTCTTGGATGAAAAATGTACCGCACTTGATACTTAAACATAATGAATCTCGAATAATGATGAGATTGTGAAATTGACCATTACCACTTCGGTAACATTCGGAAAATATGCCCCATGAAATAAATAACTTTTTATGGATATTTATATAACATATTTTTCTTGATAATAATTGTAATAAAAATTAATGGGATATATAAACATGATAAAATAGAACCATGTGGTATATAGGACATATGTCTCGCAGAAGTAAAAGTGAGATGAAAATATTTTATGTTGAGTATGATTTTCTAGGTAGATGTTTTATACTTCTCTATAATAAATATAGATTTACTATATATTATATATAAATAATAATATATATCATACCATATATTACATACATATAATATTTTATCAACAGTTTATCCTCAATTCAATGTAAAAATCACAGTTTTAGGTGATAGATGCTTCATTTTTCATGTATGATTTGATTAATTAGTTTCAGTCCTTAAACATTTATCATTGATATATGATATAAATAATATTATTTAGTGTTAAAATATAATATATATTTAATATAGTTTTAATTACAGTTATCCATAATGATAGATATAGAAATATGAATTAAATCGTTCATGGAAACAGTAGGTCGTACAAACGCATTAACGCTATTTCGATTTTCAAATCGATCAAATTCAAGAAATTCTAAAATTAATTACTCATTAATTAATATTATTTATTTTATAAATATAATATAAACTCATTATGTCCATTTTTATAACCATACGAGGAATGTGGTGATGGAAAAATAATTAAACCGCTGCATGGAGTCGGTAAGCCATAGGTACTCACTATAGATGATTTCAACTTTCATAGGATGTAGATGACATGGAAAACATTTTAAAAATAAAAATAAAAATATCTTAATATATTTATGGAACTATATTTTTTACAATTGAATTGGTGCAACACATTAAGTGGAAGTATGAGAAGAAATAAAATTGAAAAAGTTAGCAAAGATGAAAACCTTCTCTGAAACATTCCTCCTTTAGATCTCCTTTTATGGACACTAGGTTTGGACTTTAGGAATTAAAGGAACTAAATAATATTTAAAAGTATTTTTAATATAAATCAGTGTTTATTGGTTGGTATAGGTGGATAAATGTGGTTTGAATAAGTGAGGGAAGAGGTGCCCTTTTATAATTTAGGCGAGGGACACTTTTTGAATATCAGAAGAGATTAAATTAAAATAAATTACTTTTTGTTTACAAATTCTTCATAATGGAATGGTATTTGAAGATAATACATTATATTTTTGTAATAACATCAATAAATTGAATTTATACATCTTTTAGTTTCATTTTAAACCTTATCATTAACTTCTTGGATAGTTATTTTTTACTTGAAATGTGCTAACCACTATTTTAGTCATTAACGGTTAATAATTATACTTTAAATGGAAAATGACTCATAAATGAAACTTTTATGATTTTATAAACAATATTCAACTCATATGTGTGAAGATAAAATTTTTATGAATTTTAGATAATTGAATAATATATTATTTTGTTAACTTGTCATTAATGTCAATTTTGACACTATTCATTTCATTTGACTACTAATACATAAACCAAATGGGGAAATTAAAATATAATAGTTTAAAGACACTCTAATATATCATATAGATATAAAAAGTTCATTTCACATAATAACTGAATCAAATTATTTCAAAATTAATATTTTTGAAACCATATATTTTATTTTTCTATTAATTAAATACATATTGTATTAGTATTGCACATGAATTTAAGGAAGTTATATAATTTCTAAAAAATATAAATAAATATCTATATTGAAAATAATTTTTTTAATATCAATATATAAATTTATTTTCGTTATTAGCTTTCTTTTTTTTAAATATGGACCTATAAAAGATATTAAATACAAAGGGTGTGATATTTTGAATATATCTTCAATTTAAATAATATATTAGATATTTTCTTGGAAGAATATCAATTAAACAACTAAAATTAGAGAATAAGTTGATAAGGGTCGAATTACATTCAAAAAAATTTTTGGTCATGGTTTGGTTATGTTTGTACCCTTATCTTTTAATTTTAACCTCCCTTTAACTTTTTTGATGATTAATATACTATTACGCATTCCTACTATATGGGGGTCAATAACTTACTAAAAAATGTAAAATTACCCATAAATGGACTATTTTATATTTACTTAACAATATCTCCATAATTATGGAGAATTAACCCCTTTTATGATTTTTTAATCATTTAATAAAATATTATTTACTATAAAACATCTATAATGTAAATTTTTATAACTATTAAATACATTATATTTAACAACATCAAGACAAAACATATATTTACAAAAAAATACTTTATTATATCAATAATAAGTAAAATTTCATCTATAAAATTAATTTATATCATTAATTATCTCAAATAATATTTATTTTTATTTGTAAATATCGTTTATTTGATTTTCTAACAACTGAATAATTAATGCATCAGCATTGTGTAAGCATTTAAGGTTATTATTTCATAAATAAAAAATAAAAAATAAATTGAAAACATAAATATAATTATTTTATCATTTAGATTAATATTTATAATCAAACATACCCTTTTCATACCCTATATTAAAAATGTTATACTTATTTATAACATGAGTGTGATATCATTGAATTAAAATATTATAAAGATTATAATCACCTAAAATGGAACAAAGGCCATATATTCAAACCAAGAATAATTATGCATGAACTTAAATCATAAAATAAAATTTTAACAGGTTTTAGTTTCATTTATTATTCATTATCATATTTGTTTTACTCTTAATTAACCAATTTAACTTTTGATGCGGTGACAAAAAATTAGAAAAGTTACTACACATATTGATAAAAATTAATGAATAACTATATGAAAATTTACACATATTAAATCCGAAATATGGGAACCATTTTTAAAAAATGAGAACATAGAAGTTGAATAATTTAATTTAAAATTAATCTAGAAAAATGAAATGAAAGAACAGTTTTTCATAAGATTTCCCTTTTAAATACAACAAGTTTTTATACTAAATTCTTGAATAAAATTAATTTAAAAGACCAATATTACATTAAAAGTATCTATATAAATTTTAAAAATATTTAATAATGCAATTTAAAATTTTAAATTCATTAAAATAAAATGCATTTTTCAATGAAAATAATTAAATTTCACAATTCATTAATAATTAAATCCTTCCAGAAAATTCACAAAAATTCATCCTAATATAATTATGAAATTTGGAATAAAAAAATTACTTTTTAAAAAAAATATTTAGCAAAATTTTTTAAATTGACTATATTCTTCTCCTAATATTCCTAAAGACCCATTTTTGAAGAAGACATAATTTTTAAGAATAAATAACTTTACTAAAAATCAATTACTTTTTCACAAAGCATTAAATAATACATTTGATCTGAGTAGGTACTATATATATATATATCATAATTTTATTAATAATATTAATTCCTTCCAATTTAAGGTAATGTTTATAATGGTAATAAAATAATATCTCTGGGGTTTGTTTAAAATCTTAGTAGGGTGTGTTATATGTTATTGAACATAGTATTCTTTTAAATTCGTGTGGTGTTATAGTTAAAACAACATGTGAAAGGTGGTGATGGTGAGTGAATTGCATCATTTTAAGAGGAGTTTCTCCTCCTTAAACACGAATGATGGATTCACTTTTCATTTAATGGAAGAAAGAAAGGATATATGATATTCCATTAACATAAAAATACCTTAGTATATGGAAGACACTTAAATTATTATTCTATCATGGATGAAGATTATTTAATGGTGGTAGAAGATGAAATTAAATAAAAATGTATGGTAAATAAATATACATATTTTTTGAATAATATCATTATGTTTACAGCTATACACATCTGAGCATGGTTTTATAGTCAATATAGGGACTCTAGGAAGTGGTGATGATTGCAAGGAATACATTTTGGAATGTATTGTCCAATCAAAAAGGTGCCTGAATTATGTATTGGAGGAGAGAGAAAGTGAAAATTTTTAATTGGGGGATATGACACCCTTTAAGTTTTTAAAGATATTAAAATATATTAATCTCTATTTCAATGAACATGGATTATACTATTTGAAAATATTAGATGATATATGATCAGAATATGGTCAAAAATATAATTTAGAGGAGTCTTTATATTATTTTATCCCCTTTTTCTTAAGTTATACCCCCAGTAAACATCTTTTTACATTAGTAAACATAATATATATTTCAATTTTTACATTTCATTATGACAAATAATATTGTTCACATTTTTAAATTAAAATTATATAATTTGAAGATAAATATTTTAAATAAAACCATATGATGAATGAAACCCCAATTTGGAAAAAAACAAATCTTTTTAATTTTACCAGAATAATTACCTCACAATAATATACTAACAATAAATATATAAATATAATTAATTAATGTTAATAGGATATTAAATTTTTCCTTAGTAATACATTGGTTCATATAGTACGACATGAAAAATGATGAATATTATCATATGAAATACTTTTAAACATATACCTTATGATATTTTTTGGACACTTTTCCATTACTAAAACATGAATATAAGTAATTTGTTTATTTTAATTTTTTAATTTTAATTTATTTATTACATAATATATACAAATATTGAATATGTGGATCTCAAAAAATTTAGATGATTTTAACAATGTATATAAAATAAGACTAACTTTTCGTCGAAAATATTCTTGATGTGTAATTAGACTAAATATATAAGTGATAATATTTAAAAAAAATATTCAGAATCATGCTAGTAGAAATTATAATATTTCTCTATACACCCCCATAATATAATAATATCATTGAATGGACGAATCAAACATCATTTGAGATTTTATAAACAATTGTTATTAAAAATTATGCATCTCTATATATTTACAGAAAATTAATCAAAATATTGGTTCACATTTTAAATAAATGAATGATTCTTAATAATTTACACACACACACATATATATATACCAATATTAGATATAATATGATAATTGGTTGATCTTAAAAGAATTTCTTTTGTTTGGAAGGTCATTCCTTAACAAATTAAAGGGGTGACACCGTGGAATTTTTTATCAGTTAGAATAGAATTAAATTTTCCAGGGATATATACTCAACATAAAAGGTTATAAATATTTTAAATTGTATATTTTATATATTATTATTATTTATGATGTTAATGTTATTTAATACTCAATTAGTGATTTTGAAAAATAAGGAGTGGTTAATGAAGTTGATGATAATGTAACTAAATTAAGAGGATAAATTATGGTAATTTTAAAAATTATGAAGATTTATTTGATTCAAAAATTTATTAAAATGATTCTAACAAATACAAAAAATAAGAATATTCAAACATAGTTTTCCCATTACTAAGAACTTTTGGGGTGAATAAAACATCATTGGAGACCATGAAGTACAAATTCAATCAATATTATCTTGGATGATAATAATCCATTGTTCACATTTTCCAAATGCTATTTTGAAAATTGATTATAATGTGTTTATGAATAAGAAGCTGTTTAATTCTATTAATTATGTGTTTTGTTACAACACCCTAAATATTTTAGGATATATTTCTACTTTAAATAAATTTAATCGTTTTGATAATGTTTGATACACCCTACCCTGAATCTAAATGAATAGAAACATAGTAAACTACTATAACCCATCTATTAATTTTGTAGTACGAATTGAAATAATAAATGTTTTTAAAAAAATAATGTTTTTAGATAAATCAAATATATTATTATTAAATTCTTTATTCGTTTCAAAATGATACGTTTTTTTAAATGGTTTTTTTTTTTAATTTTTGTGACAAAATAATATAAATTGTTTTCTTAAAATTTTGAAAATGTATTCAAAGAAATTAATTCCTATTTTAAAATCAAAAGTTGAAAATTATTATAGCATAATTTTTTTGTGATTTTTTTTAAAAGATTAAATTTTCAATGAATAGTGAAAAATATTTATTTTTATTAAAACACTTATTTTTGTTAACAGAATTTACAAAGTTATATTTTCTATTTTAATTGTTTTTTAATGTAAAATTTGTTCAATAATATTATTAATAATTAAATTTAGGTCATTATAATTAAAATAATGATTAATATTGTTATAAAAACTTTTCATACTTAAGAAAACAAATTCTTTTGGAAAACCACTTTTCGTTAGGATTGAGAGATTAACTTTAAATTATATTTTTCAACATCTATGACTTGGAATTGTTAAAATGGATTTAATATTTTGAAATTGAAACCATAAAATCATCTAATAATATCAACTAATATTATTCCCAAATAATATTTTTAAAAGAAAAAAATACCATGGTTATTTTTAAAATAGGTTTACTGGGGTGTCAAACTAATGAGATACAATTTAAAAATGACCCAAAGCCAGTTTATGTTCAATTTATTTCCATTTTAAATAATATATCATCTAATATTTGGGAAAGGTATAATTATGCTATTTTTTCAGTGAATTAGACAATAATATATCGTATTCTTTTCAAAAATTACAAGTTAGTCCTCTCCCTCACTTATTAAAGTACAACCACACTCCTCTATTATAGACACATGAAGAGCCATTTCAATCATCCAATACATGAACAAAAAAATTACTTACATCCGTTAATATTTCCAAAATCAATTTTTTTGTATAAAACAATCATTGGAAGTATTTTAAAACAATCCAAAGGAGGTTTTTTGAAGAAGAGTTCGGGTTATTAACTATCTGCTTCCATGTTATTTCTTCTTATACCTCCAAAAAGTAATATTCAAAAATAATTAAATAATTAAAATAATATATTACATATACTGATATATTATTATATAAATTTAATAACCTATATCCATATCTTCTTCTACCAAATGGGAATCAAAACCATCGATCATTTGGTTTGAAGACTACCACCACGCGAACCAATATACTTTATTTTACATTATGGCCTCTCACATAATTATATAATTATATATTTAATATTTATGTATATATGTATATATTATTTTTTTGAAATTATTTTAAATCTACAATTATAATTTCATATCATCTTCCTTACATTCCAATCCATTGGAAAATGATAATATCTCTCAATCGTACATTTTAACAACAACCACCACAAAAAGATGTGAATAATTTTTCATTTACACATTTTAGGGATGAAAATAAATATAAATTTTGGGAATATATATGATATATATGATATAATAATGATTATATAATGGTTAAATATTACTTACCCTTCATTCATTTCATTTTAATAAAAACAATGTTCATGCTTGTGTATGGTCTACCATCTCCATGAACGATGTAATTCATTTTTTGATCTATAAAATCTAAATATTTATATAAATATATATAAAGAGAATATATATGATATTTATATCCTAATTAAGGTTCTAAAAATAGTTAATCCATGATCAATGTAAAGGACTAAAACTACCAAAATGAATCAAACATGAAAAAAAGATGTGGTTATCACCTAAAATAATGATTTTAGTACCGAATTATTAATTATTGGGTGATAAAAGGATATAAGTAAGTGATATAAGGTTTTTGATATAGGATAATGGTTCTATTATAGATTTATGAAAAATAAATATTTATTATATATTAGTTTTGAATATGTATGAAGGAAGTCGGACCTGAGGTATGTTTTTTATGTTACAATCCTATTGTTCGTTGTTATTATTTATGATTATATTTAGGATGACTAAATTCATGATTTTAATCTTAATAATATTATGAATTTTTATATCAACTTTTTATTTATTTATAATATATTCATTCACCTCATTTTCATATCTTTATGAAGACAATAGTCTGGATAAAAATTTTTAAATGAAGAATTTAATTTGTTTATCACTTCAATCAAAAATCAATTCTCTTATATATATGTGTTCTATAATAAGGATTTGAGATATTTTTTTTAATATTATACTATTAATTATAAATTTAAACGTTACCCATGTTATAATTTTTATATAATAGTTTAAAATTAATCCTCTTATGGTTTTTTGAATGAGGTACTATTGAATTTTCGACAAAATTGTAAAAGGAATATTTGTTTTAACATGAATAGCATAAACTGAATTTCATGTTATTGTGAACTATAATTTCATTGATGATACCCTTAATTTTTCACATGGTTATATTAAAATAAAATATTTTTCATAACATTTCTTAATTTTTTTTAAATTTTACGAAAGTGATTTCAATGTTGAAATTCTATTTTACTCATGAAAAGTTCCTAGTGATATTTTTAATGCCATTTTTCATCAATGATAAAATAATTTTTTATTATTTAATATTTAATGGGGGTTTAATCCAATAAAATATTATTTATTCATTTTGTATATGGTTTATTATAAAAATAAAAAATAATTTTATGAAAATAATTCTTTTTCCATGGGTTTTGATTTGGTGAATTGATGAAATGCTTATGAAACCTATTTATTTCCTATAGGGTTTTCCTTGATGAAATGTTTATATTTTTTTTCTTTTTTTGGGGTTATGATATAGTGAATATTTTATGATCTTAAGGAACTCGTCATTATGATTTAAATTATGTGATGGGTAGACCAAAATTAAATAGCCCTCAAATTCATTGGGTAAAGATAGATATCTCATAAGATAAACATTACTAGGATGGGGAGTGATCCTAGTTCTGTATTGGTTTTTCCCACTATGATAGTTTTTGGAGAAATCCTTGACTACTATGATTGTTTTTGGAGTGAATGTAATCCATTATGATAGGATGGGAAATGATACATCACTAATAAGAAAATGATTTTCTATGCTTATGTGTATGCCAAAAATCTATGTCTTTTGCCAATGTGAGGATATCATGGATTATTTTCATTGATTAATTTATGATTAATGTCTTATTAAATATCATGGTTTATGAAAAAAATTATTATTTTGATCAATGTTATGTAGGGTGTGGTTTTCAAATGGTATGCTCATGTTCTTATACCCTTATGATCTTGCTATGTTAATGTGAGAATTGATATCTACCCTTTTTACCATTATTGAGCATCTGGGATCACCCTTTTATGGTGATTATTTTTTGTAGTTTATAAAGAAATGTATCAAGTATTATATGTCTATGAAGGGTTCCATTTATGATGAACATAGTGGGTGAGGATGTAGTACACTTTTGAACCTGTTGTTTATATGTCCATGTTTCCAATGATATAAGACCTATGAAATTTATTAATGTAATGTTATTTTATATAATGAATATTTATTTTATAAAATTTAATATCTATGTATGAAATTTATTAGTCATTGTAGTTATTATCATATCAAAGATTAGTTTACTTTGGAATCTATTCTGAAAAAACATTATTAGCAAACCTTAGGATAATCCTATATATAGAAGAACATACTATATTATGGTAAAGAAAGGAATGTGGATTTCCAAGAAAATCATCCCAATATAGATAAAAAAGTGGAAATGTTTTTATCATATATAAATATATGGGTAATAACCTCCAAAAATCATTGAGCATATCATGGATATAATTATGGTATACATTGTGTGTTCCCTTACTATGCACCTAGTTTTACACTCTATGGATATGCTTATTTTAATTCACATTTTCATTATTATACATCATGATGGATTTTAATATATAATGATCTTGAATAGACTAGGTTAAACCTATTATGTCAATGATTTAAAAGCAGGTATCATGATATAAACATCCTATAAATGGGTTTTTCGGATTATATAGTTTTCTACTATGATTATTATTGATCAAAATGTTGTTTTTTATTTTAGTAAATGGATTTATTATAAAACAATAAATTTAATTCCAAATGTAAAGGAAAATCAAAATATTTTCCTCAAGTGAAAAAAAATTATTATGGGATATGGACAAAAAAATTCTGTTTTTATGATTACATAAATTTACCATGCTATGAATCATGTTGAAAATCAAAATGAGAGATATAGGGAACAATATACTATTGATTCCTTCATGAGAAAACACCCACCTTGTTTTAGTGGGTATACTAATCCACATGTTTCAGAGAAATGGATCGGTACAATTGAAGGGATATTTTCCATTGTACTATGTTTAGAGCATGTAAATGTAATTTTTGGTTTCCTATCATTTGGAAGGAGAAGAAAATAATTTATTCTATTTTATCAACAATCAAAGGGAACATGGATAAATTGACACCATGAAGTGGGATATATGTAATATATTATTTTTTGATATGTACATTGATAATATTCTATGTATGAAATTCGAGAATACATTTCATGATGAAAATCAAAAGGATGATGAACCCTTTGAAAGTTATGGGGCACATTTTAGATGACTTTCAGGGTAAACTTATAATATTCTCATTTTACCTGAAATTATAGTTCACATATATATTATTAGCTAAGAACCAAGTCTTTGAAGGGCTCTATCCACCCAAAATAATTTGTTTCAAAATAAATGAGTACATAAATTATGTTAACCAGTGATCAAATCCAATGTTTAATTATAATGATGATTAACGTCAGTATCATTAAGAACCTATATTCAATGGAAATATCATTTGATAAATATTTCTAAGGTGTGATATTATAATGAAATGATTAAAATTATATTTATAATCCACTGTATAACTACTAATTTCTTATTTTACTGTATTTTTTCCAACTCTTTTATATCTAATGATTTTTAAGGGTATCAAAATTCCACAAAAATTATTAAATTTTAAATTATCATTGAAAACCCTAATGTTTTTATGATCACATATCAAGTATATGAATCTTATAAGTATAATTTTTGAAATAATTTTATTCATGTAAATCTTGTTATTCTCCCTTTGGTTAAATTTTAAGTCATATTAGGCATGGATTATATTTATAAACATGAATCCAATGTAAATAATGATTGAAGGGAGGTGATGATTTATATTCTAAACCAACATATGATCATCAGTCAATGAGATGAAAAATATAAACATTTGATTGAAATCATATCCTTTATGGGTACTAACTCCTATTTAGATGGAGCCTTTATCAAATTTGGTTGGAGAGAAAATAAAAATCGACGATATGGATTTTGGGTAGGAGTTTATTAAACCCTTTCTGAAAAGTGATGTCTAGTATTCTACAAAATAATGAAGATAATTTCAAAATATAACATCTACCTGGTGCTATAAATTTTTCAAAAACATTATATCGAATGGCCCCAATTTTTTTTGAAATAATTAAAGGAAAACATTTCGGAGAATCTTGAAAATGGATTTATTCGGCTATGTATTTCACCTAGGGGTACATATTTTCTTCTTATTAATAATAAAATTTTATCAATGGGAATATACATTGATTACTGATAATTTAACAAGAACACAATCAAGAAATAATGTCCTATTTTTTATATTGATGAATTATATGAGAAACTACACAGAGATATTTACATTTCCTAGAATATCCTTCATTATGGATATCATTAATTGAGGGTCAAAATGGTGGAAATACGAAAGAAAAAATTCTCTACAAGGTATAAACATTATTATTATATAGTCACTCCCTTTTCTATTAAAAATTTTATAGTTATATTTATGTATTTAATGAAGATATACTTTATAGGTTATCTATATTAGTTTTTGGTAGTTTATAAAGATGATATTCATATATATTAAAATAGTAAAAAAATAATAAAGATTAAATTATAATTGTACTGAAGTCCCTATGGAAGGAGTTTTATAAAAAATTTACCAAGTGTGAATTCTTTTTGTGTAACATTTCATATATGGGACTTAAAATCTCATGATGGGGTGTATCTATAGATCCATTATAGATGAAAGTTCTATAATTTTGGTGAAGAACAACCCATGTGACTGATATCCATAGTTTTCTTCGTTTGAAATGATATTATTGATGCATTGGGAAAAATATCATGGATTCACAATCCACATATGAAATTTAATCAAACAGGAACATGATATTTTGTATTGATGAATGTGAATAAAATTTAAAGGAACTAAAGATAATTTTATCCAGTAAAAAAGTGATTAGAGTTAGAAATAGTATAGAAGGGTTTGTAATGTATAGTGATGCATAAAAGAATATACTAATATGTGTCCTTGTTTATAATAACATGTTAATAGATTATCCTTTTAAAATATTAATTTTAAGGTGAAAATTTACCCAAATTTTCAATGGGAAGGAGCATTGGTAATTTCATCATTAATGAAACGAAGGAATTATCAATATGGAGAGAAGTGTGATATATATATATATATCATAAAATTTTAATGTATGTATTCACATAGATAAATTTGAATACATGATAGAGAAGTTGGTTAGAGTTCATTAATGATAATGAATGCTCAATACATTACCACTCTAGGAAAGAAAACAAGGTAGAAAATTCTTTGAGTTGAAATAATCATTTTTTATTATCTATGATGAGGATCCCAAAAGATCCAATATTATCATATTTTTAAAGGATTATTCTATTTATCAACCATTTTTATATGTGAGGATTAAGGAGGAATGGGTATAAGATGTTGAACTATTGAAGAAGCTCAACATTATTCTCAAGTTAAACACAAATTTTGATGGAATGATAAGTCATAGTATCCATTTATGTGTTTCATCAATACAAAATTTAGAAAATCCATTAAATGAGTTTCATGGGTCATAATTATCTATTCATTCAAGATATATTAATATTTATAGATATTTTAAAGATTCTTTATAGTGGGACAAGATGAGGAGAGATAATGCATAGTTTATATCATTATGCATAGAATATCACCAAGTTGAGGCTAATAGGAAAACATATAAGGGGATGTTACAACCACTACCCGAACTATAATATAAATGGGAAAACATTAGAACTTATTTTTTGCATCAAACTCCCTAAAATATACAATATATATAATTTTGTTTTGGTTGGGGTGACTGCCTTATAATGTCATCACACTTCATTGCTACTAACTAATATTTAACTCTTGATCAATTTGTATTAATTTATAATAATGGAGAGGAAATTTTTCATAGAGTACCACATTTCATTGTATCTTATCGAGATCAGAGGGGTACCTCAATATTATTTTGAAGTCATTAGTAGACTCTAGATACATAGATTATTTTTAGTATAACTTATCATCCTTGGAAATATGGTAAGTTTGAGAGAACCCTTAAAACCCATTAGTTTATAATGAGATATTTTTTTATGTATTTTATTGGACGTTTGGATCAAAAACCCCCTCTCGTTAATTTTCATAAAAAAAATTCTTGAACTTAATAATTCAAATGTCACATTATTAATCCCTATATGGAATAAAGTGTACATTTCTAACATTCAGTTATTAATTTCAAGAATGAAATCATTTGGGGCATATTCTAGATAATAAAATGGCATATAATTCAAAGCCACTAAATATAAAATCAAAGTATCTTTGTGTCAACCAAAAATTATGTTGTTCATATTCTGTGACATATAGAGTTTTTTGTTACTTAAAAGGTGTTTTTATTAATATATCCCTTGAAAAAGTTTACTATGTTTAGGAATAATATAAATATATGTGATATGTGTATTGGCCCTTTCAAGATTCTTGATCATGTAGGGATGATAAATTATCACTTGGCACTTCCACTGGACCTCTGTCAAGTTCATGATATCTTCCATGTATCTCTCTTGAATAAGTTCAAACCATATTGTTCACTTTTACTGAATATAGATTTCATACAAATAGATAATGATCAATCTTTTGGAGAATTACTAGTAGAAATCATAGATCATAGAAATAAATTGAAATGGAATAAGACTACTATGTTGGTGAATTTTCATGGGATGAATAAAAAATTTTAAGATGTTATAGGAGAACCTAATAATGTAATGTAACAAATATATCATTATTTTTTCTATCTGATTGTTATAATTTAGGGGTTAAATTCATTTTAATGTAGGTATAATATAAATCCTATATATTTTCTGATATATTTTATTTTAAAATAAATTTATTCTCTTTGATATCTTGTGATAACTGAAGCCCCAAATATAAATGAAATTTAATATATTTTACAGTTTCATCCTATAAATAGAAGTTGTAGTTACCCCGACCATAGTATCCTAGAGTCGGTGTCTTTCTTTATTACATCGTTGTACATACACAGAAGAAAGTCCTGAAGGACCGATTAGTTTAGCAATATTGGGAAACTAGATACATATATGATACCCATTTTAATTTTTGAATATAAAATAAAACATAATACATAACAGAAATCCAATGAACTCCATCAATGAAATCTCATTTGAATAATTATTATTTATATCATGGGGAATGCAAAAATGGTGACATCAATTGATCAGTAAGGGTTGGGTGTAATGAAATCTATCACGAATCAATAAATAATAATCAATATGAAAAGATAAATAACTAAACATACATTTCCTTTAAATAACTAAACTAGAATAATAGATAAGGAAAACTTTATATAGAAAAGTTAATAATAGAAAACACATGAAATTTAGATAATAACTGAGAATTAAATGCAGCTTGAGAAACTATCATAGTGAAAATATCATATATTATAATATAAAAAACTTCTAAATAATGAAAATTATTAATTTTAGGATTTCACATTTCCCAATAAGATGATACCTTAACTTTTAACATGTATCCTCAAGATAAATTAAAAATACTGGGTAAAAACCCATCTGATTTGGCCAACTGATTCATCTCATGAGACTGTATATCTATCAAGGGGAAATCTATAACCTACCCCCACCCATGTATGTCATGTTCAAAAAAATCCTCATATATCGAATAATCTATTTAATTTTCTAACAATTTTCCATATAATCAAATATCCATTTTGAGTAAAGGATATATATTATTCAATATTTCCTTAGTAAATTAAATAAATTTAAATTCAAAAACCATATTTAAAAATGGTATATGGGATAGGAAATAATATTATCCATTATTAAATAAAATAGATATATGATATAAATTTAATTTACAAAATAAATTCACAATAAAGTGATTCTTTTAAGAGAATGTTCACAATCACCAAATAAAGCGAGATTGTTCAATAACTTTTACCAATTGGTAATTTTGAAGTCAAATAACCTTAGATGAAATAATTCAAATTGAAACCCAAAATACCATAACTTATCATTGAATCATGATATTAAATGTTAATAGGTACTTTTTTACACCATATAAAATAAATTAGGCACACAACAATTGGATATACCTCAATAATAAGAAATTAACACGATATCCCTTACAATGATCAAATCATTGAATTGTGGATTAATCAATGATTTGATTATGTGTATCAAATTTCAGTATACATAAAATGATGGGAAACAATTATTCAAATGTATTTATACACATAATCAAATCACGACATGATCAGTGAAGTAGAATTTTAACCTTACGAATAGAAATATAGTTAAAAAAGCCCTTTCCTCACGCTTACATTCAGATAAACATGATTTAATATCTATTATAGTGGTTTTAAATCTGACATGAACATAAAAAATAACCATATTGATATTTATAATATAATATATTATCATTTTTAAACATCCTATCACTAATTCGTTAATAATCCTTCACTATTATAGTTGTTTTGGGAGTTAATTGTCTTGTTTTCTCATTCGTTCTTTGTCAAGAAAGTTGCATTTTTAGTATATTATATAGTTTCATCATCTCTATAATAGTAATAATCACAAAATTATAACAATTATAAACCAATTGTACTTTTATTTCCAATAATGTAATATAGTTTTGAGAAATGATTCATGTTATGATCATGGAGACGGTATGTCATATGTACACATGGGTAATGTTTCCATTTTCAAATTATCATTATCGAAAGAAGGTATGTGAAATAATAAATATATAGGATTATTATAATATCATACATATACAATATTATTTCATTATATATACTTATATATATCATCTATATCATTCTATGATGAAAATAGAGTCACAACATTTTTTGAAGGTGATAGTCTACACGTACATGAACAACACTACCATCTTTCATTGATTGGAAAGGTAACATAGAACATTATATATATTATCTTTTAATAATTATAAATATGTCATTAATATCATAGTAATTTTATTTATATCACATATAATCATTAATATTATCCTTATCGCCTTCCATGTAAAGTGGTAATGATAGAAGAACCACATTACTTCCCAAGGTGGTAGTCAACCGTACACATGAGAAAGGTTATCATATCTCTTATAGAATGGATATAAAAAGTTATATATAATATAATGACTCTATAGATAAAACTATTTTATATAAATCATATATATAATTTATATCCATCATCATACCCAACCGTGATAGGTGGTATTGAAAAAATGAATGACATTTGTTCGCGAGATGATAGTTTGTCGAACACGTGAATAATGATTTCATAACCCATTTGATTGAATTGGATGTCTTTGTAGATATTTTAAATGACATAAAAAATGAAATTATATGGAACATACACTACTGGAAATTTTAGATTTAGAAAAGGTTTAAAACCGTTGGTAAAGGCTGGACAACCGTTGGTATAAACTATACCAGATGTTGTCTAAACCATTGGGTCTTGAGCTGTAGGGATAGACATATCCCAATGATTCTCATAGAATAGTTTGGATATGTCTGAAAAATTCAGTATATACTAATGGTTTCAGTAAAACTTTTGTATAGATGTTTCCCAATGGTTTTAAACCATAGGTAATAGGAAGAATTCTCTCTATACCAACGGTTTAGAAAACTGTTGGGGTAGACTTTTAGCAACAGTTTCATAAAAACCATTGGCACATCCTTTGTACCTATAGCAAGTCGAATTGCGGGCCTCTCCTTGTGCAGGTGCAGCAACCCCTATGCAGGTGCAGTGATTCCCCCTATGCAGCTGCATCAATTCCACAAAATTTCATTCACAACAGACTTGCATAATACACACACACACACAACAATTAACACAAAAATACACCATTAACAAGTATGCCTCCATAATACATGCAGAATGATGTATGAATTCATACAGAATTCATCCAACACATAATTCATACATAAATCTGAATACCTCCAATTTTGTAGTTAATTACCCTCTAAAAACATACTGAGTTAACACATAATTCATAAGGTAATTACAACAAGTATACACATACAAAAAGTATACCCATACACCATTAACACATACTTCATAAGTTAATTAAATTAATAAAGAATTAAATTCAGAATTCAGGGGGTTGGGGTTTGTTTAGGGCTTTGGGGTGGCTGTCCAAGGGGGTAGGGTGTGTCCGAGGGGATAGGGGTGTCCAAGAGGGGTGGGGGATGTCCAGGGGGTTGTCCAGGGTGGTGGGTGGAGGCTATCCATGGGGGTGTCCAGGGGGTGGGGTGGTGTCTAGAGGGTGGGGGTGGTCCAGGGGGTTGGGGGCTGTCCAAGGGCAGTGGGGTGGTGTCACGGGGGTTGGGGGGATTTATAGGGGTGGGGGTGTCCAGGGGGTGGGGTGGTCCAGGGGATTGGGAGGTGGAGGGGCTGTCTAAGGGGGGTGGGGTGATGTCCAGGGGGTGGGGGTGGCTGTCCATGGGGGTGGGGGTGTCCAGGGGGTTGGGGGTGTCCAGGTGGTGGGGTGATGTTTAGGAGGGGTGGGGGTCGTCCAGGTGGTTCAGGGGGTGTCCAGGGGGTGGGGGGTTGTCCAGGGTGGTGGGGGGGGGGGGTTTCCATGGGTGTGTCAAGGGGGGTGGGGTGGTGTCTAGGGTGGTGGGGGTGTCCAAGGGGTGGGGTGGTGTCCAAGGGAGTGGGGGCAGTCCAGGGGTTGGGGGCTATCTATAGCATCCCGCCTCTTTATCACATAAACTTTCATTACATTTTACAAAACCGAGGATCTTTAAGGTTTAGTGTCTTGGAAACCAGGAACTTTAAACATGAATGTAACACCCCAAGCTTCCACGGTACGTTTCCCTTCGAATAATGCAATAGCGTGTGTTGTACGCAACTTCGAGTTCTAAAACACCGCGACTAATCAAAGTAGCCGTTATGAATAGTAATAACCACTTTTTAAAATTATAGAAATTTTAAATTTCAAAATGGACTTCATTTTTGAATTCGGAATATCAATTATAGCTTAGGGTGAAATTTTGGCATTGTTATGAAAAACATCAATTTTTGATGAATAGTGAAACCACTAAGTGGTAGTTAAATAACTGATTTTTCGTTTAAATGAAATATTACCACTTATGTGATTTGATTTTCAAAAATCCGACATACATGGTTGTCATTAAGAAGTAAAATGTGGTTCAATGAGATTAAAATAATTTTTTGGTGAATAGTAACTTTTAAGTTCTTAATCGCGATTAGAGGTAATTAGTGTAATTTAAGGTACAAATAATGTTTTAATAATATGAGATGAGCATGAAACTTGTCCTACTCATATTGGATGAGTCATGGACGACCAAGACAACCCATGGGTCAACTTTGGGACCCCATGGAGCCACTTTAGTTGGAAAATGACATTAATATATATTTATTTAATGTTAAAATTAAATTGACACAAACATGAGTTGTTTTACTAAAACAGTTTTTAAGTGGGGTTACACAGATCCATATTTTGACTATAAATATTCATTAGAAAGCTAAAAAGATTTCCTACATCATAGTATTTTTTTTTTATAATTTTTATACATTAAATAAATTAAATTATTTATGACATCATTATGATGCAGCGATGACCTCATTATTTAACGATTTAAATAAAATGAGAAGATAATGCAAAATACAAGGCTTAAACTTGTTCAAAGCCTATTGGATGAGGATATTTAGAACCCTTATCACCTTATCCACGAATTATATAAGTGTGGGACCTTTAGAATCCTAAAATCATTGTATAATAATGTAACATTTCAATCTTTCCAAAAGAGCCCCTCCTCTCCTCTTATAAAAGGCCCCCACCTCTACCACCTTATTCACACCTTCAAGCCTTTTGGTTCGGCCAAACTCTGCCCAAATACTCTCCCAACTTCTCTACCTTAATCCTAGAAGCTTTACTTTAGTCATAAAGCCAACCTAAGGAGTCCTTTTGATCAAATCAAAAGGAAGAACCCAAAGAAGAGGTAACATTTTCATCACCCTCTTTCATGTTTCTTTCTTCTTCCCCTCCCTCTTTGTTTATTATTTCAATTCTAAAATTATAACTCCAGTATCTTCTATATAATGTTATGTTATTATAAATATGGAACAACCATATTCAGTATTCTACCCATCATTTTAATGACATGTCACCATACGTGCGCACGTACGGCTTACCGTCTCCACGTCGTGGTGTAATTGTTATTCAATATATTATTATTTAGGTGGGTATAATAATGATATTTAATTCATGTAAATAATAAATATACCATGATAATGATTCTGTATATATGATATACTATCCAATTATATATTATTTTAATATCAAAATAATGATATTGTCGCTCGTGCGTACGTACGGACTACCGTCTCCACGAATGTGATGAGATTCATTCTATGTCGTATCCATTCAAGTATAATTATCATTTTATGATTTAAAAATAATGTTTAAGGACATGATATCATTATGGATATGAATAAGATACAACCTATCCATGAAAAACACGACTTACGTAACAAAACATATAAAAGAAAACGAGTAAGTTAACACCCGAAACAACGATAAATCTAAGATATTGTTAACAAAGCAATGTTAAAAGATCATATATGATATCATATGAATGTATATGATTCTTGTATAATTTAATAACAATTATTTCACCATTATATAGGAGTTTAACCTACCCCAACCAAGGAAAAGTACAAGGTAAGGGTTTACTTCACAACCTCTTCATTATCCAAGGTTGTTTATACATAATTATCTACTGGGACCTCGTTATCATCCACATCCATGTTTCTTAAAAATGTCTTTCAAAACATTTTTACTATTAAATGGAAAATGGGTTAAAGTCATTTATACCCTTATACATTTTTGAAAGGAATCTTACCGTCGTTTTCCAAACAATGTACTTTTTGACCTTTTTGACAAATTTAAGGTAAGAATGTTTTTTTTACTTATACGGCGGGTGCGGCTATTTTCCGCCATTATAACTTCGTAGAAGCTTCCCTAACAAGCTTATAAGAATATTTTCAAAGTAAATGTATTATTTTATAATTATGGGACTTTTAAATGATTTCAAAAAGGAGAGATATTTCTCTCAAATAGCTTTGATTTCATCCATGTCAACATCCTTTGATGGGTTTTAAGTTTAATTGAAATTGATTTATGATACAAAACTTCTATTGAACATTTTGTGAAATATTTGACTGTGGATGTGTTATTTTTATACCATCCATAGTTTATGGAGAAATTGTTGACATTTCGTATGCTAGTTTTAATACGAATATTTATGTTATGTTTAAACCTATTCATATGAGGAATGTATTGGACTTAATATGTGACGGGTGGAGCCCGCTATAGCTCCTCGATGCATCGGTAGGTCTCATGAGACAACTAGATGTGGAATTGGCCGAGGCCCTTTCCCAATTTGATTTATGGTTTTGGCCGAGGCCTTAATAATTTTAGACGTCTTGGCCGAGGCCTTGACAAAATGTTTTAGAATGTCTGGCATTATAAATTCCCTCATTATGAAAGTGGTTATTGATATTTCATGTGATTATTCGTCTAGTAGAATATCCATGTGAGTAAGTAATGGCATTATTTTATTTTACTTTTTCCATATTATGCTGAAGTTCAAGTTCAATAAGGCTTTTGTTTTAGTTATACATTTCCTTAAATGCTTATGTTTTCTTATAAAAGTTTCCGCTATATTGTTATCCTTACGGAGCATTTGAGCTCACCCCTTTCAATGTTTTAATATTTTCCAGGATGTGAAGAATTATTTTATGAATGACCTGCAGGGATAATCAGAAGAGGATATGAGTGTGGACTTTGAAGACTTTGTTATTAGTTTTTCACTTTATGATGTAATGTAACATTTATGAATGTATATAGTGTTTCCAAGGCTAATAAACTAATCGGTCTTTCGAGACTTGATCTTTTGTGATCATGCCAATGTTACGAAGTAATGCACCGACTCTGGGTAGCTGGGGTCGGGGCGTTACAATTGGTATCAGAGGAAGTTTAGTACAAATCTTGGAAGCTAGATTTAGACAAACTCTTATTAGAGAACATAGACCTAAGATGAAATTTGAGGATTAGTATAGAAGAACTTCCTAAATATTTTGGTATTGTAGAGATTTTGTGAGTTTTCTGAGCAATACATCCCTGTCTGGATACGAGCAGGTAGAGGCGGCTCTGGCACAGATGTACCTAGGGGTAAAACCTGAAAACACCGCTTTGATCTAGACTCGAACGGGAACTGGTGCATGACAACGGGCCTTGCTGCACTCTTGGTTACGACACTCCCGGGGGATATGCTTTGGATAATTCCCATTTTCTTTACAAACCACTATGAAGGGTTACGAGTATATACTTCCTCAAAGAAAACATTTTTATAATTATGGATTATATCCATAATTAGTTCAATTTATGTTAAGTGTTTTACAAGTATGAAATTATGTATTTTGATTCATAAACTAATCCAGTTTATGCCATTATTTAGAAATGGCGCCTAGTGGACAGAATGGAAACCGTATCAATGCACGCACTCCGTGTAGGGATTTCCCTCATACTCAAGATAATTATGGTGGAGCTAGTGATACAACTGGTTCTGATCAGCTTCTCACCGTACTGGTACAACTCACGCAGGTTATGAATAATAACCTTACTCGTATGGAGCACCCTGATCCGCAACGTGGAGGATCAATGCTAGACCGTTTCATGAGGCAACAACCACCAACCTTAAATGGGAGTACAAATACTATAGTATCTGAGCAATGGATAAATTCCTTAGAGAAAATATTCCATGCCTTGGGGAGTAGTGAAAGGGAGAAAGTTTTCATGGCAGTTTACCGCCTCACTGGAGATGCCGATCAATGGTGGTCACTAATTCAAAACACAAAGGAAGATGATGAATTAACAAACATGGAATGGCAGGAGTTCAAAGAGCTGTTCTTAGAAAAATACTTTCCTCGAGACCATCAAGCGGATATGGAAAGGCAATTTCTGAGTCTGAGGCAGAAGGAGGATGAGAATGTCGCAAAGTATGAGGCTAACTTTACAAGGTTAGTGAGGTATACTTCAGATTACATACGTAACCCAAGGAGTAATACTGATCGTTTATTTTATGGGTTAAAACCATTTCTATGTCGAGCTTTAGTATCACAAACCTTCTCTTCATACGAAGGTATTGTATCGTGCGCTATCAAGATGGAAAATGAATTCTCTAAGTCTTATGACTTTAAATCAAAGAAAGATAAGAAGAGATCCGCTGAAAACTCTGGGAAAGGAAATAAAGAAACAGGGAAGAAGGGTAGAAATGAATTTCCACCCTGTGATAATTGTGGTAGGAAGCACCCTGGTGCCTGTCTAAAAGGAAAAGGAGTATGTTACAAGTGTGGCGAAAAAGGCCACCAAGCTCATGAATGCAAGGGAAAGAAAGCGGCTGTCAACGTGGAATGTTATAATTGTAGAGAGAAGGGACATTATGCAAATTAATGTCCTAAGCGTCAGGGGAACTTACCTCAGAATAGGCCAAGGGATCAAGGCCAGTCTTATGCTATCACTACTGCTGAGGTGGAAGCTCCGAAAGACATGGTGGCAGGTAATTTAATGGTTTCCTCAAGTTTAGCAAATGCATTATTTGATTCTGGATCATTGCATTGTTTCATATCTTCCCAGTTTGCTAAGAAAATTAGATATTTCCAATTTGATTTAACAAGGGAGTTGTCGGTCAAAACCCCTAAGGGATGTATTGTTGCAACAAAGTTTTGTCGATTAGTTCCCATTAGAGCACCTAAATGTTCTTTACCTACTGATCTCATCGTCATACCCATGATTGAATTTGATATAATCCTCGGTATGGATTGGCTTTCGGACCATGATGCAAAAATTTATTGTAAGAGGAAAGAGGTTACGATTCTTGATGATGATGATAAGGAACACCATATCTTTAGAGCAGAATCGTCGCCACATAATTCTTATCTAGATCCACCCCCAGTAGCTCAACTAAATTCAATTATTGGGGAGGAAGAGAAGGAAATTACTAAGGATGAGGAAATGAATATTCAAATAGAGGATGTACCTATTGTGAGAGAATATGTTGATGTGTTTCTGGAAGATTTACCTGGACATCCTCCAGAATGAGAAGTTGAGTTTTCCATTGATTTAATTCCTGGATCAAGGCCCATATCGAAGATCCCTTATAGAATGGCCACTGTGGAATTAGTTGAACTAAAGAAAAAACTAGAGGAATTGAGTAATAAGGGATTTATTTGCCCTAGTGTTTCTCCTTGGGGAGCCCCTGTTCTTTTTGTTAAGAAGAAAGATGGATCTATGAGGTTGTGCATTGATTATAGGGAGATCAATGCTATAACAATAAAGAATAAGTATCCCCTACCTCGCATTGATGATTTGTTTGACCAACTGCATGGAGCTCAATACTTTTCAAAGATTGACCTTTGGTCTGGATACCATCAGTTGTGTGTGAAGAAGGAAGACGTTCCAAAGACAGCATTTCGAACAAGGTACGGGCATTACGAGTTTACAGTAATGCCTTTTGGATTGACTAATGCACCCACTGTTTTCATGGATCTAATGAATAGAGTTTTCAAGGAATATCTTGATGACTTTTTAGTGGTATTTATTGATGATATCTTGGTATACTCCAAAAGCCACGAAGATCATGAAAATCACTTACGCATTATCCTGAAGACTCTTAGAAGACATGAATTATATGGGAAATTTAGCAAGTGTGAATTATGGCTTCATGAGATTTCTTTTCTTGGCCATATTGTCTCTAAGGATGGAATTTCCGTTGATCCTTCAAAAACCAAGGCAATCCAAGAATGGCCAGCACCGACAAGTATAACTGAGGTACGCAGTTTTATTGGTTTAGCAGGTTATTATTGACGTTTCGTCCAGAATTTTGCCAGATTGGCTAACCCATTGACAAAGCTCACACGTAAAGGGATTAAATTTGTCTGGACAAAAGAGTGTGAAGAATGTTTTGAAGAACTAAAGAGAATATTAGTCAATTCCCCTGTATTGACTCTACCATCGGGGAATGATGGGTTTGTTATTTATAGTGATGCATCGATGAAAGGACTTGGTTGTGTCCTTATGCAGAATGATAAGGTCATTGCCTATGCATCACGATATCTAAAAATTCATGAGCAAAACTATACTACTCATGATCTTGAGTTAGCAGCTATGATCTTTTCTTTAAAGATATGGAGACATTACCACTATGGTAAAAAATGTGAGATTTATACTGATCACAAGAGTTTGAAGTATATTTTCACACAAAAAGAACTCAACATGAGGCAAAGGCGATGGCTTGAACTACTCAAGGATTATGATTGCACGATACATTACCACCCGGGGAAGGCAAACAAGGTGGCAGATGCTTTGATTAGAAAAGACCACGGAGTTTTGAATGTGATGAGAATTGAAAGGGATCCAATTTTCTTGGATCTAGTGAAGATGAACATGGGAATAACTAGGGAAGGTGAAACATCAATGATTTTTCAAATGGTTGCCAAACCATCATTACTAGAAAGGATTAAGAGTTCTCAGACCAATGCTGAAGAATTTCAGAAGAAGATTAAAGATGTGAATGATGGAAGATTGAGGGACTTTGTGTATAAGGATGGAATTTTGAAATTCGGGAAGAGACTTTGTGTTCCCGATATACCTGATCTAAAAAGGGAATTGCTGGATGATACTCATAGTTCCAACTTCTCTATACACCCTGGGAGCACCAAAATGTATAGAGATTTGAAGGAACATTTTTGGTGGGACAATATGAAGAGGGAGATTGCTGATTTTGTGTCGAGGTGTATGGTTTGTCAACAAGTGAAAGCTGGAAGGCAACATCCCGGTGGAGTATTGCAACCTCTTCCCATACCTGAGTGTAAATGGGATAATATTACGATGGACTTTTTCATGGCACTACCAAAGACTCCTAGAAGGAATGATGCAATATGGGTCATTGTTGATCGACTTACTAAGTCAGCACATTTTCTGGATATACGGGAGGATCTACCACTTGAACGTCTAGCAAGAATATATATTAATGAAGTTGTAAGACTTCATGGAGTACCCCTATCGATTGTTTCTGATCGTGATCCTCATTTTACTTCAAGATTCTGGAAAAGTCTTCAAAAGACCTTGGATACTGAACTTCGTTTGAGCATTTCCTATCACCCTCAAACAGATGGACAATCAAAACGGACTATTCAAACCTTAGAAGACATGTTGAGATCATGCTCTCTTGACTTTCAGGGTATGTGGGATCAATATTTACCACTGGTAGAATTTTCCTATAACAATAGCTTCCATTCGAGTATTCAGATGGCACCATATAAAGTATTATACGGAAAGAGATGTCGTACACCAACCTGTTGGGATGACGTTGGTGAAAGAAAACTTGTAGGCCCAGAACTGGTGGAGGAAACGGTGGAAAAGGTGAAAGTAATCCAAAATCACATCAAAGCAGCTCAAAGTAGGCAGAAGAGCTATGCCGATAATCGAAGGAAGGATTTGGAATTTCAAGTCGGTGATCATGTTTTCCTGAAGGTATCTCCATGGAAGGGAGTCATATGTTTTGGTAAGAAAGGTAAATTGAGTCCCAGGTACATCGGACCTTTTGAAATTCTAGAACGAATTGGGGCTGTAGCTTACCGATTGGCAATGCCGCCAAGTCTCTCCAAAGTTCACGATGTGTTCCACGTATCTCTATTGAGGAAATACATGCCTGACCCAACGCATGTACTCAACTATGAGGAATTAGAACTGGAACCCGATCTTTCCTATTGTGAAGAGCCCGTCAGGATTCTTGATGTGAGGGAGCAGGTGCTGAGAAACCGGACGACTCGTCTGGTAAAGGTTTTGTGGAGAAATCATAAAATGGAAGAGGCAACGTGGGAACCTGAGGAACTTATGATGAAGAACCACCCGAGTCTTTTTATGCAGTAATACCCTATAAATTGCGAGGACGCAATTATTTGAAGGAGGGGAGAATGTAACACCCCAAGCTTCCACAGTACGTTTCCCTTCGAATAATGCAATAGCGCGTGTTGTACGCAACTTCGAGTTCTAAAACACCGCGACTAATAAAAGTAGCCGTTATGAATAGTAATAACCACTTTTTAAAATTATAGAAATTTTAAATTTCAAAATGGACTTCATTTTTGAATTCGGAATATCAATTATAGCTTAGGGTGAAATTTTGGCATTGTTCAGAAAAACATCAATTTTTGATGAATAGTGAAACCACTAAGTGGTAGTTAAATAACTGATTTTTCGTTTAAATGAAATATTACCACTTCTGTGATTTGATTTTCAAAAATCTGACATACATGGTTGTCATTAAGAAGTAAAATGTGGTTCAATGAGATTAAAATAATTTTTTGGTGAATAGTAACTTTTAAGTTCTTAATCGCGATTAGAGGTAATTAGTGTAGTTTAAGGTACAAATAATGTTTTAATAATATGAGATGAGCATGAAACTTGTCCTACTACTATTGGATGAGTCATGGCCGACCAAGACAACCCATGGGTCAACTTGGGGACCCCATGGAGCCACTTTAGTTGGAAAATGACATTAATATATATTTATTTAATGTTAAAATTAAATTGACACAAACATGAGTTGTTTTACTAAAACAGTTTTTAAGTGGGGTTAAACAGATCCAAATTTTGACTATAAATATTCATTAGAAATCTAAATATATTTCCTACATCATAGTATTTTTTTTATAATTTTTAGACATTAAATAAATTAAATTATTTATGACATCATTATGATGCAGTGATGACCTCATTATTTAACGATTTAAATAAAATGAGAAGATAATGAAAAATACAAGGCTTACACTTGTACAAAGCCTATTGGATGAGGAGATTTCGAACCCTTATCACCTTATCCACGAATTATATAAGTGTGGGACCTTTAGAATCCTAAAATCATTGTATAATAATGTAACATTTCAATCTTTCCAAAAGAGCCCCTCCTCTCCTCTTATAAAAGGCCCCCACCTCTACCACCTTATTCACACCTTCAAGCCTTTTGGTTCGGCCAACCTCTGCCCAAATACTCTCCCAACTTCTCTCCCTTCATCCTAGAAGCTTTACGTTAGTCATAAATCCATCCTAATGAGTCCTTTTGATCAAATCAAAAGGAAGAACCCGAAGAAGAGGTAACAGTTTCATCACCCTCTTTCATGTTTCTTTCTTCTTCCCCTCCCTCTTTGTTTATTATTTCAATTCTAAAATTATAACTCCAGTATCTTCTATATAATGTGATGTTATTATAAATATGGAACAACCATATTCAGTATTCTACCCATCATTTGAATGACATGTCACCATACATGCGTACGTACGGCTTACCGTCTCCACGTCGTGGTGTAATTGTTATTCAATATATTATTATTTAGGTGGGTATAATAATGATATGTAATTCATGTAAATAATAAATATAACATGATAATGATTCTGTATATATGATATACTATCCAATTATATATTATTTTAATATCAAAATAATGATATTGTCGCTCGTGCGTACGTACGGACTACCGTCTCCACGAACGCGATGAGATTCATTCTCCATCGTATCCATTCAAGTATAATTATCATTTGATGATTTAAAAATAATGTTTAAGGACATGATATAATTATGGATATGAATAATATACAACCTATCCATGAAAAACACGACTTACGTAACAAAACATATAAAAGAAAACGAGTAAGTTAACACCCGAAACAACGATAAATCTAAGATATTGTTAACAAAGCAATGTTAAAAGATCATATATGATATCATATGAATGTATATGATTCTTGTATAATTTAATAAAAATTATTTCACCATTATACAGGAGGTTAACCTACCCCAACCAAGGAAAAGTACAAGGTAAGGGTTTACTTCACAACCTCTTCATTATCCAAGGTTGTTTATACATAATTATCTACTGGGACCTCGTTATCATCCACATCCATGTTTCTTAAAAATGTCTTTCAAAACATTTTTACTATTAAATGGAAAATGGGTTAAAGTCATTTATACCCTTATATGTTTTTGAAAGGAATCTTACCGTCGTTTTCCAAACAATGTACTTTTTGACCTTTTTGACAAATTTAAGGTAAGAATGTTTTTTTTACTTATACGGTGGGTGCGGCTATTTTCCGCCATTATAACTTCGTCGAAGCTTCCCTAACAAGCTTATAAGAATATTTTCAAAGTAAATGTATTATTTTATAATTATGGGACTTTTAAATGATTTCAAAAAGGAGAGATATTTCTCTCAAATAGCTTTGATTTCATCCATGTCAACATCCTTTGATGGGTTTTAAGTTTAATTGAAATTGATTTATGATACAAAACTTCCATTGAACATTTTGTGAAATATTTGACTGTGGATGTGTTATTTTTATACCATCCATAGTTTATGGAGAAATTGTTGACATTTCGTATGCTAGTTTTAATACGAATATTTATGTTATGTTTAAACCTATTCATATGAGGAATGTATTGGACTTAATATGTGACGGGTGGAGCCCGCTATAGCTCCTCGATGCATCGGTAGGTCTCATGAGACAACTAGACGTGGAATTGGCCAAGGCCCTTTCCCAATTTGATTTATGGTTTTGGCCGAGGCCTTAATCATTTTAGACGTCTTGGCCGAGGCCTTGACAAAATGTTTTAGAATGTCTGGCATTATACATTCCCTCATTATGAAAGTGGTTATTGATATTTCATGTGATTATTCATCTAGTAGAATATCCATGTGAGTAAGTAATGGCATTATTTTATTTTACTTTTTCCATATTATGCTGAAGTTCAAGTTCAATAAGGATTTTGTTTTAGTTATACATTGCCTTAAATGCTTATGTTTTCTTATAAAAGTTTCCGCTATATTTTTATCCTTACGGAGCATTTGAGCTCACCCCTTTCAATGTTTTAATATTTTCCAGGATGTGAAGAAGTATTTTATGAATGACCTGCAGGGATAATCAGAAGAGGATATGAGTGTGGACTATGAAGACTTTGTTATTAGTTTTTCACTTTATGATGTAATGTAACATTTATGAATGTATCTAGTGTTTCCAAGGCTACTAAACTAATCGGTCTTTCGAGACTTGATCTTTTGTGATCATGCCAATGTTACGAAGTAATGCACCGACTCTGGGTAGCTGGGGTCGGGGCGTTACAATGAAAACATAAAACATTCTTCTAAAACACTTGAAAGGCTTCTCCTCATGTTCATCCTAGGTTCATTACTTCATCACATAACCTAGGAGCATACATCAAAAGAAAGGGTGAGCAAAAATCCCAGTAAGGAAAACAAGAGAAACATTTTACATGTGAACTTGAGATACTTCAATAAGGTCATGAAAAAGAACTTTAAGGCATGAGAATGAAATAAAGAGGCATATCATAATAAAAATAACATTTTTCATAACTTGAAAATGTGGCTACATCATTTAACATAGACAATCATGAACATATCACCAAGGTCCATCCCCAAGGTGTCATTTGAAAATTACCAAGGTTATTCACCAAGGTATCATGAAAATTGTAATCTCTAGTGGTTACATCATTACCCAATGCATTGGAGTGCTATCAGGGCGCACCCTTAAATTTGCCTTTATTATAATGTGAGACACCTATATAATCATCAAACATTTAATAAATAACCCATATAGCATAAAATAAATGGGTTTCATTTCATAATCATAACGTTTTAAAAACTGCTTAAAAGACATGATCTTTACATCACTTTAAAACCCACAGAAAAGGAAGGTGGGTATCATGTATGTAAATCCCAGAATTTAAAATAGAAAATTTTGGTATATATGTGAATACCCCTTTATAATAAAGAGATTTGAGTATTCACTTAATAATATAAAAGAACTTTAGAAAAAGAGAGAGACATTTTGAGACGGAAATTCTGCAGCATAACGGCTATGTTATGAGGTTTTAGAAGACATTAAAAGAGAGGTAAAATGGGTCAAACATTCATAAATGACCCATAAAATAGTAGATGGACAGAATAAGAAGAATACATGATCATGGTAATGAAATTTCAAGGACATACCATTTGAAATTAAAAACATGGAAGGAAGACAAAAATTAGATTTCTCTTATGAAAGTTCGGCAGCCTAACGGCGTTACTTAAACTTCAACAAAAATGATTTGAAAAGATCAAATAGGGTCTCTCATCATGTGAACATAAGAGTTCAGTATAATATATATAGAGATAGTGCCCCAACATAACAAAAAGGAACTTTAAAGAATTGACATGAAAGTAGAACTTCAAAACGAGAAGGGTGAAGAACCACTTAAAAATTCGGCAGCCTAACGGTGCCACTTAAAACTTCAAAATACTGAATTGAAGAGATCAAATGGGGTCTCTCATAATATGAACATAAGAGTCCAGTATGATAGATATAGAGATCATACCCCAAAATAACAAAAAGGAACTTGAAATAATTGACATGAAAGTAGAACTTCAAAACGAGAAGGGTGAAGAACCACTTAAAAATTCGGCAGCCTAACGGCGCCACTTAAAACTTCAAAATGCTGAATTGAAGAGATCAAATGGGGTCTCTCATCATATGAACATAAGAGTCCAGTATTATATATATAGATATCATACCCCAACATAACAAAAAGGAACTTGAAATAATTGACATGAAAGTAGAACTTCAAAACGAGAAGGGTGAAGAACCACTTAAAAATTCGGCAGCCTAACGACGCCACTTAAAACTTCAAAATGCTGAATTGAAGAGATCAAATAGGGTCTCTCATCATATGAACATAAGAGTCCAGTATTATAGATATATATATAATACCCCAACATAACAAAAAGGAACTTGAAATAATTTACATGAAAGTAGAACTTCAAAACGAGAAGGGTGAAGAACCACTTAAAAATTCGGCAGCCTAACGGCGCCACTTAAAACTTCAAAATACTGAATTGAAGCGATAAAATGGGGTCTCTCATCATATGATAATAAAAGATCAGTATGATAAATTTATATATCACACCCCAACATAATAAAAAGGAACTTGAAATACTTTACATGAAAATAGATCTTGAAAAATGAGAAGGGAGAAAGAATCCGTTACAAAAATTTCGGCAGCCTAACGACGCCACTTAAAACTTCATAAAACGAAATAATGAGAGCAAGAGGGGATATATAATTATATGAACATAAAAATTTCAGTAATAGGAGTATAAAAGAACATCCTCCAACATAAGAACATGGAGCATAAAAGGAATGACATAAAAGAGATTACTTGAAATGAAAGAGAGAGGTCGGATCCCTTACCTTAAAACATAACTCTTAAAACTCAAAGGTTGGGACCTTGAGGGCTTGGGGGCACCATGGGAGGACTCATTGGGAGGTAATGAGACCAGAACTTCGTTGGGGGAGAGTGGGGAGTCGAATGGATGAGAGGATGGCTTGGTATTTATAGGGAAAGTGAGGGGACAAGACATTAATGGCAAAGGGACACCTCATTAGTGGTTTTGGAAAAACCATGGGCTTGCCCATGGTATTTGCCCATGGTATTGGCCACTTGGGAAACCTCATAGCTTATCTAACTATTCATAATTCGAACATATTGATTACAAACTTAATACATCATTTAATGATGTCATTAAACACCCGTAACTTAAAAACTGTATTTTCACTATTCATCGAAAATTCAACTTTCTCAGAATAATCCCAAAATTTCACCTTAACCAAATATCAAAGCTCTGATTACAAATATGAACTCCATTTTATAAAAATAATTTTCTAAATATTTTTAATTTAATTTTTAAATAAAAACACTATTCACCGAAAATTCATTTTTTTTCAGAAAAAACCCCAAAAATTACCATAGCATAATATCGGTGCTCTGAGTTCAAAAATGAAATCCGTTTTATAAAAATAATTATCTAAATATTTTTAATTAAATTTTTAATTAAAAAAACAGTATTCACCCGAAAAAACTAATAATTGAATAATAATTTATGAAACCTTTATTTAACCATTTTATTGAATCACATTACTTAATCAAGGTTCCTAGATTATATTAATACTTTATTTAAGTGAGATTAATAATCCATTTGGACACATTACTAATCCTAATCATAAAATCACTATTCATAATTTACTATTCATCAAAAATTAAGTTGATCTTATTAGACTCTAAATTTCGTACTGAACATAATTGTAGAAGACCATTTTTCGAAAATCATTACACATTTTTAATTATTTAAGGTTTACACAACCATTTTTAAAATATCATTTTTCTAAAATTCATAAAAAATATGCATACTATATTGATCCGATCATTTGAAAATTCATAAACTTCATCATAAGAAGAAATCCCAATTTTTATTTAAAATAAAGGATTACACAAGGCAGTTAGGGTCTCCTTACATAGCCCCTTATCACACCAGCATAGGACCTAAGTGTAAGGTGTGCTAAGGTGAGAGAATCTGAGGGAGGCTCGGCCAACATTGCACGAGTAGTAATTTCTATCAGTTTGAACTTCTCGCGAAGGCGATCCCGTTCTAGCTTTATACGATGACGTTCATCTTGGGTTTGGTCCAGAGCAAAGCCCAGTGGTGCTACCTCCTTCCCAAGTTCTGTTAGATGGGCTTCGATTGGTCCAAGACTACTGGGTGAGGCCATCGAATCTTCTTTCTATATTAATTAACCAAGATTAATTGTATTTAGAGACAATAATCAAAACGTTTAGTTTCCAGTGGTCATATTGACCAATGGTCATATAACAGTCAAAAACCAACAGTATCATTTTAATTATACTCATGTTATCAAATGAAACATTTTTGTTGAGTATAAAAATAAAATAACACCTAAAATTAGGAAACAAGATTTATTCAAAATTTCGGGTTGTTACATCTTCCCCCCTTAAGAAATTGCATCCTCGCAATTTTTTTAAAATTAGGTTTTGAAATTTCATTGAAAGTCCCACATCGGAAAAGGAGTTAGTAAAACTATTACTTTAAAAGAAAGAAAGGGAAGTACGAAGGTCACCCGAGTTAGCCCGCACTAGGATTCCATGTAGGAAAACATAGACATGTAGAAGAAAACAAAGGGTCAAGTTCTGAGGGAGAGTGACAGAGAACATGATTAGGAGAAAGTTAACCATAAGAAAATCCCAAACTTATGATGTGTGTAAACGATCTTTGATTACCTAATAGGAAACGTAAACCAACAACGTTTTTGTTTTACGTTCCTTTTCATAATTTTGAGGAATTCATTTACAACATAGAACAAAAACATAAGGAAATATATCTACCTTCATGTAGAGTTTCACCCTTTAATAAGTTTCTACCAAAACTAATCTTTTCTCCCAAACTATGAGCATTCAAAACTACTTGGTCTCATCAAAACACAAGAATCATCTTCTAGAGAATCACATAATCCACAAAAGATTAACTATCTATTTCTTCTATCTTTAAACATTATCCCAAAAACAGAAAGGGTAAGGTTAGAAAACTCTTCAAAAAGGAATAATCCTATAGGAATGGAAACTAATTTTAAATCTTCAATGTTCCATGGTAATACCCAAAGTTCATCATAGACCATCCCATAAATAACGGTCCTTAAAATTCCTCAAAATAAACCAAACTAAGATTGAAACCCAAATACAAGAAGGATTTGATAACATAGTCTTCCAAAATAAACTTCATTGTTCATCTCCAAACAACATCAACCACTCCTAACATCTTATAACAAAATTATCTAAACTAAACATATTTTACCCAAGATAGGTTAAACATTCCCATAAGTAACCTAAATTACTATAAGTCCACCATAAATTCATCGATTCTTCAAAATATAAGTCAACATTACTCCTCAATGAAAATACCGTAGTAATCTATTTACCTAGATCATATAGGGTCCCTAAAATAGTGAACGTATTCCAAAATAATAATCATCTTTTAATCCCCTAATCACCTCTGTCGTATTAATACGACAATCGTCGCATTTCCTATCACATTGGTTTTTGGGACATGTTCTTCCATTTCCCGCCATTAACTAAGAAAAGAAACTATAATTAGGGGCATATTTACTTAGCTAATAATCATGAAAAGGAAACTTTCAGCATAAAAGGATAAACATGTAGAATAAAAGTATATCCTAACTTGTGATCCCCTAGGTTCCAATCTAGGTTATCCATGATCATATATTCTTATGTGAATCTTTATTTTGTTTTATCCTTGTTCCTTTAATAATGGTTCATACTAAGCTTATGAATTTACCAAAGCATATCCCCCGGGAGTGTCGTAACCAAGAGTGCAGCAAGGCCCGTTGTCGTGTACCAATTCCCGTTCGAGTCTAGCTCAAAGTGGTTTTTTCAGGTTTTACCCCTATGTACATCTGTGCCAGAGCCACCTCTACCTGCTCGTATCCAGACAGGGATGTATTTGCTTGGAAACCCCTTACTCAATACTCACCAAAATACAAGGAAGATTTCCTATATTTAAACTTTTCTATAGGGTTATTCCTAGATTTTTCATATCCTAATTTCCACAAATAACTAAACCATCCTTTGATACCAACTATAGCATCCCACCTCTTTATCACATAAACTTTCATTACATTTTACAAAACCGAGGATCTTTAAGGTTTAGTGTCTTGGAAAACAGGAACTTTAAACATGAAAACATAAAACATTATTCTAAAACACTTGAAAGGCTTCTCCTCATGTTCATCCTAGGTTCATTACTGCATCACATAACCTGGGAGCATACATAAAAAGAAAGGGTGAGCAAAAAGCCCAATAAGGAAAACAAGAGAAACATTTTACATGTGAACTTGAGATACTTCAATAAGGTCATGAAAAAGAACTTTAAGGCATGAGAATGAAATAAGGAGGCATATCATAATAAAAATAACATTTTTCATAACTTGAAAATGTGGCTACATCATTTAACATAGACAATCATGAACATATCACCAAGGTCCATCCCCAAGGTGTCATTTGAAAATTACCAAGGTTATTCACCAAGGTATCGTGAAAATTGTAATCTCTAGTGGTTACATCATTACCCAATGCATTGGAGTGCTATCAGGGCGCACCCTTAAATTTTCCTTTATTATCATGTGATCCACATATATCATCATCAAACATTTCATAAATAACCCATATAACATAAAATAAATGGGTTTCATTTCATAATCATAACGTTTTAAAAACTGCTTTAAAGACATGATCTTTACATCACTTTAAAACCCACAGAAAAGGAAGGTGGGTCTCATATATGTAAATCCAAGAATTTAAAATAGAACATTTTGGTATATATGTGAATACCTCTTTAGAAGAAAGATCTTTGAGTATTCACTTAATAATATAAAATAACTTTAGAAAAAGAGAGAGACATTTTGAGACGGAAATTCTGCAGCATAACGGCTATGTTACAAGGTTTTAGAAGACATTAAAAGAGAGGTAAAATGGGTCAAACATTCATAAATGACCCATAAAATAGTATATGGACAGAATAAGAAGGATACATGATCATGGTAATGAAATTTCAAGGACATACCATTTGAAATGAAAAACATGGAAGGAAGACAAAAATTAGATTTCTCTTATGAAAGTTCGGCAGCCTAACGACGTTACTTAAACTTCAACAAAAATGATTTGAAAAGATCAAATAGGGTCTCTCATCATGTGAAAATAAGAGTTCAGTATGATAGATATAGAGATAATTCCCCAACATAACAAAAAGTAACTTGAAAGAATTGACATGAAAGTAGAACTTCAAAACGAGAAGGGTGAAGAACCACTTAAAAATTCGTCAGCCTAACGACGCCACTTAAAACTTCAAAATACTGAATTGAAGAGATCAAATGGGGTCTCTCATAATATGAACATAAGAGTCCAGTATGATAGATATAGAGATCATACCCCAACATAACAAAAAGGAACTTGAAATAATTGACATGAAAGTAGAACTTCAAAACGAGAAGGGTGAAGAACCACTTAAAAATCCGGCAGCCTAACGGCGCCACTTAAAACTTCAAAATGCTGAATTGAAGAGATAAAATGGGGTCTCTCATAATATGAACATAAGAGTCCAGTATGATAGATATAGAGATTATACCCCAACATAACAAAAAGGAACTTGAAATAATTGACATGAAAGTGAACTTCAAAACGAGAAGGGTGGAGAACCACTTAAAAATTCGGCAGCCTAACGACGCCACTTAAAACTTCAAAAATGCTGAATTGAAGAGATAAAATGGGGTCTCTCATCATATGAACATAAGAGTCCAGTATGATAGATATATAGATCATACCCCAAAATAACAAAAAGGAACTTGAAATAATTGACATGAAAGTAGAACTTCAAAACGAGAAGGGTGAAGAACCACTTAAAAATTCGGCAGCCTAACGGCGCCACTTAAAACTTCAAAATACTGAATTGAAGCGATCAAATGGGGTCTCTCATCATATGATCATAAAAGATCAGTATGATAAATTTAGATATCACACCCCAACATAATAAAAATGAACTTTAAATACTTTACATGAAAATAGATCTTGAAAAATGAGAAGGGAGAAAGAATCCGTTACAAAAATTTCGGCAGCCTAACGACGCCACTTAAAACTTCATAAAACGAAATAATGAGAGAAAGAGGGGATATCTAATTATATGAACATAAAAAGGGCAGTAAGAGGAGTATAAAAGAACATCCTCCAACATAAGAACATGGAGCATAAAAGGAATGACATAAAAGAGATTACTTGAAATGAAAGAGAGAGGTCAGATCCCTTACCTTAAAACATAACTCTTAAAACTCATAGGTTGGGACCTTGAGGGCTTGGGGGCACCATGGGATGACTCCTTGGGAGGTAATGAGACCAGAACTTCAGTGGAGGAGAGTGGGGAGTCGAATGGATGAGAGGATGGCTTGGTATTTATAGGGAAAGTGAGGGGACAAGGCATTAATGGCAAAGGGACACCTCATTAGTGGTTTTGGCAAAACCATGGGATTTCCCATGGTATTTTCCCATGGTATTGGCCACTTGGGACACCTCATACCTTATATCACTATTCATAATTCGAACATATTGATTACAAACTTAATACATCATTTAATGATGTCATTAAACACCCGTAACTTAAAAACTGTATTTTCACTATTCATCGAAAATTCAACTTTCTCAGAATATTCCCAAAATTTCACCTTAACCAAATATCAACGCTCTGATTACAAATATGAACTCCATTTTATAAAAATAATTTTCTAAATATTTTTAATTTAATTTTTAAATAAAAACACTATTCGCCGAAAATTCATTTTTTTCAGAAAAAACCCCAAAAATTACCATAGCATAATATCGGTGCTCTGAGTTCAAAAATGAAATCCGTTTTATAAAAATAATTATCTAAATATTTTTAATTAAATTTTTAATTAAAAAAAACACTATTCACCCGAAAAAACTAATACTTGAATAATAATTTATGAAACCTTTATTTAACCATTTTATTGAATCACATTACTTAATCAAGGTGCCTAGATTATATTAATACTTTCTTTAAGTGAGATTACTAATCCATTTGGACACATTACTAATCCTAATCATAAAATCACTATTCATAATTTACTATTCATCAAAAATTAAGTTGATCTTATTAGACTCTAAATTTCGTACTGAACATAATTGTAGAAGACCATTTTTCGAAAATCATTACACATTTTTAATTATTTAAGGTTTACACAACCATTTTTAAAATATCCTTTTTCTAAAATTCATCAAAAATATGCATACTATATTTATCCGATCATTTGAAAATTCATAAACTTCATCATAAAAAGAAATCCCAATTTTTATTTAAAACAAAGGATTACATAAGGCAGTTAGGGTCTCCTTACATAGCCCCTTATCACACCAGCATAGGACCTAAGTGTAAGGTGTGCTAAGGTAAGAGAATCTGAGGGAGGCTCGGCCAACATCGCACGAGTAGTAATTTCTATCAGTTTGAACTTCTCGCGAAGGCGATCCCGTTCTAGCTTTATACGATGAAGTTCAGCTTGGGTTTGGTCCAGAGCAAAGCCCAGTGGTGCTACCTCCTTCCCAAGTTCTGTTAGATGGGCTTCGATTGGTCCAAGACTACTGGGTGAGGCCATCGATTCTTCTTTCTATATTAATTAACCAAGATTACTTGTATTTAGAGACAATAATCAAAACGTTTAGTTTCCAGTGGTCATATTGACCAATGGTCATATAACAGTCAAAAACCAACAGTATCATTTTAATTATACTCATGTTATCAATTGAAACATTTTTGTTGAGTATAAAAATAAAATAACACATAAAATTAGGAAACAAGATTTATTCAAAATTTCGGGTTGTTACACTGTCCAAGGGGGTGGGGTGATATCCAGGTGGTGGGTGTGGCTTTCCATTGGAGTGGGGGTGTCCAGGGAGCTGGGGGTGTCCAGGTGGTGGGGTGGTATCGAGGAGGGTGGGGGCCGTCTTGGGTGTGGGGGTCATTTAGGGGGTTTGGGTGTGTAGGGGGGTGGGTGGGGGTGCTTTCTAGGGTGGTGGGGGATGTCCAAGGGGTGGGGGTGTTCAGGTGGTGGGGTGGTGTCCAGGGGGTGGGGTGGTGTCCAGGGGGTGGGGGCATCCAGGGGTAGGGGGTGTGCAGGGGGGTGGGGGATTGTCCATGGTGGTAGTGGGGGGGGGGGGGGTTGTCCATGGGGGTGTTCAGGGGGGTGGGGTGGTGTCCAAGGGGTTGGGGGCCTTCCAGGGGGTGGGGGTGTCCAGGGGGTGGTGGTATCCAGGGGGTGGGGTGGTGCCAGGGGGGGGGGGGTGGGGTGGTGGAAAGGGGGTGGGGAGGTCTAGGGGGTTGGGGGCTTTCCAAGGGGGTGGGGTGATGTCTAGGGGTGGGGGGTGGTTGTCCATGGTGTGGGGGTGTTAGGGGGTGGGGTGTCCAGGTGGTGGGGTGGTGTTGAGGAGGGGTGGGGGTCGTCCAGGGGATTGGGGGTGTCTAGGGGGTGGGGGGATGTCCAGGGTGGTGGTGGTGGTGGGGGGGGGGGGGTATCCATGGGGATGTCTAGGGGAGGTGGCGACTAGGGGGTGGACGGGCTATCCACGGGGGTGGGCAGGTTGTCCACGGGGGTGGTAGGGCTATCATGGGGGTAGGGGGTGTCCAAGGGGGGTGGGTGGGCTATCAATGAGGATGGGAGGCCTGTCCAAGGGGGTGGGAGAGCTGTCCAAGGGGGTGGGCAGGGCTATCCAAGTGGTACAGGGTGTCTGTGGGGGGGAGGGGCTGTCCAGTGGGTGGTCGGGCTATCCAAGGTGGTGGGAGGGGCACTTTAGGGGGTGGGTGGGGCTGTCCAGGGGGTGGTCGGTGCTGTCCAGGGGGCACAAGGGGTCGAGGGGGTGGGTGTGGCTGTCTAGGGGGTATGAGGTGTCCAGGGGGTGGGTGGGCTGTCCACGGGGGTAGGGGTTGTCCACGGGGGTTGGCGGGTTGTCCACGAGGGGTGGAGGGGATATCCACGGGGGTGGAAGGCCTGTCCACGGGGGGAGGGGCTGTATAGGGGGTGGGTGTATTTTCCAAGGGGGTGGGCGGGCTGTCCATGGGGGTGGGGGTGTCTAGGGGTGGTGGGGCTGTCCAGGGGGTGGGTGAGGCTTTCTTGGGGGTATGGGTTGTCCACGTGGGGAGGGGCTGTCCAGGGGGTGGGCGGGCTTTCCAGGGGGTAGGCGGGGCTATCCCGGGGTACGGGCTATCCATGGGGGGAGGGGCTATCCAAGGGTTGGGCGGGCTATCTAGGGGGTGAGTGGGGCTGTCCAGGGGGTACAGGGTGTCCAAGGGGTGGTCGTGGCTATCCATGGGGGTACGGGGTGTCCAGGGGTGGGCGGGCTATCCATGGGGTTGGGGGCTGTCCGCGGGGGTGGGTAGGCTGTCCACGGGGGTGGGGTTTGTCCATGGGGGTGGCGGGGCTGTCCATGGGGTGAGGGGCTGTCCAGGGGGTGGGTGCATAGTCCAAGGGAGTGGGGGGCTATCCACGGGGGGGAGGGGCTGTCCAGGGGGTGGGTGGGATCTCTAGTGGGTGGGAGGGCTATCCAAGGGGGTGGCGGGGCTGTCCAGGGGGGGTACGGAGTGTCCAGGGGGTGGGTGGGATATCTATGAGGGTGGGGGCTATCTAGGGGGTGGGGGAATTAGTCATAAAAAATCATCAATTCAAGTTTTATTATTTATAGATAAAATAATAAAGATAATGTGACCTACCTAATCACACATATATTCAGGGAAAACAAATCAATATGCATCAAAGGTCAGTAATATTAGTCAAAAATGTAATGGATCAATCTATACCTCATCTCTATCAATATCATCACCATCACCATCAGCCTCACCCTCATTCTCATCATTTTCCTGATCATCATCCACGCCCTCCTCAACACCCTCCTCCTCTCCCTCATACTTAGCCTCAGCCTCCTCATCGTCCTCCTCCTCCACCTCACCCCCTCCTCGCCCACCTCCTCTGCCTCGGTCTCCCCCTCTCCCTCATCCTCCTCTGCCTCGGCCTCCTCCTCACCATCATCTTGACCTCCATTAGAACTGTCATTGGGTGCACTATATATAGAACTCATCGATGACATATATTCATTACAAGCAGTGCTGGCCTCTGGTGGAAGTGTTGGATGTAAAACATCCACCAGTTTCATGAATGATGTGTTTTCCCTAGAAGACTATTCCGACGTCTCTATGGACCATTTTTCATCCTATTCTGTTAGTTCCTTAACCTGCTATAACTCAGTGGCACTACAACTCATACATGAGGAGGGCCAATACCTCATCATAACTATACTCTTCCCAGGTCTGCAGCGTACTCTACCAGGGTGCTTATTTACCAACACCTCATGTAAGTGATCATTTGGCACAAAATTGTCAAGTTTTCGGGAATCAAGGGCCTCTAATGTGGGATGTTACAAATATAAATAGATTAATAAGTTGAAAAATAGAGATTAAAATTTTAAATCTACAAAGTAAAACTTACAATCTTCTACTGAGTTTGTTCATTAACTGCACTTCCATCTTTCTTCCTTCTACTCGAGCAAAACAGTTTTGCTCGAGGAACACGTCCTTCTATATTCAATTTATGCCTCTACAATGACATTGAAAGTAGGAAACCATAATTACAAATAGGATACCAGCAATTAATTTCATAACTAAGATTATATGACCACTTTTTCAACCGAATAAATTATATAGGTAGCAATAGAAAGTGCAATTCGTAAAGAAAAATTATAAACTGTCATACCGGATGCCTCTCATGATCTGGCATCGTAGTATGTCCCAATGTGTGGAAATATTTTTTAGCATCAAAATATTTTTTATTTCTTCCATAGGAATCCTAAATAAAATTCAATAATTAGTATTAATGAAAAACATGAATTTTTTTCATTTAAATACCTCTAATGTGATTAATACCTTAAATTGGTTACTCGTCCAATGAGTAATCATCTGTCGGTAATGTTCTAACAGACAATCATCCATGATAGGGACCAACTCTAACTCTATCCCCACTCTAGCACACCATTCAATGTATAGATCATGCTTTTAATCTCTCCAAAGCTTGCCTAAATCCTTTAGACGTGCTGGTCGTGCACCCTCACCATCGGGGAAATTAAAACGTAGCTGACACCAAAATATTAATTCATATAAATTAAAAAATTAATATATTTCATTAAATACAATAGATATTTTTACCCATATCTTTTCCCAAGCTTTATCATGGACTTCATTTGGCTCGTCTTCCTATTAGAGCGGGCTGGCATGAATGATGTCGAAGTATTTGGCAAGCATCGCCAAAAAACTAAGACATTGTTGTCCAAAATTTTCAATCATTTGAATATCATTATTTTAGTCCACCATCAACTTCGTGCGGCATTTCCACACCAAACGCATGTGTATACACCCCCACCCCCGCCTCCTATTAGTAGATGTATCTTTTATGAAAGAAAAAAAATATTTTTTCAATACATGTTTTAATGAAAATAAATAATGGTGTAAATATTTGTTCAGGTTGTATAAGTATACCTGTAGTAGTCTAATAAATGGGCACCGATGGATCCACAAAAACTAAAGGAACACCCTATAAAGATGTAGTGGGTCCCAATGTATGCCTTTTAGGGATAGACTCTAGTGGAGTAAGAGTCGAAGAAGATGGAATATAAAAGCCTAGAGAGAAGGAAGCATAAGTAAAAGAAGATAATAGGGATGTTTGGCCGAATGCTAGATGGGGAGTGGGAATCATCATCTGATATGGTACAGATGGGTGAGGAGGCTCACATGTAAAGGGTGGTAAAAACATGGGAGGCCCAAATATCCCATGTGTCCCAAACAGAACACTGGGATCAGAATGTTGGATGGATGGTATGTCAGTGGGAGGGGCAGGGTCTAATCGTGTACGCCAACCATATCATCTAGCTCCCATACCACCCCCCTTGTACAAACACCACAAGTACTGGGACCACTACTAAGTCTCTCATCAAATAACTATCACCTAAAACATGGATCCTGAAAAAATGTTAAAAAAATAATAATCACATGACAATATATATTATTTAAATAAATATATTTGAAATAAAATACTCACTACAGGCACTAGTGGTGGAATGCCCAGCTCAGTCATGCAACGATTGTTGTCCATAATATGTTTTAGTCGCCTCTATAAAATTGGTTTCAATCCCTACATTTGAAAACAAATATGGAAGTAAATAGAAATGGATAACTAATGGGTAACCCAAAAAACAAAATAAATGAGAGGGAATAGGGGAATTCAAGGATAATTTAACTGTTCATTGTTTTAGGTGAGCTTGAAAAAATATATAATGATGTTAATAAATCATACAAGATGTAATAAAAAAAATTAATTTTTAGTAGGATGGTTATTTACTAAGTGTCATCAGTCAATTAAAATAATGCAAAATTGATTCTACCAGATTCATAAGGGGTAAAGCAGTTGTCAAAATTATGGAAAAATTAAATTTCTTTAGCCTATGTAGATGATGAAGGTTTAAATACATGTTTTGCAGAAGAATACAAAAAATCATGTTCATTCCCAGGTGAAATGCTAAAGAGAGGTACTAGAGTTTTACAAAATTTTTACAAATCACATTTGAAGCATTGAAATGTTCACCAAGTTAGAAACGTTGGTTTCGTAGGTTTTAATACATTTCAATTCCAAATTATAAATTCAATTCAAATAAAATTGCAACCAATTAATATTGAAAATTCACATAAAGGTCTAGTCGGATACAACATATTTCTAATCAATATTAAATCAATTTGAATAGTACCAAACTTAACAGCCCAAGTTGAGGTAAACCAAAATAATTGAGAACATTAATGGATGATTTTATATATTTCCCACCACAATTTCTGGTTCATAGTCCGCTCTGAAAATTGAGCTATAAGTGTCATCAAAAGTTATAAATGGATCGCTTCCAATGTCAGTAGAGATGGTGTCAATTCCATCATCACCATCATCAAAAATATGTCTTCAAATTACTTCAATAATGACACCAAATTCAGGTAGAAGATGATCTTTGGCAAAAAAAACATGTTTCTCTATTGATACTAATACATATGGTTCATCGGTAGCAAAAGTGGGAGTCATATCAATTACTCAAATTCCATAATCATCAAAAAAAATGTTCCCTTCCTCGTCATCGAATCAACCCACTGGCATTTTATCATCATGACTCGTCCATGAGAATAATAATCCAATGTTATTATTTTTTCAATGACTCCATATTAACCTACATTTTCAAATCGCAGTCTACTATCTGATGCACTAGCATAACATTCTATTATGGAAGTAACCATAACACCATCATGTTGTGTTCTCATGTTCATTTCTCATTCAGTGACAATAAATCTGTAACCATTGATAATAATTGATTTACTGTCACGAACCACGGTATTAGGACCAAAAGCCAAAGCTCTTATTTCCTTAGAGACAGTGTCAGCAGGAAAACTCAATACCTGAAATATAAATCAATATTAAACTTAATTAAATATTTTTTTAATTATTTTAAACATTAATATTATTAAATTCAATTTTAACCAAGCAGAAAACTCTTTTCTAAGTAATGTATCCCACCTTATCAATGATAAAGAATGATTCTTTCTATTTATCATCACTTTATGTTACCTATAGATAAAAATATAAATAGATTAACATATATATATATATATAAGATATACATATTGAATTTACTTATAAGATGTAGTCATCGAACAAATCATAGTTGAATAAAACTGTGCGACATGCCATCTCCCGCTCTTCAAGGATTAGTGACGTCAATGTATATGATCCAATAATTACTCATGTTTAATGAAGTGATGGAAAACTAGGTTCAATTTTCTCATATGGTTCTTATTCATTTATCATTTGTCTGTTCATTATTGTAGTAAGATCAAACAAATACATAGAGCAAAAATCCATACATTATTGAGCCAAGTAACTATTCACAATAGAACCTTTGGGATGATTCCTGTTACGAACATAAGACTTTAATGTGTACATATTTCTTTCAATAGGATACATCCAATGAAAAGAAATAGGTCCTCTGAGAAGTATTTTAGTAGGAATATGGACATTCATATGCATCATGAATGTGAAAAATGATGGAGGAAATATTTTCTCTAACTCACACAACATTAATGGGGCATCTGCCAACATTTTTTGCAAGAAATACTTGGACAACTTCTTAGCACAAAGATCTCTAAACAAATGGAACAATTAAATAACAACCACCCTTACATTATTGGAAAAAAGATGATGAATTTCTATTGGAATCAACTCATGCTGAAGGATGTGATAATCACGAGTCTTCAATTATTTTAACTTCAAATATCTTCTATTGACCCGTTCAGATATGTTACTTGAATAACCATCAGGAATTTTAATAGTCTCTAGTACTTCCAGAATTTTTTTTTCTATAGGGGTCATAACATTAGAAGCACATGGAACTTTTCATTTATTTTCACTAATACGCACATGATGTAATTTTGGTCTGATGCCCTAATCCACCGTGTAACTTCGCAACTGTAAATCATCTTTTTTCTTTCCCATGACATTTAGAAGAATCAAAAGAAACATTTCACATATATTTTTTCCAGTGTGTATTACTTCTAAGTAATGACATAAAAAATTGGTTGAGCAATAAGGAAAATCAAAGAAGATACTTCTCTTCTTCCAATTGTAACAGGTTTTAGTGGAAAAATACTTTTTCTATCCAGATTTCATTTGACCATTCCTGAATGAAAAAATGAAATCTTTCAATTCATTAAAAACATTAGTTCTAGACATACGCTGAGGTGGATCATCGGTCTTCATGGTATTTTCAAATCTTCGATGATTATTTCTATATGGATGGTACATTGGAAAGAATCATCAATGTCCCATAAAACTGAAACTACAATGATGATTCCGTCTTTTGGATTGTTTATTCTTCATAAAAATAGGACATGATAGTTTTCCCTTTGTGCTCCATCCGGACATCATTGAATAAGCATGAAAATCATTGATCATCCACCTAAGCACAACACACATCTGAAATATGTCTTTTGAACATGCTTCGTATGTGCACACACCCACATCCCAAAGAAGTTTCGACTATTTTATTTAATGTTGCATGTATACGTCTATATCATTGCCAGGATCAGAAGGGCCAGATATAGGTATACTCATGAATGTGAAAGGTTTTTTCATACACAACCGTGGGGTAAGATTACAAATGTGTATAAAAACTGGCCAGGTGTAGTATGACATAATCATCTTCCCAAATAGATTAAAACCATCACATGAAAGACCCAAACTCACATTAAACACATCAGCAACAAAATCAGGATATCGAGCATCAAATCTCTTCCATGTAAATCCATATGCAGGGTGAACCAACTCACCATTAGTCTTCTTTCTCTCGGTATTATTTCATCACATTTTTATTCATATTTCATCGGACATAAAAAGATTTTAGAGTCTGGGGATCAATGGAAAGTGCGGAAATACTTTCTGTGGCACGTGGGATGGTGTTCCATCAACTTTTGGATTCCAGCGGGATGTACCACATTTTATACAATCATTTCGTTCAACATTTTCCTCCCAGAATAAACTGCAATCTTTTAAGCAAGCATGACTTTTGTTTCTTGAAAATACATGTTCCTCAACTAACTTCCAATCCATATAGTGGTTTGAGGGAATATCTGCATCATCTGGCAGTAACTCCTTCAATAAGGTAAGAATGTAATCGATGGAAATATAAGAAATCCCCTACATATTTTTACCATGAAACAATCAGATTAAAAATTCCATATTTTAAATTTTACCACATTGTCGATATACTGGAGTCGTGGCAGCATCATTAAATTTTTCACTCGGACAACATCATCATTTTCATTAGACACGTCATGTTGGTCATATCGAAATCGTCTTGGGTCAGAATCCTTTCTTTTTCATGATGATGAATAAATGAAAACCGGTCATACAACAAATTCTCCAATCCAGTCCTCTCATTTGGATCATCTGCAATTTGAGATGTCATTTTCTCCCCATTATGATACCACACAGAGTAGTTTACTAGAAAAAAATATTTTTTTACGTGGTAGATGACTTATTTATGACTCAAACAAGTTCTTCCAACAAAATTGAAACAGGGGCGGTTTATGTGACCACTATCTGAAGTATTGTGAAATGAAAAATCTAAAAAGATCTCCAAATTGCTTGAGATCTTATCGGTTTCATACATCCAACTTCTATCCATTATGTAAAAAAAAATTATAAGTCATTTCATCAAAAGTAATTCAATAAGATTGATGTTTCATCAAAAATATATTTAAGTAAATGAGAATTGTTAACTTTATATTAAACCATAACCGACACACTACTCTATATGAGAATCAAAATATAAAAACAAAAAAATACTATATTTATAAAAAAATACTATATTTAACTATACATGAGTGTACAAGATCATATACACCTGTAGAGGAGAATTATTCAGGAGTTAGGTAAATTTTAAATAATAAAAAATTAATATTTTAGTAGATTATTTGAGTGATCACATACACTGCCCAAGGGGGTGGGGGTGTCCAGGGGTGGGGGCTGTCCCGGGGGGTGGGGGCTATCCACGGGGGTCGGGGGTGTCCAGGGGGGTCAGGGTTGTCCACGGGGGTGGAGGGGCTATCTATAGTGGTGCTGGGTCTGTCCAGGGGGTAGGGAGTGTCTAGGGGGTAGGCGGGCTGTCCATGGGTGTGGGGGCGGTCTAGGGGGGTATGGGGTGTCCAAGGTTGGGGGTGTCCAGGGGATGGGGGTGTCTGGGGTGTGGGGGTGTCTAGGGGGGTGGATGGGGTGTCCATGGCGTTGGGGGGCTATCCAGGGGTAGGGGGTGTCCAGGAGGGCGTGTTTTCCACGGGGGTGGGGGGGGGGTTATCCAGGGGGTATAGGGTATCCAGAGGGTGGGGGGATGTCCACAAGGGTGGCATGGCTGTCCAGGGGGTATGGGTGTCCAGGAGTGTGGGCAGGCTATCCACAGGGGTGGGGGATTGTCCACAGGGGTGGTGGGGCTGTCCAAGGTGGTAGGGGTGCCGGGGGGCTATCCACAGGGGTGGGGGATGTGCAGGGGGTATGGGCTGTCCAGGGGGGTGGGGTGTCCAGGGGAATGGAAGGGTTTGGGGGTGAGGGTGTTTGAGGGGTGGTGGGGGTGTCCAGGGGGTGGGTGGGATGTCTACAGGGTTGGGGGATGTCCAGAGGGGTAGGGTGTCCAGGGGGTGGGTGGGCTGTCCAAGAAGGTGGCGGGGCTGACCAGGGGGGTACAAGGTGTCTGAGGGGTGGGTGTGCAGTCCACGGTGGTGGCAGGATGTCTAGGGGGTTGGGGTGTCTAGGGGTGAGTTGTCCACGAGGTTGGGGAATTTCCTGGGGTGTAGGGGTGTCCAGGGGGTGGGCGGGCTATCCACGGGGATTCTTGATCCCCATGGGATGGTGAATAGGACCTGACATCATAAAAAATGAATATGGGAATGATTTTCCACTAGCATTGTGAAAAAAAGATAAAAATACTGTATACATAAAAAATAACTCCAATGGGAGATGTGTACTAGAAGTCAAACAAGCATAAACAATCCAAAGTACTACATAACATTACCATAAAAATAGGAAGGAAAACTGCAAAATTCCCAAGATATGTATAACTCCAGATCAGTATGTCAACATATAGAAATACCTCCAAGTTGTGAGCTTCCCCTACCCAAACTAGGAAGTTGATAATCTACAGAAACCTAAATCCACAGTCAGTGTGTGGCATAAATATCCTAGAATGGTTTCACTAATGATTCCATAACAAGATTAAAAAACCAAAATAACCAAATTATTTTCTTTCAATTTTCAAATAATCTGGTTTTACATTTAAATTGAATAGTTTTCAAATAATCTTGTTTTACATTTCCCCACCCACTTGCACACTCCCCCCCCACCCACTTGCACACCCCCCCACCCACCCACCTACACCCCCCACTTGCACTGCCCCCTCCCCCACCCCACCCGTACAGACCCCCCCTCACCTGTAAAACGTCCCCCCACTACACACTCCCACCTGCACATCCCTCTTCATCCACTGTACATCCCCCACCACCTCCATACCCCCTCCCCCACCTAATGCACCCCCACCACCTGCACACCCCACCCAACACTTGAATAACCCCCTTCCCCCACCCCCATCAGCACAGCCCACCCCCACCCCCACATGTACACCCCCCACACACACCTCAACCCAGCAGACTCCCCCTGCATAGCCCCCTCCCCCCCAACACCCCAAACCTTCATAGCCCACCCCCATCTACACAGCCCCCCCCACCTCACCTCCACCTACACCACTACTCTAACCGGCCCTAATCCCTTTGTATGGTTCACAAACTCTACAAAGTAGTGGCTATAAATACTTCAAATAAAGTTAAATCACAAAATATGACTCAAAAAATCATGACAGTTGAAGTGTAGAACAAAAACATAAAACAAATAAAATTATAATTCTTGGGTATACAATAGCGCACGAACCTCTAGTTTAGGCCAAATAAAAAAATCAAACAAAAAAAATATATGGGAAACATTGAACCTAAGGTACCACTTACATACTTGAAGTGCAGAAAAAAAAACTATCTGATTGAAGGGTGGAATAATTTTCTGAGTAAGAGAGCTCTGTGTCTCAGATTTAGGTCAGCAATCAGGTGGATGAGGGATTGGGGATGGCTACAATTTTAGGGGAAAACATTCCCAACGGTTTTTTAAAACTTTCGGTAAAGGTAAGATTTACCAATGGTTTTTTTAAAACTATTGGAAAAGGATTCCTAAAACATACTTTTTCCAATGGTTTTTTAAAACTGTTGCGTAAAGTCTCACATATCCCAATGGTTCTGTAAAACTATTGGTTAAGACTCATATAAACTTTTCTTTTCCAACGGTTTATCGAAACCATTGGGTAAAGACCTATCAGCATCCTTATTCCAATAGTTTTCATAAACCATTGGGAAAAATTCATTGGTATATCCTCCATTTCCAATACTGAAATTAATAATATTATATTATCCTGGTTTAATAATAATTAATATAGGTGGATAAATAAATAAAATAAAGAAGTGTGTTGAAGAATATTACCACTTCTTCGGGTATCCTCCCTAGTTTTGGACAAATGCCTTCAAAGAATGACTTTATACCTACATTATGTTATCTAGTATGAGAGGATGTAATTTTAGAGGTGATTTGGTAATGTATTTTCTAAACCAAGAGGGAATAATGGTGTGAAAAATAGAGGAGATGGGTGGCCTTTTTAAAGTGAGGTGAGTGTCATTCTTGTATTTTTTTTAAATAATGAATTCAAATGATAGTGTTATCATGTAAAAAGAATCAAAAAATAGAACCTTATTGAGAATATAAAGTATAAGGTACAAATATTTCCATATAATATATTTTATTAAAGTTTTTAAGTTCTTGTAAACATTATTTGTTTGTTTAATCCTAATAAAATTCTATTTTTCTTAATCATGGTAATTAATATTTACAGTTTTCACAATCCATTTTGGACCAAAATTAAGTAGAAATTATTAAAAATTACTAATTATTTAGATTCATAATATATAACCCATTTTAAAAAATTCCATTCATATAAGTGGAAAATTATAATTTTAAATTAATCTCATAGACATGATGAGAATGTATGTTTTGAAAGAGAAAATGTTTAAAACTTTACATAGTTTTCATATCAAAATTCAATATGAGAATTATTATAAAGGAATAAATTATATTAATTGATATAAAATTTAACTAATTCTACTTTATAACCAATTAAAATACAATTTATTAATATAAATTACTTAAACAAAAATGGTAGTTTTAAATTAAATTTTTGTGTTTTTTCTATTTATTAAAAAATGAAACATTTCAAAATAAATCCCAAAAATTATCCCTAAGATAGTATTAATTTGATTATTTTAAAAATGAGTTTTTTATTTATTATTTATATTTTAAAAAATTAATAAAATTTAATTTTAAATCATCTTCTTGTAGTGTGCCTAAATCTGTTTAATTAAAGATATTTTTTAGAGAACATTTTTTACATTCAAATAATTTTTATTTTATTTCTAATGAATAGATATCAATAATATTCATATTTTATTTTTTTACATGTAATATCTTCCAACATGATGGAAATTTTATTATTCTAATGGTTAAAAAATATTTTAATAGATAATAATTATTTACAATTGGTGTCTTGTGCATCACAAGTAATTAAAAAATTTAAATTTATTCTAAAATAAATATATTTTAATGTTTTGTGGTGTTACATTATTCCATGCAATAAAAAATCATCATTTATTTTTTTAGATTTTATTTTTTAAACATATGATGGAAGTTCTTCATCATATTACCTTCTGGTTCCCACATTACTTCATCCATTTTTTTGATTTTCTGAAAATACCATTACCCGATGTGTTGTCTCATTCCACAATACATGATCTCTAGTATCAAGATGTTGGAAGGGATATTCACAATACTAAATATCATGAACCAATTCTTTTTCATCATATATGATCCCATTTATTTGGTCTCCCATGTTCTTTCTTTATAATGATATGTGAAAAAAATCATGTAATTTAGGGTTATTTGGAAGAAATTGTAAATTATAAGAAAAAGGTAAAATTCCTTCATTGATTTTAAAGGGCATGATTTAACTCAGGCAGTTTCCGTTTCTTACTAAGCCTTATAAATCCCTTACATAGATAAACCTTCAAAAAACATTATCTCCCACTTGGAATTCAAAATAATTCCTCTTATTATCTGAAAAACTCTTTGGCATACATTAAGTTGGTTTAATGTGAGAATGAAGAGACCTTGCCTATTTTTTGGTATGTTCATCATGTTATGGGCCTGTGATTTTTGTTTGACCAAAATCATGCCATCAATTTGGAGTATGACATCTCTTTCATTATAATGCTTCATACGACGCCATTAAATACTTGATGCGGAACTATTTTTAGTGGAATAATCTACCAGTGGTAAATATTGATCCAAAATACCTTGAAATTCAATGGAGAATGACCTCAAAATGTATTCCATTATTTGAATTATCCTTAAGACTATCCATCAGTTTTGGGATGGTATGCACTGCTCAAATGAAGCTCAGTATCAAGAGCATTTTAGAGACTCTTCTTAAATTTCAATATAAAAAAAGGATCTCAATGATCCATAATTCCAATATTTAATACATAAAGACTTACCATGTTATTAATAGAGATCCTTATGAGGAGATGAAGTAGTAAATCTTATCATATAGTGAGAAAATGTATAGATTTGAGCGGTTGATCAACTATAACCCTATTGCATCACTGTTTTTAGGAATAATTTTGGTGTAGGTTCTTTTTCCCCATTATCAAGGAAATTTTCTGTTTTCCCATTTTTCATGAAATATAGACCAAACCAAAGGTTGATACTGGATGAGTTCTCCTCAACATTCATAAGGTAGGTGGTCTGGTATTTGTCACTAAATTTTGAGATTCATTAAAAAAATTATGTTCTGCACATCGGTTTCACCCTATGTTTTCCCTAATTTAAATATGTATTAAATTAGTTGCCTTAATTTAAAACATAACAACCTTACTTGAATTCAAGACATGATTTAGTTAATAAATATCAATGTGTGTCAACCCTTTGGGTGTTCCATTTCATATTCCAAATTAGTTTCCACAATTATATATGTTGAAAACATATTGGTGTTGTTGGTGTTACTTCTAAATTGGGATGCATTAAATGATATGAATAATGGTTGTAGTAAAGAATAGATAACCCACATATACATTAATGATGAATTGAATGGAGTTTATTGGTGTGACATGTCACCTAATTTGATTAAAAATATGTTAGGACCTTGTTATTAATGAATGTTAATGAGTTGTTATTTACCTATTATCTCATATTAAATCATTTGAATATCTATGATTTTGTTTTGGGTATAGTGGCCAAAGTGATATAATATGGGAATAACGTCCCATATAAATATGAGATGGGCATAGTGATCCTTATTGATATAATACAAGCATGTCTTCCCTATACTGTGACATGTACATCGCATCCCTATAATTGTGATACAGACTTGGTGACCCTATTGATAATATACTAAGAATGGAGACCCTTAAAAATATTATATAAAAACATGAGGACCCCCATTATTATATACAGGAATAAGGGCCCTTCTAGAAATGATATCGGGACCATATACCCTGCTTTTATGATACTTTCATTAAAACCCTACTACTATGATAATGGTAATGGAGTCCAATATTCATTTGATAAATGGAATTGCATCCCTTGGTATTATTGTGATACTCAGGTTACAACATATGGATGCCTATGTTACTGTAACGCCCCACCCCTAGTTACCCAGATTCTGTGCATTATTACATAACATTGACATGATCACAAGAAACCAAATCATGAAATACCGATCAGTATAGTAGCCTTGGATGTACTACATACATACATAAGTTTTACATTACATTATGAAAAGAAAAACCACAAAATTATGTCTGGTTTTAAAAAATTCATCTCTCTTAGACTATCCCTACTGGTTAGTCATAATATACTTCTTCACATCCTAGGAAAAATAAAATATAGAAATTGGTGAGCTCAGATGCTCAGTAAGTATAACAATATATTAGAAACATTCATAAATAAGTTTAAACATTTAAGGCAATGTATATGAATAAAACACAAGCCTTTTAAACTTAAACTTCAGTATAATATGGGAATGATAAATCAAATAATTCCATTTACTTGTTAATATGGATATTCTTCTAGTCAGATAATCACATGTAATATCAATATCCAATTTCATAATGATGGAATGCATAATGCCAGACTTTATAACCACATAGTCATGTCCTCATACCAACACTACAAATAATATTTAGTCAAGGCCTTGGGCCAAGACACTAGTTTGTCTCATGAGACCTACCGATGCATTGAGGAGATATATCATGCTCCACCCGTCACTTACTAAGTCCAATTCATTCCTCATATGAAAAGGTTGAAACATAATATAAAAATTCGTATTCAAATTAGCATAGGAAATTTTAATACTTTAACCATAAAACATGAATGGTATAAAAATAACAAATACATATTCAAACATATCACAAAACTTTGAATACAATATGGAAGATTGTACCATAATAAATCAACTTCAAACAAGTGTAAAATCCATCAAAGGATGTTGATATAGATGACATCAAAACGATTTGATAGAAATATCTCTTTCTTTTTTGAAATCATTTAAAAGTCACATAATTATAAAAGAAAACATTTATTTTGAAAAAAGATTCTTATAAGCTTATAAGGGAGGCTTGGAAGGTGTTATAACATCAGAAAATATCCACACCCGCCATATAAGTTAAAAAAACATTCTTACCCTAATTCGTCGAAAAGATCATAAAGTACCTTATCTGGAAAAGGACGGAAAGATTCCTTTTAAACATTTTATAAAAATTCATACAAGGGTTTAAATTAATTTAACCCATAGTATAGGAAATAGTAAAAATGGTTTCAATTACATTTTTAAGAAACATGAAATTGGATGATAAAGAGGTCCTAGTAGATACTCATGTATAAACAAACTCGGATAATAAAGAGATTGTAAATTTAACCCTTAACTTGTAATTTTACTTGATCAGGGGTATGTTAACCTCCTATATAATAGTTAAATCATTGTTTATAAATTATACAAGAACCAAATTCATAAATATGATATCATATATGATATTCTAATATTTCTTTGTTAATAATATTTCAGTTGTATCATCATTTCGGGTGTTAACTGATTCGTTTCCCTTTATATGTTTTGTTACGTAAGTCATGTTTGTTACAGATAGGATGTATTTGATTCATATCCATAATTATATTATGTTCTTAAATATTATTTTTAATCATAAAATGAAAATTATTCTTGAATGGTAATGATGGAGAATGAATTTCATCGTGTTCGTGGAGACGATAATCCGTACGTACGCACAAGCGACCATGTCATTCTATTAATGGTGAAATAATTTGTAATTGGATGGTATATCATATATAAATAATATTTAAAATTTTATATTTATTATTTACATTAGTTATAATCATTATTATACCCATCCAAATAATTAAGTGTTTGAATAACAAACTCCACCACAACGTGAAGACGGTAAGCCGTACGTACGCACATATATTGACTTGTCATTCATAAGATGGATAGAATAATAAATATGGTTGTACTATATTTATAATAACATAATAGTATGTATAAGTTAATAGAGTTATTATTATTTTTTGTAAACAAAAAAGGAATAGGAAGTGGAAGAAGAAAATAACTTTGAAAGATGTGGTGAAATTATTACCTCTTCTTCAGGTGTTTCCTTTTGAGTTGATCAAAAGGGCTCCATAGTTTGGATTTCTGATCAAAGTATGGCCTCTAGGTCTAAGTGAGATTAGTTCGGAGGATATTTGAGCAGGGTTTGGCTGAGACAAATGGATTTGTATGTGTGATTTTTAGAGAAGGGGAAGTACCCTTTTATAAGATATGAGAGAGTGACTTTAGGAAAATCTTGAAATATTATTTTATTATACAAACATATTCAGTTGATAATGGCTCCAAAATGATTTATTTAGAAGTTAAGGTGGGGGTGGGTCGATAACCTCTCATATAATAGGTTTTAGATAGTTTTTGGTCAACATATTATCCTTATCTTTAATATTTCACTCTTAGTTAAATAGTTTAACATTTACCATGTATTCTAGTATTATTATAATAAATGGTCAATAAAATTACTATAAAATTACAAAAGAACCCCAAGTTGTTCATTGATGAAATATATATTATTATATAAGTCCTTTGGCCAAACCATATATTTTTAGGACTATTATATCATTTAATAATATAGTATTTGTTTTAATAACTCATTTATGTCAATTTTGACACTATTCATTATCTGATTTTTGATAAAGTCCTAAAAATTGATTACATCGAAAAAAAAATAATTTAATCATCTCTAAAATTTCATATTAACCTATATAATTCTTTTAATTCCTAAAATGTCTCAATTTATATTTACTAGGATATTTATAATATCAATTATTTTAATCTTTCATTAAATAGGTAATTACTGGATCATCATTGTGTCATAAATAAATTTAATTATTTAATGTATAAAAATTATAAAGAAAATATCATTATGTAGGAAATATTTTTTACATTATAATGAATATTTAAAGTTGAATTTATATTCTGTTTAACCCTATATTAAAAAAGTTTTCTGAATGAAAATTTGAATTTAACATTTTTAAGTCTTCTTTAAATAAAATAATAATAAATGTCCTAAACTAATCGAAGTAGACTGAAAGGATCATATTTTGTTCATAAGGTTTATTTTACTCTAAATAAATGTGTCTAATAGAATTAAGACATGTGTTAGGGTATTAATAATATCATTTTTACCTTTAATTGCCCTATTTACTTTTAATTGTAGTAAATAAAAGTCCAAATTACTATTCACCAAAACATATTTTCATCTTATTGAAAAAAAATTACATAATGATATCAATTGTCCCTCTTAGATTTTTGAAATTAAATTCACAGAAGTGGAAAAATTATGTTTTATGAAAAATTGTTAACGTACCTAGAAGGTTGGTAAAAGACGTTAAAAATTCAATAAAATTTTGTACATCGCAATTTTATTTTAAAATGACTCCAATTAATTGAATTGAACTAATACAGGTATTATATATCTATTTTTACATAAAATAAATTTAAATAAGATAAATAATTATTGAAATAAAAATTCGGTTTTAAACATTAACGCAGTGTTTTCACTATTCATCAAAAATTGAAAGTTTTTAGAAAAATACCAACAATTTACCCCAAGCTAATTTTGATGTTTCTTATCCAAAAATAATTCTATTTTGAAAAATAAAATTTATAAAATTTCAAAAATTATGTATTACTATTCATAGTGGCTAGTTTGGTTGGTCGTGGTGTGTTAGAACTCGAAGTTGCGTACAACGCAAGCTATTGTATTATTAAAATAGAAGAGTACTGTGGAAGCTTGGGGTGTTACATTATTCCCTCATTCAAATAATTTCATCCTAAAAATTAATAGAATACAACTTTACAAAAATATTCAGGTGGTTCTTTATCATAAATTCCTTGGGTTCCCACATTGCCTCTTCCATCTTATGGTTTCTCCATAGAATTTTCATCAAACGAGTCATCTGGTTTCCCAAAAAATGTTCTCCGGTATCAAGAATTTTGATAGTCTCTTCACAATAACATAGGTTGGGTTCCAGTTCTATTTCTTCATAGGTGAGTAAATGCATTGGGTTGGAAATGTATTTTCTCAAGAGTGATACGTGGAACACATCATGAAATTTGGAGAGACTTGGCGGCATTGTCCAACAATAAGCTACAACTCCAATTCGTTCCAGAATTTCGAAAGGTCCGATGTACCTGGGATTTAATTTACCCTTCTTACAAAAATTGTATAACACCCTTCCATGGAGATGACTTTAAGAAAACATGATCACCTACTGGAAATTCCAAATCCTTCCTTTGGTTATTGGCATAGATCTTTTTCTGACATTGAGGTGCTTTGGTTTGGGTTTAGATAATCTTCACATTTTCCATTGTTTCCTCAACAAGTTCTGTGCCTACAAGTTTTCTTTAACCAAAATCATACCAACAAGTTAGTGTGCGGCAACTCTTTGCATATAACGCTTCATATGGTGCCATTTGAACACTTTAATGGAATCTATTGTTATCAGAATATTCTACCATAGGTAAATATTGATCCCACATACCTTAAAAGTCAACTGGGCAAGATCTCAACATGTCTTCTAAGGTTTGAATAGTCTGTTCTGATTTTACATCAGTTTGTGGGTGGTAGGTAGTGCTCAAACGAATTTCAGTATCCAAGGCCTTCTGAAGAATTTTCCAGAATCTTGATGTAAAATGGGGATCACGATTAGAAATAATCAATTGGGTTACTCCATGAAGTCTTACAACTTCATTAATATATAGTTTTGCTAAAATTTCAAGTGGTAAATCATCTCTTATAGAATTAAAATGTGATGACTTGGTAAGATGATCAACAATGACCTATATTGCATTGTTCCTTCTAGGTGTCTTTGGTAGTTCCATGAAAAAGTCCAACATAATATGATCCCATTTTCACTCAGGTATGGGAAGTGGTTGCATGACTCTAGGATGTTGTCTTCCAGCTTTCACCTGTTGAAAAACCATACATCTTGACCCATAATTAGCTATCCCTCTCTTTATGTTGTCCCACAAAAAATGTTCCTTCAAATCTCTATACATTTTGGTGCTACTAGGGTGTGTAGTGAAATTGGATCTATGAGAATCATCCAAAAATTCCATTTTTAGATCAGGTATGTCAGGAACACAAAGACTCTTCCCAAATTTTGAAATCCCATCTTCATATACGAATTCAATCAATCTCCCATCATTCACAGATTCAATTTTTTTTTTAAAACTCCTCATCATTATTCTGAGAACTTTTATCCTTTATAGTTAATATGGTTTAGCAATGATTTTAAAAATTATTGATGTTTCACCTTCCATGATTATTCCCATATATATCTTTACTAGATACATGAACATAGGAACCCTTTAAACTCTTATATTTTCCAAAACTCCATGATTCTTTCTGGTCGAAGCATTTTCCACCTTATTTTCCTTCCTCGGGTGGTAGTGTATAGTGAAATCATAATCCTTGAGTAGTTCAAGCCATCTCATTTTCCTCATGTTGTGTTATTTTTGTTAGAAAATATACTTCAAGATATTGTGATCGATATATATCTGAAATTTTTCACCATAGAGATAGTGTCGCCATATCTTCAATGAAAAGATTACAGCTACTAACTCAAGTTCATGTGTGGGATTGTTTTGCTCATGAATTTTTAGCTGCCCCGATGCATCAACAATTACTCTATCATTATACATAAGGACACAACCAAGTACTTTCTTTGAAGAATCACAATAAATAACAAACCCATCATTCCCGGATGGTAGAGTCAAGATAGGGGTGTTGACTAAGATTCTCTTCAATTCACCAAAAATAATTTCACACTCTTTTGTCCAAAAAAATTTAACTCCTATACATGCTATATTGGTTAATGGGTTTTCCAATCAGGAAATATTCTGGATGAAATGCTGATAATAACCTACTAAACCAATAAAATTGTGTACCTCAGTTATACTCGTCGGTGCTGGCCATTATTCTATTGCTCTTTTCGTACAAGGACCAATAGAGATTCCTTCCTTAGAGACAATATTTACATGAAATGAAATTTATTGAATCTAGAATTCAAAATTTATAAACTTCCCATATAATTCATTTCTTCTGAGGGTTTTTAGAATAGTGCACAAGTGATTTTCATGATCTTCGTAGCTTTTTGAGTTTACCAAGATATCATAAACATATACCACTAAAAATTCATCAAGATATTTATTTAAAACTCTTCATTAGATATATGAAAATAGAGAGTGCATTAGTCAGTCCAAAAGGTATTATTGTAAAATCGTAATGCCTTTTCCTGGTAAGAAATGTTGGCTTTTAGAATGTCTTCCTTATTCACTCACAACTTATGATATCCATATCAAAGTTCAATCATTGAAAAATATTGATCTTCATGAAGTTGGTTTAATAAATAATCAATATGAGGTAGGGGATAATTATTCTTTATTATAATAGAAATTATCTCACGGTAGTCAGTGAAAAACCTCATAGATCCATCTTTCTTCATAAAAAAAGAATATGGGATCCCCATTGAGAAACACTAGGGTGAATAATTCCATTATTACTCAGCACATATAGTTGTTTCTTTAGTTCCACTAATTCCATAGTGGAAATTATAAAAGGGTTCTTCGATATGGGCCTTGAACCGGGACTTAAATCAATGGAAAACTCAATTTCACATTCTAGAGGATGTCCAGGAAAATCCTCTAGAGACACATCAACATATTCTTGCATAATAGGTACATTCTATATTTGAACTTTCTTTTCATAACCCATAGTTATTTCATTCTCTTTCTCCCCAATAATTGAATTTAGTAGAGCTACTGGGGTAGATGTAGATAAGAATCAGGTGGTGATGTTTCTGCACTGAAGATAACGTTCTTCTTATCATCATCAAAAATTGTATCCTCCTTACAAAAAATTTTCACTTCGTGGTCTGAAAGTTAATCCATACCGATGATTATATCAAATTCAATCATGGATATGATGATGAGATCAGTGGATAAATAACATTTATATTCCCTAATGAGGACAGATTTACAAAACATTGTTGAAATGATACTCCTCTTATGAGTTTTGACTGATATTTCACTTGTAAAATCAATATAGACACCATGAAATGTGTTGCATGAACTTCTCCACAATTGAAGATGTATTTCCATATGCCACAAATGAAAATGTCCTTAACCGGGCTCAAAATGTTCCTGGTGTGACTCTCCATTTTTCATGGGGTTCAGTGACGGAAGCGAAGGCACCAGCCCGAAGGGCTGGGACCGCAGCCTGATAGTGATCTGAAGCAGGGTTGTGGGGGAACATCCCCGTGGTATGGAGAAATTATTTGGTTAATTCACTAGAGGCACCAAGGTACTTGCATGTAAACACTGGCGCACAACCATGTTGGAGCTAAAGAAAATTATTATTTTGGCTAGGTCCTTAAAGTGGTTCCCTAGTCTAGCAAAAACACCCTCAGCACGCAGCCTACTTGCGCGCCCCCATATGTCGAGCAACCTACTTGCGCGCCCCTATATGGTGTGCATCCTAATTGCGTTCCCAAAAATCTTTCACCCGAGTTCCTATTTTTTCCTATAAATAAACCCTTGGGCCCTCCATTTGTATGGACACATTTCCATCAAGCCTAATTGCTACTCTGGTCACCCTAGTACTTCACCCTAGTCTTCTAAAAACTTTATAGGTTGTTCATCAACACCTTGAGTAGAGGATTTAAGGGAGGATCATTGGAAATAAGTCCTTGTAGTGTTTGAAAACCATAAAACTTGCACACCTAAAGCGCCCAACCTCCCCAGATCATAAATAATTGTATGTCACTCATTCCTCCCACAGGAACATGGGTGCCCCACTTCTGGGATCACCTATGAATACACATGAAGGCTCAAGCAAGGTCTTTCCCAAGTATTAACTTACATGTTATTCGTCACTTAAGTGAACATCAGGTCTCCCAAGCGTACATGCATGCCAATACATGCACACCCTTAACTACTTGGGTGCCCCTCTTCAATTTATTTACTCTCTTTAGTCTATAAACCCTCACGCCTTCCTCAAAGCCGTTCTTGGCAAGGTTTCTTCTTCTTTGGATCCCTTGTCTAAAAGGGATTCTTTTGTGACCTAAACCAAAACCTCTTGACTTTTCAAACATTTGGGAAACTCACATCAAAACGTCTCCTATTGGGGTTAGTATTTCCACAATCAGAGGTTTCACACATTTGCATCACAATGGAGTTTGGGTTCATGGAGTGTATGGGGGTTTTTATATACACGATCGCATAGATATTTCTCCCAAGAATAGTGTTGGGAAGTTCCTGGTTCTGAGAATAAGGGTTTGGGTCCCAGCCTCGCCCTTCTCAAAGAGCTAGAAACTTCATAGTTCTTGAAGGGAAGGTATGGTTCACACCTACTTTTCTTCATTTGGAATAAAGGAGAAGTCTCCTTACACTAGTAGGATTAATTCAAGGGAAACCATCTGGGCATAAGCCCCTGTATTTTCTTTCACAAGGTAGCATCATTGCTCCTCCTTTATTCTTCAGTGACAAAGACCAGAGGAGAGATGGGCACAAGGACTTTTGTTACCATTTCCCTCTCCCATTGGGCTTTGTCACCATGTTCATCCGTCCTGGTATATGCCCCTAACCTTCATCACTTCTTCGTTCCATTAGACCCTTGTCTAATGTGAAGTGAACAGAGGGAAGGCTTATCACCTCTCCCTCTTCCTGGGTCACCTTACCCTCATCCACCATCACCTCTGTAGGCTCGCCCTCTTCCACCAGCGGAGGAGGAAAATTTTGAAAGTGCAAGTGTCTTTGTTAAATATTTCACATCCTCTTGTTTCTCACATCGAACATGAATCCCGTGGGCTTAGAGATTCATGATGATTACAACATTTACACAAACACTCACTTGAATGAACTATGAGAACTATGATTCCTGTTCAAACCAGGATAAGTAGGAATCCCTTTCAAGGCCCACACTCATTGGATATCATCTTTAGGAATCCAACCCTAATTCTCTTAATCTGGGCATCCTCCTTAGGAATAAGCCCCAAATTAAACCCCCAAATCCCCAAGGCATCTTTTTCATGATGTAAGCCCATACTGATTTCTCTCAAAGGACCATACTCTCCTTTGAGACTTATCGAACTACGTGGGTTTTGATTCTCATCCACATGGGATACGTAGGAAGCCTCCTTGAGGTTCAAACCCAAAACTCCAAATCAACCCTATTCTACTTGGGCCTTATTTCCAACAGGGTCTAATTTTACATGGATAACCATATCCTTTCAATGTTCCCTGGGCTACTTCAACATAAGTCCCACTCCAAACATTTACTAAGAATATTCTTCTTAGATGTCCATACCACATGAAATTAAACTATATGGATAGGTCCTTATCATATGACCTTAAAAGGTATGATGGGTCCCATTCAGTGGAACCGAACTATGAGGGTTCTAATTCCTTTTACAAGGATATGTAGGTAGCCCATTTTATGGGAACAATCCCAAAATCAAACCAAACCTTCATCTCCTTGGATGAAAATAAATACCATAGTGCCCTACTGAGTGGCTTCAAAACTAGTATCTTCATAATGATGATTAGAAGAATATTGAAATATTATATTAGAGGATACCATTGATGGAGAATCTAAAATAAATATAGATATCTCCACTGATGAAGAACCTTGAATATATAATGATGATTCTGAATTTTAACCATATTAATAAGTGGTTGAAAATTCCAAGGGAAACTTATGCCATACATGGTTAATTAATAAGGATTGATGAAAATATTATAAATTTATAAAGAGAGTCTTGGAGTAGACAATAATTCCCCTCAAAAGGGTGTTATGAGTCTGACCTCATATCCTCTCAACCAATGTACGTTCATGAGTATCGTAAATTTTAAACTTAAGGAACACCTACCTTCAGAAAGTAGGCCCTTTTTAGATAAGGAACTATTTGAAGTTTCCGGTTCCATAAATAAATCCAATGGAAACCACTTGGAAGCTGTGATTCTCAAAACTAGATTACAGGTTTCAAGGAACTATGATTCATAGTTTCTTGAAACGTGTATTCTAGTTTTTAGAATCACCTCTTCCAGGCAGTTTCCATTGGATTTATATATAGAACCGGAAACATCAAATAGTTCTATATATAAAAAGGACATTCTTTCTAAAGGCATGCGTTCATTAAGTTTAAACTTCTTGATACTTAAGAATGTATATTGGTCAAAAGGATGGGAGGTCGGACTCATCGCACCCTTTTGAGGGGAATTATTGTCTACTCCAGGAATCGCTTCATAAATTTAAGATATTTTCCCGAATCCTTATTAATTCACCGAGTATGGAATAAGTTTCCCTTGGAATTTACAATCACTTATTAACATGTTTAAAATTCAAGATCATCAGTATGTATTCACAGTTCTTCATCAATGGAGATATCTATATGTATTTGAGGTTCTACATCAATGGTATCCTCTCATATACTATTTCAAGATTCTTTTAATCATTATTATAATGATACTGGTTTTGAAGCCACTCAATGGGGTACTCTGGAATTTACTTTCATCCAGGGAGATATAGGTTTGGTTTGATTTTGGGATAGTTCCCATAAAATGGGATACCTACATATCCTTATAAAAGGAATCAAAACCCTCATAGTTTGGTGCCACTGAATGGGGCACATCATACCTTTTAAGTTCATGTGATAAAGACCTAGCCATATTGTTTAATTTCATGTGGTATAGACATCTAAGCTGAATATTTTTAGTCAATGTTTGGTGTGGGACTTATGTTAAATCAGTCCAAGGAACTTCGAAGGGATATGGGTTTCCAAGTAAGATTAGACCCTGTTGGGAATAAGGCACAATGAGAACAGGTTTGGTTTTGAGTTTTAGGTTTGAAACTCAAGGAGGCTTCCTATGTATCCCATGTGAATGTGAATCAAATCCCACATAGTTCGATAAATCTCATAAGAGTGTATGATCCTTTGTGAGAAATTAGTTTGGGATTACTTCTTGAAAAGGAAGCCTTGGTGATTTGGGGGGTTTAATTTGGGGCTTATTCTTGAGTAGGATTCACAGATTCAGGGAATTAAGGTTGGATTTCTGAAGAGGATATCCAGTGATCTCAGGCCTTTAAAGGGCTACCTACATATCCTGGATAGAACATGAATCATATTTCTAGTAGTTTATTGAAGTTAATATTTGAGTACATGTTGTAATCATCACGAATATCTTAGCCCGTGTGAGTCATTCTCGGTGTGGGAAACAAGAGTATGTGACAGATTCAACAATGAAACCTTCACTTTCAAATTTTCCTCCTCCACTAGTGGAAGAGGGTGAGCCTACTATGGCGATGGTGAATGAGGGAAAGGTGACCCAAGAAGAGGGAGAGGCGACAATTCATACCTCTATTCTATTCAAATTGGAGAAGGTTCCAATGGAAGGATGAAGGGATAAAGGTTAGGGGATTATATCGGTATGGCTTCCCATGGTTTTAAAGCCCAACGGGAGAGGGAAAGGGTAAGAAAATTCCTTGTGCCCATCTCTCCATTGGTCTTTGGCTCCGAACAACAGAGGATGAGAAATGATGCTATATCCTTCAAGAAAAGATAGGGGCTTACGCAAGGATGGTTACCCTTGAATTGATCCTGGTAGGGGAGGAAGACTTCTACTTTATTGAAAAGGAAGAAAATTAGGTGTCAACCATACATTCCCTACCAGAAATTTGAAGTCTCTAGCTCATTAAAAAGGGAGAGGCTGGGACCCAAATCCTTATTATCAGAACCAGGAAATTGCCAACACTATTTCGAGGAGAAAGTTCCATGTGACTGTGGATATACAACCCCACATACACTCCATGAACCCTAACCCCATTGTGAAAAAATGTGGGAAACCTTTGATTGTGAAAATATAACCCAAATAAGAGACACCCTAATGTGAATTTTTTAATTCCCTAACCCCAGTTACATAGATTCAGGGCATTATTACATAACATTGGAATGATACAAGGAATCGTGTCCCGAATGACTGATCAGTTTAGTAGCATTGTAAGTACCAGATGTAGTCATAAGTTTTACATTACATCATGAAAAAAAAACATCAACAACATTTTGTTCCCTTTTTAAACACAATTATAACCTTATCCTATCCCTGCAGGTCAACCATAAAATAATTCTTCACATCCTGGAAAAAATAAGACATATAAAGGGGTGAGGTCAGATGATCTATAAGGATAACAATATAGCGGAAACTTTAATAAATAAGCATAAACATTTAAGATAATGTATAAGACTAAAACAAAAGCCTTTTAAACTTAAACTCCGGCATAATAGGGAAAAGATAAAATCAAATAATTCCATTTACATATTCACATGGATATTCTACTAGTTGAATAATCACATGCAATATTAATAGCTACATTCATAATGATGGAATACATAATGCCAGACTTCATAACCACATAGTCTAGGCCTTGGGCCAAGACTACAAATAAGATTTTTTCAAGGCCTTTTTCCAAGAAACTAGTTGGTCTCATGAGACCTACCGAAGCATTGAGGTGATATAGCGGGCTCCACCCATCACATAAAAAGTCCAATGCATTCCTCATATGAAAAGGTTTAAACATAACATAAACATTCGTATTAAAACTAGCATATGAAATTTGGCATTATGCATTCCATCATTATGTGTGAATATCCTCTGATTAATTTACACTGAATATCTAATCATATTGACTGTATTTATATTTTTCACACATAATTATGTCATTTATTTATCCTTATCCTAAGGATACGGTCTTTATAATGGAATTCATCTCAACATACATTCCATTAAGACATCTTTGTCGTTATGCGCCAATTCACTTTTATTTGGTGTATATAATGTACTTTGACATAGTATATCATGAATACCTTTAATGTCATGATATTATAATGTTTTTATTACCTCGATTATACTTATTCAAGTGTCTCTCATTTGGTTAGGAACTGTAACTAAAATATCATTTTAAATGTTTTAAAAATTTATTCTTATTTCTCATTATTATCTATGTTTTAAAAATGGTTTTAAGGATTTATTTATTTTGACATTAATGTTTTAAATTTTAAATTCCTTTTAATAGTTTCAAATTGGTATGGGACACTTTGATTCAAAAATCTATTTTAAATAGCTTCTTGATAAATAGTGATACCTTTAAATGTTTTCATGAAAACATGATATTTCTCTCAAAGATTTTTACTGATCATTTTAAACTATGTCAATATCCTTTACGAGATATTATTCTTGATGGAGGTTGATTTATTATGATACAAATATTTCATACTGTATTGAAGGTTTTGTGATATGTTTGACTGTGGAAGTGTTGTTTTTATACCATTCACAGTTTATGAATAAAGTATTGACATTTCATATGCTAGTTTTAATATAATGACATTAAAGGTATTCATGATATACTATGTCAAAGTACATTATATACACCAAATAAAAGTGAATTGGCACATAACGACAAAGAAGTCTTAATGGAATGTAAGTTGAGATCAATTCCATTATAAAGACTGTATCCTTAGGATAAGGATAAATAAATGACATTATTATGTGTGAAAAATATAAATAAAGTCAATATGATTAGATATTCAGTGTAAATTAATCAGAGTAAATTCACACATATTCTGGTAAAAACAACACCAATGACTTTAAAAGTGTCAAATATTTGTTTTAAAAAGGTTTTTCCATTAAAAGGTGGTAAAATTACATTTTTGAAAAATACTTCTTTTATCTGAAAAAAATCAAATTGTTCTAATATTATGACTAAGAAACACATTATATGGTTTATAAAAATATATGGAGTATATAAAATTCAAAATTCAGTTAATAACATTCATAACTGCTTTTGAATAGCTAGTTTGGTAAGTTATGGGGTGCTCAAACTCGGTGTTGCATGTAGCGCAAGCTATTGAATTATGTTAAAGAAAATAACTTACTATGAAATCTTGGGGTGTTACATTCTTCCCCCATTTTAGAAATTGCATCCTTACAATTTTGAAATTGGGAATGGGAAGTTCATTGAATGTCCCACATCAGAAAAAGAGTCAATAAAACTATCACTTTAAAAGAACTAAAGAGAAGTACAAAGGTCACCTGAGATAACCCATAATAGGATTCCATGTAGGAAAACATAGATATGGAAGATAAACCAAGTGTCACTTTCTGGTGGAGAGTGATAGAAAACAAGACCAATATAAAGTTAACAACAAGAAAACCACAAACTTGTGATGGGATAAAAAGTCATTAGTTTCATAGTAGGTGAAGTAAATGGATAAAATTTTTGGTTTTAAGTTTCTTTTAATAATGTTGAGGAATTTATTTATGAGATTAACTAAGAACATAAATAGATATACTTAATTTTTAAGTTGAGATTCATCCATTAATAAATTTATACCACTAACTCATCTTTTTTTTCAAACGATAAGTATTGAAAATGACTTGGTCACACCTGAAGAGCTAGAATCAACTTCGAGATAATAACATAATCCACAAAGGATAAACTATATATATTTACCTTGTCTTTAGAGATTAACAAAAACCAGAATGGTCAGTACAAGATCAGATGATCCCCAAAATGGATAATCCTTTAGAGAAATAAATACTAATCTTAATTTCTAAAATTAAACCAACAATACCCAAAGTTTAATAAATACCATTCAATAAACAATTTTCCTTAAAATCCTTCAATATAATCCAAACTAATATTGAAACCCAAAACATAGAATAATTTGATTATGTATTATTCCATGTTAAATTGTATCTCCAAATAACATCAACTACTCTTAAAGTCACATACTTAAAAGTAATTAACCTAATCACATATTCTCTATGATAGGTTAATCATTTCCATAAATAACCCAAATCGCTATAAATCAACAACAAAAACATATAAATAATCCACCATTACTCTTCAAATAAAATCCCATAGTATTCTATTTTCCTTAGGTATATAGTATTCCCAACAAAGCGAACGTCTTCCAAAATAACATTTATCACTTAATCACCAAATTATTTTCTTAAACTAATGATATCTATTTGATAAGACATAAGATCACAAATCAACTTATTATTGATCATAAAATCATTTAACTAAAAAGAATTAGTCACACTAACTAGGGGCTTCACATAGTCCAGTGGTAGGTGATAAATCCCAATCGCACTATGGTTGTGGGTTTAACAACCACAGATTTGTTCGACACGATGGGTTGTCACACGGTCTATGTGTTTTCCTTTTTCAAAAAATATATTTTATAACATTCTGAAAAATGAGACAAATTCCTCAAAATAACTATAACACAAATTCACCACAAATGTTATCTCATACCACACATTTTCATCCCAAAATTTAATAACTTGTAATTGCCTCAAATTCAAGGATCATATAAACCCAAATGGATATTTATAACTCTATAAAAAATAGAAAAAAAATAATCCTAAAATAGCATGTTCATATAACAAACTATAGGGTTACACATACAAGATAAAAGTATTCCAAAGTAATCCCATCAAAAAAGAGCACTAATACTTTTTAACATTTCTTCATCCATTTATTTCCAAATTGGTTCTTCCTTGACCAAGAGGTTATCCTATAGAATAGGTTATTCACTCGAGTAATGCTCAGGTTCCATATATTTACGACTAATTATTGTAAATGGATTCTTAGGATCATTTTTATTTTCTTCCATAGTACTCTCCATTTTCCTCAGTTATTAATAACTTTATGTCCTTCTTTCCCACACGTAAAGCATTTCTTTGTTCTATTGAAACACTTACCTAGGTGTTTACATTCAAATTTCTTGCATGATGGAAATTGAGCTTTCTTTTCTCTATGGTTTCCACTACTGGAGCTCTTATCATTCATCACCTTTCTTTTCTTTGTTGAGTCCAGGAGCTGGTTAATATATATGTTGTTGATCATATTTTTTGGAAAACTGATTCGGAATGAACACGATATCTTTTACACCTATAAAAATTACATTTCATTGCTCATTTCCACCATCCTAACCACCTTCTACATCATGTTCATCATTACTATGACTTCCTTGGAATCCAGCCATTAACTAACATAAGAAAGAATATTGTGAGTCATAAAATCACTTAGAGAGTATCATAACACCTTATTTTCAATCTAAAACACCATAGGATAAACCAAGGTTATTTATTCTCATATTATATTAAAGTATATCAAATCAGTTTGTAATGAATATGTGAATTATCCTAAGAATATCCCCCAAGAGTAATTTAACTAAGAGTGCAGCAAGGCCCGTTGTCATGTACTAAGATACCTCGGGTCAAGCCCAAAACTCCTTGTCAGAGTTTTCACTCCTCGGTACATTTGTGCCAGAGCCACCTTGACCTGCTCGTATCCATAAAGGGATGTATTTTTTGGGAAAACCACATAATATTTACATTACCAAAATTTTTGGATGTTTTTCTATACAAATCCTCAAAGTCTATCTTAGGGTAGTGTTTTCTAATTAGAGTTTTTCTAAATCTAGCTTCCAAGGTTTGTACTAAACACCCTATGATACCAACTGTAACGCCTCGACTCCAGTTACCCAGAGTCAGTGCATTATTACATAACATTGGCATGATATAAGGAATCATTTCCTGAAACACCGATCAGTTTAGTAGCTTTGGAAGTACTAGATACACTCATAAGTTTTACATTACATCATGAAATAAAAACATCAACAAAATTTTGTCCCCTTTTTAGACACACTTATATCCTTATCCTATCCCAGTAGGTTAACCATAAAATACTTATTCATATCTTGGGAATAAATAAAACATAGAAAGGGGTGATCTCAGATGCTCAGTAAGGATAACTATATAGTATAAACTTTCATAAATAAGCATAAACATTTAATGCAATGTATAAGACTAAATAAAAACCCTTTTAAACTTAAAAATATGCATAATATGTAAAATATAAAATCAAATAATTACATTTAATTATTCAAATGGATATTATTCTAGTCTAATAATCACATGCAATATCAATAGCTACTTTCATAATGATAGAATGCATAATGCCAGACTTCATAACCACATAGTCAAGGCCTTATTCCAAGACTACAAATAAGATTTTGTCAAGGACTTGTGCCAAGACACTAGTTTGTCTCATGAGACCTACTTATGAATCAAGGAGATATAGTGGGGGACACCTATCACTTGTTAAGTCCAATAAATTCCTCATATGAAAAGTTTTAAACATAACATAAACATTATTATTAAAACTAGAAAACAAAATGTCAATAATTTATCCATAAACCATGAATGGTATAAAAACAACACATCCACAGTAAAACATATCACAAAACCTTCAATATAGTATGAAATAATTATATCCTAATAAATCAACCTTGATAAAGAATAATATCATGTAAAGGATGTTGACATAGCTGAAAATGATCAGTAAAAATCATTGAGAGAAATATCCCTTTTCAAGAAAACATTTAAAAGTCTCACTATTTATTAAGAAGCTGTTTAAAATAGATTTTCGAATCAAAGTGTCACATACCATTTTGAAACTTTTAAAAGGAATTTCAATTTTAAAACATTAATTTCCAGATAAATAAAACCTTAAAACCATTTTTAAAACATGTACATTAATGGGAAAGAAGAATAAAATTTTAAAACATTTAAAATGATATTTTAGTTAGAGTTCCTAACCAAATGAGAGAAGCTTGAATACAAATAATTGAGGTAATAAAAACATTATAATATCATGATAATAAAGGGATTCATGATATAATATGTCAAAGTACATTATATACACCAAATAAAAGTTAATTGGCGCACAACGACAAAGAAGTCTTAATGGAATGTAAGTTGAGATGAATTCCTTTATAAATACTGCATCCTTAGGTTGAGGATGAATCAATGACATAATTATGTGTGAAAAATATAAATATAGTAAATATTATTGGATATTATATGTAAATAAATCATAGGACATTCACACATATTCTTCTAAAAACAACACCAATGACTTGGATGTTTAACTCAATGAATAGAAATTGAGTTAAAATTACTCTTATCAAGTTTATATCGATGACTCAAGAATTTATCAATGGAGTGATTATGTGTATCAAAAGTATTTCCACACAAAGGGAAGTGGAAATTACTACATAATTAAATAAATAGTGATTTCACACATAATCTTTGAATAAAGTAATAAATGAAGTATGCGTAAAGCCTAATGAGTGGAAATTGAAATTTGAAATTCCAATACCGATTTTGTAACTTACGAAACACACACACCATGAAATAAGTATTATAAAATGAAGATGTTAATACCCATAAAATAAAGTATATTAAATAGACAATACAATCATGAGCAGTATATACACCACACTAAAATAAATAGTGGCAATATAGCATGAATCTCACAGGAATAAGAAGTGAGATGAAAACCCATTACCATGTTTTAATCAATCGAGTCGCATGAAAAAAAGTTAATAACCATCAAATGAATCACAAAATACCATAAATATAAATATAATCATGATAATATATATCAAATGTCCATACACAATACACCACATGCAATAAATATGTGGCGAACAATGGAAATATCACGGGAATAAAAGTGAGATAAGAAACCCCTTACCTCGTACTTTTCCTTGGTCGAGGGTACTTTAACCACGTATATAATAGTTAAATAGTTGTTATTTAATTATAAAAGAACTATATATATAAATATGATATCATATAAGATCCTCTAATATTTCTTTGTTAATAATTTTTTAGGAGTAACATTGTTTCAGGTGTTAACTGATCTGTTTTCCTTAATATACTCAGTTACGTAAGCCATGTTTGTTATGGATATGATGTAATTTATTCATATATATAATTATATTAGGTTCATAAACATTATTTTTAATCATAAAATGAAAATTGTTCTTGCAATATTACAATGGGGAATGAATCTCCTCGTGTTCGTGGAGACGGTAATCCGTACGTACGCACGAGTGACAATATCATTATATTGATGGAGAAATCGTATGTAATTGGATGTTATATCACATATACAGAATAATTAACATTTTATATTTATTATTTACATCAGTTATACTTATTATTATACTCATCCAAATAACGAAGTGTTTGAATAACGAACTACACCACGACGTGGAGACGGTAATCCGTACAAACGCACGTATGGTGACATTATCATTTATAGGATGGATAGAATAATGAATATGGTTGTAACATTTTTATATTAAAATAATGGTATATATAAAATACTGTATTTATTATTTTATAACTATAACAACAAAGAAAGAGGAAGTGGAAAAAGAAAATAACTTGAAAGAGGTGAGGAAATATTTACCTCTTCTTCGGGTTCTTCCTTTTGATTTGATAAAAAAGACTCCATAGGTTGGATTTATGACCAAAGGAATGCCTCTATAATGAAGGTAGGATATTAGGTAGGATATTTGGGTAGGTTTTGGCTGATCAAAAATTCTATGGAGGTTTTAAATTAAGAGAAGGGGAAGTGTCCTTTTATAAGAGAGGTGAGGGTCACTTTAGGAAAAGCTTGAAATATTATTTTATAATAAAATCATTTTCATTTTCTAATGGCTCAAAAATTAATTATTTAAACTCTAAGGTGGGAATGGGTATGAAATATCTCATATAATAGGTTTTATACAGGTTTAGGTCATCATATTAACCTTATCTTTTAGATTATATTCTTAGTTAAATAGTTTGACATTTACCATGACTCTTTGTATTTTTATATTATATTGTTAATAAATATACTATAAAAAGTCAAAAGAACCCCATGTGGTTACTTATTTTGTATATATAACCTTATCTAAGTCCTTTGGCTGAAAATTATATTTTTAGGAATATTATATCAATTAATAATATAATATTTGTTTTAAAAACTCAATTATGTCAATTTTGACACTATTTAGTATTTGATTTTTTTGAAAGCCATAAAAACTTTATAACTTCGAATAAAATTTATTAAAATAACATTAACATTTCATATTAACCTATAAAATTATTTTAATTCATCAGAAGTCTCAATTTACATTTATTTGGATACTTATAATATCAATTATTTTAATATTTCATTAATAAGGTAATTACTTCATCATCATTATGTCATAAATAAATTAAATTATTTAATGTCTAAAAATTATACATAAAATACCATTATTTAGGAAATATTTTTATATTTATAATGAATATTTATAGTCTAATTTATATTTTGTGTACCCTTATATGAAACATTGTTTAGTTATTAAACTTTGAATTTAATTCTTTTAACTCTTCTTTAAATAAAATAATAATAAATGTCCTAATATAATCCAAGTGGACCCAAGTGGTTCATATTTTATTCCTATGGTTGTTTTTGGTCGAATTATACTTATCCAATAGAATTAGAACATATGTTAGGATAATGACGATATCATTTTTACCCTTAATTGACCTATTTACTTTTAACTATGGTAAATAAAAGTCAACAATTACTATTCACCCTAAATTATTTTCATCTTATTGAACCAAATTATACCTATTGATTTGAACTGTGCTTCTTGGATTTTTGAAATTCAACTCACAGAAGTGGTAAAAATTTTTTTGTGCAAATTTGTAAATGCTCCTTGAAGGTGGGTAAAAGACGGTAAAAAGTTCAATAAACATTTATACATCTAATTTTTTTATAGAATGACTCCAATTAAAAACATTGAACTTATATGGGTATTTTATATCTATTTTAACTTAAAATAAATTTAAATAATATAAATAATTATTTAAATAAAAAGTCAGTTTTAAACTATAACGCAATGTTTTTCACTATTCATCAAAAATAGAATGTTTTTAGAAAAATACCAAAAAATTACCCTAACATAATTTTGATATTCAGAATTAAAAAATGAATTTTATTTTACCAAATTCAAATCATTTAAATTGAATTAATTAATTTAAAATTAATTCCCGTTGTCAAGACTGAAAAGTGGGTTTTTAAAAAGTAGAAACTATCCAAAGGTTGACATGTGTTTATGTCAAATTTAAATGTGAAATTACTTATAATGATGTAAATTGAATTAAATGATAAAAATATAATCTAATTATACTTCCAAACCATTCAAATTCATAATTTAACAATATAAATTATTTCAATTAAAAGAGTAGTTTTCAATTAAAATTCAATATTGTTTAGTATTTATCAAAATATGAATGTTATCAGAAAAGTACCAAAAATTTATCCAAAATAATTTTTTACTTCCTAAATCTAAAGAATAACTTAATTTCATTAAATTTAATATATACAATTATCGAATATTGGTTTTAAAAATGGTTTTCCATTAAAAGGTGATAAAATTTTATTTTTGAAAAATACTTCTTTTATCTAAAAAAAATGAATTTGTTCTTATATTATGTCTAAGAAACACATATATGGATTCTAAAATTTTATGGAGTTTATAAAATTCAAAATTCAGTTAATACTATTCATAACCACTTTTGAACTGTTAGTTTGGAAAGTTGTCATGCGCTCGAACTCGGTGTTTCATGTAGCACAAGCTATTGAATTACTTTAAAGAAAATAACTAACTATGAAATCATGGGGAGTTACACCTTTACCTAAGGTTTGATATTTTAGGAGGTTTTGGTGGAGGTTTTAATAGAATCCCTTTCAGAAAAGGGATCTAAAGTAGAATAATCCTTTCCATGAATGGCATTGAAGAAGGCTTGAGGGCTTATAGAATGAAGAGAGTGAGTGAATCAAAGAGGGACGCCCAAGTAGGTAATGGCGTGGAAGTATGGGCATGCAAGTAGGATTGGGTGACCTGATGTTCACTTAAGTGATGAAAAACTTGTACGTTAATATTTGGTCGATACCTTGCTCGAGCCTTCAAGAGTATTCAAAGGTGATCCCAGAAGTGGGGTACTCAAGTTCCTATAGGAGGAATGGGTGGCATGCACGTATTTCTGATTTGTGGAGGTAGGGAACTTTAGGCATGCATGTTTTATGATTTTCATAAACTAAAAATAATTTAGTCCAATGATCCTCCCTTAAATCCTCCAATCAAGGTGTTAAATAACTACCTTGAATGTTTCGAAGGACTGGTGAGAAGTACTAGGGAGACCAGAGCATCAATTGGGCTTCAAGGAAATTTGTATGTGCAAATGGAGGCCCCAAGGGTCTATTAATAAGAATGAATAGGGCCTTGGGAAAAAGAATTTTGTGCATGCATGTAGGATGCATGCCATATAGGGGAACACATGTAATTTGCGCGACATATGTGGGCGCGCAAGAAGGCAGCGCACCGACGGTGTTTTTTTCTAGACTAGGGAACTTCTTCATGGACATAGCCAAAATAATACTTTCACTCAGCTCCAACATAGTGGTGCGCTGGTGATTACTCATTGGTAACTTGGGTTCCTTTTAGGGACTTAACCAAATAATTTCTCCATACCATGGGGGATGCGCCCCCATAACCCTCCTTCAGATCAATGTCGGGCTATGGTTCCAGCCCTTCGAACTGGTTCCTTTGCTACCATCACTACCCCCATGAAAAATGCAGTCACACCGTGAATATTTTGAGCCCGGTTGATGACATTTTCAGTTGCGACACATGGAAATAAAATATTCAATTTTGGAGAAGTGCATGCAACACATTTCATGGTGTCTACAAAAGCACCCCCTTAAAATTTATTCATTCATAATGAAAAGAATCTTGTTCTATGGTAAAATTAGGGAACATTGATTCATTTCAACAACATTTGTTTGGATTTAGTGCTACGTCACATTTGTAAGGATGCTCTAATTTTTGCGTAATCCATGTGCCCTAGAGAGCATAGTTTGACTGTTTCTAGGGTCATGTGGAAAACCCTACAAATTTTTTTTCTGTTGAATTTTTATTGCTCAAATATTACCAAAATCATACAAAAATGTATATTTAGTGAGCTAGGACTTGACTTTTGTTCAGAGTTTCTTTTTTGGGTTTTCAATCTAGTGAGTACTGTGTCTTTTGTTATTGGTAGTTTAGAGTCATGCATGTTGGACTATAAAGGGATAGTATTGATGGTCGAATAGCTTTGACCATAAATTTTTAAATTAGATCCTAAACAAGACTCTATGTCTAATAATTTATTTAATATTATTTAAATATTTTTAATGCGAATCTTGAGCCATGATTTTTATGGTCACAAAATTTAAAACATGTATCAACATAAGGGGAGTCTCTTCCAAGAAAAAAGTTTCCATTATTTTGACAAACCCGTTATGGGGGTTGTATTATGAAGGTCCAACTGAGGAATATGCAGCATAGCCGAATAGTGTCATCTTCTGACTTACATGCCCATTATGTAGTAAACTTTTTCAAGGCCACCTAAGGGAACATGCTTCATAATCAGGAAAAAGAGCCCTTTGGAATTAGACATTTTGCTACTAGTAGATAGAGGGAATAAGTTTTGGGTGACTGAAGACCACAGTGGGTGGTTTTTCCAAGGAAAAGAAATTTTAAGAATGAAAGGGCTATTTTATACTAACATATGTCATGAATAAGAAAACCATTTCTATACAAATTTGGTGTATGAGTAATGATTAAAATTTATCAGAAAGGGGAATTTATGATATCAAACTGTGTAGTTTTAAATCATGCAGTGAGAACATTATACTATTCAGTTTTATGTCATATAGTGAGGACATTGTACTGTGTAGTTTTAAGTAGTGAAGTGAGGACATTGGGTGGCTTTATTTTAAGGTCATTATCTCTGACCAAAGGTACAAAACTCTCCCAATTTCTAGATGATTTGTTTGGAAACATACTATAATTTTTAGTTATGGACGGGAAAATTGTAACCTACGATTTGGGAATTTCTAGAACTGATGAATGATACGGGAAAAGGGCTAAAAGCATTAGAGGAAGTATTTTCCAAAAACGATGTTACCATTACTTGAAAAAACCCGTTATGGGGAGTGTATTATGCAGGGCCAAGTGGGGAATATACTATATAGACGAATAGTGGCATCTTTATAAAGACCCAAAGCTTGACGTACATAGACATTAAATTACTTTTTTGGAATACTTAATACATTACAAAAAAAACACCCAATGACTATATTAGTTTAGTGTCTTTGGAAACTCAGAACATAATCTTCTAATCGTGGTAAAATATCTTCAACATCTCCCATAAAGATCTTTTTTTCCTACCTAAAACCTTCCTTTATATCCAGGGGGAAAAGAAAACATAGAAAGGTAGAGCTCAAATGCTCAGTAAGGGTAATCATGGAGAAAATAAAATAACCCATATACATTTGAACTTAAAAACATGATCATAATGTTTAAACATCAAAATATTGAGCAATAACATTAAACATGGCAGTACGTAATGCATAGATCGTAATTGAACATCAATCATGATAAAATAGCATGGGAATAAAACATGTAATTATGGAAAAACATTAAGAACAGGATATGATTTCCATATTAGCCATGGCATTGCTTCCGAGACCATCATAGTGGAAAAAGTCCATTACTAAATCAGGTTTACCTTCTATTCTAGCCATGTATTACGGTAATGGATTTACTTGTAGTTACAACCATGTATATCTCCTGATATATAAATATTTACCCAATTCATCGGAGGGAGATATAGTTCCGACCCATCTCATAATGAAATCATTCTTACGTGTGCCACAATATAAACATAAATCATTCATCATAACCCAAAGAATAAAATGGGTTTCATAAACATCATCCCATCATAACATAATCCATATAAAACAAATGGATATCATTTAATCATAAGAAAAATGAAACCATGTTAATCATAGATACATTATTATTGAAATATACAAATATGAAGTAATTTCATCTTAGATGGAAAATGGTTTTCATAAAACACTTGAAATGAACTCTTGAGGAAAATATCCTTTCTTCTTCAAAATCATTTTCTTTTCACAAAATTCCATGAAATTTTAAAAGAAAAGGATTTTTTTTTAAAAATAATCATGAAATATTCTATAGGAATCTTCATGAAAATTAGGCGTTATGAAACCGTAAAAATCCATTCATGTTGTATAATTTAAAAAAAAACATTCTCCTCGTACTTTTGCCGGAAAAGTCAAAAAGTACCACGTAAGGTAAAAAAAGAATGATTCCTTTCATAACACAAAGTAAAAGTCAAAGAGGGGTAAACATGAATTTAAAAATACATGGAAGAATACTAAACACCTTATGAAAAACATTTTTACGGACATGGATGAAAAATATAACCCCAGTAAATACTTATGTATAAGCAATCTCGGATAAAAATGAGATTGAAAATTTATCCCTTACCTTTGGTCCGATATGCTTCGTACGTATCCAAAAATCCTGTATAATGATTTAAATATTGTCATTTACTTATTACATAATCATATTCATTGTTATGATATCATATATGGTTCACTTATGACTTTATATTACCTGTTCTTTTGTAAATTCCATTTTAAAGCGGTGTTTTGGGTAAAATCGTTTCATTTATCGTACGTGTTTCGACTTGTTTTTATTGATATTATTACTTATATCCTGATTTAATTAATTCTATAATGTAATAAATTACTTATATATAATATATATTCAGCATATATATGATAGATCAATAAACGGAATGAAATACACCGTTCATGGAGACGGTAGGCCTTACGTACGCATGAACGCTGTTTTCATTTCCTTATTGAATTGAATGGAATTTAGTAAATGAAACATATATGTACATAAATGAATTATCATTATTATTTAATATCTTTTATGATTATTTATTACATATACTTTATAATGATACTTGAATGGTTAATCATGGAAAATGAATCTCATCGCATTCGTGGAGACGGTAGTCCGTACGAATGCACGAGCGATGATATCATTCTTTTGATATTAAAATCATATATAATTGGATGGTATATCATATATAGATAATCATAATAATGATATATTTATTATTTATATCATTTATACTCGTTATTATACCCATCCAAATGATGAAATGTTTGAATAACAAACTACACCACGACGTGGAGACGGTAAGCCTTACGTACACACATGTGGTGACTTTTTCATTCATAGGATGGATAAAATAACTAATATGGTTGTAAAATAATAACATAAAAATATATAGAAGATATTTTAGTTATTATTTTAGAATGTAAACAACAAATAAGGAGGAAGTGGAATAAGAAAGGAACTTGAAATAGGTGGTGAGATATTTACCTCTTCTTCAGGTTCTTCCTTTTGATTTGATCAAAAGGGATCCTTAGGTTGGATTTATAACTAAAGTAAGGCCTCTAGGATTAAGGTATGATATCTTATTGGTTATTTTGGCAGGTGTGGGCCGAGAAAAATGGCTTTGGAGGTGTGAATTAGAGAGAAGGGGGAGTGCCCTTTTATAATAGGGGTGAGGGGAACCTTAGGATAAACATAAAATATTATTTTATATTAAATTCATATTCAGTTTATAATGGCTCCAAAGTGACTTATTTCTAGGCTAGTATGGGTATGGGTCTAAATTATCTCAACCAATAGGTTTTATACAAGTTTAGGTTACCATTTTAACCTTATCATTTATATTTAACTCTAAGTTAAATAATTTAACTTTTACCGTGTCTTCTTGTATTCTTACTCTATATGGTCAATAAACATACTATAAACTACCAATCGAACTCCGATAGGTTCATTAATGTCATATATATTATTATATAAGTCTTTTGTACTAACAATATATTTTTAGGACCATTATATCAATTAATAATATAATATTTGTTTTAAAAACTCTTTTATGTCAATTTTTACACCATTTGGTATTTTGTTTTCTCTAAATTCATCACTGAATTATTACTTCAAATTTTTTTTTCTAACCAACCCTAATATGTTATATTGACCTATAAAATTATTTTAATTCATAAAAAGTCTCAAATTACATTTATTTGGGTATTTATAATATCAATTAAGATTAATATTTCATTAATACGGTAATTACTGCATCATCATTGTGTAATACATAAATTAAATTATTTAATGTCTAAAAAATATAAATAAAATAAAATTATTTATGAAATTTTTTTATATTTATAATTAATATTTATAGTTGAATTTCTCTTATGTATAACCTTATATTAAAAATGTTTTAGTTATTAAACCTTGATTTTAACTATTTTAACTCTTCTTTAAATAAAACAATAATAAATGTCCTATTCTAATCCAAGTGGACCTAAATGGTAATATTTTATTCCTAAGGTTTTTTTTGTCGATTTACACTTATCCAATATAATTAGGACATGTTTTAGGGTAATAATAATATCATTTTTACCCTTAATTATTCTATTTACTTTTAACCGTGGTAAATAAAAGTTAAAAGTTTCTATTCACAAAAAAGTATTTATATATTATTGAACCACATTTTACTTGTTGATATTAACCATGTGTCTCTGATTTTATAAATTCAACTCATAGAAGTGGTAAAATTAAGTTTTATGTAAATTTGCAAATTCTCCTAGGAGGTGGGTAAAAGAAGGTAAAAAATTCAATCAAAATTTTATATATCTAAAATTATTATAAAATGAATCCAATGAATTAAATTGAAATTATAGAGGTATTATATATAAATTATGACCTAAAATAAATTTAAATAAAATAAATTATTATTTAAATAAAATGTCGGTTTTACCCAATAACTCAGTGTTTTCACTATTCATCAAAAATTGAAAGTTTTCAGAAAAATACCAAAAATTCACCCTAATCTAATTTCGATATTCCGAATCTAAAAATGAAGTCCATTTTGAATGATAAATTTTATAAAATTTTAAAAAGTGGGAATTACTATTCATAATGTCTAATTTATATAATATTTCAATAAGATATCGTTGTTTAGTGAAACTCAGTATTGCATACAACACAAGCTATCGAGGAAGGTCTCTCTTACATGTAAGGCAAGGAAATTCAGGGTTGCGTGTAGGGAATGATTCCTTTGGTGTTGTGTATAACATACTCAAAATATAGTTCAGTTATACATTGATCAAAATCTATACTTGGTGTTGTGTAAAATGAATTTTATTCAAAAGAACTTGAAACTGTGTGCATCACAAGCCAAGAATAGTGTTGCGTATACTAAAAGCTAATACGGTGTTGCATATAGTGCAATATAATCTTGGTGAAGCGTACAACAAAAGACATCAAAGAAATTAAAAAGAATAATTCTCATAAAATCTAAGGGCATTACATTCTACCCCCCTTAAAATGAATTTCTACCTCGAAATTCGTTGGGGTTATAAATGGTTTTCTACTTAAAAGTTTCTTTCATAGAAACCCACATCATAAAAAGGAATACTAAATCATAATTTAAAAAAGGAATGTTAGAAACATAACGGATACCCAAAGTAACTCATCACTGAGTTTCCACATAGGAGAATATAGGTGAAAATTTGGATATGGAAGAGAAATCTAACCATCCTGTTTGGATAAAGAGTGGTAGAGAACATGGCTATGAAAAATACAACAATCAAAAAGTCATAAATTTGTGATGATTTAAGGTACCATCTGATTCATCGGATATGAGGGTACTAGGACAACATTTTTGGTTTTCAATATCATTTCCCTAAAGTTGAAAATTTTGAATTATAAGAAATACTTACATGATTTTGGTACAATCTCACAGTTGGTCGTTCCAGGAACAACTTACACTTCATATCTTATGGAAATTAAGTTGAATTTTTCATTCGTGAAGTGTTAGCAGATCATGTGATAGAATGATGGGTCATTCCATCTGTCTCAAATAAAAGGTTAGAAAAAGTTATCAAATATACATAAGTCCTTCTATGGTGAGGTTAATCATATATGATTCCAAAAATGGACTTATACAGCATCTATCATACCGCTTAATAAAATTTGACTAGTTTCTACAAACCGGGGACTTCCTGTAGGTCAGTGGTAGGCGATAAAGGTCTGTTGCACTTCGGTTGTGGGTTCGATTCCCGCAACCCTGTCCGACGCGACGGGTTGTCATCCATCCTACAGGTTGTCCTTTTTCTAAAACTTCACCATTATAAAATTCTAGAAATAATATTGAAAAAAGGATCTAGCCTTAAACAATACTATCTGATGTCCAACTTAATCCATTTCAATATTTAGGCTTATCTAAAATACTTCCATCCGATCTCATATTATATGGTAAACAATTATTAGAAATGTCATCTACCGAGCATGTGAATACCATCATTTATCATATGATATATCTTGTTGGTCACATTCCAAACATGTGAATACCTTACTCATGTATTCTCTTGAAAAATGAATACCCAATGAACCTTAGTGAAAACATGAATGCTGTCAAAAGCTAACTCTTCAAAAATACCAAAATCTGATAATTTCTATATACTCAAACCATGATGTCACTTTGTCCGTATATCAGTCATGAGATCATTAATACCATCAAACATTTCATTATCTATTTATAACTTCATTATGCGCATATCATGTGCTTTCCAAAAATATTTCAATCACTTTTCATGGTTATCAGTACCATACAATTATTGAAAACCAATATATAGATATTCCAAAATTCCATAATACTATAAATGAGATTCCATGATACTATTTTGAAATCCCATTACATAAACACTTAATCAATCCAAAACATCAATTTCATACTATACATCACAAATTGTGATCTCACGTGACTTCCCTTTGTCCTTTTCCTTAAGATGTTTCTCACGTCAATCATCATTAACCCTTGGATTAGGGAATTGATTAACATAATGCCCCATTTCCTTGCACTTGAAGCATTTAAGTGTTAGTGGAGCGTTCTCTATAGTCTTTTCTCTATTCATGTCATTAGAAACTTTTTTCCCATTACTTCGGCACTCAGTTACTCGATGACCTTCTTTTCCACACATGAAACATTTTCTATTACCATTTAGATAATCTCCACCATGCTTCTTTACACACTTTGAGCATAAAAAAACATTCATCTCCTTTTCACCATTATTTTGAGATTTTTCCTTGAACTCCATCTTTCATTTCTTTTCAAAACCATGAGATGGATATGTAACACCAACTTACAGTTCTACCTTGATAGCACAACTCCCAATTATTTCATAGCTACTGAAGTCTCTTATAGATAATGCCCTTCGAAGACTTAGTTTTAAGCCATTGAAGAATCGATCAACTTTACTTTCAGGTTGGATGATAAAGCCAGATGCATTCCTTGCAAGCCTTGTAAAATTCGCCTCATATATACCAACAGATTCATCATCCTTTTGATTAAGCTCATGAAACTCCTTTTCCATCTTTTTTTGAAGAATACGAGGGAAGTAATTATTGAAAAATAATTTCTTGAACTCGTTCCATTCCATGGATTCAATTTCACCTTGGGACCTTGTATTCTTAATTAGAGTCCACCACTGGTCTGCTTCACCTTCTAAATGGTAAATAGCCAGAATGAATTTTTCATGTTCTGAACATCGAAGTATGGAAAATATCTTTTCAATGGTACTAATCTACTGTTCAGCAACAAGTGGATTAGAAGACCCACTGAAAGAAGGTGGGCGTTGCCTCATGAAGGACTCAATAGAATATTGTTCCCTTCTCTACTCATTCGGAAGTCCAGAATGATTCATAGATTTTGTAGGTATAGCAATAAGATTTTTCACTCCATCTGCCATAACATTGGTTTATTCAAGAGGAAAATCAGTGCATTTCCCATTACATTGATCAACACGGTTCCTTCGGGTTCTAGCCATCGTCTAAAACCCAAAAAGAATAGTGTAAGAGGCAAAAATTGTACTAGAAAAACAACATAATCAAGGGGGAGTAATTTCAATCTCTAACTTCTTAGGTTTAATTCTATGATTGTTACCATAATTCTACGACTATAACCAATACTTATACCTATCCTTAGGGACATCCCTAGACATACCTTATAAATATATCTACTGATCTCACTAAAGTTTCCGCATCATAGTTTCCAAAGATTAACTAAACCTTTTCTCTGATACCAACTGTAAAGACCCAAAGCTTGACGTATATAGACATTACATTACTTTTGTGGAATACTTAATACATTACAAAACAAACGCCCAATGACCATATTAGTTTAGTGTCTTTGAAACTCAGAACATAATATTCTAATCATGGTGAAAGATCTTCAACATCTCCCATAATGTTCTTTTTTTCCCTACCTAAAACCTTCCTTTATATCCTGAGGTAAAGGAAAACATAAAAAGGGTGATCTCAAATGCTCAGTAAGGGTAATAATGGAGAAAATAAAACAACCCATATACATTTGAACTTAAAAACATGATCATAAAGTTTAAACATCAAAATCTTGAGCAATGACATTAAACATGGTAGTACGTAAAGCATAGATCACAATGGAACATCAATCATGATAAAATAGCATGGGAATAAAACATGTAATTGTGGAAAACCATTAAGCACATGATATGATTTCCATAGTATCCAAGTCATTGCTTCCAATACCATCATAGTGGACAAAGTCCATTACTGAATCGGGTTTACCTACCATTCCAGCCCTGTATTACTGTACCAGATTTACTTGATGTTACATCCATGTCTATCTCATGAGATATAAATATTCACCCAATGCATTGGAGGGAGATATAGGTCCCACCCATCTCATAATGAAATCATTATTACGTGTGCCACAACATAAACATAAATCATTCATCATAACCCAAAGAATAAAATGGGTTTCATAAACATCATCCCATCATAAAATAATCCATATAAAACATATGGATATAAATTCATCATAAGAAAAATGAAACCATGTAAATCATAGATACATTATACTTGAAACATACACATATGAAATAATGTCATCTTAGATGGAAAATGGTTTTGAAAAAACACTTGAAATGAATTCTTAAGGAAAAATATCCTTTCTTATTCAAAATCATTTTCTTTTCACAAAATGCCATGAAATTTTAAAAGAAAAGAATTTTGTTGAAAATAGTCATGAAATATTGTAGAGTAAGCTTCATGAAAATTAGGCGTTATGAAACTGTAAAAATCCATTCATGCCGTATAAGTTAAAAAAAACATTTTCTCGTACTTTTTCCGAAAAAGTCAAAAAGTACCATGTATGGTAAAAAAATGATTCCTTCCATAACACAAAGTAAAACTCAAAGAGGGGTAAACATGACTTTAATCATACATGGAATAATATTAAACACTTTATGAAAAACATTTTTATGGACATGGATGAAAAATATAACCCAGTAAATACTTACGTATAAGCAATCTCAGATAAAAATGAGATTGAAAAATTATCCCTTACCTTAGGTCTGATATGCTTCGTACATATCCGAACCTCCTATAAATTGATTTAAATAAGTTCATTTACTTATTAAAGAATCATATTAATTGTTATGATATAATATATGGTTCACTTATGACTTTATATTACCCGTTATTTTGTAAATTCAATGTTAAAGTAGCATTTTGGGTAAAATCATTTCATTTATCATACGTGTTTCAACTTTTTGTTCTTGATATTATTACATATATCCTGATTTACTTAATTCCAGACTGTAAAACATGATTTATATATAATATATATTCAGAATATATATGATATATCGATAAATGGAATGAAATACACCGTTCATGGAATTAAGTAAATGAAAAATATATGTACATAAATCCAGTATCATTATTATGTAATATATTTCATGATTTTTTATTATATATACTTCATAATCATACTTGAATGGTTAATCATGGAAAATGAATCTCATCGCGTTCGTGGAGACAGTAGTCCGTACGTACGTACGAGCGATGATATCATTCTTTTGATATTAAAATCATATATAATTGGATGGTATATCATATATAAAGAATAATAATAATATTATATTTATTATTTATATCATTTATACTCATTATTATACCATCCAAATGATTAAATGTTTGAATAACAAACTAAACCACGACGTGGAGATGGTAAGTCATACGTACGCACGTGTGGTGACCTTTCATAGGATGGATAAAATAACTAATATGGTTGTACAATAATAACATAAAAATATATAGAAGATACTGTATTTATTATTTTAGAATGGAAACAACAAAGAAGGAGGAAGTGGAAGAATAAAGTAACTTGAAATATGTGGTGAGATATTTACCTCTTCTTCGGGTTCTTCCTTTTGATTTGATCAAAAGGGATCATTATGTTGGATTTATGACTAAGGTAAGGCCTCTAGGATGAAGGGAGGATAGTGGAGAGGGTATTTGGTCTAGGGTTGGCCAATCCAAATGGATTTGGAGATGTGAATTAGATCTAATGGGGAGTTCCCTTTTATAAGAGGGGTGAGGGGCACCTTAGACTAAACTTAAAATATTATTTTATAATAAATTCATATTCAGTTTATAATGGCTTTAAAGTGACTTATTTTGAGGATAGAGTGGGGATGGGTATAAATCCTCTCAACCAATAGGTTTTAGACAAGTTTAGGTAACCATTTTAACCTTATCATTTAGATTTAACTCTAAGATAAATAATTTAACTTTTACCGTGTCTTCTTGTATTCTTACACTATATGGTCAATAAACTTACTATAAACTACCAATTGAACCCCAATTGGTTCATTAATGTCATATATATTATTATATAAGTCTTTTGGCCGAACCTTATATATTTAGGACCATTATATCAATTAATAATATAATATTTGGTTTAAAAACTCTTTTATTTCTATTTTGACACTATTTGGTATTTTGTTTTCTCTAAACTCATAACAACATTATTACATGAAAAAAAAAATCTGACCTACCCAAATATGTTATATTAACCTATAATATTAGTATAATTCATAAAAAGTCTCTAATTACAATTATTTGTTTATTTATAATATCAATTATGTTAATATTTCATTAATAAGGTAATTACTACATCATAATTGTGTCATAAATAAATTAAATTATTTAATGTCTAAAAAATATAAATAAAATACCATTATGTAGGAAAGGTTTTTAGATTTATAATAAATATTTATAGTCAAATTTATCTTATGTATAACCCAATATTAAAAATTATTTAGTTATTAAACTTTGATTTTAACTATTTCAACTCTTCTTTAAATAAAATAATAATAAATGTACTAATCTAATCCAAGTGGACCTAAAAGGTAGTATTTTATTCCTAAGGTTGTTTTTTGGTCTGATTACACTTATCCAAAAGAATTAGGAAATGTGTCAGGGTAATAATAATATCATTCTTACCCTTAATTACCGTATTTACTTTTAACCATGGTAAATAAAAGTTAAAAGTTACTATTCACCAAAAATATTTTTATCTTATTTAACCACATTTTACTCCTTGATATTAACAGTGTCTCTCAGATTTTTGAAATTCAACTCACAGAAGTGGTAAAATAAAGTTTTATGTAAACTTGAAAATTCTCCTAGGAGGTGGGTAAAAGACAGTGAAAAGTTCAATAAAAATTTAAATATCTAAAATTAGTATAAAATGACTCCAATGAATTACTTTGAACTTATATAGGTATTATGTACCAATTTTGACCTAAAATAAATTGAAATAAAATAAATGATTATTTAAATAAAAATTCGGTTTTAACTAATAACTTGTGTAAGAACCCGGATATTCGTTTCAGGTATGTCTTTCCTTTTTCTGGAGTTTTTGAGAAAAAATGGGATTTCTGGAAATTTTTGAAGTACACGCCGTGTAATTTCTAAGTACATGACATGTACTCTCTTGCCACTCTAAGACGTGTGCTGGCCGTGTCCGGGGCACACAGACGGTGTGTAAAGGTGATGTGGCGGCCGCTTAAAGCGGAGTACGGAAAAACAGAGTACACGCCGTGTACCCCAGAAGTACATGCCGTGTATTTTCTTCTTTTTTTTCATTAAATGGACTGGAGTCGCGCTTGATGGAAAGAACACACTCCTTCTTCAGGTTCTTCCTGCGAGAGAAACCCGTACGGCTGCGATTCTTCTCTGGATTCTCGAGCTTCCGTCTGATCTTCGTTTCAGCCACCGTCGATTACGTTCGAACCATAGCGGTGAGTTCTTCCTTCTCCTAGAGCCTTGTTTTTCAATTTATCCTCTTTCTCAAGTTATCATTGGTTGATAGTTTTTGACGTTTTCTCATATCCTTGGCTTTCTAAGGAGAATAAATCATCTTTTTTCACGTATATCATTCTCCTAGCATCGAGGTAGGTGGTTTGTGCCTTTCTGTAGGAAGTCATTGAATATTATGTTCAATCTCCACCAATACCCTTTAATGGGGTATTGCGTGTTTCCTATTTTGCCCTAGTTGTTTCCTGCTTTTCTTGATTTCTTGATTAGAGGTAATTTCTTGTGAATAGTGTAGTTTTACTGTACTCTGGATGTTTTTCCATGCTTGTTTTGCTTGTTTGGTGTTTTTCCAGTTTCCATGCCTAGTTGTAAGATAGTGGAACTGTTGTATTGTTATGTTGTTGTAGCTTATAATGATATCCAAGTAGTTCTTGAGGTTTACTTGGGCCGATACGCGTGCTATGCATGTTGTTATATACAGGGCTACGAGAACCTAGTATAGTGGACCATAGGGAGAATGCACGCAAGGGCTTCTCTGGAGTGTCTTTAATTACGATGTGAGACCACAGGGGGAATTTACGTTGAGTGCTTACTCAGAGAGTCTGTAGTTCCTCTACACGGGCCACAGGGGGAATTGATATTGAGTGCTTCCCCAGAGATTCTTTAGTACGTTACGAGAATATAGGGGGAATCGACGGTTAGTGCTTCCTCAGAGAGTCTATTATTTTAGCTGAACCAGATGGGTGAGACTTTGTGTGCCTCCCAGAGAGTTTCTAGTACTTGTAGGGTGAACATTAGGGGTTAGACTATGAGAACTACATAGAGGTTACCTTTTTGTTCTACTTTCTTGAGTGGATGATTCTTGTTTGTAGATTATATGCTAGAAACTGTGGGTTGTTACTGCTGTGTATTACCTTGTTTACTGCTTACAGTTTACTACTTACTGTACTTTTACTTGCCATGTATTCACTGACTATTAGGCACAAATCTTTGGGTAGTTTCCTACTAGGACCTTGTCTCACACCCTATTTGGGATATGCTTTTGGGACCAAGAATATTATATTGTTGCAGGTATAGATAAGGGAAAGAGCCCTTCTACTTTAGGTTCTTGATTTCTGTGGAGCTGGAGAGCATGGGACCAAGCCGAGGCTTGTGATGCTGAGGAGTCACTCACCTGTTTTTCTCTTGTACTTTGGTTTAGTACTATTTTCAGAATTATGACTTGTTTGGTTGTTTTCCTAGACATATATATATATATCATGCATCATTATTATATATGTGTGCTCCAGTTTTCTTCTTTTAGTCTTCTGCTGTTTATCATTTACTCTTGTATAGATGGTTACGGTTTCTGCTTCTATCTATTCATTTCTTTTCCACTGCGTACTCTTCCAATGAGGGCATAGTTTCCCCACCATCACACCCAAGGCCCTCACTGCTAGTCGTAAACCTCTGGCATTTCGGAAAATGCGCTTGAGGCCATGTGACCAACCGGGTACGGGGCACCTCTGGGTGGCTTCCAGAACCGAGATGTTACAAAGTGGTATCAGAGGGTTTCATTTTCCCTTGATTACTGTTTAGAGCCTTTATCCAAGGATAGGAAGGATTCAGTACTTAGTATTAAGCTGTGCTCGAATGTAGCTAACCCATGTATAGGGAAAATCCATACTACCTCGTTTATTGCAGTTTTCTGGTTTTGAGATTTTACGATTGATATGATTTCACCTAGATTGATCCACATGCTTTGTGTTGTTATTGTTGTTGCTATTATGGTTCTATTTTTGTCAAAACCCGATGAGATGAGGGTATTCCATATCATGCATCATATAGACACTTGTTAGAAATCACATGCCATGAATTTTTGTCATGCCATCTAGGGTGCATTAGCGATTGCATGTTGTTGTGATAGACTTTGTGTAGATTATGCATGCTGTTGTGATATATGCTTTGATACAATCTCTGCTATTGATAGAGGACTACTATATTATAACTTGCTTAAATGAATTCCAAATTTTGGTTCTTGAGGTGTTATGGGCCCTCACGGATCGGAATTTGGCACCTTCCTGCTCATTTTTCAGTGTTTTCTGGGCTTCAGTGCAGTTTCAGAGCTACTGCCCAGAAAAAACCAGAATAAAAGGTGTGCACTTTATATATACACATCATGCAGTTTTAAACCGTGTCACTGACTATGTGAGAAGAAACAACAGTTGTGAAAGTTCTCTAGGAACACACCGTGTACAGTAGGTACATGCCATGTAGCATAGAGCCGTGTACCCGGCCGTGTAACTAACAACACGGGTCGGGGAAGATCGTTTCATACACGCCGTGTTCTGTATGAACACGCCGTGTATCCTTGTCCTCAGTACCCATTCATGTCACGAACAACACAAGACGATGTTCTCTCCTCTTATATACATCGTGTTTGTTTGGAACACGCCGTGTAAGGGTCATCCGTGTACTTGGCCGTGTCGCCAACAACACGAGTCAGGAAAATTGTCAAGTACACGCCATGTTGGTTCAGAACACGCCCTGTAGTCTCAGCCGTGTAGTTAGCCATGTAACTAACAACACGGGTCATTGAAACCTTGTCTACTACACACCGTGTCCATAGGGAAGACATCATGTAGTCTCAGATTAAGAAGACCGTGTGGGTTAGCCGTGCAAGGAGACACAGGAATGGGAGTGGAGTTAAGTACACGCCGTGTTGAGTTTATACACGCCGTGTAATCATGTTTTGTAAATCATGAGTGTTTCCTTATCCTATTTCTATTTTGTACTCCTTTGATATATGTCCTTGTTTTTCTAATCTAAGGTATGCTTTTGATCTTTCATATCTATGCCTCCAAGATGTCCTCCGGTTGTACGTTTGCTGCCAGGCAGTGATCAGATGCCAGAAATGGCTGATCAGGAACTTCTTGCCGATCCTCCGGTCGGGTCAGCCTTGGCACCAACTGTCATACCTGTTGCAAGCACTGATGAGAAGTTCAGGGAAGGTTTTATAATGATGATTCAGACCTTTCAGGGAGCACCGCCTCCTGCCACGTCTATGGCAGACTTGACACGGGTTTTCCAGCAGCAACATCCTTCTACTTTCTCAGGGGAAGGAGGACCACAGGCTGCAGAGTCATGGATGGAATCCATGCTAACTATCTTCGAGCATCTAGAGACACCTCCAGATATGCAGGTCAATCTCACTACCTACATGCTCTGAGACTCCACCAAGAGGTGGTGGGACATGACCTCATAGGCGGGTCATCAGCAGGTTATGGCTTGGGATGAGTCCCAGCGCGTGTTCTACAACTACTTCGACCCGGAGACCCTGAGGGCTGATCGAGACCGGGAGTTCATGAGTCTAGAGTAGGGTATTGTTTATGTCGTGGAGTATTCCTATCGTTTCACTGAGCTGCAGTGTTTCACACCCCTTCAGGATGGAAGTGGGGTGTTCTTGGCAAGGATGTTTGAGGATGGTCTCAGGCGGGAGATCTGCTCACAGGTGAATATCTTCCAGTTGACTTCTATCACTTCCATCATCAACCAGGTGCTAATTGCGGAGCACAATCTGAGAGACTCCAGAGCTGCAAGCTAGGGAGGTTCTGCTTCCAGAGCTAGTGTTCCTCCAGTTGACAACAAGAATCACTATAGGGAGTCTACACGTGGTGATTCGAGGATGTGAGATACATCTTCAGGAAGCCATCTCGTATGCTACCAGTGTGGAAGGGTAAGTCACACGAGGCCGTAGTGCCAGAGTGACCTAGTTGAGTGCCTATCTTGCGGAAAGATGGGTCACCTTCAGCGTTTCTGCCAGGTTTCCTCACCAGTAGCTGGTGAAGGGGGTTCTTCCATGACTACTCATTCAGGAGAAGCACCACCAGTTTCTCACCAGTTAGGGAAATGAATTTCTTCCAGCCGTTCATGCCGAGGTGGAGGTCGAGGACATGGAAGTATTTCACTAGTCCTTCAGCGCCACCAGGGAGGATCAGATCAGGGTGGTCGGGCAGGGTCACAGGGCCGCGGGGTAGGCTAGACTTTTGCAGTGGAGCAGACCTATCATGAGCAGGATCCTGGACCTTCCACCGTTCGAGGTATGATTTTAGTAGCCTCGATTTTATCTTCATCTCTTTTCAATACTGGAACTACGTATAACTTTATCTCTGTTTCTATTGTGGAGAGCCTTGGGATCTGTATCTTTTCTTCTGCCGACTCGTTGACACTAGACACACCTTTGGGAGTGAGGAAATCTAGTGTACGTTAGTGTAGAGAGTGCCCTCTCGAGGTTGCAGGGTATCGTTTCTTATGGGATCTCTATGTCCTATAGATGACAGGCTATGATTTCATTCTCAGGATGGACTGGTTGGTTCCCTTCCAGGTATTTGTCGACTGTTATCGCCGCAAGGTGAGTTTCATTTCACCAGAGGGTGAGTCTTTTCTTCTTAGAGGCGAATGGGATGTTCAGGTGAGTCGAGCAGGACTCGAGCATCATGGGATGTGAAGGGTGATGGACCGAATTTCTAGTCTTCATCTGGATGACCAGGGGACTTCACAGTTAGACTTCCCCACAGTGGTGGATCATTTCAGGGATGTCTTTCCAGAGGACTTTTTAGGTTTGACTCCAGAGCGTGAGGTGGAATTATCTATTGAGCTCGTGCTAGGAGAGACACCAGTGTCCATTCCTCCCTATAGGATGGCTACACCTGAGTTGCAGGAGCTCAAGAAGCAGTTGAAGGAGTTGCAGGCAAAGGGTTTCATCAGACCCAGTACTTCTCCTTGGGGTTCACCTATCCTGTTTGTGAAGAAGGAAGATAGTATCCTTAGGCTCTGTGTGGATTATCAGAAGCTTAACCAGTTGAAGGTCAAGAACCATTATCCCTTTCCGAGGATTGATGACCTCTTTGATCAGCTTTGAGGAGCCCGCGTGTTCTCGAAGATCTATTTGAGGTCCAATTATCATCATTTTCACGCTACACCATCAAATATACCTCTGACGGCCTTTAGGAGCAGGTATGTTCTCTACGAGTATACGGTTATGTTGTTCGGTCTCACGAATGCGCCATCAGTTTTCATGGCACTGATGAACTGAGTGTTCCATCCTAACTTGGACTCCTTCATCGTGGTCTTTGTGGACGATATCTTGGTGTACTCTCACACTTGACACGACCATGATACCCATCTTGAGATTGTTCTGAGTTCACTGAGAGAGAATCAACTTTATGATAAACTCTAGAAATTCCACTTTTGGATGAACCGAATTCACTTCTTGGGCCATGTCATCTCAGAGGAAGGAGTATCTGTGGACCCAGAGAAAGTGAGAGCTGTAGTTTCTTGGGAATAACCAAAGAATGTTTTTGAGGTATGAATTTTTCTATGGCTGGCTGGATACTATAGACACTTCATTCAAGACTTTTCACACCTAGCAGCACCTTTGATTGGTTTGACCAAGAAGGGGGCGAAGTTCTTATGGTCAGATTCTTGTGAGTCAGCCTTTCATGAGCTGAAGGGAAGTTTGATGTCAGCACCGATACTAGTCTTTCCAGATCCAGGAAAGAGATATATTGTTTATTATGATGCTTTGGGTATCAGGATGGGTGCTGTGCTTATGCAGGGAGATGCGGTCGTTGCGTACAGGTCTTAGAAGTTGAAGCAACATGAGAGGAAATACCCGATGCACGATCTGGAGTTAGCAGCTGTTGTTCACGCCTTACGCTGTTGGAGACATTACCTTATGGGAGAGCACTTTGTGGTTTTCACCAACCACAAGAGTCGCAAGTACATCTTCACTCAGCATGATTAGAATCTGAGACAGCGTAGGTGGGTCAAGTATCTTCAGTCTTTTGATTTCGAGCTTGCCTATACGCTGGGAAAGGGAAATGCAGTGGCAGATGCGTTGAGCAGGAGAACTCATATTTAGGCAGTTCAAGAGGCCAGTAGTTAGTGGAATCTTATGGATCTGTTCTCTGAGATGCATCTAGAGGTTCACGACAGATAGGGACATACATTCCTTTCTTCTGTAGCTGTTACCTCTATGATTCTTGATCGGGTACGAATGAGACGTAAATTAGACTCAGAAGGCTTAGTCCTGTGGGAGAGTGTGTCAGGAGAGGACCCTTTCCCTGGAAGGATCATGGGCGAGGATGAGATATTTCATTTCCAGGGACGCGTATGGGTGCCAGCAGACATACATGAGGAGCTGATGCGGGATTTTCATTCCTCAGTTTGGGCAGTTCATCCTGGCATCACCAAGATGTATCGGGATCTTCATCGCCAATATTGGTGGCCAGGTATAAAGAGGGATGTTACTAGTTTTGTCTTGTGGTGTTATACTTATCAGTAGGTAAAGGGGGATCATCAGCGACCAGCTGGCCTTTTACAACAGTTACCCATTCTGGAGTGGAAGTGGAATGATGTCGCGATGGACTTAGTGACCGGATTGCCGAGGTAGCCCCGAGGGAACGATGCTGTATGGGTTGTCGTCGACAGGCTTACAAAGGTTTCTCGCTTCTTACCGATCAAGGAAACCTTCAGTGTTGATGATCTGGGATGATTATACATTCGAGATATTGTATGGCTGCATGGAGTTCCACACTCCATTGTTTCAGATAGAGATGTGTGATTTACTTCTCAGTTCTGGCAGGGACTTCAGAAGGCCTTGGGTACACAGGTACTTTTGAGTACAACATACCATCCCCAGACTGATGGCCAGTCCGAGCGTACAATCCAGGTGCTTGAGGATATGCTCCGAGCTTGTATCCTAGAATTTTGTGGTGCTTGGGAGAAGCATATCCCTCTCATGGAGTTTGCATACAACAATAGTTTTCAGGTGACTATTTAGATGGAACCTTACGAGGATTTGTACGGTAGGCCATTCCGATCACCTTTATGCAAGTTGGAGGTAGGAGAGGCAGCTTTACTAGGACCTCGTCTTGTTTAGGAGACCTCATAGTAGATAGAGTTGATTCAGAAGAGGATGGATATAGCACAGTCTTGACAGAAGTCTTATGCTAATCAGTGGAGATGACCTATAGAGTTCGAGGTCAGGGATCAGGTTTTCCTGTGTGTCACATCTAGATTAGGACACAAGAGGATTCGAAGATAGGGTAAGCTTTCACCATGGTACGTCGGGCCGTTTGAGTTATTGCAGAGAGTTGGGTCGGTTGCCTATCGGTTGCTATTACCTCAGAGGTACCGGGCCATGCATGACGTCTTCCACGTATCTCAACTCCGACCTTACTTTTCAGACCCATCTCATGTATTTCAGCCCGAGGAGGTTGAGCTCGAAGCAGATGCATCATTTGAGGAGCATCCTATCCGGATTGTCGATCGTAGTACGAAGGTTATCCGTGGGCAGTCTGTTCCTCTAGTATGGGTGCTATGGCAGCATGGGCGAGTACAGGACGAGACCTGGGAAAGGGATGCTGATGTACGATCGCAGTGGCCGGAGCTGTTCGAGAATTCTTCTTCTCTGCATCATTAGGGAAATTCGGGGATGAATTTCTTTAAGGGGGGACGTCTGTAAGAACCCAGATCCTTGTTTCAGGTATTTCTTTCCTTTTTCTGGAGTATTTGAGAAAAATTGGATTTCTGGAAATTTTTGAAGTAGACGTCGTGTACTTTCTGAGTACATGTCATGTACTTCTTTGCCACTCGAAGCCGTGTGTTGGCCATGTCTGGGCCACACACACGGTGTGTAGAGGTGATGTGGCGTCCGCTTAAAGTAGAGTATAGAAAAACAGAGTACACACCATGTACCCTAGAAGTACACGCCGTGTATTTTATTTTTTTCATTAAACGGACCGGGGTCGCGCCTGACGGGAAGAACACACTCCTTCTTCAGGTTCTTCATCTGAGAGTGACCTGTATGACCGTGATTCTTATCCAGATTCCTGAGCTTCTGTATGATCTCCATTTAATCCTCCGTCGATTGCGTTAGAACCACAACGGTGAGTTCTTCCTTCTCCTAGAGCCATGTTTTCCAATTTCTCTTCTTTCTCAAGTTATCATTTGTTGAGCATTTTTGACGTTTTCTCAGATCCTCGATGTTCTAAAGAGAATCAATCATCGTGGTTCACGTATATCGTTCTCCTAGCATCGAGGTAGGTGGTTTGTGCCTTTATGTAGGAATTCGTTTAATATTATGTGCAATCTCCACCAATACCATTGAATGGGGTATTGAGTGTTTCCTATTTTGCCCTTTTTGTTGCCTGCTTCACTTGATTGCTTGAGTAGAGGTAATTGCTTGTGAATAGTGTAGTTTTACTGTACTCTGGATGTTTTTCCATTCTTTTTTTTCTTGTTTGGCATTTTTCCAGTTTCCATGCCTAGTTTTAGGATAGTGGAACTATTGTATTGTTATGTTGTTGTGCCTTAGAATGATAGACAAGTAGTTCTTGAGGTTTACTTGGGCCGATACGCATGCTATGCATGTTGTTATACACAGGGCTGTGAGAAAATAGTGTAGTGGACCATAGGGAGAATGGACGCAGGGGCTTCTCCAGAGTGTCTTTAATTACGATGCGAGACCACAGGGGGAATTGGCGTTGAGTGCTTCCTCAAAGAGTCTGTAGTTCCTCAACGTGGGCCACAGGGGGAATTGACGTTGAGTGCTTCCCCATAGAGCCTTTAGTACGTTACAAGACTATAGGGGGAATTGACGGTGAGTGATTCCTTAGAGAGTCTATTATTCTAACTGAACCAGAGGGGTGAGACTGTGTGTGCGTCCCAGAGGGTTGCTAGTACTTGTAGGTTGAACCTTAGGGGTTAGACTGTGAGAACTACCCAGAGGTTACCTTTTTGTTCTACTTGCTTGAGTGGTTGATTATTTTTTGTAGATTATATGCTAGAAATTTTGGGTTTTTACTGCTGTGTATTACCTTGTTTACTGCTTACTGTTTACTGCTTACTGTACTTTTACTTTCCATGTATTTACTGACTGTTAGGCACAGATCTTTGAGTGGTTGCCTAATGGGACCTTGTCTCACACCCTGTTTGGGCCATGCTTTTGGGACCAAGAAGATTATATTATTCTAGGTATAGATAAAGGAAAGCGCCGTTCTACTTCAGGTTCTTGATTTCTATGGAACTGGAGAGCATGGGACAAAGCCGAGGCTTGTGATGCTGAGGAGTCACTCACCTGTTTTTCTTTTGTACTTTGGTTTAGTACTATTTTCATCATTGTGACTTGTTTGGCTGTTTTCCTAGACATATATATATCATGCATAATTATTATATATGTGTGCTCCAGTTTTCTTCTTTTATTCTTCTGCTTCTTATCATTTACTCTTGTATGGATGGTTACAGTTTCTGCTGCTATCTATTTGTTTCTTTTCTGCTATGTACTCTACCAATGAGGGCATAGTTTCCCCACCATCACACCCCAAGGCCCTCACTGCTATTTGGAAGCCTCTGGCTTTTGGGGAAATGCTCTTGATGCCATGTGACCAACAGGGTATGGGGTGCCTCTGGATGGCTTCCGGAACTAGGACGTTACAACTCAGTGTTTTCACTATTCATCAAAAATTGAAAGTTTTCAGAAAAATACCAAAAATCTACCCAAATATAATTTCGATATTCCGAATCCAAAAATGAAGTCCATTTTGAATGATAAAATTTATAAAATTTCAAAAAGTGGGTATTACTATTCATAACTTTTAGTTTATATAATATTTCAATAACATATCGTTGTTTAATAAAACTTGGTATTGCGTACAACACAAGCTATCGAGGAAGGTCGCTCTTACATGTAATGCAAGGCAATTCAGGGTTGCGTGTAGGGAAAGATTCCTTTGGTGTTGTGTATAACATACTCAAAATATAGTTCAGTTATACATTGATCAAAATCTATACTTGGTGTTGTGTAAAATTAATGTTATTCGAAAGAACTTTAAACTGTGTGCATCATAAGCCAAGAATAGTGTTGCGTATACTACAAGATAATATGGTGTTGCATATAGTTCAAGCTAATCTTGGTGAAGAATACAACAAAAGACATCAAATAAATTAAAAATAATAATTCTCATAAAATCTCGGGGTGTTACAATCTTTTTACTAACAGACCTATTATGTACGTAAATTATGCAAGGACACCTAAGGGCACATACTGCATAATAAAAAAAAAGAGATATAAAAAATCTGACATTCTAATACTAAAATCCGAAGAAAGTCTATGGGGATTCAGATTTTCCAAAGCACAGATTTTGGTTTATGGAGAAAGGTACCATAATATAGATTGGGTATTTTCAACCAAGATTTCCAAATAATCAGAGGAATAGTAATTTTATGAAGGTCTAACCCAAACATAAAAGTTATAATGTCAGTTTTTTTAGGTCATACAACATGGACCAGAAATGGAAACAATATAAGATATGTGACCAAGTGATTCCAAGGTTATTTCATATTTCGTTGAATATATTGTAAGGGAAATTTGTAAACCATGTTCTTGAGACTTTCATATCAAGAGAAAAAAATAATTGGACAAGTATACCTGAATGACTATTATAAAATATAGATTCTTGCATATTGTCATCAAAGTTTAAATGGAACAAAGATACTATAACCAAGAACAAAGTTACCCTTATTTGAAAAACCCGTTATGGGGGATGTGTTATGCAGGGCCAACTATAGCATATGATGCATAGAAAAATAGTGGTGTCTTTTGGCTGACAAAACTATTATGTAGGCAACTTATGCAAGGCCACCTAGGGGAACATACCTTAAAGTCAAGCAAAGGAGTGCTTAAATATTAGAAACTCAATCACTAGAAACTGTAAGAAAGATTACGAGGATATGGAAATATTTGATATCAAGAGTGTGAAATATGGAAGGGGATTTTTCTCAATGAAAATGAGAAATATTTGAATCAATATTTTCCGTGAGTTTGACATCCTTTACATAAATCTAACTCATATGTAAAATGCTGACATTATTTGTTTCCTCTAAATTAATGTTTTGATGTGCAGTTTTAATTCATTCCATGGGGACATTATACTAATCATTTTTAAGTCATGAAGTGAGGACATTAATAACCCCACAAGAAATTAAAACACCTTATTTATAGAAATAATCCTTTTACCCAATTCCTAAGCCCATGTGAGCTATGATCGGTGTGAGAAACAAGGATTCGTAAGGGTTTATTTTACAGTGAAATGATAACGTAAATGAAGAATAGGGGTGTTAGATTTCCATGTAGTTTAACATTCTTTACATAGATCTGACACATACGTAAAATAAAGAATTTTTTTGTTTCTTTTGAATTAATATTATGATGTGCAGTTTAAAGTCATGCATTGAGGACATTATACTATTGAGTTTTAAGTCATGTAGTGACGACATTAATCACCCCATAATAAATTGAGGCAGCTTATTAATATAAAGAAGCATTTTACCCAATTCCTATGCCCAATTGAGCTATGCTCAGTGTGAGAAACCAGGAGTAGTAAATGTTTCTTCTATAATATCAAGGTCACACAGGTGATGAATGGGGTGTTTGATTTCCATGCAGTTTAACGTCATGTGGTAAGGTGAAGATGAACTGATGTGAAAAGAATGACATATTGTAGCTGGACAAGGGATAAGACCAAAGTGTCACTATGTGTCTTGTTGAAGTCAAGAATCAAGTCATATATAGTTCTAACAACATTACCTATGCATGTTTGTTTCTTATACAAGGAATAAATCTTTTTTTATCATGTTTGGGCCCATGATTGGAGATCTTGGTGTCTCTACGTATCACATTTAAAATGAGAATCAAGCCATACGTTGTTCTTGAAACAATCATTTCTCACACCGATCGAGTTTGACATGATGAATGGGGGATTTTACATGTTATGAGAGAACGGTAAATATTAAGACATAAAATGGTATAAGGACCAAATCATATAACTTAAGGAAATACTCTTTATATATCTGATTCATATACAGGAGAAGAAAACAAGATAAGAAGATTTTTTAATTGCGGCTAGGCCTAAAATTGGAGATTTTGGTGTCTCTTTGTATTTCATTGAAAATGAGAATCAAGCCATACATAGTTCTTTAAACAATATCTCTATGTAGGTCTAACACAAACATAGGAAAGAGAGGGAATCATATGCTACTAAGTAGTAGCGATGATGTCAATGATTTTTGTTTATCTAAGCTTCTAACGTTAAATAGAGAAAATGTTAGTCATATAGTTTAATGTCATGAAATGAGGAAAAATTATGCTATGCATTTTAACATTATGCACCATGGAAACTTATGGTTGTTATGTAGTTTAATGTCTTGCAACTAGGACAACGAGGTTGTGTAGTTTTAAGTCATGTAGTGAGGATGTTGTACTGTGTAGTTTTATGTCTTGCAGCGAGGATGATGTGCTTAACTACACAATGTATTTCGTTAAAATCTCACATTGGTTGGAGTTGTAATAAGCTCTCCATCCATTTAGATTAAGGCATAAGCTCCATTTCAAAAGACCTTATGTATGGAATAAGGTCCTTCATACTTTGGATCATGCTTTGGAGGTTTCTTCCCTGGTATCATTGGAGTCCTAAGGGCCAACACCAACTCTCTTTGAAGAAATGAATAGAGATGAACTTTCTTGATAAAAGCACATGTTATTCTATTCTGATAGACTTCTAAATGATGAAAAGTATGCAATATTTTCTTGTCTAATCATTCTAGTTCATTGAACTATTTTTGGGACCTCTCATCTGTAGACAAATTATCATAGATTGCAACTCTGATTGAAGGAAATTTCATTTCAATTAGAAAAACTACTTCGGTTCCATATACCAATGAATAAGGAGTTTCTTGGGTGGCAGTACGGGTTGTGATCAGATAAGACAATAAAGCATTCAAAAGTTTATCAGGACATGATTTCGTATCTTTATCCACCATTTTCTAGAGTATATTTGATAGGGTCTTTTTGAAGGCCTCTATCTGTCCATTGGCCTCCGCACGATAGTGAGATGAATGGTTGGATTTAATATTATGTTTTGGATACAACTTTTTTACCTTAGTAGAACAAAAATTGGCGAAATTTTCCATCACAATAGTATGAGGGACACCAAATTTGGTAATGATATTAGATTTGAAAAAACTAACAATGCTTTTGGCTTCGAATTCTTTGAGTGGTATTGCCTCACCCATTTATAGAAGAAGCCAGTAGCAGTAAGGATATATTTTAATTGCTTAGACGTGACTATAGGATAAAGTCCTACTACATACATTCCCCATGTGGCTAATTTCTAGGAGTATTTAGCTATATGTAGAAACTCTAGGGGTTGATGAATAATGTTGGAATGCACTTGGTAGGGATGAATTTTTTTAGTGAAATATGTACAACACTGCGTCATTGAAGGCGAAAAGTATCCAAGCCTTCGGATCTAGTCAGAGAGTCTATTCCCAGATTGGTGAGCACCACAAGCTCCTAAATGAATTTCTTTCATGACATCTGGAGCCTCTTCTCTATCATTACATCTGAATAGGATTCCATCAAATCCTCACTTGTAAATGTTCTTTTGGTGGTTTGGACTATCATAAAGAGTATAATTAGCTCCTCGTCGCCAGATCTATTCTTTTTTATCCCTATTTGGTGGAAGTACCCCATTTTGATGATATTCTATAATGTATGTTCTCCATCTCATGTTATGATCATATGGTTCGGAAATAGGGCTAATTTCATTTATTTCCTCCATTCTGGTTTGAACAAATGGTGAGACCACACGGCGATGGGCTATGCTAATGACTGTCTCATCCCGATTTGGATCTGCCAAGACTATAGCTGCATTAGCCAGTGCATCTTCTTGGGCATTTTGCGATCGTGGGACATAAGACAATTTTGACTCTGAGGAAAATTCATCCATAAACCCTATGATGTAATCACTCAAAGGGATTAACTCTTCTTTTCTGATAGAATATTCCCCATTGATTTTCTTGATTACAAATTCTGAATAACCTTTTACCATTAAGTGAGTCATTTGAACCTGAAGGGCCAATACCAAACCTACGATGAGAGCAAGATATTCTTCCACATTGTGGGTACCACATTTGGAAAACAGGATGGAATAAGGAAACACTGCCTTTTCTGGGGAAATAAGGAAAATTAGTAACCCATCTTTGTTGAGTTTAGGGTTTTCCATTATCTTCCCTATTGGACATCTAGAGGCACCATCAAAGTACATTTCCCAAGTTTGGGAATTATCTTGAATAGAGAAGACCATTTAATCAAGAAGATCAGTATTTAATGATGTATCTTCTGCTGGTGGATGTTGTGCAAGGAAGTTAGCCAGATCATGGTATTTTATTGCCTTTTGAGGTACAAACTGTATATCAAACTTTTTCAAAATAACCTCCCACCATTCCATACGCCCTGTAAGTATAGTATGGATGAGGATAAATTCAAGTGGGTTATTGGAAGATATCAATTGGACCTCATGATGTTGCAGGTAATGCCTGAATTTCTGAACTACAAAGATTAATTCTACTCAACACTTTTCAATACTTTAGTATCGAGTTTCTGTATCATGCATAGTTTGACTGAGATAGTAAATACTATTTTTATTCCCAACATTTTTATTTTATGGAAATAAGACACCTAATGATCACTCTAAAGTGGTCACATAGAGAATAAGTGGTCTTCCTTCATCAAGTGGAATTAATAACGGTGGAATCAATATATATTTCTTGAGATTATAAAATGCTTCTTGGCAGTCTTTAGTCCACTAATAAGAGACTCCCTTCTTCATTAATCTGGTTATGAGTAAACATTTTCCTACCAAATTGAAAATAAAGCAACGAATATAGGCCAAGTGTCCTTAGAGTCCTCGAATTTCATTAAAATTTCAAGGAGGTGACATAACATGGATTGATTTTGTTTTCTAGAGATCCACTTAGATACAAATATGGCATACAATGAATCCAATGAATTTTCTTGAGGTTACCCCATAAGCACATTTCAAGGGGTTCATCTTTAAACTGTGTTGCTGATGTTTGTGGAATATAGTCTCCAAATCATCCAAGTGATTGGAACATTGTCTAGATTTAACCACCAAATCATCAACATAACATTCAACAAACTTCCCTAAGAATGGTTTGAAGATATGATGCATGGAATGTTGATATGTTTCACCTAGAATTCTTTAAGACAATGTGCATTAACCTATAGAAATCACACACCTTGAGGGGATATGAAGGCTATATATTCTTCATCCTGTGGTCCATTCAGATTTTATTATACCCAGAGTATCCATCCATGAAGGAAAAATATTCATAGCTAGTCGTTTCATCAACTAAAATCTCTGTAATCAGAATTAGAAAATCATTTTTAAGACAATGCCAGTTATGTTCTCTAAAATCAATGAAAACTTTAATTTTCCAATTCTTTTTTTTCACTGGGACAATGTTGGCCATCCATTTGGGATATTGAACTTCCGTGAAAAAGTTATACTTTATAAGCTTATCAAATTCATCTTCAATTTTAGAGGCATGAGTTGGGTGTGTTCTTCTTACTGCCTGCTTGAATTCATGATGTTCTTCTGAAAAACCCAAATTATGGGTGGATACATCGGAATTATGACCTAGAATTTCTATATAATTACAAGCAGATATATCTTTATTTTTCTTTATAAATGAAGTATACACCACTTTCTCTTTAGAGGTCATGGCCTCACTAATTAGATTGGGGCGTGGATATTCTTCTATACCTAGATTTATTTCTCTGAGCTCATCCATAGTGGTAGAGGCACCATCCTCAAATGCTAGAGGAGCATCCCTGGCATATTCATCTTCTTCTTCATTATGTCTTACCTCTTCTGTTATCACATGCATATTAGACGACAAAGAAAAACTCCCAAAGTTAGAGGAAGAGTTAGTATTTGATCATCCTGAAGAAGTGGCCACCAAATCCAACCCTACTAAGGATGAGGGGTCTTCCTGGGGTACTAAAGTGGAGATGATGGATTGAGAATCAATATATTTATCTTTATCTAGAATTTCCAAAAAAAATAATACTTTGATTGAAAAATTAGAGGCTTGTTGTAGTTTAGTGGATGAAATAAAGATATCTCTATTTAAGCTTCCATCACTGCTCGATGGATCAATAGTTTCTCCCATGCTATTAGGCTTAGTTTCTATAATTGACATTATGGAAGTAATTAGACAAGTTCTTGGATTTTGTTTTACCATTTCAATTTGATTTATGGGTAGAACATAATCTATACTCAAATGTATGAATGGATTTGATGGGATATTTTCCAATCCATTCAGAGAATTAACTCTGGTTATTTACTTTATCATGGACTCCATTTCTTTTGTGTGATAAAACTCTGTCTTAATGTATTGATATTCACATGTTTTGAATAGAATCTTATCACTGTATAATGTTTCAATTTTACTGTAGAAATAGTACTTAAGACATTGGTGGTATGATGAAGGTATGGATACATGTTGATGTATCCAAGGTCTTCCAAGAAGAATGTTAAGGGTTGTGTCCTGACAAAAAACCATGAAATATGAATTAGACAAAATATTTTCAAACTGAGTTCTAGGTGTAATCTTACCCAGAGGTTTTTTCTCATTATTGTCATATCCTTACAACATTAATGTGGAAGGAGATAAATCAGATTTAGTCAGGCCCAATAAACAAAGTGTAAGAACATGAATGAGTTTGAATTTGGATCCATTATCAATGAAGGCTCGTTGGATGTCTCTATCATTGATCTTGAAATACAAATACAAGGGTCTCATATGTCCATGTACAACATAATCTCCATCCCTATCTACAAATGATATGACTACATGACATTCTATAGGATCATTCTCTATATGGTAAACCTCAACAACAATAACTTCAGTTGCAAACTCTTGAGGACTTGAAAAATCCCTAATGAGTGCCTCTCAGAGATCTTTTGATAGATTCAAAGCATCTAGAACTGAGAAATTGGATGTTACATGGGCCAATAGTTTCAAGACATCATACTTTTGGTCCAATGGTCTACATTTCCCTGCATGGAAATGCAGTTTTGTAGGTGCTTTAGAAATTGATACTTCTAATTTAGACGTATTCTGTGTCAGAACATAAGCTAGAAATACTCTTGGCTTTGGAATATTATACCGACTAGGTCTATTTACTTGCTGAGAAGAAGATGGTGTATCTTCTAATTGATCATCCAAAAATAATTGTGTTAGAAACGAACTTCTCTTTCCTGGAAGAAAATCTTTGTTCTTGTTGAGCTAGTAGGAGGGCTCTTCCATGAATTTTAGCCGCATATATGGGTTGAGCAGTGGTAGAGTTAAAATGTTGATTTTAAGAATTCCCACCTCTTCCTCTGTATCCTCTACCTTAGACTATTCCTATAGTTCCTCAATTAGGTACAAGGAATTCTGGCTCATTATAATCACAATCACAATAGACATAAGGATCTATTAAATAGATAAAATTAACATAACCAAAGAACAATTATTCATCTGATGAAGATTCTTCTTGACAGGTTAACTTCTGGTTGTGCCGTTTGGCAGGGCAGTGCCCTTGTTTTTGAAACAGACGGCATGAGATCTACCTGGGTCAAGAAAAAATTTAGCCTTAACATGAGCTCATCTTCTTCTGACTGCCCTTCGTCCTTATGATCACTTCCCTTCTTTGAGGAATGACTTGTTGATGAAGATGGTTTTAATTGGGCTGAATTGGAAGAAGACACAATTGGTTGTTTCAAATTTGTTTGTAAAATGGAATGATTATAGTTGATCATTTTCCTGATCATCCAATCATCATATTTCTGCACATTTAAAATTTTTACTTCCTACCATTCACCCTCTTCCTCTGGATCTATAGAAGCAACACGTGATACATGAGGTGATGAACTTTTCAGTTTCACTTTTCCTGTGTCTACCATCTTTTTCAGGGGGACTTTGAAAACAAAACCCTCTTGAATGGTATTTCCCAACATCTAGTAAAAGGGAAAATAATTCATAATATCTTCATCTCCTTCTTTATTTGGTTTATTCGGCCTTGGAAACTGAACCAAATTGTTTTCCAGAGTTGAGATGAAGTAACCAAGAACTTATTCATTCCAGAAGGAATAAACATTGTTCTTTAATTCCTCAAACTATTTATTCCTTTGATCTCTCTGATCATCTTGATGAGACGGTTGTTTCTGCTCGTGCTCAGGAGTTGGAGCCCTTCGGTATAGTGAAGGTCTTGATGTAGAAGCAGGTATAGGTACCCGCTTGAGTGTAACTATAGAAGCTTCTACCTTTCCTATCATCCTCCACGAAACTAATGGAATTACACACATTTTAGGCTTAGTTTCTATAATATATTCTTATTTTTGTTGAGTGATTTAAGTAAGGTCTCGAAACCCACCTGCATATTTCACAGGGATCAATGGTGTGTGTAACTCATCATGCAGATTTTCCACATAGATTGGCAACAAATCTTCTTGATGGAGTGATAGACATAAGGAATATTTTAATCTTTTCCATTACATAATCAAATATGAAACTCTTTAATTCACCATTTATTTACAACTGGTAAGATAAAAAACCATCATTTTTGGTAGCGTTGAGCTAAATTGAACAAGGATTTCTTGATGGAGATCTTCCCATCTAGTAATTGATTGAGACAGTAAACTTGTATACCAGACAAAAACTGGTCCCTATAATGAATGTATAAAAAACCTAAGCATTACTACCTCCTGTTGTTGAGAAGTTCCCATCATGGGATTACAACAGGAGAGAAAAATGTGTTAAGTGTTGTTATGGATCACCCGAACCATTAAATATTGGGAATGTGGTATTCACAAAATTTCGTGGGGGAGGAATTGCATCCACCCATTCAGGGTAAGCTATCTTTTCCTGCTGAACGGGTGCACGTCATTCTTCCATAGCTTCAAATCGAGTCATTTATTACTCAATTGTGTTCATAAGACTTTGGGGAACATCTAGATAATCTGGAACTTGTGCAGGTATAGTAATTGCAGCATGAGCTGGTGCAACGACTGGAAAAACCACTGATGGTGATACTAAAATTTGCCTTGGATAACCCATAAGAACATGCCTATCAGGATTTATATGATCCTGCCTTGATTGTGCGCCTAGTGGAGGGAATTCAGTATCCACATATGTAGTTACTACCAATCCTCTTTTTTGAGGAGCTCCTACATGATATGCAAGTTGATGACCTTCTTGGGGAGTACATCTAGTAGAAATGATTCTTCGAAGTAATTATGAATTGGGTCTTTTCAACTCCTTCATTTTCACTTCTTGCTATGATAATATCTCATCAAGAAAAAGAGATTTACCTTCTCCATTAGAAAAGTGAGATGCAATATAACTTCTTCCTTTACCCTTGTTAGATTCCTTTCAGAGGGATGGGAGTTGGTTATTTGAAGGCATACATAGATTCTGGGTAAGCCTCTGATTTCAGGTACATACACCTTATTCATTTGACATAGTGTGTACCATATTATCGACAATAACTTCATCTTCTGTTTTCCCTAAACTGGACTCATTTTTTGGAGGATCTTCAAGAGTGGTTTTAATGACATTCACTGATGTATAATGCATCGATGGCATTCTGTCAGTATTTTTGTATAATCATCTCCCTCTATATCTTTAATGAGACTTAATTCTCATATATGATAAATTCACGGGAAATTTTTGGAAGACAGTGACTCAAAAGAAATTCTTGGATAGTTCAGTTGTACGCTTTCCTTGTGGCTTATTCCCTAATAGGGAGAAAACTGACTTCCATTGAAGAGGGGATTACAGATGTGAAAAGGTCCCCAGTCCTATAGGTCGGGGCTGTTATTGTTCTTCTTCTTAAAATATTTTAACATTGTTTAATAAATTTTAAGGTTGAGTTTAATGAGCCCATATTCATGAAATATGGGGTGATTCTTGAACTGTTATGGCTGAAACTCATACAACTACTCTTTTGATTTTTAGAATTTTGGTTCAGACAGTAGCTGGCTGAATTATTTGATGACCATTCAAATCACCTGTTTCGGTAGATCGCTTTCCTATTTCAGAAATTTTCATTCTCGGATTCCTGACATCCTCTAAGTGGGACGCCTACTCAGAATTATCATATGCTTGATATAAAAGTAACTCAAAAACTTATTTTCTTTTGGCCTAACTCTGATGGGAGCCAGTTAAGGCCCGTTCTTGAGTTTACATTTGATTACATACAAAATCTATTGATTGTGTCCGACCATGGGCAATAACATTGTATGATACCACTTTTGGCAGACTTTTCTGATTTTGGAGTGCAGTAAAATGAAATGATCCATGTGAACCCCATCCTTTGATATGAACACTAGATGGGTAATCATAAATTAACTAAAATAGCCTCTTTCGAGCATTGAGGCATGCATGTTGAAGGGTTCTCTACTGTTTTTCATCCTTTGGATGTTGCGAAACTGATATAGATTCCATGTCAATTTGGTGTTGCGACCCTTCTATTACCTTTACATGATTTTGATATTCATCATATGGTAATATTGTAGTTTTAAAATGAGGAATAACCTTCCATAAATTGAGGTGGATATCATGAATACAATCCTATGTAATCAATTATGCAATGTTATAATGAGAATTTTCCAATGGCCTGAACATGACTGGTACTTATCCCTTAGATAATTGTTTCTTCATGTTTAACACATCTTTATCATCTTTCACTAGAGGTTTCTCCACATGGTCTGACAAATGTGGATGCTCTGTATTAGATGAAAAATTACCCAAGGTGGGTTCAGAGAATGACCGTTCCCTTAAGATGTCTTCTGGTTGAGAAAGTGTTTCACCTGTCAATGACAAGGCATCTGACATGACTGTCCTTGTGTTTAAAAGTGCCTCGAGATAGGAGGGATTTCTAGTCGCTACATTACCAATTATAGAATTTTTTTGACAATGCGAAATACTATTGTGGAGAGGAATTTCACAAATAATGACATCATGGTGAGGATCATCATGATGGATTATAGCAAGGGATAAATACTCTTGCTCCATGGTCTTCTGGCTACACAGAGGGTTGTTGTTCCTCTCATTCAGAGATTTGCGTTCTATATTGACCAAATTTTGGTGAAGAAAGTCTTCATGATGAAGTGTCCAATGAGGAACTTCAGAATTACTAATACCACTCCCATAATTTGGTAATGAGAGGGTAAGATCATGAGATACAATAGATAAATTTCTGATGGATTCATGAACTCCCATATTAAGAGGAGCCAAATTGTGGCTTGAATCTTGATTTTCCAACAGTGTTCGGAAAGGATTCTTCTTAGATGTTCTCTTATACTTAGTTGGGTCCACTTATTGGGAAAACTGGTTATCATGGGAAGGTGTATGTGTCTGCCTTGTAGTGGTTAACAGAACATAATGATTATCTCCAATTAGAAAGGGTGTATGTTCTCGATCTTGATGTCCATATGATATGGGGGAGTTTTCCCCAAGACCCTCCTAGACTGGTACAAATTTATGTATCTACTCTGAGATGGAATGCTGATGAGTTATCCCATGTGTGGGGACATATTTATGTGTCTGTTTCCCTGGTACTACTAAAGTGGTTGTTATAATATCCACGCATGCTTCCGGAATATGGGCAGGGATTTGCATCTTCCCTTTCACTATTGATAAAATATGTTTGGTGACTTCAGTGACTAGAACAAGAATATAAATCCATTACATATCTGAAGATGGTGCATATGCATGATCCTTTCCTCCTTTTCCTATCAATGGATATTGACAATACTCATGTATGGGGGTAGGGAGATGGGTCTGCCCCAAAATTTTTGTCGGATCTTTCCAACCGACTTATCCAGGTGTTGCCAAACGAGACTGTTGGAAGAATTGATGAACATTAGCAGGTGTATGTGCCTGCTGGCTATTTCCCATCAAGTATGGTTTACAAACTTCTTTAAATGTAGTCAGATGAGCCTGCTGACTTGTAGATAACTTGTAAGAAAGTGTAAGTGCCTGTTTACAGTACTCCACTGGGTTTATCTGGTGGTATTAGTGGGTTACTATTAGATGAGTCTGTTGGGAAACAAAATTAGGACAGACTGGTGTATGTGACTATTTTTTGTTTTCCATCAATTTAGGTTTATGGGCTTCTCCGAAAGGGGTAGAGACAAGAACATGATCCCTGTTGATCAGATGTTGTCCTGGGCAGTTCGTCTTGTATGTCCTGGTCTGAGAGGCATGGGATGAACGTCCAAAGGAAACACCCCCATCATGTTGGGGGTTCACTACCATGTGATTCTAGTGGCGATTGCTAGTGGGAGTCCTCAGGAAGGACTCCTACATTCTTGAATTAAGGCCTTGAGTGAACCCTTGATCCACCTCCCTTTAGTACAAGAGGTATTTATTGTTGTGTTCTGAGGATAATTTCTTGAAACAGTTGAAGACGGTGGTTGGCACCATCTTCTTCTTGATCATTGGTCATTGTTGGCCAGATGATCAAGGATTTTTATTAACCTGGAGGGCCTGACAGGCAGCCTCCAAAGTCAGGATTGTACCGTGTCGATGATATTCCTTCACCATCACATTAGATACCTAGCGTTGAATACACTAGTTTAGTGATTACGTCCTTACTGTGGATGGGGATCCAACTTTAGTAGCGGTTGGGAAGTTCACAGATGTTGTTTTGAAGAAAGCCATTTTGGAGTGAAGGAAATTCTAAGAAACACTTGAAACAACAACAAACTCCATTAATGAAACATCTTTTTAGATGGATACATGCATGATTGATTCCATTGTCTGGACTTTAACAATTCATAGGGGCCTAACAGGGGGTAACATTGTTAACATGGTTAAGGATTCACATCGGGTTCACCATTTTATTATTTCGTAGTTCATTGAAATGTGTATTCTTGTTTTAATAATCATTGTTTCCAGGTTGTTTCCATTGGATTTATTTATGAAACCAGAAACTTCCAACATTTTTTATCTAAAAAGGACCTTCATTCCAATGGCAGGTGTTCATTAAGTTTAATCTTTATGATACTTAAGAACGTACATTGGTCGAGAGGATGGGAGGTCGGACTCATCACACCCTTTTGATGGGAATTATTATCTACTCTAGGACTCTCTTTATAAATTTAAGATATTTTCATGAGTCCTTATTAATTAACCATGTATGGCATAAGTTTCACTTAGAATTTGAAATCACTTATTAACATGTGTAAAATTCATAATCGTCAGTATGTATTCACGGTTCATCATCAATGGAGATTTCTGTATGTATTCGATGTTCTCCTTCAATGGTATCCTCTAACAAAATATTTCAAGATTCTTTTAATAATTATTAGGATGATACTAGTTTGGAAGCCACTCAGCAGGGCACTCTTGAATTTCTTGTCATCCAGGGAGATGAAGGTTTGGTTTGATTTTGGGATCATGCCCATAAAATGGGCTACCTACGTATCCTTGTAAAAGGAATCATAACCCTCATAGTTCAGTGCCACTAAATGGGACACATCATACCTTTTAAGGTCATGTGATAAGGACGAAGTTATACAGTTTAATGTCATGTGGTATGGACATCTAAGTGGAAGATAATTAGTCAATGTTTGGTGTGAGACTTATGTTAATGCAACCCAAGGAACCTAGAAATGATATGGGTTTCCAAGTAAAATTAGACACTGATGGGAATAAGGCCCAAGGAGGATACAGTTGATTTGGAGTGTTGGGTTTGAACCTCAAAAAGGCTTCCTACGTATCCCATGTGGATGAGAATCAAATCCCACATAGTTTGATAAGTCTCATAGGAGAGTATATCCATTTGAGAGAAATTAATTTGAGGTTACTTCCCGAAAAGGATGCCTTGTTGATTTATGGGGTTTAATTTAGGGCTTATTCCTAATGAGGATGCATAGATTATAGGAATTAGGGTTGGATTTCTGAAGGGGATATCCAGTGAGCTCAGGCATCGAAAGGGATTCCTACATATCCTAGTTTGAACAGGAATCAAAGTTCTCGTAGTTCATTCAATAGAGTGTTTTTCTACATCTTGCAATAATCATAAATATCAAAGCCCACATGAGTTATGCTCAATGTGAGAAACAAGAGGATGTAAATGATTCAACAATGACACTTGCACATTCAAATTTTTCCTCCTCTACTAGTGGAAGAGGGTGAGCCTACAGTGGCGACCGTGGATAAGGGCAAGGTGACCCATGAAGAGGGAGAGGTGACAAGCCTTCCCTCTGTTTTCTTCACATTGGAAAAGGGTCCAATTGAGGGAATAAGGGATGAAGGTTAGGGGCTTATACCAGGATGGATTCCCATGGGGAAAGATCCCAACGGGAGAGGGAAAGGGTAACAAAATTCTTTGTGCCAATCTCACCTTTGGTCTTTGGCACCAAAAAAGTGAGGAGGACCAATCAAGCTACCATCTTGCAAGAAAATATATGGGCTTATTCAAGGATGGTTTCCCTTGAATTCATCTTGGTAGGGGAGGGAGACTACACCTTTATTCAAAATGAAGAAAAGAAGGTGTGAACCATACCTTCCCAACCATAAATTTGGTGTTTCCAACTCCTTGAGAAGGGTGAGGCAGGGACCCAAACCCTTATCCTCAGAACCAGGAACTTCCAAACACTATTCTTGGGAGAATAGTCTATGTGACTATAGATATACAATCCCACAGACACTCCATGAATCCTAACCCCATTGTGAAACAATTGTGGGAAACCTTTGATTGTGGAAATAAAAACCCAAATAGGAGACACACTAATGTTCATTTCCCAAAGGTTTGATAAGTCGGGAGGTTTTGGTGGAGGTCTCTACAGAATCCCTTTCAGACAAGGGAGCCAAAGAAGAATAAGCCTTTCCATGAATGGATTTGAGGAAGGCTTGAGGGATTATAGACTGAAGAGAGTAAGTGAATCAAATAGAGGCACCCAAGTAGGTAAGGGCACACAAGTAGTCTTGGGTGACCTGATATTCACTTAAGAAAAAAACAACCTATACATTAATACTTGGGAAAGACCTTGCTCGAGCCATCAAGAGTATTCACAGGTGATCCTAGAAGTGGGGCACTTATGTTCCTATGGAAATAATGGGAGGCGCGCAAGTAATTCTGATTTGGGGAGTTTGGGCACTTTTGGCGTGCAAGTGTAAGGTGTTGAAGAACTACCTTGAAAGTTTCTGAAGACTAGGGAAAACTACTAGGGTGACCATAGTAGAAATTGGAATTCAAGAAAATTTGTCCATACAAATGGAGGCCCCAATGGTAAATTTATAAGAAAAAATTTGTCTGTGGGTGAAATAAGTTTGGGCGCTCAAGTAGGTTGTGCGCCATATAGGGGTGCACAAGTAGGTTGTGCAACATATGGGGGCGCACAAGTAGGCTGCACGCTGACGATGTTTTTTCAAGACTAGGGAACCACTTTATGGAGGTATCCAAAATAATACTTTCATTAAGCTCTAGCATGGTGGCACACCGGTGTTTACAAATATGTACCTTGGGTGCCTCTTTAGGGGCATAACCAAATAATTTCTTCATACCTCAGGGGCAGCGCCCCTGCAATCCTATTTCAGATTAGTGTTAAGATGTGGTCTCATCCCTTCAAGCTGGTTCCTCCTCTACTATCACAGACCCCCATGAAAAATGCATAGTCACGCCACGGACATTTTGAGACCGGTTGGGGACATTTTCAGTTGCAGCACATAAAAATACATATTCCATTGTAGAGAAGTTCATGCAACACATTTCATAGATTATACAATCAAATTGGAAATATATAATTTTCTTAGCAAACTGGGAATATTTGAAACAATGTGATGATCCAGAATCAAATAAACCATTGGCTAAACTTGAGGAAACCATTAAATTACCAGCCACCATGTCTTTCAGAGCTTCAACCTCAGTAGTAGTGATCACATATTCTTTACCTTTATGCCTTGTACTTTTCTAAGATAAGTTTCTTTGGAACATAGGACATTCATTTTCATAATTCCCCATTTCACTACAATTGTAGCTATCAACATTGAAAGCCTCTTTCTTTCCCTTGCAATCATGAGCTTGGTGGAATTTTTCACCACACTTTTAAAAAAGTCTCAATACCTTCAGGAATGTACCATGGTGTTTCTCCATAAATTTACCAAAGGTTAAATATTCCACTTTTCCCTTCTTCCCCTTATTTCCATTTCTAGTGTGTTCAGCAGATCCCTTCTTTTTTTTCTTTTCTTTAAATTTGTAAAACGTAGAGAATTAATTTTCTGTCTTCATAGCACATGAGACAATATATTCATATGATTAGAAGGATTGTGAGAGTAATTATTGATAAATAAATGGTTTTAACCCATCAAAGAATCGATCAATATTACTCCATGAGTTACATATATAATCTTCTGCATGCATTTCTAACATTTTAAAGTTACCCTCATACTTTGTGACATTCTCATCCTCCTTTGGCCTCAGGCTCAAAAATTGTCTTTCCATATCCACTCAATGGTCATGTGGAAATTATTTTTCTAAGAAAAACTCTTTAAACTACCTCCATTCCATATTTGAAACTTCTTCATCCTCCTTTGTGTTCTAAAGTAATGACCACCCTTGATATGCATCCCCCGTGAGGCGATAAACTGCCATGACAACTTTTTCCCTTTCACTACTCCCCAAAGCATGAAATATTTTCTCTAAAGAACATATCCATTTCTCTACTAAAAATGGATTTGTATTACTATTTAATGTTTTTGGTTGTTACCTCATGATGTGTTCTAACATTGATCCTCCACGTTGTGGATCTGGGTGCTCCATACAGGTAAGGTTATTATTCATAACCTGAGTGAGTTGTCCCAGTATGGTGATAAACTGATCAGCACTAGTTGCATCAATAGAATCACTATAAATATCTTGAGAAGTAGGGAAATCCCTATATGGACTACGTGTGTTGATACCGTTTCCATTTCTTCCACTAGGCACCATTTCTAAACAATGACATACACTAGATTAGTTTATGAATCACAATACATAATTCCAAACTTGTAAAACACTTAACATAAATTAAATGTTTATGGATATATCCATAATCATAATAATGTTTTTGTTGAGAAGATATATACTCATAAATCCTTCATAATGTTTTGTAAAGAAAATGTGAATTATTCTAAGCATATCCCCCAGGAGTGTTGTAACCAAGAGTGCATCAAGGCCCATTGTCGTGTACCAGGATACCACAATTCAGGCTCGAAAATCCTTGTTAGAGTTTTCACTCCTATGTACATCAGTTCCATAGCTACCTCTACCTGCTCGTATCCAGACAGGGATGTATTTATTTGAAAACTCAAAAAAATTCTACATTACCAAAACTCTTAGTAAGTTCTTCTATACTAATCGTCAAAGTTTATCTTAGGGTAATGTTCTCTAATCAGAGTCTTTCAAAATCATGCTTCCAAGGTTGGTACTAAACTTTCTCTGATACTAAATGTAATTCCCCAACCCCATTTACCCAGAGTTGAGACATTATTACCTAAAATTAGCATGATCACAATGGATCAAATCCTGAAATACAGATCAGTTTAGTAGCCTAGAAATACTGGATACATACATAAGTTTTACATTACATTATGAAATGAAAAAAACAAAAACATTTTGTCTCCTTTTAACACATTGATCTCCTTCAGAATATCCCTATAGATCAATCATAATATACTTCTTTGTATCCTGGAAAAAATAAAACATCGAAAGGGGTGAGCTTAGATTCTCAGTAAGGATAACAATATAGCGGAAAACTTTCATAAATAAGCATAAACTTTTATGCCAATGTATAAGACTAAAACAAAAGCCTTTTAAACTTAAACTTCAGCATAATATGTCAAAGATAAATCAAATAATTCCATTTAATTATTCACATGGATATTATACTAGTCGAATAATCACATGTAATATCAATATACAATTTCATAATGATGGAATGCCTAATGATAGACATCATAACCACATTGTCAAGGCATCGTGCCAAGAAAAAACATAAGATTTTTTCAAGGCCTTGTGCGAAGACCCTAGTTTGTCTCATGAGACCTAACTATGTATCTAGGAGCTATAGCGGGCTCCACCCGTCACTTATTAAGTCCAATGCATTCCTCGTATGAAAAAAATGAAACATAACATAAACATTCATATTAAAACTAGCATTCAAGATGTTAATAATTTAACCATAATCCATGAATGATATAAAAATAACACATCCACAGTCAAACATATCACAAAACCTTCAGTAAAATATGGAATATTTTATCATAATAAATCAACTTCAAATAAGTGTAAAATCCATCAAAGGATGTTGACATAGATTAAATCCAAACTATTTGAGAGAAATAAATCTTTCTATTTTGAAATCATTTAAAATTCACATAATTATAAAAGAAAACATTTATTTTGAAAAATAATCTAATTATCTTGTAAGGTAAGCTTATAAGGTGTTATAATGGAAGAAAATAGCCCAACCCGCCATATAAGTTAAAAAAACATTCTTACCTTAATTCTTCAAAAAAAATCATAAAGTACCTTGTTTGGAAATTGACGGAAAGATTACTTTATAAAAATATTATAAAAAGTAAAAAAAAATTGTATAAATGAATTTAAACCATAGTCTAGGAAATAGTAAAAAGGTTTTGAAATATATTTTTAAGAAACACGGATGTTGATGATAAATAGGTCTAGTAGATACTCGCGTATAAACAACCTTAGATAATAATGTGATTGTAAAATTAACCCTTACCTTGTAATTTTCCTTGATCGAGGGTACGTTATCCTCATGTATAATAGTTAAATCATTTTTATTAAATTACAAAATAACCACATAAATAAATATGATATCATATATGATATTTTAATATTTCTTTGATAATAATATTTCAGTAGTATCATCGTTTCAGGTGTTAACTGATTCACTTTACTTTATTTGTTTCGTTATGTAAGTAATATTTTTTATGTATAGGGTGTAGTTAATTCATATCCAGAATGATATTAAGTTCTTAAACATTATTTTTAATCATAAAATGAAAATTATTCTTGAATGGTTACAATAGGGAATGAATTTCATCGCATTCGTGGAGATGACAATCTGTACATACGCAAGAGCGACAATATCATTCTATTAATGGTTAAATAGTATGTAATTGGATACTATATCATATATAAAGAATACATAACATGTTATATTTATTATTTAAATAAGTTATACTCATTATTGTACTCATCCAAATAATTAAGTGTTTGAATAACAAACTACACCATGACGTGGAGATGGTAAGCCATACGTACGCACGTATGGGGACATGTCATTCATAGGATGTATAGAATAATGAATAAGGTTGTAAAATATTTATAATAACATCATAGTATTTATAAGGTATTGGAGTTATTATTTTGGCATGGAAACAACAAATAAAGTGGAAGTGGAAGAAGAAAAGAACTTTGAACAAGGTGGTGAAATTATTATCTCTTCTTCGGGTGTTTCCTTTTGAGTTGATCGAAAGGGATCCATAGGTTGGATTTAGGATAAATGTAAGGCCTATAGGTATAAGTGAGGGTAGTTTGGAGGATATTGGAGCATGTTTTGGCTGACTAAAATGGCTTTGGAGGTGTGATTTTGAGAGAAGGGGAAGTGCCCTTTTATAAAAGAGGTGAGGGTTACTTTAGGAAAAAATTGATATATTATTTTATTATAAAATATTCGGTTTATAATGGCTCCAAATTGATTTATTTATAGTATAAGGTGGGTATGGGTTTAAAACCTCTCAACATATAGGTTTTAGACAGGTTTAGGTCATCATATTTACCTTATCTTTTAGATTTAACACTTAGTTAAATAGTTTAACTTCTACCATGTATTCATGTATTATTATAATAAATGGTTAATAAGATTACTATAAAATGATAATAAAACCCCAAGTGGATAATTTATGACATATATATTATTATATAAGACCTTTTTCTGAACCTTATATTTTTATTACTATTATATCGTTTAAAAATATTGTATTTGTTTTAAAAACTCATTTATATCAATTTTTTACACTATTTAGTATTTGATTTTTTTAATTTCATAAAGAGTTTATTACTTCAAATAAAATTCATTTAATCAACACTAAAATGTCATATTAATCTATTAAATTCTTCTAATCCCTCAAAATTATCAATTTGTATTTATTTGGATATTTATAATATCAATTATTTTATTCTTTCATTAATAAGGAAATTACTACATCATCATTGTGTCATACATAAATTTAAATATTAAATGTATAAACATTATAAATAAAATACTATTATGTAGGAAATAATAATACATTTATAATTAATAGTTATAGTCGAATTTATCTTATGTTTTACTATATATTAAAAATGTTTTAGTTATGAAAATTTGAATTTAACACTTTTAACTCTTATTTAAATAAAATAAAATATAAATGTCCTAATATAATATAAGTGGACCAAAAGGATCATATTTTAATACTAAGGTTTATTTTGGTCGAAATACACTTATCCAATAGAATTAGTACATGTGTTAGGGTAGTAATAATATCATTTATACCTTTAATTACCCTATTTAATTTTAACCGTGGTAAATAAAAGTCAAAAGTTACTATTAACAAAAAAATATTTTCATCTTATTGAAACACATTTTACTTATTGATATCAACTATGCCTCTTGTATTTTTGAAATTCAATTCATAGAAATGGTAAAATAATGTTTTATGCAAATTTTCTAACGTGCCTAGAAGGTGGGTAAAAGACATTAAAAAATTCAATAAAATTTTTTACATCCAATTTTATTATAAAATGACTCCAATGAATTGTATTGAACTAATATAAGGAGTATTTATCTATTTCGAGTTAAATTAAATTTAAATAAAATAAATAATTATTTAAATAAAAATTCGGTTTTAAAGAATAACGTAGTGTTTTTCACTATTCATCCAAAATTGAATGTTTTCTGAAAAATACCAAAAATTCACCCTAAGATAATTTTGATATTATAAATCAAAAAATGAAGTCCATTTTGAAAAATTAAATTTAAAAATTTTCAAAAAAGTGGTTATTACTATTCATAACATTTAGTTTGGTTGGTTGGGGTGTGTTAGAAATCGAAGTTGCGTTCAACACAAGTTAATGTATTATTAAAAGAGAAGCGTACCATGGATTCTTGGGGTGTTACAGTTACACCTCTAGTCCATGATAGTAGCAGTATCCATATGTATGAATATAGACGACACCATGTATATAGTACATATATGTGTATACATCTGGTTAGTAAATCAAAGACTGTCTAGCATAGGCTGAAGAGGGTACACTCTTCCATGGGTCCTTCTAGAACTAGTGTGGACCCTTTTATGCTTTTATTACTGCTTACCATTATATCTATAAACTTACATATTATTTTCACTAACTAGATATTTATAAACACCATTTGTGGTGGCCCAATGAGTTTATATGAAACATTATATGGGTTTTTTATGGTGCCCAAGAGGATTATGTGGATACAGGTAGTGATGGGGAATTATCGTAATGGTTCAGATTTTATTTTCATATACAATTTGAATGGGGAAGCATAAGAATAAAATATTTTTCCTGATGCTATTTTTGATATACATTTAAAAATTTTCCTTTTTAATACATGTATTATATATAATTCTTACATGTTCTTTTCTTCTAGACACACGATATATCATTATTTTTTATATGATAATTGATATTTTTGGTAATTTCTTCCATTAATATGCATTAACTTATTTTTTCAGTTATATATCTTTCATACAATATTTATCTATTTATTTTACTATTGTTATTCACAAGAGTATGATGGTATAATCTCCCCACTATTACAATTTAGACCCTCACTTCTAGCCATCATCCTCTTGCATATGGGGGCATGTTTGAGGACCTGTGGTAGACCAACTCGAGGAACCATTTAAGTTGAAAATGTATCAGGACATCACAAATTAGTATCATATCATTTAATTTACTTTTCCCTTATCATTTGTAAATATTAGATATGATATTATGATTTTTTCAAAATTTGGTAATGAGTTGTTCTAGAGAGTAGCTAATCCACATATAGAGATAAGAAAAATTAAACATGATAGGACATGTTGTTCTGTATTTTTTGTATTATTGATGATTTTTTTCCACCATTGGATGATGCACATGATGTTTGATATTTATTATTATTATTGATATTTATATTTTATCCTTGGCCTGATATGGAAAGTAATATTTTATCATGCATCATTTTATGCACCTTACAAGATTTATATATCGGTCATTATTTCCTTCAACGATTACATTAACGCATTCATCACTTATATCATGTTGTGGTTCATATTTATATGTCCAAGAATTATGAAAACACTTCATGTAGGGACATGGTAAGTAAAGGGTTGTAATAAATGGATTCCATAATTTAGTTAAGGATTTTTGTGGTCCATTTTAAAGTAGAAGTGGTGGTCCATATAGTTCACCACATTAAATAAAAATTTACATATAAAGGTGAATGAAATTTGTCACGAACCAACCCTACTCGACGCTGAACCGATCCCCTAGAACAGCTCATGGCGAGTCCCGAGAGGTATTCCTAATCCTCATGGGATAGAGAAAAGCACCGAGGGCATCAATTGAGTACACAAGGGAATGATTTCACCCAAATATAAACAATCAAACAAATACCAGAAAGAAATGGATAGCCCAAAATACATTTACATAAAAATTGAACTGAACATTATTTGTACAAGAAACTGAAATTAAAACTAAACCAACAACTCAACTGAACAAACCTGATAACCAACTAAATCCATGTGAACCCTCTGGTCACTCTACAACACAATGATCACATGTCTCCCAAGGAAATTGAACTCAAGATGAAACCTTCACAAGGGAAAAAAACATAAGAAGGCTATGGGCGTGAGTATTAAAACTCAGTAGGTTAGCCCAATATTCTATTCCCAATGAACATACTTTAAAATAATAGAAACACCAATTTAAAGTTTTAAATACATGATGCAATGGTATTTTTTCCAAATGAGGTCCCATTCTATGAAAAATTTACCAGACAAAAACATGCATGTTTTATAAACAAGAAAGCTAGTAACAATTTTCAAATAGGTGAAACTTCAAAATGAAACTAGTTTTCAAGAGGGATACCTTAAATAATGTACAATTTTAAATAAATCACAAAAACTGATGAATTTACCAACAAAACACAATGTACACCGATGGTGAGTACAAAATAGCCAATGAGCACAAGTCACGGGAACACCCCTAGGCACTAGTTAGTTGTGAGCCCCAGGTACCTCGTATCTCAGTGAAAGTAATCATAATAAATATCTATTCTCATCCACACGAGACACTATTAGGGATAATACCCCTAACATAGTGGTCCCCCAACAATATCATCATCCTTATTTATTTAGTGTTGTCATCGTCAAACTTGCTACGTGATATAGGGGCCAAACCCCAGGGGATCACTAGCATTCTAGTACACGTCCACCCACCTAGACACCCGTGATTCCCTTTAGTGATCAATCAAGTTACAAATATTATAAAATACACTTTTCACATAAAAATTACATTCCATAACCATAAACAGAAAAACATCCCACAAACATGCTTCACATTTCTTTCACAGATCAATAAACCACTAAAATTTTTCGTAAAACAATTTCAAGGAGTGTGTGGAGGCTTTTCACCAAAATACTCATTCAAAACACTCTTTTAAGTATAAAAAAACAACAAAAACATAACCAAACATATATTTCATTCCTAAAAACATTTAATAAAATCATTTCATATACCATAAAATAATCCCAATTGATGGAAAATGGTATATACATGTAAAACACTCATTCTTCATTTTTAGGAAAGTCCTAATAGACCTTTAAAAGTTTTCTCAAAACTAATATTTAAAACAGGAATGCATTTATATTTTATTAAGGGGGTGTATACATACCATTTACAACAGAAAAAATCATTCATAAATCCCTTAAAACTATTATGTTACATTCTCAAAACACAACCATTTTCATAAGGATGTGAAACGTACCATTTTCCAGCAACTTGGGCCAAAATAGGTTGTAAAAAAACCAATTTGTTTGTAAAACCAAATACAATTTGGAATGAAATATAAGGACCTAAAAATAAAATTTATCATTATTAAAATTCATTTATTAATCTAAAAAAATAATTTTTAAATCACACATAACACATAAAATACAACCGGCCAATTTTCTGAACACATGACTTGCACTTTTTAACAAAACAATTTATTTTAAGAACTTGGCAATGAATAAAACACCAATTGCATGCCATATTTTATTAAATCTACTATAAAAATTTCAAAATACCATAAACCATGTTCTAAACCTCACAAAACAGTTGTGAAAGATAGAAAAACATTTAAACAAACACCTACTGTGCACTTTTATGATAAAATAACAATACCTTTCACACAACAAGGCTTAGACAACCATTTTTTACACCAAGAAAATTATCCAAAGGATGATAAACAATAATAATATTATATATTAGGTGATAAAAATAATAAATTGATAAAACATAAATGATAAATTCATTTTCATGGGATATCGTACCTCAAATCCTTGGCGTAATGGAAATCCACACCCGATATCACAATCTGGGGGTTTATAAACCCTAAACCTATGATGACCAGCCCCAAATGAACAAATAACCCTTCAAAAATCATGGTATAGAATAAAAACTGGTCTATCATTACTATAGGAGAATATAAAACCAAGAAATAATGAAAGGGGTAGGAAGAGAGTGGAGAAATAAGAAGTAATCTTATCTTAGAAAATAAAAAACCCTTCGTATTCCACTAAATATACACCCATAGAGGAAATGGGATGAAGTAAAACATAGCGTAGGGTCTCCTTAGGTCTGGAATACTGAGTGGAAACAAATTTTGGGGGAAACGAGTAAGAAATGAATGATTTATGGGTGAATGAATTTACCTTCTCAAATCAGTACAATTTGAGGAACCCTGAGAACTTTCTCCCAAATATGCATTGAAAATGAGCTCCAAAGAGTAAAAGTAGATAATGTAGGTGAGGCTTGAGATTTTGAATTAAATTTGGAGGTGTAATCACTAAAACATATTAAAACATTAAAAATATATAAAAGAAACAATTTATTGTTTTAAAACTAGAAATGGGCCCACGGGCAGGCCAAATACCTAAATAAGTTACCCAAATTCACCATGATTTCGAATTACTAATGGGTACAAAAGGATATGATGGTTTGAATATTTCAGGGGAGGAAACATAAAAAGTGGAATGGGTGAAAAATATTGAAAAAAAAAAGTTATAAAAGAAATAAATTTTGTTTTTAAATCTGGAAATGGGCTCACAGTTGGCCCAATTCATGACGTAACCACCCTTTCTCCAAAAACACCCAAACAAGAAATGTGGCGCCCAAATTAGGATGATTAGACATATATGGTAGTTTAAGACTAAAAATTAATATCAACCAAAACCCGATAAAAGGATCTGGATTTTCAATGAATTAGATCCCAACCAAGACATGAAAAGAAAAAAAAAACGGGTGTGACAATTCTCCCCACCATTAAAGCTTTCCACCCCCAGAAATCCATAACACTTTATAGCTGACAAAAAAACACCTAAGGATTCCTTATGAAAATAATCCAGCCTCTAAAGATAATGAAATATCATTCACCTTCAACGGAACTTAATCATCTCCCTCAAAGAAATCACAAACTCATAACCACATCTTGAGAATCAACGAAAGGATCCAGCCACTACCTCCACAACCAAGCCAAGAACCAGATTGTTGGGTCATCTCCCAATGAACCCAATGATCACCCAAAACAATGTTCACTCATGAAAGAAAATGACTTGGGGGAGGCTGGAACATGCTCCCCACCATTAAATCACAACTACCATCTGAGAAATCCTTAAAGGGAAGATCTTCGAGACCTGTAGTGGGTATCCCCACCACTAGAGACCAATTAGGAACGAAAAAAAGGAATTCAACATGAACTATAATTGGGCCTCACCAACACATTCCCACCAAAAATCTCCCAAAACAACCTAAAATCCCATGTTATGAGGGTTACAACATGAACATCTAAACCACCCACTTCTGAACAGAGGGGACAAGAACTAGGCCAACACTTTCTACATTGATTATGACCCCCACCACTCGGGAAAGGTAGGGAAGGGAACCCAATCATTAGTCCACTGAAACCACAATTGAAAAAAGGAGCTACCCAACATTATCCACCTTCGAATAGGTAACACCACGATTGCACTTGATTTACATAGGTCGTCCACACAGGGACCTTGATCAGAGTCCCACATCCATGAAGGCATAACCATAGACACAGTGTGAGGGGTAAGTCCTCCAAGCTCATTGTGACAAGAGGAAATTCTTAGTGATGAGGAACCAAAATATAGACAAAGAAACTACCTTACCCCAATGTTGGAGGAAGGTACCAATCGAGATCCCCACACCTCTATCGATTTCTTGACTACGTGAAAAGATAATCTAAGGCCTATGGCTCAAGCCCTGATGTTTGAAGCATCTGGTATGTTGTAGTCAAGATCTACGAATAAAATTATCTAATGAAATGTACTAGCTCAAACAAAACACCAATACCCAACAAAGATAGAGGGATAAATTCTAACATTCTAACATACATAGAATGAGGAGTGAAATGAACGAGGAACATGCTGAAACACACTAAGCATCACCGAACACAACCTCTATAACTGAGAGAATCATCATAATAGGAAGGCGCTATAAATTGATCCAAAATAGCTCTCTATTTCAACAAATAGGACAAGGAATTATTTGAAGATGTGTATCTTTCATTTGAAACATGTGAAAGAATAATTGGGTTGATCAACTGGAAATATTGCAAACAAAGAACTATCTGGGGCCACATCACAACATCCAACACAACTTTAGAAACCCACTGAACATTACTACAAAACTGAGCCACCAACAAGATCCCATCTCAAGAAAAAACAATAGTATGACTTCCAGATCACAAGGAAACATACTGAATAACCCACTCTTCTAATACATAAAAAATACTAGCCACATAACCGTCAGTTTGTAAACAAATGCCACAATATTTCTGCTCAAAACACTTTTTATAACAAACTAACATGGTGGATTTCCACATTCACCTATAGTGTTTCATCAAGTCTCACTCACATGAACATTTCCATGCCACCCTAGGCACCCAACCACCATTCTATACAGTTTATCCTTCCAGATATGAATAAAATCATGCATGTGAGCACCCATGAAAACAAAAAAGGATAAAACAAAACAACATCATTCCAAAAATCATGTACCTTCCAAAGGAACACTAACCACCAAGTCAAAAACCCTTTTCAGATTTCACAAAACAAACCACACTACATCAAGAACCATTTTCTTAAAAACCTACACCTTTTCATTTTTAGCACCTCTTAAAACAACCACGATACTCTAAACAACCCCTTCCCATTTTAAAAAATTCAACAAGTTATATTTTCATAATATGATGACCATTGAGACCAATACCCTTTCTATGAAAACACTAACCGCTTAAAACCAATTTCCAAAACCAATTCAACAAATTCAAACACTTTTCAACATCCCAAAACACCCCATTTAAAAAAATATTCATAATCACCTTAAAATGATTCACACTTTCAAAACATTATATTTCAACAAACCACATGTTTAGATTAGGGAAAATTCAATCCCGTTAAATCATTTCCACTTCCTCCCAAAACATTGTTTCACAAAATGCACAAACATCCAAAACCATTCTTATATTTTATTATTAAAAACCTCATTTTCACTTTTAAAAAACCAAACATTCCTTTAAAACCCCATTTTTACCATTCTAAAAAATAATTTTCAAAATAAAAAAAAAAAATCAAAATTTAAGAAAGGTCCAAGAGACCAACAAAAGGGAACTACTGTCAGTTGGTGACTTGACCATATGGTTGGAATCCATATGTAAATAAAAACACCAACACATAGATACATATTTGGACCATGCCCCAGCTCCACATGGCTTTCCATACCCTACGATCTCACAAAGGCCATTAGTTATACTCCCCATGTCATATACCAACACCAAAACAATCAACAAGAACAAAGGAAACTAATAAAACCAGACATCCCATGGAAACCTGAGGATCAGAACAAGGAATATTTCACGATGATATTCCCTCACTTACCCATCAAGTCTCAAAAATACTACATTATATACCTTGATTTCCCCCAAATAAAAATGGATCTCTAAAAATAAAGGGCTGCTAAGAGCCCACCTCTCTTTGATACACTTTTGTCATGAACCATCCCGAGTCGACCCTAAACCGTTCACCTAGGCCAGCCCACGACATGTCCCAAGAGGTGTTCCAGATCCTCCTAGGATGGTGACAAGAAATGAGGTAATCCGTAGAGTACACAAGGGAATGATTTCTCCTAAATATAAACAATCAAACAAACAGTGGAATGAAATGGACCACCCAAAATACATTTACATAAAAATTGAATAGAACATTATTTGTACAAGAAACTGAAATTACAACTAAACCAACAACTCAACTGACCAAACCTGATAACCAACTAACTCCATGTGAACCCTTTTTTAACTCTCCAACACAATGATCTGACATCTCCCAAGGCGATCAAACTCAACGTGAAACCTGCATAAGGGATAAAAACAGACGAAAACTATAGGCCTGATTATTAAAACTCAATAGGTTAGACTGATATTGTATTCCCAATTCACATCCTCTAAAATAAAAGAAAAAACAATTTCATGTTTTAAATACAAGATATAAAGTTATGTTTTCCAAATGAGGCCCCATTCTATAAAAATTTTACCAGACAAAAACTTTCATGTTTTATAAACAAGTATGCTAGTAACAATTTTCAATGAGCTGCTACATCAAAATGAAACTAGTTTTCATGAGGGATGCATTAAATAATGTACACTTTTAAATAAATCACAAAAATTGCTGAATTTACCAACCAAACACACCGTATGCTGATGGTGAGTAAAAAATAGCTAATGAGCACGTGTCATGGAAACAACCCTAGGCACTAGTTAGTTCTGAGCCCCAGGTACCTCGTATCATGAGGAAAGTAACCATAATAAATATCCATTATCATGCACGCGAGCCACTAGTTGGGAGAAAATCCATAACCTAGTGGTCCCCCAACAAAATCATCATCATTGTTTAGTTATTGTTTTCATCGTCAAACTTCCTACGTGAAGAAGGGGACAAACCCCATGGGATCACTATCATAATGGTACACATCTTCCCACCTAGATACTTGGGATTCCCTTTAGTGATCAAACAAGTTACACATATTATCAAATACACTTTTCACATTAAAATTACATTCCCAAACCATAAACACACAAACATCCCACAATCATGTTTCACATTTCTTTCATAGATCAATAAACCACTAAAACATTTCGTAAAACAATTTCATGAAGTGTATTGAGGCTTTCCACATAAAACTCATTAAAAAACACACATTTAAGTATAAAAACGCAACAAAAAAATTCCCAAAAATATTTTCAATACCTAAAAACATTTAATAAAATCATTTCTTGGACCATAAAATTATCCCAATTGATGCAACATGGTATATACATGTAAAACACTCATTCTTCATTTCTAGGAAAGGCTAAATAGGCCTTTAAAATTTTTATGAAAACATATATTTGACAAAGGTATGAATTTAAATATTTTAAGAAGGTATATAAACACCATTTAAATCATAAAAAACATTCATAAATCCCTTAAACCACATAGTTTACATCTCCAAAACACAACCATTTTCATAAGGATGTGAAACTGGCCATTTTCCGGCAACTTGGTCCAAAACATGTTGTAAACCATAAACCATTTTTTTATAAAACCAATTGAAAATTGGAAAGTCATAGAAGGTCCCAAAAATACCATTTTTAATTCTTCCAATTCCTTTATAAATCAAAAAAAAAATAATTTTTAAATCACACAAAACACATAAAAGCCAACCGGGCAATTTACCGAACACATGACATGCACTTTTAAAAAAAACTATTTATTTTAAACACTTAACAAGAAATAAAAACCAAATTCATGCCATATTTTATTAAATATACGGGAAAATGTTAAAAATACCATAAACCATGTTCTAAAACTCACAAAACAGTTGCAAAAAATAGCAGAACCTTTAAACAAACACTTGGTGTGCACTTTTATGACAAAACAACAATACCTTTCACAAAACAAGGCATAAACAACCATTTTGCACACCAAAAAAATTATCAAAAGGCTGAAAAAATAATTAACATATATATCATGTTCATACACTAAGAAAATGATAAAATGTAAATGATAAAAGCATGTTAAAGGGATATCCTACCTCAAATCGTTGGCGTAATGGAAACAAACACCCGATATCACCATTCAAGGGTTTATAAACCCTAAACCTAGGGAGACCAGCCCCAAATGAAAAAAAAACCCTATAAAAAAATATATTATAACATATCCATAGGTATTGCATGACTATAGGATAATAGAAAACCATGAAATAATGAAAGGAGGAGGAAGAGGGAGGAGAAATGAGAAGGAATCTCACCTTGGATACTCAAAAACTCTTCGTATTCCCTTTAATACAAACCCATAGATGAAATGGAACGGATTTAAACTCAGTGGAGGGTCTCCTTCTGCCGGTAATAATAATGGGAAACAAATTTGTGGGGAAAAGAGTACGAAATGAATGATTTATAGATGAAGGAATTTAACTTCTCAAATCTAAACTATTTGAGGAGACCTAAGAACATTATCCAAAATATGTGATGAAAATGAGCTCCAAAGAGGAAAAGTATACAAATGGGGAGTGTCTTGGGATTTGGGCTTAGCATGGGAGGTGGAATCACCAAAAAATATTGAAACATGAAAAATATATAAAAGAAGAAAATTATTTTTTTAAAACTGGAAATGGGCCCACGGGCTAGCCCAATAACTAAATAAGTATCCCAAATTCACCATGATTACGAATTCATAAGGGGTCAAAAATGATATCGTGGTTTGAATATTTCAGGTGAAGAAATGTAGGAAGTGGAATGGGTGAAAAATGTTGATAAACAAAGTAGTTATAAAAGAATCAAATTTGGTTTTTATATTTGGAAATGGGCTCACGATTGGCCCATATCATGAAATAACAACTCTTTCTCTAAAAAATCCCAAACAAGCAATGGGTCACCCAAAGTAAGATTATTAGATATATATGGAAGTAAAAAAACTCAATATTAATCTAACCTAGTACCCAATAAAAGGATCTGTATTTTCAATGAACCAGATCAAAAATCAAGACAAGAAAAAAACCGAGTCTGATAAAATTAATGAAATTAAATCAAATTAAATTCTAAATTAAATGGTTACGACTAAATCAGGATTAAAATTTAAATTTATAGGGTTATTTACATTATAAATTAAATTTGAATCACTATATACCAGAACCCATACAATAAAATATAGATCTTCAACCAAACCCAACCACAGTAGTGGGATATAGGTTCAATCTCTTGTGTTTTATAAAAATGTTTCTATCACAAAAAAATAACATTATTAATATAAAGATATTGTGAGTATTACATAGTAAGGATTATAACTATCCAATTGATGTATATGTGATGTTATCAGTGTTAAATATTATCTGATTCATGTATTTTTCATTCATAGAGCTATGCCACTATGATTTCCCCTAGTCGTGCTCAAGGAGGGTCGTGAAAACCATGATCTAGAGGTGGTGAGCCCTAGCCCACCAGTGATACCTATATTAGTGAAACCTATGGAACCTCTTACAATCCTATATGTGGGAGATGATGTTAATTTTCTAGGGTAGTTTCTATGTCTTATGTAGATAGTACATGAAGCTCTACCACCTTAACCTTTTATAAGACATCTTACACAAGAGTTCTAGACACAACATCCACAATATTTTTTAGTGGATGGTGACCCATATAAAATTGAGTTAAGGATGGAGAAAATCTTATCTATCATCGGGAATCTTGATAAACCTCCTGAGAGGAGACTGAATCTTGCTACATATATTATTTTTGGATCCTCCAAACATTGGTTGGATATTCTGAACCGAGAAGGTCAATATCAAGAAGTGAATTTGCGGGATTACCATTTGACAATATATGAATATTTATTCATTTTGAAACTAATGGTAGATCATTCCATGTATTTTATGAACCTATAGCAGGAATATTTGAATATTACAGACTATTCATCTTGTTTTATAGATCTTCAGCACTTTGTGCATATTGTAACACCCAAATACATTAAAATATTTTCATTTTACAATAAAATTTATTTTCTTACTAGATTTAATATTACACAGCACCATGTTAATCTTATTCTACACACACTTCCATCTAATGGGTAACAAACATACTTTTCTTGTGTACAACGAACTACCGCCTCACAAAGTGAAGTTGTTTGGTTTTCCTTTACCACTTCTCGGGGCGGGAATTATGGTGGAAAATAAGTTTATATATGTTATATATGATATTGATTATGTCTTTATGCTACTTTAATTATTTTATAACACATACCATTACACATTCCAATTTATGTAAATATTATAACATCATTGGTGGAAGTGTGAACTACCACCTCTTCAAAGCGATCCGATTCATTCATGCAATACATGGAGTGTATAATAGATGTTTTTAATTAAAAATACGTGAAAGAAAAAAATGTATTATATTAATGTGAAAATTAACTTTCTAGATATATAATATATATTTTTATTTATTTCCATTTTTACACACTGAACAGTGTTAACGTTAGTCATTGACATGTGGACTACCACCTCCTCGACATGATGTGATAAAATGTTATTTTAAATATAATTATCATTATTGAAATATATAATATTACTTACTTTCTATCCTTAATGATCATTGAAAAATGGGAATGTTACCCATGCATATATATAACCTACCATCTCCATGACTGTAATGATGGTTTATTTTTCATAACCATCCTTCATAATTGATTTTAAAAGTATAATTGATGTCATAATATGATAATTATTTCATGATTATTATTCATTAAATATTTATATAGTGAACCCTTTGACTATAGTCAACCAAGAAAATTCATTTTTTTACAGAAACTGAACTTGGTCAAAAAAAATGACATAAACTTAATTGTTTAAGTAGTTGTATACAAAATTGTAATAAGTTGAGTAAAAGTAATAATAAACCTAACTGTTTTTTAGGAAACTATATAATTAACATAATATTATCATTCATGAATATAAAGACACATGTGACAAGTCATGTGCATGTTAAGGGTGTAATGCCCCGACCCCAATTACCCTGTATAGGTGCAGTTTTACATAACATTGGCATGATTGTGAGAGATCATGTCCTAAAAGAATGATAATTTTAGTAGCCTGGTAATTACTATATAAATACATAAATTTTACATTACATTATGAAATGAAAAAGAAACATTATGTCTCCTTTGAACACACTCATATCCCCTAGCCTATCCCTGTAGGTCATTTATAATATATTTCTTCGCATCATGGGAAAAATTAAACATAAGAAAGGGGTGAGCTCAGATTCTTGGTAAGGATAATAATATTGCATAAACTATCATAAATAAGCATAAACATTTAAGCCAATGTATAATACTAAAACTGAAGCCTTTTAAAAATAAACTTCAGCATAATATGGATTAGATAAATCAAATAATTCCATTTACTTATTCCCATTGATATTCTAGTAGATAAGTAATCACATGTAATATCAATAGCTAATCTCATAATGATGGAATTCATAATGTTGTACGTTATAACCATATAGTCAAGTCCTCGTGCGAAGACTATAAATAAAAAATATTGTCAAGGCCATGATCCAAGACACTAGTTTGTCTCATTAGACCTATTGAAGCATCAAGGGGCCATAGTGGGCCCTGCCCATCAATTACTACATCCAATGAATTCCTTATATGAAAGGGGTGGAAATAACATAAACATTCATATTAAACTAACATACAAAATGTTAATACGTTAACTATAAACCACAAATGAAATAAAAAGACCGAATCCACAGTCATACATATCATAAAACTATCAACATAATATGGAATATTGTATCATAATAAATCAACTTCAATTATACATAAAATCCAACAATAGATGTTGAAATAGATGATATCAGTACAAAAACTATTTGATAGAAATATCTCTTTCTACTTTGAAATCATTTAAAAGTTTCATAATTATAAAAGAAAACATTTATTTTGAAAATATTATTATAAATGTGTAAGGTAAGATTCAAATGTTTTATAATGAAAGAAAATAGCCACACCCTTAGTATAAGTTAAAAAAATATTCTTTCCTTAATTTTTTGAAAAGGTCTTAAAGTACCATGTTTGGAAAATGAAAGAAATATTTCTTTCAAAACATTTTATAAAAATTAAAAAAAGGGTATAAATTAATTTAAACCATATTCTATAAATTAGTAATAAATTTTTAAAAAATATATTTTTATGAAAAACAGATGTGGATGATAAAGAAGTCCCAGTTGATACTTACGTATAAAAAATATCAGATAATAAAGAGAATGTAAAATTAACCCTTACATTTCACTTTTCCTTAGTAAAGGGTACCTTAAACTCTTATATAATAGTTAATTCATGGTTTTTAAATTATACAAGAACCACATACATAAATATGATATCATATATGATCCTCTAATATTCCGTTGTTAATAATATCTTAGTAGTATCATTGTTTCCGGTGTTAACTGATTCAGTTTCCTTTAAATTATTTGTTACATAATTCATGTTTATTGTAGATAGGATGCGTCTGAATCCTATAAAAAATGAAACTATGTTCTTAAAAATTATTTTTAATCATTAAATGAATATTATTCTTGAATGTTTATGATGGGGAATTAAATCGCATCTCGTCATGGAGACAGTAAGATGTACGTATGCAAAAGCCACAATATTATTCTATTGATGGTGAAATCATATGTAGTTGGATAGTATATTATATATACAGAATCATTAACATGATATATTTATTACTTACATCAATTAAACTCATTATTATACCCATCCAAATAATGAAGTGTTGAATAACAAACTAAACCATGTTTTGGTGATGGGAAGCCATACATACGCACGTATGGTGACTTTTTCATTCAGAGGATTGATATAATAATGAATATGGTTGTACCATATTTATAATAACATATCAGTGTTTGTAAGGTATTATATTTATTATTTTAGTATGGAAAAAACAATGAAATAGGAATTAGAAGAAGAAAATAACTTTGAAAGGGTGATAAAACAATTACCTCTTCTTGAGGTGCTTCCTTTTGATTTGAACAAAATGTCTCTTTAGGTTTGATTTATGGTCACGGTATAGACTCTAGGATGAATTTAAGGAAGTTGGGGGATATTTTATCAGGGTTTGGCTAAGCTAAATGGATTTTTTGGTGTGAATTTAGGAGTAGGGAAAGTACCCTTTTATAAGATATGTGAGGGGCACTTTAGGAAATGATTGAAATATTAATTTATTATAAAATTATTTTCGGTTTCTAATAGCTCAAATGAATTTATTTAGATACTAACATAGGTATGGGTAAAAATAATTTCAACCAATAGGTTTTATAAATGTTTATTTCACCATATTGACCATATCTTTTAGATTTAACTCTATGTTAAATAGTTTAACATTTATCATCTCTTCTTGTATTTTTTTACTATATGGTTAATATAGTTACTATAAAATTCCAATAGTAACTTAATTGGTTCATTAATGAAATATGTAACATTATATAAGTCATTTGGCGAAATATTCGATTTTTTGACTATTATATAGTTTAATAAAATATTATTTGTTTTAAAAACTCATTTATGTCAATTTTGACACTATTTAGTATTTTTTTATAGTCATAAAAACATTATTAATTAAAATAAAATACATTGAATCAACCCTAACACGTCATATTAACCAATAAAATTAGGGGATGGCATCAAAAGTTTCAATTTACAATTATTTTAATATTTATAATATCATTTATTTTAATCAGTATTATATAAGGTAATTACTTCATCATCATTTTGTCATAATACACTTTATTTATATAATGTATAAAAATCATAAATAAAATACCATTATGTAGGAAATATTATTATCTTTCTAATGAATATTTTTAGTGTAATTTATCTCTTGTATATCCCCATATTAAAAAAAATTTAGTTATTAAAATTTGAATTTAACACTTTTAACTCTTCTTTAAATAAAATATAATAAATGTTATAATCTAAATTAAATGGATCAAAAAGGTTATTATATTTTCCCTAAGGATGATTTTTTTCAAAAAATACTTATCCAATAGAATAAAGAAATGTGTTTTGGTAATTAAAATATTATTTTTACCTATAATTACCCTTTTTACTTTTAATCGTGGTAAATAAAATTTCAAAGTTACTATTTACCAAAAATTATTTTCATCTTATTAACTGAAATTTTACTTACTGATGAAAATTGTGTCTGTTGGATTTTTAAAATTTAATTTACAAATGTGGTAAATTTATGTTTTATGAAAATTTGAAAATGTGCATAGAATATGGGTAAAATACGTTAAAGAGTTCAATAAAATTTTATATGTCTAATATTTTTATAAAATGACTCCAATTAATTACATTGGACTAATATATGTATTATTTATCTATTTTTACTTTAAAAAAATTAAATAATCTTTTTTATTTAAATAAAAAGTCAGTTTTAAATAATAACCCAGTGTTTTCCACTATTAATCAAAAATTGAATGTTTTCAGAAAAATACCAAAAAATCACCCTTAGCTAATTTTGATATTAAGAATCAAAAAATGAAGACCATTTTGAAAAATAAAATTTATAAAATTTCAAAAAATTGTGTAATACTATTCATAACTACTTGTTAAACTACTAGTTTGATTGTTCGTGGTGTGCTAGAACTCAGAGCTGCGTACAGTGAAAGCTATTGTATTAATCAAAGAGAAGAATGTTGTGGAAGCTTGGGGTGTAATATCCATCTCTCTTTCAAATAATTTCATCCTCAAAATTTCAATAATGTTACAGCATAATAAAATTCAGATGGTTCTTCATCATAAGTTCCTTAGGTTCCCACATTACCTCTTCCATTTTATGGATTCTCTAATGAACATTTACCAGGTGATTCGTCCAGTTTCTCAATGCTTGTTCTGTGGTATCAGGAATATTACAAGGATCTTCATAATAAGATAAATTTGGTTCTTGTTCTATTTATTTCAAGGTGAGTACACGTGTTGGGTCAGGCATGTATTTTCTCAAAAGTGATACATGGAACACATCATGAACTTTTGAGAGACTGGGAGGCATTTCCTAATGGTATGGTGAAACTCCAATTAATTGTAGAATTTCAAAAGGTCTGATTTACCTGGGACATAATTTACCCTTCTTACCGAATTGTATAACACCCTTCCATGGAGATACTGTCAAGAAAGCATGATCAGCTACATGAAATTCCAAATCCTTATTTAGGTTATTGACATAGCTCTTTTTCCTAATTTGAGATAATTTGATGTGGGTTTGGATAATATTTACCTTTTCCATTGTTTCCTCAACAATTTCCGAGCCTAAGAGTTTTCATTCACCTACATCATCCCAACAAGTTTGTGTGTGACATCTCTTTTCATATAACTCTTTATATGGTTCCATCTGAATACCTGAATGGAAGCTATTGTTATAGGAAAATTCTACCTGAGGTAAATACTGATCCCACATACCTTGAATGTCATGTGAGAAAGATCTCAACATTTCTTATAAGTTTTGAATAGTCAATTATGATTATCCATCAGTTTTAGGGTGGTAGGCAGTGCTCAAATGGAGTTCAGTATCTAGGTATTTCTGAATTCTTTTGTAGAATATTGATGTAAAATGGGGATCACGATTAGAAATAATAAATAAGGGTACCCCATGAAGTCTTACAACTTCATTAATATATTGTCTTGATGAAATTTCAATTGGTAAATTGTCTCTTATAGCAAGAAAATGTGATGACTCGGTAAGACGATCACCAATGACCCATATTGCAGTATCCATTCTCGAAGTCTTTGGTAGACTCATGAAAAAGTCTATCGTAATATCATCCCGTTTTCATTCTGGTACAGGAAGATGTTACATTACTCCTCTAGTTTATTGAATTCCATCATTCACCTATTGAAAAACCATACATCTTGACACATAATCAGCAATCTTCCTCTTCATATTATCCTACAAAAAACGTTTCTTCAAATATCTATACATTTTAGTGCTACCTGGGTGTATAGAGAAATTGTATCTATGATCATCTTCCAAAAATTCCCCTATTAGATCAGGTATGTCGATAACACATAGCCTCTTCACAAATTTCAAAATTAAATCTTTATATATGAATTCAATCAATATTCCATCATTCACAACTTTAATTTTTTTTGAAACTACCCATCATCAGTCTGGGAACTTTTTATCCTTTCTAGTAAATATGGTTTTCCAACCATTTGAAAAATTATTGATGTTTCCCCTTCCATGATTACTCCCATATCCATATTTACTAGATCCATGAACATATTATCCCTTTCAACAATCATCTTGTTCAAAAATCCCTGATCCATTATACTAAAAGCATCAGCCACCTTATTTTCCTTCCCTAAGTGGAAGTGTATTGTGAAATCATAATCCTTAAGTAGTTCAAGCCATCTCCTTTGCCTCAAGTTGAGTTATTTATATGAGAAAATATACTTTAAACTCTTTTAATAATTATATATCCCACACTTTTCACTCTAAAGATAGTGCCTTTATATCTTCAGAGAAAATATTACAGCTACTAACTCAAGATCATGAGTAGGATAGTTTTTATAATGAATTTTTAGTTGGCGTGATGCATATTCAATAACTCTATCATTCCTCATAACAACACAACCAATTCCTTTCTATGAAGGATCACTATAAATGACAAACCCCTCATTCCCCAATGGTAGAGTCAAGATAGGAGCATTGACTAATCTTCTCATAAATTCTTCAAAAAAATCTTCCCACTCTTTTGTATAAACAAATTTAACCCCTTTTGAGTAAGCTTGATTAATGGATTAGCCAATCAAGAAAAATTCAAGATGAAAGAGTGATAACAATATGGTAAACCAATAAAACCGTGTACCTTAGTTATACTCATCAGTGCTGGCCATTCTTGGATTTCCCTTTTCTTTAAAGGATCAACATAGATTCCTTCCTTAGAGTAAATATGGCCAAGAAAGGAAATATTTTGATGCCAGAATTCATACTTGCTAAACATCCAAAATAATTCATTTCATCTATGAGTTTTCAAAATAGTGTGTAAGTGATTTTCATGATCTTTGTGTATTTGGGAGTATACCATGATATCATAAATAAATACCAATAATAATTCATCAAGATACTCATTGAAAACTCTATTAATTAGATCCATGAAAATAGAGGGTGCATTTGTTAGGCCAAAAGGCCATACTATAAACTCATAATGCCAATACCTGGTTTGAAACACTATCTTTGAAATTTCTTCCTTCTTCATGAACAACTGATGATATCCAGATCAAAGGTAAATCTTTGAAAAAAAATTATCTCCATGAAGTTGATCAAATAAATCATCAATGTGAGGTAGGGGATACTTGTTCTTTATTGTTATGACATTTATCTCCCTATAGTAAATGTACAACCTCATAGATCCATCTTTTTTTAACAAAAAGAATAAAGGCTCCATATGGAGAAAAACTAGGGAGAATAAATACTTTATTACTCAATTCCTCTAGTTGTTTATTTAGTTCCTCTAATTCTACAGTAGACATTATATAAGTGGTCTTTGATATGGGCCTTGAACCAGGAATTAAGTCAACATAAAACTCAATTTCTCATTCTGGAGGATATTCGGGTAAATCCTCTAGAAACACATCAACATATTCATGTACAATTTGTAAATCCTCGGTTTGAAAATTCATTTCCCCACCCATATTTATTTCACTCCCTTATTACCCCATAATTTAATTTAGTAGAGCTACAAGGGTGGGCCTTGATGAGAATCAGATGGTGATGTTTCTTCTCTAAAGATAAGGGATTCCTTATTGTCATCCAAAATTGTAACCTCCTTCTTCTTAGAATTTTTTTTCACATCATGGTCAAAAAGACAATATATACTTATGATTATATTAAATTCAATCATGGGTATGACAATAAAATAAATATATATATCACATTTATATTATAGAATGGTAACTACTTGACAAAACTTTGTTGCAATGATACTTCCCTTATGAGTTTTGACTGAAAACTCCCTCATTAAGTCAAATTATAAATTTCTAATTTTCTTGGAAATCTAGGAAGATATGAAAGAATGTGTTGATCAAGAATCAAATAAAGCATTGGATAATTTGGAGGAAATGATTAATGTACCTTCCACCACATTATTTAACACTTCAACCTCAGCAGTTGTGATCGCATACACTTCATCTTGCTCCCTTAGCCTTTTTTAATGTATGTTTCCTTGACACATATGACATTCAATATCATAATTCCTTATTTCTTTATAATTATAGCATTGAACATTGGTAGCTTCTTTCTTCCCATTTCATTCATGAGATTGGTGGACTTTTTCTTCACACTTGTAACAAACTCACATTCACTTCAGGCAAGTATCAGGGTGTTTCTTCCCACATTTACTACAGGGTGGAAATTAAAATTTTACCTACTACCCATTATTTCCTTTTACAGATTGTTTAGGAGGACTCTTACTCTCTTTATTTTCTTTAAAGTCACCTTACATATAGAATACCATTTCTATCTTGATAGCACATGAGACTATATCTTCGTATGACAAGAAATATTGTGAGACTAATCCTCATCGAAGAAATGGGTTTAACCCACAAAATAATTTATCAATATTACTTCATGGGTTCTATATATAATCTTCATCATGCCTTGATAACCTTGTAATGTTAGCCTCATATTTTGTGACATTCTCATCCTCCTTTCCTCATGCTTGGAAATTGCCTTTCCATATCTGTTTGATGTTCATGAGGAAAATAATTTTCTAAGAAAAACTCTTTAAACTCCCCAAATTCCATATTTGATAATTCTTCATCCTCCCTTGTGTTTTGAATTAATGATCACCATTGATCTTCATCTACTGAGAGGCGATAAACATCCGTGACATCTTTTTCCCTTTCCTTACTCCCCAAAGCATGAAATATTTTCTCTAAGGAAATTATCCATTGGCCGGCTACAAATGGAATTGTATTCCCATTAAATGTTTTTGGTTTTTGCCTCATGAAGCGATCTAACATTGATCATCCGTGTTGTGGATCATGGTGCTCTATATAGATAAGGTTATTATTCACAACCTGGGTGAGTTGTCCCGGTATGGTTTTAATATGTTCATCACCAATTACATCACCGACTCCACTATAATTATCTTGAATAGAAGGAAAATCCCTACATGGATTACGTGCATTGATACACTTTCCATTCCAACCACAGGGCATCATTTCAGTACAATAGAATACACCAGATTAGTTTATGAATCGTAATGCATAATTCCAAACTTATAAAATACTTAAAATCAATTGAATAATTTATAAGTATAATCCATATTCATAAAAATGGTTTTTTGGGAAAGTATTTACTGATAAATTCTTTATAATATTTTTTAAAGAAAATGTGAATTATCCTAAAAATATCCTCCAGGAGTGTCAAACCATGTGCGTAGTGTGGCCTATTGTCATGTACCTAAATACCCCAGGTCAAGCCCAAAACTCATTATTAGAGTTTTCACTCCTAGGTACATCTATTCCAGAACCACGTCCACTTTTAGTATCCAGAGAGGGATGTATTTCATGGAAAAACCACATAATATCTAAATTACTAATTTTTTGATTGTTCTTCTATTCTAATCCGCAAATTATATCTCAGGGTAATACTATCTAATTATATTTTTTCTAAATATAGTTTCCAAGGATTGTACTAAAATTCATTTGATACCAACTATAATGCCCCAACCCCAGTTACCTAGTGTTGGTGCATTATTACATAACATTTCACTACAACATTAATATCCTTTTACGGTGGGTTTTTAGCAGTTGTTTACTAAACTGCTGCTAATTTGATTATAAATTATTTATCGGTGGTTTTTAATAAATCTTCACTAATTTTTTTTGCAATCCCGAAACATCTCCTCCCGACCCCCTAGCCCCTCGCCACCTCACCGCCTTGCTGCCTCACCGCCTTGCCGATATTCTGGTAGTTACCTCACAATAAATTGGTTTCTTCATATGATCAGTCATTTCCTTTATATAGTTGATCCAAATTTTGTTCATGCAATCTATTATCTATCTCACATTCGATTATGTGTTCATATGGTCAATACTTCATGCATAGTTTCTTCTAATGGTTGATATGATTCTAATGGTCAATTGATTGATATATTCAGTTGATATTCCCTTATGTTTTATGTGAATGATCAATTTATATGTGTGTTTGGTCCAATAATTTATTTTCATATAATTCCTAGATTTCTCTATTTTTCATGTATTTTCATATTTTCAATTACAAGAAGTTTATATTAGTTGTTTTTATTACTTTATTTATCTTATAAATACTTATATATTATATAGAATCCATGACATATATTTTTATAATGTTTTAAATAGTTTTAGATATAGATTTAATTAATTCATCTTTTCACACATAAACCTAAAGAATGATGTTTCAAATTTTGAATTTATTTATATTGAGTAATTTATTTTTTCTTCAAATATCTAAATTTATTTTTAGTGCTAATAATCATATTCAATGTTATTTTATAGTATTTAAAATATTGTGTTTTTGAATTTTGAATTTATATCATATAATTTCATGATTATGGAAAATAGTTTATCAAAATTCAAATTTAAATTTTACAAAAGGTAATGATGCGATAATTATATGTTTTTTTAACCTGTAATTATAGATATATTTTGAAATATTTATAAATTAATTAAAATTGGTCTGAATTGGTCTTTATTTTTGGACTATCAATGATTATTTTGTAATGATAATCTATCTCTTCACACTTGCTGATAATTCTGAACTATTTTTTCAATTTAAAATTTATAACCAATTATTTGGCCATAAAGTTCCTGTATAGTTTTATTTAAATGGATTTGAGATCCATTTAATGGGTAAGAGATACCATAGTGATGTGAAAATTTCCCTTCAATGATAACTTGTAATGTCTCATGTTCTCTTCTATAATGTAATGTACAGTGTGATTCTATGATCCAGTGTAAACCTATTTTCCCCAGTTATACAATCTATTAAGGGGAATAAAAATTTATTTGACTAATACTACTACCTTGAAAGGATGAAATTATCATTTAATCAATAATTCAAAGGTTGTTCTTCACCTATCTTCATTGAATTATTCTACCTGGTTTTATCAATGTCTATTCAAATTATTTCTATATCTCTCAATTATACTATAATTTAGTTGTTTATTCTTTTTCAAGTAAAATCATTATTGGTTTTGGAAATGACCAACATGTTTTGAAACTTTAACCAGGGGACTATTTATTTGATTGATTTAATTATTTATTGTATTGAATGATATCCAAAATTAGGACTAATTTTCATGAAGCATATGGGATTTAAGGTAGATAGGAGAAAGAATATTTATGCTAGGTTAATTGATATCTTACATTAACTTGATGTTGAAAATAAAACAAAACTACTTGAGGGAGGGTAGTTCATTATTTGGGGTGTTATAAAATTCCCCCTAAGGTTGTGGATCTAGGGAGTGTATGTACACCAAGAGGCATATTTCACTGAGATGCTGAGAAACCTTTTGACTGATACTAACCCTAGATGTTGTCACCATGGTTCTATTATTTAAAATTATGTAAAATGATTTATACATGCCAATTATTGATTGAAATGATTTAATCATGTCTGTTTTGATAGAAATACTAATTCATTATTATTTTGACGTAGATGCTTATGTCTCCCTAATTTTATGGAAATTCACTTTGAAACATGTTTTAACTTAGACATTGAAATGTTTTATCAAGAATGTTTTTATTCAAATTGAAAAAATATTTCCATGATAAAATTTATTTAAAAATTATAAATATTAGTTTATTTGTTATTGATTGATTATGAAATTCTTTATGACATCCTGCTGATCTTTTTATCACACCCTACCTATTCCTTTTGTAATTTTCAAATTTTATTATTCACAGTCCAAGAATATGTAAAGAGGCACTCAGAGGTTGTAGATTTCATTAATTAGAGCGACCCGGGGAGTTAGGGGTGACTGGTGGAATATGCAATCCACTTGTTACATAGAGTTTTTGGGTTGTGATATTAATGGTTGAATTGAGGAAACATGCCGTTTTTTGGACTCATAATTATTTACATATGCTTTTATCCCTCACAGAGTGATTGAAATACCAACTATTTATCATTTTATATTCTCTGATTTTTCTTGATTAGTTTTACTTAGGGTGAAATCATTCCCTCTTGTTTTTTTTTTGATTCCTAGACACTAGTCACCAGCCTTTGGGGATTGGGAACACCCCCTGGGATATTTCAAAACTAGATTATATGCCGCTTAGGTAGGTTATCTAGATTGGTTGGCGACAAATTGGTATCCAAGGCATTCATTCCTCTTCTTTGAAATTTATATATAGTTTGGGATGTCTTGGGAGACATGAGATAGTGGTTTTGAGACTTAATAGGTATATTATGAGAAATTTCATGGCTAGATATCGTCTTAATGTGCCTTATGATACCATGGGCTATTGGGAAGAAGTGTCTTTGAGGATTTTCTTATCTAATCCTAGAATTTTTCCAAATCTTTATCATATGTATATATTTTTTTTTTCAACAAGTATATATGAATATATTTCCCTATTTATTAATAGTTTTGTGTTTTAATTATTTTTAATATTGTGTAGGCACATTGCAAAATACTTGGATAAAAGACGGATCATATTACTCAGGAACACAACTAAGTATGTTAAGGGTTTGGAGGAGTTTTTAGATTTTGCAATTTCCAATCGATCCATTGAAGGGAGAATAATATGTCCATGTCCTAAATTTAAATTTAGCAGATGGTTGAAGACAAATGAATTTTATGAACATTTAATATTGAATCAATTCCCTAGTCAATATTTGGGTGTGATTTGGAAAGGTTAATCGAACGTTACAGAAAGGTTGAGCACAGATGTCAATCCACAGAATGAGCTCCCACCTACATCGAAAATGGGAAATGAAATGAAAAACCCTATAAATGATGCATTTTTCACTACAATACACACCCATAAACATCAAAACATATAAGAAAAACCAGATGAGGGTGCTGCAAAAATCAACGTGACAAGTGATGTTTTTGAGACTTTAGGACAACCAGATGAAGATTGTAACATATCAGTGGATCATCCTCTTGATTATGTGAAGACTATGGTAAGAGAAAAATTCACTGAGGAAAATATGTCCCATGATTTAGTTGACAATGGAAATCAAGAGTTGTATAGTGGATGTTTGAAATATTCAAAACATTATTTTCTTTGGAAGCATTACCATATCAAATGTCTATGTTGAATTACAAATAAGGTAATGTCCATGATATTGAAATTGTTTCATGATTCACTTCCTGAAGCAAACATCCCCGAGTCTTTTTATGATATGGAAAAAGTTGCGAATGGGCTTGGTTTGAATTTAAAAAAAATACATGTGTGTCCTAATGATTGTATGCTTTATTGGTGTGAGGATTCAAGTATACATTACTGAAAAAAATGTTCTTCTTCTAGATGGTAGTCAATGGGTTATGTTGGATGTCTGAATCAACATAATAAAATGAAGAATAAGAAAAGGAACACACCTTCAAAGGTTTTTCATTACTCTCCTTTAAATCCTTGATTAAACAGATTATTCATGTCATCGAAAACTGCCGAACACCAAAAGTGGCATTCTGTATAGTGGATGTTTGAAATATTCAAAAATTTATTTTCTTCTAAAGTTTTACTATATCAAATTTCTATGTGGAATTACAAATAAGGCAATGTCCATGATATTGGAATTGTTCCATGATGCATTTCTGGAAGAAAATATCCCCGAGACCTTTTATGAGATGAAAAAAGTTGCTAACAAGCTTGGTTTTAATTATAAAAAAATACATGTGTGTCCCAATGATTGCATAGTTTATTGGCGATAAGATTCAAGTAGACTGGATTGCAAAAAATACTCTTCTTCTAGATGGAAGACAATGTGGGGTGTTAGAAGTCTGAATCAACATACTACCATAAAGAAGAAGAAAAGGAACACAACTATAAAGGTTTTTCATTACTCTGATTTAAATCCTCGATTTCAAAGATTATTCATGTCATCGAGAACTTCCAAACACATGAAGCAACATTCTGTAGATAATAACAATGATGGGTTGATGAAAAATACATGAGATTCACAATCATGGATGAAATTTGATTCATTACATATAGATTTCTTAGCTGATTCTAGGAATTTTTGATTGAGATTGGATGTTGATGGATTCAACCCATTTGGGACTTTGAGTACTAGTTATAGCATTTGGCCAATTGTTTTGATCCCTTAAAATCTACCTTCATGGATGTTTATACAACAAACTCCTTTTATCATTTCAATGATTATTCCTGGAAATGATATTGATGTGTACTTGTAACTTTTAATTGAAGAATTATATGAGTTATGGAGCAACGGTGTTGAGACATTTTATGCTTCTTCTAAAACAATGTTCAAAATATATGCTACTTTAATGTGGACCATTAGTGTCTTCCCATGGATTTGGAATTTATTTGGTTAAAAAACATACACAGGTTTGGATTGTCCTATTTGTAACTTTGATTTTGAGCCCAAGCGGCTACCTCATAGTATAAAATGATGCATCTTTTTCCATCAAAGATTTCTTGATGCATCTCATAGATTTCAGCCAAACATATATAAATTTAACAGTTTCATTGATCGTAGACCCCCTCCAAAGTTGTTAAAAGGTTCTATAATATTGGAACAACATGAAAATGTTGAAGCATAATTTTGGAATGTTTATCATTTGAATGATAGGATGAAACAGGTTTAATGTGTATTGTCATGAGAAATCGGAACACAACAATGGAATAAAAAAATTGTATTCTTCGAACTTTTGTATTGGGAATTTAGTTTTTTGCTATATAATCTGGATGTTATGCATACTGAGATGAATGTATGTGACAATTTGATCTTCACATTTCTTAATGATCATGGAAAGTTGAATTATTATCTCAATGCTCATAAAGACTTAAAATTAATTAACATAAAACGTGATCTCTGGACAAATGAGAATGAAAAGTATACTCCGACAATTTTTGCAATGAAAAATATGGATAAAGATACATTCCTTCAAATTTTAAAGCATGTGAAAGTATCTGATGGGTATTCATGTAACATCTTGAGTTTTTTAGACTTAAAGAATCATAAGTTACATGCATTGAAAAGTCACAATTCACATATTTTGTTTCTGTAGTTATTAGCATTGGCATTGCATACATTATTACATAAAACAATTACTACTATTGTACTCCAATTCTGCACATTTTTTAGAAAACTATATGATAAATCTGTACATCCATTTGAGATTGAGAACCTTCAAGAGATGTTTGTATTAACACTTTGTGCAATGGATATGATCTTTCTTTGTTTTTTTACTGTCGTGATGCATTTAACTGTCGATTTGGTTGAGGAAGCTAAATTACAAGGCCCCATTAATTATTGATGAATGTATCCAATTAGGAGGTACACTATTTATATGTTTTTCAATTATGTAAACGATTTTTGGCACTTAATTAAATGCATAATTAGGTTTTTTTATTTTATTTCACAGATATATTGGGCATTTGAAATCATACGTGAGAAATAAAGCTCAACCAGAATGCCCTATTGCTAAAGTCTATTTGGAAGAGGATTGTATTAAATTTTGTTCTAGATACTTGGATGATATTTTTTCTAGATTTAATCAAGTTGGACATGTTCAAGACACGTCGATTCAATTTAAAATTCATGGGAAATCCAAAATATTTCTTGTTATTGGCCAATCAGTTGGAAAGACCTCAAATGTTACACTGACAGAAATGGAATTATTATATATACATAGATATGTGCTGCTAAATAGTGAAATTGCATATCCATTTAATGAATAGTTAAGGATACAAATAGAGAGATGAATGAGAGGCCGAACACAAAATGAGAATGATATAATTTTTTTAATAAAGTGATTTTAGAATGGTTTTAACGACATGTAAGTTCATAAATATTGCAATAAACACGAATATTAGGTTAATACATATATTTTTTATTATAATAAAGTATATTTCGTTTTTTAGATCATGAATATTGATACTCGAGCAGAGTTTTCATAAGATTTTATGTTTCTTGATCAATGTTTTCTAAAACATGTTAGAATGTTCGATGCTTACTATGTGAATGGATTTAGATTTCGTACAGTCAATCGAGATGTGGGTTTGAAAACATAGAATAGTAGTATATTTACATTTTTTGAAGAGGGATACTATGGAATGTTGAAAGATGTTATTGTATTAATAAACCATGGACATTTTTTAGTTGTTTTATTCAAATTCATTTGAGTCGATATTATTAGAGATGTTATAAAATATTCTATTCAATTTACTTTTGTGAACTTCTCTCTCTTGATGGATGTTGGTGATCACGAATGACATGATCCATATATCTTATCATTAGAAGAAAAAAGGGTATACTATGTGAATGATGTTGTGGATGATGGGTGGAGTGTATTTTCTCACGTAAAACAAAGAGATTTGTATGATATGGGTGTTGAAGTGGAAGATTTGACCTCTAACTTTTAATCTCATCAACAACAAGAATCAGAATTATTTTTCCACCCTGATATTGAAAATATTAGTCTAGAAAAGATGAATGAAGTGGATGAAGTAATGGAGCATGAAACAGACATGATTGAAGGAGAAAATGATTTTATGTATAGTTATGCATTCATTTAGAAACCAATTATTTCATTTTTGCAATAATTCATTATCATTGGTATGTATATTTTGTTTATTAGATTTGTGCATCTATTATCTTTTTTAATTTTTTTCTGTATAAATGTTTTGAAATATATGTTCTGAACATAATTTTATTTGATTAAATGACAGTAATTTCAAAGAGGAAGTGATATATTGTTTCATCGACCACTATGATAGATGATGATCCATCTATCTCCCTCTCTACGACATCTGAGCCACCATCTCCTTTCCCCCTGCACTATCTCCCCCTGAATCATCTGTCACATCCTATGTGAGCATCCCTTCAGCAGGTTAGTCATCACCTCCTGCTTCTGGAGCCTCAGTAGTGGGGGAGCGGTGCACCACTTCTAGTTCTTCGCGGGGGTACTGGAGGGTGACTTTTATTGGTGTAAATTTTAATAAGAATAAATTTATTTCAATTTTTTTATACTAACTGTTTGTTCATTAAAGATGGAAATAATGAAGGTGTGGAAAAAATTACAAAAATTTCATATGTATGGAATCTGACTGGAGAGAAGATAGTTATCCCATTTGATTCATATAGGGTCCCTAAGGATGACGCTACAGGATTACATGCCCATATTTTAGGCCAGCTGTCTATGGAGCCCATTTCCCTTCCTATTTCTTATGATGATTGGATAAATATGCCTTCAAGATGGGAAAATGAAGTCATTGGTTCCCAAATAATGGCAATTTTAATACATTATGGTGTAATTGAATGTCAGGTTATTAATATTTTCAAAATGAATTTATGTGTACATATTTTTTTCACCTTACGGTTGCTGATGTGATAGCACAAAAGTAGAAATTTAAAACTCTTGGTGTAACACCCCCAGCTTCCACGGTGCGTTTCTTTTGGAATAATGCAATAGCTTACGTTGTACGCAACTTTGAGATTCTAACACACCATGACCAATCAAACTAGTAGTTAAGAAATATAATACCCACTTTTTAAAATGTAATAAATAGTAATTTTCAAAATGGACTTCATTTTTGGATTCAGAATATCAAAATTAGCTTAGGGTGAATTTTTGGTGCTTTTCTGAAAACATTCAATTTTTTATGAATAGTGAAAAATTATAAATTTCAATTTAAAACCACTTTTTTAATCAAAATAATTTATAATGTTAAATTATACGTTTGAGTGGTTTTAAAGTATCATTAGATTATATTTTTTTCAATTAATATAATTTAGGTCATTGGATGTAATTTCACATTTAAACTGGACATAAACAATTGTCAATCTTTTGATAGTTATTATTTCTTAAAAACACTCTTTTTGTTTTGGCAACGAGAATTAATTTTAAATTAATTTCTACCACTTTTGTGTTTTGAATTTGAAAAAATGGAATCCATATTTGGAATCAGGGGTTCCGAATTGTGTAAATTGATAACTTTTATTTTTAGACATTATGAATATTTACATCAGTAAATGTATTATTTACCTTGGTTAGAGGGAAAATCTGGTAAATAAGGGTAAACAAATAATATTATAAAAATATTAAATTGACCTAACATGTTACCTATTCCTATTTTTTGATACATTTTTGACTATGGGAATCTTGGGGTCTATTTTGGGACCCCATGGAGCCACTTGAGAGTGATAATGACACTTTATGTTAATTAATTTCAAGTAAAGACAAAAATGAAATAAACATATATTTTTTAGTAAAATACTTGTTACAATGGATTATATAAGTTATCTCTTCAACTATAAATATTAATTTGAAATCTAAAAATATTTCCTACATCATGGTAGTTTTTTTAAATTTTTTAGACATCAAAATAAATAAAATTATTTATGACACAATAATGATGCAATGATTACCTCATTAATGAATGATTTAAATAAATGAAATTATAAAAATTAAAACAGTATCCAAAACCTATCCAATTTTTATTGGATTATTTTTATTTCGAACAATATTCATCTTATCTTCGACTTTAATCAGTTTTGGACCTTTAGAAACTGAAAAAAATTATATAAAAAAATAATATTTTCAAACATTCTTAAAGAGCCCCACCTCCCCCTTATAAAAAGTACTCAACTCCAACCCATTTCTCACACCTCTCAAGACCCTTGTCTCATCCAACCTCTTCCCAATTAATCTCCCTACATCCCTATCTTCCTCTCAGAAGCCTTACCTTAGGCAGAAGGGACTTCAAAGAAGTTTTTTGGTTCAAACCAATTGGAGTACCCAACTTAAAGGTAACATCTCCTCTTAAGTTCATTTCTTTTATTTTAATTATCTAACCCTCTAAACTCTCTATATTCCTTTATTTATTAACAAAAATAGTATCCTAAATATACTATGTTGTTGTTATTAGAATTATTTGAGTTACACGTACACAAACCTCCATCTAATGGGTATAGAACATAATTTTTCTGTGGACGGTGAACTACTACCTCATGAAACGATGATTGTTCAATATTATACTACCACCTCTTATGGAGGAAATTTTAATGGAACTATAATTATATATTATATTTATGATATTTATTTTATCTATAATCTTATGTAATTCTTTTTTATTGCATACCTTTATTCTTTTCATAATGTATATATACGATAATTTCATTTGGGGAAGTGCGGACTACCGCCCCCCCTCAAAGTGATATGACTCATTCATACCATACATGGAATGTATAAAGGATAGTGTCAGTGAAATTATGTAACATATATAAAATATTATATTATACTGGCATAATAATATACCTATGTATCATTTGGTTTTATTTCCTTTTAAAATAAAAAAAATGAAATGGAAGTAGTGTTCGTGCATACATATAGATTTCTATCTCCAAGAACGCGATGAGATTCATTCCCCATAATAACCATTCAAGAATAATTTTCATTTGATTATTAAAAATAATATTTAAGAACAAAATATCATTCTAGATATGAATCAAATACCCCTTATCCATAATAAACATGACTTACATTACAAAACATATAAAGGAAAACGAATCCATTAACACCCGAAACAATGATACTACTAAAATATTATAAACAAAGAAATATTAGAGGATAATATATGATATCATATACATGTATGTATTTCTTGTTTAATTTAATAATAATGATTTAACTATTTTACAAGGGGTTAATGTACCCTTGACCAAGGAAAAGTACAAGGTAAGGGTTAATTTCACAATCTCTTTATTATTCAAGGTTGTTTTAACGTAAGTATCTGCTGGGACCTCTTTATCATCCACATCCACATTTCATAAAATGTATTTCAATTTTTTTTACTATTCACTAGACTATAGGTTAAAGTAATTTATAACATTGTTTGACTTTTTATAAAAGGGTTTTAAAGGAATCTTTCCGTGGTTTTCCAAACAAGGTACATTATGTCCTTTTTGACAAATTTAGGTAAGAATATATTTTTTAACTTATACGGAGGGTGCGATTATTCTCTGCCATTATAAAACCTTTGATTATTCCATCAAAAAATTATAAGAATATTTTCAAAATAAATTATTTCTTATTTAATTACTTCACTTTTAAATCATTTCAAAATATAAAGAGATATTCCCCTCAAATAGTTTTGATTTCGTCTATGTCAACATCCTTTAAGGGATTTTATACTTGTTTGAAGTTGATTTATTATGATACAAATATTCCATATTATATTGAGGGTTTAATGATATGTTTTAATATGGATGTTTTATTTTTATACCATTCATGGTTTATGGATAATGTATTAACATTTTGTATGCTAGTTTTAATACAAATGTTTATGTTATGTTTCAACCTTTTCATATGAGGAAAGCATTGGACATAGAAGTGATGGGTGGAGCCCGCTATAGCTCCTCGATGCATCGGTAGGTCTCAGGAGACAAACTTGTGTCTTGGAAAAAGGCCTTGGCAAAATATTATTTGAAGTATTGGCATGAGGCCTTGAGTATGTGGTTATGATGTCCAACATTATGCATTCTATCATTATGAAATTAGCTATTAATATTACTTGTGATTATTTGAATAGTAAAATATCCATGTGAATAAGTAAATGAAATTATTTGATTTATCTTTTCCATATTATGAAGAAGTTTATGTTTAAAAGGATATTGTTTTTGTTTTATACATCGCCTTAAATGTTTATGCTTATTTATGAAGTTTCTGCTATATTGTTATCCTTACTGAGCATATGAGCTCACCCCTTTCTATGTTTTATTTTTCCCAATATGTGAAGAAGTATTTTAAGGTTGACCTGCAGGGATATGCTAAGGGATATAAGTGTGTTCAAAGGGGGTTAAAATTTGTTGTTGTTTTTATCTCATGAGGTAATGTAAAACTTATGTATATATCTAGTACTTCTATAGCTACTAAACTAATTGGTCTTTCGGTACATGATTCCTTTTATCATGCTAATTTTATGTAATAATGCACTGAAATTGGGTAACTAGGGTCAGGGAATTACAGTTGGTATCAGAGAAAGTTTAGTACAAACCTTGGAAGCTTGATTTAGAAAAACACTGATTAGAGAACAAAACCCTAAGATAGACTTTGAGGATTTGTATAGAAGAACATCCTAAAATTTTGGTAATGTTGAGACTTTGTGAGTTTTACCAGCTATACATCCATGTATGGATATGAGAAGGAAGAGGACGCTTTGGCACAAATGTACCTAGGAGTGAAAACTCCGATAAGGCATTTCAGGCTTGACCCAGGGTATCCGGGAACACGACAACGGACCTTGCTGCACTCTTGGTTATGACACTCCTGAGGTATATGATTAGGATAATTCACATTTTATTTACAAAATATTATGAAGGATTTTTTATTATATAACTCCTCCAAGAATTTTATTTATGATTATGGATTATATCCATAAACTATTCAATTTGTTTTATGCATTTTACAAGATTGAAATTATGTATTGCGATTCATAATCAAATCCAGTGTAAGCCATTGTTTTGAAATGGTGCCTAGTGGAAGTAATGTAAACTATATCAACACATGTAATCCATGTAGGGATTTCCCTCCTACTCAAGATAATTATAATGGAGAAAGTGATGCAACTGGTGCTGATCATCTTATCACCATACTAGGACAAATCACTCAGGTTATAAATAATAACCTTACCCGTATGAAGCACCCTGATCCACAATGCAGAGGATCATTGTTATAATGATTCATGAGGAAAAAACCAAAAAAAATCAATGGGACTAAAAATCCACATGTAGCTAAGAAATGGATAAGTTACTTAGAAAGAGTATTTCATGTTTGGGGGAGTAGTGAAAGGGAAACAGTTGTCATGGAAGTTTATCCCCTCACGGGAGATACAGATCAATGGTGGTCATTAATTCAAAACACAAAAGAGGATGAAAAATTATCAAATATGGAATGGAGGTATTTTAAAGAGATTTTATTAGAAAAATAATTTCCTCGTGACCATCGAGCAGATATGGAAAGATAATTTCTAGGTCTGAGGAAAAAGGAGGATGAGAATGTCGCAAAGTATGAGGCTAACTTTACAAGGTTAGAAAGAAATGCTACAAATTATATACGTAACCCAAGAAATAAAATTTATCTATTCTTTGATGCTTTTTTTTGTTTATAGTGATGCTTCAAATAAAGGACTTGGTTGTGTCCTTATATAGAATGATAGAGTTTTTTCCTATGCATCATGGAAGCTAAAATTTCATGAACAAAACTATCCCACTCATGATCTTGAGTTAGCAGCTGTAATATTTTCTTTGAAGATATGGAGACACTATCTCTATTGTAAAAATGTGATATATATACCGATCACAAGAGTTTGAACTATATTTTCTCACAAAAACAACTCAACATGAGGCAAAGACAACGACTTGAACTACTCAAGGATTATGATTTCACTATACACTACCACCTGAGGATGGAAAATAAGGTGGAAGATGCTTTGATTAGAAAGGGTCATGGAGTTTTGAGCAAGATGAGTGTTTAAAGGGATCCTAAGTTCATGGATCTAGTAAATATGGGTACGGGAATAATCATGTAAGTTGAAACATCAATAATTTTTCAAATGGTGGTCAAACCATCTTTACTAGAAAGGATAAAAAGTTCTCAAACAGATGATGAGGAGTTTCTAATGAAAATTAAAGTTGGGAATGAGGGGAAATTGATTGACATCGTATATGAAGATGGAATTTTGAAATTTGGGTAGAGGATTTGTGTTCCTAATATACATGATCTAAAAATGGAATTGTTGGATGGTTCTCGTAGCTCTAATTTCATTATACACCCTGGTAGCACTAAGTTGTATAGAGATTTGAAGGAAAATTTTTGGTGGGACAATATGAATAGAGAGATTTCTGATTATGTGTCAAGATATATAGTTTTTCAACAAGTGAATATTAGAAGACAACATTATATAGGAGTCATGCAACCTCTTCCCGTACCTGAGTGGAAATGGGATGATATTACAATGGACTTTTTCATGGGGCTACTAAATAATCCTAGAAGGAATTATGCAATATGGGTCATTTTTGATTGTCTTAACAATTCATATCATTTTCTTGCTTTAAGAGAAGATTTACCACTTGAACTTCTGGAAATACTATATATTAATGAAGTTTTAAGACATCATGGAGTACCCATATTAATTGTTTCTGATCGTGATCCCCTTTTTACATCATGATTCTGGAAATGTCTTTATAAGACCCTGAATACTGAACTTCATTTGAGCATTGCCTACCACCCTCAAACTGATGGACAATTAGAATGGACTATTCAAACATTAGAAGACATGTTGAGATCTTTTTCACTATACTTTCAAGGTATGCGGGATCAATACTAACCTCCGGTAGAATTTTCCTATAACAATAGTTTCTATTCAAGTATTCAGATGGAACTATATAAAGAGTTACATGGAAAGAGATGTCACACACCAACTTGTTTGGATGATGTAGGTGAAAGAATACTTGTAGTCCCAGAACATATTGAGGAAACAATGGAAAAGGTGAAGGTTATCCAAACCTACATCAAAGCATCCCAAAGTAGGAAAAAGAGCTATGCCGATAACCGAAGGAATGATTTGGAATTTCGAGTAGGAGATCATGTTTTCTTGAAGGTATCTCCATGGAAGGGTCTTATACAATTCGGTAAGAAAGGAAAATTAAGTCTCAGGTACATCAGACCATTGAAAACTCTAGAACGATTTGGAGTTGTAGGTTATCATTTGGCAATGCCTCCATGTCTCTCTAAAGTTCATGATGTGTTCAACGTATCACTGTTGAGAAAATACATGCCTGACCCAACACATGTACTCACCTATGTAGAAATAGAACTGGAACCTGATCTATTTTATTGTGATGAGCCTATCAGAAATCTTGATACTAGAGAACAAGTGTTGAGAAACCAGATGACTCGTCGGGTGAAATTTCTATGGAGATATCATAAGATGAAAGAGGCAACATGTGACATGAGGAACTTATGATGAAGAAACACCTAGATCATTTTATGTAGTAGTATTCTAGAAATATCAAGGATGAAATTATTTGAAGGAGGGAATAATTTAACACCCCAATCTTCTACGGTATGTTTCCCTTTAAATAATGCAATAGCTTGCGTTCTACGCAACTTCGAGATTTTAACACACCACGACCAATCAAACTAACTGTTATGAATAGTAACACCCACTTTTTGAAATTTTATAAATTTTATTTTTCAAAATGGACTTCATTTTTGGATTTAGAATATCACCATTATCATAGGGTGAATTTTTAGTACTTTTTTGAAAACTTTCAATTTTTTATGAATAGTGAAAAATACTAAATTGTAATTAAAAACAACTTTTTTATTCAAAATAATTTGTAGTGTTAAATTATAAATTTGAGTGGTTTTAATGTATCATTAGATTATATTTTTTTAATTTAATATAATTTAGGTCATTGGATGCAATTTCACATTTAAACTGGACCTAAACTAGTGTTAATCTTTTGATAGTTATTATTTCTTAAAAGCGCGCTTTTTTTTTGACAATGGAAATTAATTTTAAATTAATTTTTTCCAATTAGGTGTTTTGAATTTGGAAAAATTGATTCCATATTTGGAATTATGAGGACTAAATTTTTTAAATAGGTAACTTTTTTTTTAGACATTATGAACATTTACTTTAGTAAATATTTTATTTACCTTGGTTAAAAGGTAAATCTAGTAAATAGGGGTAAACCAATATTATTTTTATAATAGTAAATTACAGTAACATGTGTCCTATTCCTATTGGTTGATACATGTCCGACCATGGGCATTCTTGGGTTGATTGTTCGACCCCATGGAGCCACATGAGAGTGATAACGACACTTATTATTAATTAATTTATATTAAAGACAAAAAAATGACATAAACATATATCTTTTAGTAAAATAAAATTAAAAATAAATTATATAAGTTATCTATTTAACTATAAATATTAATTTGAAAGCTAAAAATATTTCCTACATCATGTAAATTTTTTTATAATTTTTAGCCATGAAATAAATATCATTATTTATGACTTAATAATGATGTAGTGTTTACCTCATTAATGAACGATTTAAATAAATGAGATTATAAAAAATAAAAAAAAATTCAAAAACTATACAATGATTATTGGATGATTTTATTTCGAAAATGAGTCATCTTATATTTGTCTTTAATGAGTTTTGGACCTTTAAAAATGGAAAATCATTATATAATAAATTAATATTTTAAAACATTCTTAAAGAGACCATCCTCCCCCTTATAAAAGGACCTCACCTCTAACCCATTTTTACACCTCTCAAGCCCCTTGGTTCATCCAAAATTTGCCCAATTAAGCTCCCTACAACCCTCTCTTCCTTCTAGAAGCCTTACCTTAGGCCGAAGTCACTTCAAGTAATCCTTTTGGTTCAAACCAAATAGATTTACCTGATTTAAAGGTAACATCTCCTCTTAAGTTGTTTTCTTTTATTTTACTTCTACAACCCCCTAAACACTCTTTATTACTTTATTTTATAACAAAACTAGTATCCTAAATATATTAGGTTGTTTTTATTATAAGTATTTAAAATATACTTATACACACTTCCCTCTAATGGGTATAGAACATATTGTTTCTCTGGACGGCAAACTACTGCCTCATGAAATGATGATTGTTCAATTTCATTCTACCACCTTATATGGTGGCCATTATGATGGAAATATAATTATATACGATATGTATGATATTTATTTTATCTATAATCTTATGTAATTCTCTTTTATAGCATACCTTTATTTTTTTTAATGTTGTATATATATGATAATTTCATTTGGGGAAGTGTGGACTATCTCCCCCACAAAGTTATATGACTTGTTCATACCATACATGGAACGTATGATGGATGGTATTAATGAACTTACATAACATACATAAAATATTATATTATACTTTAATAATAATATACCTATTTATCATTTTGTTTTCTTTCCTTTTATAATAAAAAAATGAAATGGAAGTAGCGTTTGTGCGTACGTATAGATTACAGTCTCCATGAACGTGATGAGATTCATTCCTCATCGTAACCATTCAAGAATAATTTTCATTTGAATATTCAAAATAATATCTGAGAACATATTATAATTATGTATATGAATCAAATACATCTTATCCATAACAAACATGACTTACGTAACAAAACAGATAAAGGAAAACGAATCAGTTAACACCCAAAATAGTGATACTACTAAAATATTATCAACAAAGAAATATTAGAAGATCATATATGATATAAAATTTATGTATGTAGTTCTTTTATGATTTAATAACAATTATTTAACTATTATACAGGAGGATAATATACCCTCGGCCAATAAAAAGTACACGGTAAGGGTTAATTTCACAATCTCTTTATTATCTGAGGTTGTTTTTACGTAAGTATCTACTGGGTCCTCTTTATCATCTATATCTGTGTTTCTTAAAAATTTATTTCAATACATTTTTACTATTTACTAGACTATGGGTTAAATTCATTTATACCCTTGTTTGACTTTTTATAAAATGGTTTGAAAGAAATCTTTCTGTCATTTTCCAAACAAGGTACTTTATGACCTTCACAAAAAATTAAGGTAAGAATGTTTTTTTAACTTATATAGAGGGTGTGATTATTCTCAACCATTATAACACCTTTGAAGATTCCTTTAAAATCTTATAATAATATTTTAAAAATAAATTTTTTCTTATATAATTACATGAATTTTAAATGATTTCAAAATAGAAATAAATATTCCTCTCAAATAGTTTTGATTTAATCTATGTCAACATTCTTTAATAGATTTTATACTTGTTTGAAGTTGATTTGTTATGATACAAATCTTACATATTATAATGAAGGTTTTGTGATATGTTTGACTGTGGATGTTTTATTTTCATACCATTCATGGTTTATTGGTAATGTATTAACATTTCGTATGCTAGTTTTAATATGAATGTTTTTGTTATGTTTCAACCTTTTCATTGAGGAATGAATTGGACTTGGTATGTGACTGGTGGAGCCCACTATATAGACTTTGAGGATATGTATATAAGAAAATCATAGATTGTTGGTGTGGTATATATTATGTGGGTATTCCTACAAATACATCCCTACATGGATACTAAAATTCAACATGGTTCTCAAACAGGTTGACCTTGAAGTTACAACTCTAACAAGGTGTGTTGGGCCTGAATCAGCGAACATGGTACATAACAATGGGTCTTACTATGCACATGGATTGAAAATCATAGGGGATTCACTTAGGATAATTCACATTTTTCATTACCAACTATTATGAAGGATTTAATTAGAATATGACTCTAAAAAACATAGTGTAAACCCAATGTTTCATATGTTAATGAAGTATGAGTCATTATTTAGGAATCATATAAGTAATTTTTCATGATTATGTGGTTTTATATTTTGATAAGTGTTTCTCAAACTATGCTTTATAGTTTTAGTCAATGGGTGGAATCAGAAGGGAATGGGTTAACATTGAATGTGATACACAATTTTCTGATGATAAGTTTAATAGAATAATCACAAATGTGAAGGATGTTGTGACAATTCCTCATCATTTTTAATGGAACATGATTAACAAAGTATACCTTAACAAAATCTCGGACTCTCTATCGAAGAGAAACAAGGAGTTGGTTGAGAGTTCAGTTACTGGAGACCACTAAGAAAAGAAGATTCAGTTTCCTCTACGACATGAATATGGAATGGATAACCCATGTGAATGTCTTAGAGGAACAATAAGGTGTTTGAATGTTGAAAACTATGATACACAGTAAGTAATTATAAAGAAAAAATAAAGATTTTTTGTCACACCCCAACCTGTTTATTATTTTTATTTTATTATTTTCTTTGGTTTTAAATTTTTTTGTTGAGGTTTGGGTTGAATCTCGAACAATATTTTTGAGTTTGGTCAAAAAACTTGCATTTTTGAGTTGATGACATTGAGAGCCCGGGCGGAGCGCATTTTGGAAACCCCACACAACTTCGCCCATGCAACGAAACAGTCCGCCTGTATTCAAAAAATTAAAATTAATAAATTTGGTAATTTATTGCATTAGTTAAAATTTTCATGGTTGCTAATAATTTTAATTATTATTATTAAAATGAAATGAGTATTTTTATCATTTTTATTTTTATAGTTATGAATAAAAATATTATTATTAAAAAGATTCATTAATATTTCTATAATTATTAAAAATGTTATTAATGTTATTATTATTATTATTATTCTTTTCTTCTTATTATTTTTATATGTATTGTTTTTATTATAGATTAATGTTTTGTTTTATTTATTTATTTTATTTCGTTTTTGTTTTTGTTTTATTATTATCAATCTTTTTTTTACTTTTTTTTATTATTTATTTTTTTCCTTAACCCTAAACCTAGAATGGCCTCTCTCCTTTTCTTCCCCCCATAGCCCTACGCACCGCAACATTTCCCATCTCCCCCATCTCCGGATCTGGCCTCCCTCCTTGTCTCCCTACATGCTACCCTCATTCAGCACATCAGCCTGCTGGAAACCTCCTCCTCTCCTTGATGTAGTGACCCACCTCTGCTCCCCCACTAACTGGTTGCCCTACGTCAGCGCAACAGCCCCACACGGGCCCTCCTCTATCTGCCTGGTCACATTCACCTCCTCTTGTCACAGTAGCTCAGCGCACCCCTGAAACCCGCCCAACTCCACCGTCGGCCTGCACGCCCAGCCCCTCTAACGCTGCGCCTAGCTGCTGTGCCTCTTTCGCACTCCACACTGCCCGCAAGTTTCTTTCTCGGCTCCCCTTCATGCGGGCCCTCTACTCCGAGCAGCCGGAACACGACCCCCTATCCAAGCATCTCCTCCTTAATGCTCGGCCCCCTCCTCATCCTCCCCTTTGCAGCAGCCCGCGCAATAGCCCCCAGCTGGACCCCCTCCTGGCCTCCTGCCTGCCCAAAACCCGTTGCCTCCAGCCGCCACACTACACCAACACTCGACGTCCTCCTCTTCATCCCCCAGAACTCCCCTTGATGCTTCCTCCATCGCAGTAGGTTCCCCCCATCCGGCTAGCCACAACTCTCGGCCTTCCTTGCAGCGTGATCAGCAAACCCAGCGCACCTGACTCTCCCCTTCTTGGTGCGCAGAACCCCCGACCGACGACCCCACTTATGGAGAGGCCTCCCGCTGGTGCCAGACCTCCCTCCTTCCGCAGTCGTAGCCTTTCCGACCGACCTGCAGCCTTTCTGGTCGTCCTGCAGCCCCTCCAGCTGACCTGTAACCCTCTCGACGCCCTCTGCTCAACCTCCAGGCTGGCCTCCCACATGACCCTTCTCTTTAAAAGTGCCTCCCCTTACATCACACACCCTACCGAGGTCGTTACATCCTTCCTGTACCCTGACGGTGTCTTTCCGTCTAGCACACCACCACCCTTCAAGTGTAACTTCCCTTTGGTATGCCCATTTCTTTCTATTTGATATATATATATATATATAGACACACACAAACACACACACATATTTATATACATTTATGTATATATATTTATTTATATATATTTAATTTGGTTTTATTAGGGGTTTTATTAATTAATTTTTTTGGGTCGGTTTGACTTTTTACGACCGGCGTGGGGCGTTTTGAGTGAGTTCCATCACCGCGCCTTGTTTCATAAGTTCCGTTGATGTTGTGCTTCGACCTCAAGGTAGGTACCCCACTACACTCTCCTTTAAATTCACAATTTATTAATTTATTGATATTTTATTAATTTTAATAAATGGGAAATAATATAAGATAATTAATTTTTAAATGATCATTTGGTGTAAAAAGTGCAGTTTATTTTATACACGACACTTGAAATACTTTATTGATGAATGGACACCCAGTAGTAAAAGAATTCTTGTTTTTACTTTAAACATAATTCACGGAATTTCAAACGTAGTTCTATTTTATTGATAAATGATTTCTTTTGATGCGTGAACAAGTGTTTTGGATCTCTTGAGATATGAGGATTTTCATTAAAATTGGTGATGGCTCATTTGAAAATTTAATAAAATAAATTATTTTGGAAAACTCTCTTTGGGGTAACTCAGGGGCGATCTTTGGTGTACGTTGGCTGCATGAGTTGTGTGTGATGTTTGTGTTACTTTATTGACTTTGATGACTCAACCCTTTCATTTTTATTATACGTGTTGACATGGGAACCTAGCATAGTGAGTGAATCTTCTAAGAACAATTGTCGCACTAGTTTAGATTACACACTAGCTAGTGGACCATAGTAGACAGGTGTTTTGTTATTATTGCTATAGGATTGGGCCCCTCGACTAGGCTAGTTAGGGTTCCACCTCACCCATTGAAAGGTGGATTGTCAAAAATAAAACAAAGGCCTTCGGGCCATTCTGACCGACCAGGCTAGGTAGAGCGACGGTCGGGCGTTAGGTTGTTATGACATCATCGATAGTAGGCATGCCTTCAGGGTGAGTCACATGTATGATACATTCTAGATTTTTCATGAGCTCCTAAGTTCTACCCATGTTTCCTTTAGTTTTTGTTTGTATGTGGCAGAAAATCTAGAGGTCTAGTTCAGTTGTTGGCCCCTGTGTGCCACTTTTTCCCTTCCCCTTTTTAATTTAAAAACTTGTTTAATGTTTGAATGAAATAGGTGCATTTCATTTTAAATCATTTTTGTGAACAATTTATAAATCTGAATTTCAGTTGTTAGTAAAAAGGAAAACCACACACAACACACCACAAACACTGAGGGCAATGGAAAAGGTGGCACACAGGGGCCGTCAAACATAACTAGACCTCTCAATCGTCCACCACATACAAAAAAACATTATAGGAGACATGGGTTGAACCTAGGAGCTCATGAACAATCCAGAACGTACCATACATGTGGCTCATCCTGAAGGCATGCCTACTCTCGATGACGTCATAATTCCCTAACGCCAACCGTCTCCCTACCTGGCCTGGTTGAGGGGCCCAATCCCATAGAAATAGTAACAAAACACTTCTCTTCTATGGACCACTAGCCAGTGCGTAATCTAAACTAGTGAGGCAATCATTCTCAGAAGATTCACTCACTATGATAAGTTCCCATGTCAACACGTATAATAAAAAGGAATGGGGTGAGTCAACAAAGTCAATAAAGTATCACAAACATCACACAAAACTCTTGCAATCAACGTACACCAAATATCACCCCTATGTCACCCAAATAAAGTTTTCCAAAATAATTTATTTTATTAAAGTGCTAAACGGGCCTTCACCAATTTTAAAGAAAATCCTCATTTCTCAAGAGAACCAAAACACTTGTTCAAGCTTCAAAATAAATCATATATCAATAAACCAGAACTACATTTGAAATTCTATGAATTATGTTTAAAGGCCAAATGGGCATTCTTTCACTACTGGGTGTCCATTCATCATGAAAATATTTCTAGTGTCGTATATAAAATAAACGGCTCTTTTTACACCAAATGATCATTTAACAATTAATTATCTTATATTATTTACCATTTTTTAAAATTAATAAAATATCAAGCAATTAATAAATTCTGAATTTAAAGGCGAGTGTAGTGGGGGACCCACCTTGAGGACAAAGCGCGATGACAACCGAACATCAGAAAGAAGGTGTGGTGACGGCGCTCACTCGGAAACGCCCCACACCGATCCTAAAAAGTCAAACCGACCCAAAACAAAATTTAATTAATAAAACCCCTAATCAAACCGAGTTAAATATATTTATATATATATATATATACACATATATCCATATATATATATATATATGTGTATATATATATATATATATCAAATAGAAACAAATGGGCATAAAAAGGGAAGTCACACCGGAAGTGTGGAGGTGTGGTAGAAGGAAAGACACTATCAGGGTGCGAGAAGGCTCTAATGTCATTGGAAGGGCGGGCGCTGGTAGGGGTGGCTCCGTCAAAGTGAAGGGTCACACGGGAGGCCGACTGGGAGGCTGATCAGAGGGCGTCGAGATGGTTGCAGGTCAGTCGGAGGGGATGCAGGATGGCCAGAAAGGCTACAGGTCATCCGGAAAGGATATGAATGCTGAAGGAGGGAGGTCAGGCACCGACAAGAGGTCTCATTGGAAGTGGGGTCATCGTTCGAGGGTGCTGCACAATAATAAGGGGAGAGTCGGGTTCACTGGGTTCACTGAGCACACTGTAAGGAAGGACGAGAGTTGTGTCTAGCCGGATGGGGGGAACGTGTTGCGATGGAGGAAGCTTCAAGGGGAGCTGTGGGGGATGAAGAGGAGGATGTTGGGTGCTGGTGCAGTGCGGCGGCTGAAGGCGATGGGGAGTGGGCGAGTAAGAGGCCGGGCGGGGGTCCGGCTGGGGGCTGTTGCGTGGGCTGCTGCGAAGGGGAGGAAGAGAAAGAGGGGGCCGATAAGTAAGGAGGAGATGCTCGGATGGGGGGTCGCGCACCGGCTGCGTGGAGTAGAGGGGATGCATGCAGGGGAGCCAGGAAAGAAACTTGTGGGTAGCGTGGAGTGCGTAGGAGGCGCAGCGGCTGGGCACGATGTCGGAGGGGCTGGTCGTGCAGGCTGAAGGCGGAGCTATGCGGGTTGATGGGGCGCGTTGAGATGCCGCGACAGTAGGGGGAAGATGGGTCCAGGTAGATAGAGTGGGGCACGTGCTGGGCTGCTGCACTGAAGAAGGGTGACAGGGTAGTGGGGGAGTAGAGGTGGGTCACTACAACAAGGAGATGAGGAGGCTTCTGGCGGGCTACTGCACTGAAGGAGGGTTGCATACTGGGAGACAAGGAGGGAGGCCAGATCCGGAGATGGGGGATATGGGAAAGGGTGTGGCGCACAGGGCTACGGGGGAGAGAAAAGTAGAGAGGTTGTGCTAGCTTTAGGGTTAAGTAAAAAAAAGAAATAATAATAATAAAAGTACAAAAAAGAATGATAACAATAAAACAAAAACAAAAAGGTATGAAAATAAATAAAATAAAACAAAAGATTAATCTATAATGAAAACAATACATATAAAAATAAAAAGAAGAAAATAATAATAATAATAATAATAACATTAAAAACATTTTTAATAATTATAGAAATATTAATGAAACTTTTTAATAACAAGAATAATAGTCATAACTATAAAAATAAAAATGATAATAATACTCATTTCATTTTAATAATAATAATTAAAATTATTAGCAACCATAAAAATTTTAACTAAGGTAATAAATTAAAAAATAAATTCATTTTAATTTTCCGAAGATAGGAGGAATGTTCCATTTCATGGGTGAAGCCGTGCGGGGTTTCCAAAACATGCTCCACCCAGGCGCTCAGCAACGTCAATCCAAAAATGCGTGTTTTCTTATCAAAACTCAAAAATATTGTTTGGGATTGAAACTGAACCTCGACAAAAAAATTTAAAACCAAATAAAATAATAAAATAAAAATAATAAATATGTCGAGGTGTGAAAATTCTCCCCACCATAACGCTTCCCATCCCTGGGAAGCCACAACAAGACCTGAACCCAAGAAGAAACTCCTTAAGTGTCACTCACCCACAAAAGTTTAAGCGCCTCGAGTTGATCGATCCAAATGAACAACAAACTCCCATGACATGAAACTTATCATCAAAACAAAAAAACTTTAAACACCACCCAAAATGAAACCCGAAACAAAACTTTGATATTGACACGGGGAGGGCCGAATGGACTCCCCACCATAGAAAACAATCCAACTGAATTCAACGAGACCCACGATGGGTCTCCCCTCCTTAAGGACTGATGAGATTAACTGAACTTCAAAACTTTCCACATGGACAAGAAACCCCACCACAAGGGTATGGGAGGGAATGGACCAACCAATTGAACATAAAAACTACCATCACCGCTACCTCAACGACATCACACCCTGAGATTAACACAAACCAAAGACTGAGATTAAACCAAGACCCTTCTTCATTGATGGGGTTGTCTTGACTATGTGCCAGCTTCACTCCGGGGCCTGTAGTTGGAGCACCGATGATTGAAGCGTCTCCTTCCATGCAGTTAGGCTTCAAAAACTCCCAAAAGTAACCCATAAACTATAATTTCACTAAACACACTTCCAATAAAATAACAGTTTCAAAGAGGTTCAACCACAACCATTCTTACAACTGAAAGAAAAGAAATTCCGCAAAACGCTATAAGAGATTATACTACACCCAATAAGCACTACAAATAGAACACATAAAACTAGTCCCCAATCATCGACCCACTCCTGATGATGGTTTGAGGTGACCTTCGACGAGCTAGGTCTAGCTTCAACGTGCTTCTTTGAAACACCACGGCTGAATCACTGTAAGTGACCCAAACTTCCACAGGTGTGGCAGGGTCTTAGAGCACTCAGGCACATCAGCCTTTTGTGACCCTACCTACCACAATGGTGATAGATCATGACATTGCACTGTGAAGAAGATGACTGAAGATCTGAAGGCCTCTTGATTCCTCTATTACAGCTATCAGCATTAGGTCACTTCCCATTCTTCCTATCTTCATAATTTGCACTACTCCCCAAGGACGGGGGATGATTCTCCACCTCATTTCCTCATTCTATCTGAGCTTCATCTTGGAAGGATTTCCCCATAACATCTAAAAAGGTGGTTAAGTTGATATCTTCCACTTTCGACCACAGTTCAGGTCGGAGTCCAGTCTCAAATTGTCGAGCCTACTCGGGATCATTTGCACCAAACCATTGGTCTTATGAAATTTGGTCTATGAAATGTTGATAGAATTATAGTACTGGTTCAAAGACCTACTGAAGACAACACAAGTTCATCCTCTTCCTCATCTTAGTCAACTCAGAGAAATGTTTTTGGATGCACGATGACTTGAAAAAATCCCATGTTAGATCTTTATGAGGTTTATTCTGAGACACAGACTTCCACCATTTCTAGGTTGGACATTCAAGCATAAAGATAGGCAACTTCACCTTTAATGACTCAGGAAAACCAATGAAACTTAACACCCTCTCAATATTTTTCAACCACTCCTCTGCCTTAAGAGGATCTGATTGACCATTAAAGAGTGGAGGACCCAACTTCCAAAATTCTAGAACATAGTCTATATGTTGATCAACTGGAGCATTTTTCAAAGGTGCACCACCCGAAGCTGCACCGTGGGAACCCATAGGATCTTCCTGGGGGTAGGCAATATGCAACAAAGAAATAAAGAGATTGATCAAAACAAGGACCTTAAATTTCAACTTCTCATAAAAAAAAGCTTTACAAAACAATTTTCTGAAATGAAAGAGATCCAAACAATTCACAAGGGGAAAAAGTGTCAGTAGGTGACTCGGAAACATGGTTGACATCCACATGATACTCTCTCCACCATCACAGTGATCATTCTAGGGAAATATCTCCAGCACTAGATGACTTTCCAGACCCTGCGAGCTCACATAGGCTACTTCCAAACTCCCTTTTTATCTACCAAAAACAAAACAAACCACAGGGACCAAAAGACACCGACAACCTGGACATCCCATGGTAACTCGAGGTTCGGAACGAGCAAGGGTTCGTGGCGTCCTTCCTATACCTTTTCCTCGAGTCCCAAAAATTCTACTCCTTCTACCACAGCAACCCCAAATAATGATGGGTACTCTGAGAAATAAGGTCCGCTCATGAGCTGGCCTCCTCTGATACCATTTTGTCATGAACCAACCTTGGTCGACCCTGAACCGATCACTCGAGTCAGCCCGCGACATGGCCCGAGAGGCGTTCTGGATCCTCTCGGGCTAGAAACAAGTTCCAGGGAATCAACATAGTATAAATGGGAATGATTTTCCCCAATTAAAATAAAAAAATCACTAGAATGGAAAATAGAATAACACAAAGTAAATAAACAACCCGAAATAAAAAGAATGGCCAACACCACATACTAACCTGACTGTGGCCAAAACTCCCCAAGACCCCAAGATTATCTCACCAAACCACAACCAACTCTCGACCACAGTGAGCATGCTCAAGTCAAACCTTCAATGGAATCTAAAAATAGGAAAACATTATAGGCGTGAGTATTAAAACTCAGTAGGGGTGTCCAAAAAACTATTCCCAAAACACTATCTTTAAATAAAGTGTTTACTAATTCCAAGTTTGAACTAAATTATATAAAATATGGGTTTACACACACACACATTCATTTCTAAAACATGTAATGGTCCATTTCCCTTTTTAATTTAAAAACAGGTTTACTGTTTGGGAGAAACAGGTGCCTTTCATTTTAAACCATTTTTGCAAACAATTTAGAAATCTGAGTTTCAGATGTTAGTAAAAAGGAAAACCACCCACAACACACCACACACACTAAGGGAAATGGAAAAAATGGCACACATGGTCAAACAACTAAACTAGACATCTCAATCATCCGCCACATACAAACAAACACTAAAGGAAACATGGTTCAAACCTAGGATCTCGTGAATAATCCAGAACATACCATACATGTGACTCATCTTGAAGGCATGCCTACTCTCGATGAAGTCATAATGCCCTAATGCCCGACCGTCTCCCTACTTGTCCTGTTTGAGGGTCCCAATCCCATAAAATAATAACAAAACACCTCTCTACTATGGGAAACTATCCAGCGCGTAATCTAAACTATTGTGACAATCGTTCTTAAAAGATTCACTCACTATTCTAGGTTCCCATGTCAACACGTATAATAAAAAGGAAATGGGTGAGTCAACAATGTCAATCAAGTATCAAAAACATGACACCAAACTCAAGTAGTCAACATACACCAAAAATCACCCCTGAGTCACCCCAAAGAGAGTTTTCCAAAATAATCTATTTTATTAAAGTTCCAAACGGGCCTTGACCAATTTTAAAGAAAATATTCATTTCTCAAGAGAACCAAAACATTTTTCCATGTTTCAAAAGAAATATTTTATCAATAAACCAGAACTACATTTGAAATTTCGTGAATTATGTTTAAAGGCCAAATGGGCATTCTTTCACTACTCGGTGTTTGTTCATCAAGAAAATATTTCAAGTGTCATTTATAAAATGAATGGTTATTTTTACACCAAATGAGCATTTAAAAATTAATTATCTAATATTATTTCCCATTTATTAAAATTAATAAAATATCAAGAAATTTTTAACTTCTGAATTTAAAGGCGAGTGCTGTGGGGGACCTACCTCGAGGTCAAAGAGCGACAACAACGAAACTTCAAAAATAAGGCGTGATGTTGGTACTCACTCGGAAATTCCCCGCATAGGTCCTAAAATGTCAAACTGACACTAAAAAAATTTAATTAATAAAACCACTAATCAAACCAAGGTATATATATATATCAAATAGAAACAAATGGGCATGCCATAGGGAAGTCACACCGGAAGGGTGGCGGCATAGTAGACGGAAAGACACCGTCAGGGTGTGGGAAGGTTGTAATGACGTCAGAAGGGTGTGCGAAGGCAGGGGAGGTGCCGTCAAAGAGAAGGGTCATGCAGGAGGTAGACCGGGAGGCTGAGCAAAGGGCGTCGAGAGGGTTGTGGGTCAGCCAGAGGGGCTGCAGGACAACCATAAAGGCTGCGGGTCGACCGAAAAGGCTACGGATGCTGAAAGAGGGAGGTATTACACCGGAGGGAGTCCTCGCTGAAAGTGGGGTCATCAGTCGGGTGTGATGCGCACCAATAAGGGGAGATTCGGGTGCACTGGGTTCGCTGAGCACGCTGCAAGGAATGCCGTGAGTTGTAGCTAGATGGATGGGGGGCCACCTACTATGATGGAGGTTGCTTTAATGGGAGCTGTGGGGGATGAAGAGGAGGAAATCAGGTGCTGGTGCAGTGCGGTAGCCGAAGGCGACAGGCAGTGGGTGAGTAGGAGGCCAGGCGGGGGTCCGACTGGGGGCGGTTGCGCGGGCTGCTGCAAAGGGGAGGAGGAGCAGGAGGGGGCTGAGCAACAAGGTAGAGATGCTCAGATGGGGAATTGTGTGCCCGCTGCGCGGAGTAGAGGGTCTGTGTACAGGGGAGTCAGGAAATAAACCTACCGGTGGTGTGGAGTGCGAAGGAGGCACAACGGCTGGGCGCGACATTAGAGGGGTTGGGCATGCATGCTGAAGTCGGAGCTGTGCGGGCTACTGTGGCGCGCTGAGCTGCCATGACAGGATGATGCAGATGTGGCTAGGAGGATAGAGAATAGCGCGTGCTGGGCTACTGCGCAGATGGAGGGAGACCAGGTAGTGGGGGAGCCGAGGTGGGTCGCTACAACAAAGAGAGGAGGAGCCTTTCGGCAGGCTGTTGCACTAAAGGAGGGCATCATGTAGGGAGACAAGAAGGGAGGCCAGATCTGGAGATGGGGGAGATGGGAAAGGGTGCGGTGCACAGGGCTAGAGGGGAACAAAAAGGATAGAGGTTGCGCTAGGATTAGGGTTAAAGAAAAAAAATAAATGGTAATAAAAAAATAATGATAATAATAAAACAAAAACAAAAAGAATAGAAAATAAATAAAATAAAACAAAACATTAATCTATAATAAAAAAAATACATATAAAAATAATAATAATAAAAGAATAATAATAATAATAACATTAATAACATTTTTAATAATTATAGAAATATTAATGGAACTTTTTAATAATAATATTAATAGTCATAATTATAAAAATAAAAATGATAAAAATACTCATTATATTTTAATAATAATAATTAAAATTATTAACAACCATGAAAATTTTATCTAACGCAATAAATTACAAAATTTATCCATTTTATGTTTTTCGAAGATAGGAGGACTATTTCATTGCATGGGCAAAGCCGCGTAGGGTTTCCAAAACACACTCCACCCGGGCACTCAGTGACCTCAACTCAAAAATGCACGTTTTTTTTTGAAAAATCTCAAAAATATTTTTCGGGATTCAACCCAAACCTCGATAAATAATTTTAAAATCAACAAAAATAATAAAATAAAAATAATAAACTGGTTGTGGTGTGACAAAAAAGTGTGTCTGTGGAAACCCATATTTTATATAATTTATTTCAAACCTGGAATTAGTAAACTATTTCTTTAAAGGTAATGTTTTGGGGATAGTTTGTTGGGAATGCCTACTAAGTTTTAATACTCATTCCTATAGTGTTTTTTGTTTTTAGTTTCTATTGCAAGTTTGAATCAAGCTTGATCGCTGTGGGTGAGAGTTCGTTGTGGTTTGGTGAGCGACTCTCAGGTTCGTGAGGAGTTTTGGTCATGGTCAGTTAGTATGTGTTATTGGCCATTATTTTTCTTTCATTTGTTTATTTACTTTATGTTGTTCTATTTTTCTTTCTGCTACTTTATCTATTTTCATTGGGTGAAGTCTTTCCCATTTGTACTCTATTGATGCCCTGACACTTGTCACCGGCCCGGGAGGATCGGGAACTCCTCTCGGGCCATGTCACATACCGACTTGAGTGATCAGGTTAGGGTCGACCCAGGATGGTTCGTGACATTCTGGTTAAAAAAATATATGGGAATATTGGACACCATAATACATCATTGAATGTCGAATTCATTAAGTGTGGAATGAATCGTCATTATAAAAATTGATATCCAAAGTGGGAATCTCACTAAGAGAATTAGAAAAAAGGTGTGAATAATAGATTTATTTCTGATGATGATTATACTACTTGTGAAATGTGAAAGGAAATAGGTATTAAGTAATAGGATGAGTTATAATTGTAAATGGATTATGCATGAAGTGGAATAATCAATATTTTCATGTATTAGTATTCAAGAATTATGAATTATGAAATATATAAGGATTTTATTGTATTACTTCTCAAATAAATATTTGAGATAATATGTTGAATGGTGACAAGAAAAGTGATTCAATAGAAATTTTAAACTTTTTCTGAAGAGTCATGGTTGAGGGAGTTTGCAACTTCTAAAGAATTATGGAATTTATCCAATAACATATGGTTTACTTAATGAATAAGGAAAAATGAATGTTCCTAATAAAGTATTATGGTAATTCATTTTATTACCACATTTCAAGATAATACATGATGAATGTGGTTACATATTCATTATTTGATGATTAAAGAGATACTTTATGTTGATTTATGGAAAATGAAAAATTCATTTGGAAAATTCAGTGACCGACCTTCCAAAGTGTTGGATCACACTCTTTTAGAAAATATAGCCATTTATATAATGGATTAAGATAATATTTGGATAATGTTTTATAGATTGATGAATTACTTCACCCTATGGTACAACTGTTTCTATGAGATGAAGTATAAATAGTTCAAGGAACAACCAATGGATAAAATTGTGTTTATCAAATAGAAACGTATGTTTACATATGTAGTGAGAAATAATTCCCCAACTATAGTAAAATTAGTCTTGAAATTTTTTTTCCTATTGTCATCATTTTTGATAATATAAATTTCCTTTTTGATAGTAATGGTTTATGGATTTGTGGTCATCAACATTAAACATAATATGTTCTCTATCGCTCTTCATCATAACCATCTTGTTATATTTTTGCTCTGTATCCATGTTTCCATTTCACACCTATGTACTCTTACTAGGGAACCTAGTTACATTACCATTGTAATTAAATTTCTCTCTTTTTAGGAATTTTTTTCCAACCCAATTCACGATGTGGGTTTTTTCAAATAATAGTTCATTTTCAAATATCAAACACTTGATTATTGAGATCAATTTTAAATTGTGAGGACACAATTTAAATACGGTGGGGAGAATGTACCATCCCAATAATTTACAATATTTCTCATTTAATAATAAAATTTATTTTTTTATAGATTTATTATTATGTAACAACATGAAAATATTACACTACTCACACTTACATCAAATGGGAAATGAACATACCGTTCTTGTGTATGATGAACTACCGCCTCACGAAGCGAATTAATTTATTTTCATTTACTACCTATAATGGTGGAAATTATGATGGAAACTCAGTTTATAGAAGTCATATATGATATTCATTTTTTATTTAATATTATGTATTTTTTTATAAAACATAACCTTGTACTTTCCATTTTTGGTAAATACGATAACATCATTTATAGAAATGCATACTACCCCCCCTTAATGCAAAGTTATTCATTCATGATATACATATAATGTATATAGGATGGTTTTAATTGAAAATATGTTAAATACAAAACATTAATATTATATCCATGATATATTTACATTTCTAGAAATATAATATATCATTTCAATTATTTTATGATTTCACACAAAGAAAAGCGATAACATCGGTCATGGACATTTGGACTACAACCTCCTCGACATGATGTGATTCTTTTTAAATAATAAAAATTATTTATATAAGTATATATGATTAGATAAAATGTTATTTATGATAAAATAATAATTATGGAAATATATAATATCACTTACCTTCTTTCCATAATGATCATTGAAAAATGGAAACGTTACTCATGTGTGCGTACGACCTACTGTATCCATGATTGTAACATTGGTTCATTTTTCATAACCATATTTCATAATTGGTCTTAATAGTATAATTTAAATGTAATAATAATAATTATTTCATGATTATTATTCAAGATATTTTTATTTAATGACTCCTTTCACCATAGTGAACATACCAATGTTGGTTTTGGTCACATGAACCGAATTTGGTCCAAACGCCCAACATAAACATCATTGTTTAAGTACTTGTATAAAGCATTGTAATAAGTGGAGTAGAGGTAATAATAAAACTAAAAAAGATTAGGAATCAAGTAAATAATTAATATAAGTTTTTCATTTTTGAATATATAGAAACACGTGAAAACTCGGGTGCAAGGTAAGGGATTTTCATCATGCTTTTTACATCTATGAGATAAATGTCATATTAACCACTTAATTATTTTGTGTAGTGTATCTAGTTCCCATTTTGATATATTATATAATTTATAATTTATTCTTCATGGTATTTAAAAATTCCATTTATTTTTATTCCTTCGTAAGGATTATGATTTAAAATGTTTCAAAGTTGTATGGGACACTTTGGAATTTTTAAAGATTATATTCCTGGAGAATAATTTTAATGATATTTAAATGGTATTTAAAATAATCAACATCAAAAACCATTATTTATACTTATCCTCCCATATATAATTATTGATAAAACTATATTATTTATTTAATATGGATATTTTATGACAAGGTACATTTTTTATTAATTAAGTCTATTATTCTACAAATGATGAATGCATTGGATTTTTAATGTGTCAGGAGATGCCCAATATAGCCCATTGATGCATTAGTATGTGTCATGTGACACACTATATATGGTTTATCTTATCTACTTACCAATTTATTATATTCTTAGCATGAATCCCTAAAATTATTATATTCATGGCATGATGTCTCCATAATATATGATTCTTTTCATGAATCCTTGAATATATTAGATTCGTGGAACAAAACCTCAATGATATGTGTTATATATACATCATTATGCATTCTATAATTATGTATGAAGATATTATTATTCCATGTGATAATTAATTTAGTTATAATATCCATGGTTATGTTTCATTCTCGGATTATTGATTAATGGAAAGTGTTTTCATTGTCTACCTTTCCATGTTGAATTATTCTCCTTGATTTAATATTACATCCATTTAAATACCCTTAATTAGAATTTCAAATTACCCCTATTTTTTTTCCTTTACATAGGTTATGAAAAGGAATCCATTGAAAGAGATTCAATTATGTTTTTTTATATCTTTTTATTATGTATTATGCTTCTATTTCCTATTTTCCAATGTATTGTGGGTATCATGCTTGTAATATGGATTTACAAGACATCTTAACTAACTGGTCCAATGGGATTTGATTCCTTGTAACAATTCCAATGTAATAAAATAATACACCAGCTTCAGGCTTCTGGGGTTGAGGAATTACACCTATATATATTTCAAATGATCCATTGATAGAGATAACATTTGATAGTGGGATTAGATATCCTATTCATGATCAAATAAATGATTTCAAGTCTACCACTATGATTTATATAGTGAATGAATATCTTATCATTGAGTGAAACATAAGGGTGGAAGATAGCATGAGCCATGGAAATTCATAACCAAGACAGGTTAGTGGTTCAACTAGTGGTCAGAAGAAACACCTTGAGACTAAATGCACGAGCAGTGTTATCATGGTTACCCCTAATGATTTTTAAATGGGTTTTCAATAGTGTGGGAAACCTGGACCTAAGATACCCTAGTTTCCTAGAGATAACATTGAGTGCTAATGTGCTAATAGATTTGTGAATATTCAGCATTTCTGTGCAACCTTCTCATTAGTGATGAGTGAGAGGGGACATATATCAGCTCCAACTACAGGATTAGGTTCTATAGAACCTTGGTAGGAACATATGTAGAGTAATACCACTTATATAGGAAGAGGAGGAGGTCTTCAATATAGTATTTAGGCTTCAAATATGCATAACTAGTAGAGAATACCCAGTCCGGATAGTCAGGCATCAACATAAGGCTGTTGAACATGCTAGATTTATTCAGTTCAACCTATACTAGAGGACTAGAGTTCCAAGACATCTATTATTTAAGGTATTATTCAAGTATCCTCTAATATAGTGGCTAATATATTTAATAAATTTGAATCAAACTCCTTTATATCTTTGGATGTTATGTAAATCCTTAGGATTTATATTATATATTCTTGTTGCAATATGGCACTTGGAACCCCTTGAGGTATACATTCATAGAGTGTACTACAGTTTATTGAATTACCCCTTGAGGCATGGAACCATCATTTATTATGGGAACTCTTCTTCCTCTAGATGATTGGCTTTTATGTCATTCTTTATATTGAATTATTGGTCCCCTATCAGTTATATTTGATTTTTATCATTGGAGGGTGTCATTTACATCAGTAGAGGGAGGTAATTATGTTCACAAGGGTGAGTGGGATGTACATGAATGTAGAGATAGACCAGAAAAAATAGACTTTGAGGGTAGAATGCCTATATTTCTATCCTTTTTATGGAGGATTAGTGATTATATTAGATAGAGTTTCCTCCTCTAGTCAATCATTTTTTGGGATGTTTTCCCCAATGACTTATCCCAACTACATCTTGAGATATAGTTAGAATTTACTGTTTATCTTGTTCATGTAGCTACACTGATTTCCATTCTTCATAAAAGGATGGATACTACTGAGTTATAGGAGTTCAAGAGGAATCTGGAGGATTTATAGGCCAAGGGCCTGATATATCCTAATATTCCCTATGAATTTTGTCGATCCTTTTTCCTAAGAAGTTGGATAGAACCCTTAGGATTTACAAGGATTAGTTTAATTTTAATTAGCATAGTTTAATGTACTAATATCTATTTCCTCAAATAGATAATTTCTTCAACCATTTCCATAGAGATAGAGTGTTCTCAAAGATTGACCTGAGATTTTGTTATCATCATGTGTGATTTAGGAATTCAGATATACCATTTATGACTTTCTGAAGTCGATATAGTTTATTTGATTATATATCTATGTAGTTCATTCTTAAAAACATTCCTTCCATTTTCATAGTCATTATGAATTGTATTTTCCACCCATATTTGGATTCATTTTCGTAGTTTTTATGGACGACATCTTGGTGTATTCTCAGACTCATTGTGACCATTCTAAAAATCATGAGCCCATTTTTTAATACACTTATATATCATTGGATTTATGCTAAGAATTATATGATCCACTTCTATATAGACAAATATCACTCGTTGTGCCATATAATCTCAAAATCAAGAGTATTTGTTGACCTGGAGAAGTTGACTATTGTGGTTTTTTGGGAGGAGCCCAAGAACATGTTTGATATAAAGAGTTTCATTATGCTGGTTGGATATCATAGGAATTTCATATAGGACTTATCATTCCTTTTTTCACCTATTAATAGTCCTAAAAAGATGTTTGTGAATTTATTATGGTCTAAGGAATGCAAGAAAGCCTATCAATATCTGAATTTAAGGATTACTTAAACACAAATTTCAATTATTCTAGATCCTGGAAGAGGCTATATAGTGTGTTTTTATGCATCAGGAATCATTCATGGTAGAATGATGATGTTGGATAATATATTCATTACTTATGGGCTTGACTAGTTGTGACCTCATGAGCATAATTACCTGAATCACGACCTTGATTTGGGATAATTTTCCATGCCTTATATCGTTGGATAAAATATCTGAAGGGTGATTTCTTTTTTGTATATATAAACCAAAAGATCCTAAAATATCTCTTTACACATCATAACATGAATCTTAGATAGAAAATATGGATTGAGTACCTTCATTCAATCAATTTTGATCTTGTCTATCTTCCAAAATGAGCAATGATGTTGTACATGCTCTGAGAAGGACATAGACATAGGAATTTCAGGAGGCTAGTAGCGAGTGACTTCTTATGGTCATGTTTTCATGAATGCACCGAGAGGTTAAGGACCATCATGGAAAGTCTACTATTGAATCACTATCAATAACCTATTAACTTATTGAGAGATTTTAATTGATCAATTTTTTAGATCTTGATATCTTGGCCTTTTGAGAGATTATTTTTGGTGATTTACCACCATTTGATTGGTGTACCAATGGTAGAGAAATAATATGTATACATTGGAATATATAGGTCCCTATAGGAATGAGAGTGATGATTTGATGAAATATTCGGATGCTTCTCAATGGGTAGTGCACTGAGTAATCTCCAACATGTATCATGATATGCACTTACAATATTTGTGGTAAGGGATTAAATGTTAGGTAACATGTCTCATCACTTGGTGTTCCAACTATCTGTAGGTGATGGTGGAATACCAGCTGCCTGCAAGATTTCAATATTTTTTACCAGTCTTAGGATGGAAATGGAAATATATTGTGTTATATTTTTTAGTTGTCTTTCCATGGTCACCTCAAGGTAAAGAGGCGGTTTGGTTTACTATGGATCAGTTGAAAAAAGTATCCCTATTTCTTAATTTATGGAGACATTTTTAGTTGATGAGGTAAGAATATTTTATCTCTGTAAAATCATATGGGTACACCTTTTCCCTGGTACTATCATTTCAGGTAGGGATTCTTATTTCACACCGAGGTCTAGTAGGGGTTACATAAGGCTATGGGTACATTTTTTCTTCTGATTTTAACCATTCCCACCAAGAATGATGGCATGTTAAAATATCCATTAAAGGGGTTTGATGACATTCTCCCACAATGGTTCATTTACTTCTTTGGTTCTTAAGAGAATAATATCCTTCTCATCATTTTATTATGTTAATAGCTTTTAAGAAATGATTTACATGGATCTTTATGAGGCCCTATATGGTCGATTGTGTTGTCAACCTTATGCTAATTAGATGTAGGAGAGGTGGTGCTACTAGTTCCTCATATTTTTTAGGATACTTTAATAAATTTTCATATTACTATGATTCATATTTATACATGTATGTCTATATTGTAATCATTTTTTGATCATCATCGATGACCTCTAGAGTTTGAGTTCGGGGATTGTGTTTTATTATTGGTATCTCCCAGACATGAGAAGATACATACATGGAGGTAGGGGAATATATCACCTCATTATATCATGCCATTTGAGATCATGGATAGAGTCAGGTCAGTATCCTATTGGTTTTTATTATCTTAATGGTACCATTCCATGCATGACATCTTCCATGTTTCATAGTTTCATCATTATCATGTGAACCATCTCATAATTTTGATCTCTAGGAGGTAGAGTTAGAGTTTGATCCTTCTATTAAGGAGTATCCCATACACATCATTTTTTATAATTGTTTTGTACCTTTAGTATGGGTGTTATGGAAGCCCAAATGTGTATAAGATGAGACATGGGAGTTGGAGGCCGATGTACATCATCAGTGGCTATAGTTGTTCTCAGATGGCATTTAACCAACCTTACAAGTGAAATTGGTGGATTGATTAATTTATGGGGGAAAATTTTAAGAAACTATTTTTATGTATATATCAATTTATTTTTAGTTAAAAAAATTGGGTTTTAATTAATAGGGATGCCTATTGAGGATATGGAAGCAACACTAGTGTCAGAGGAATTTTCAAACCCCTGCTTTCTAAAGAAGTCACTAGGCCTCACAGTTAATAGACACTATGTAGCCTAAACAACATGGTTAATCCTAAACATGCTGAGAATTTCAGAGAAAATATCAGGGCACAAAGTTTTCCCTAAATTAATACCTAGGGATATATGCCTGTGAGGAATGCCTATTGTTTTTATCATAAATATATGGAATAGTTGGAGCATTGTTTCAAAGACCATGTAGGTCCCGTCCTTTGACTATTAAGGGTTTACAGTTGGTGCCCAGTTTGGTCAATCATAAAACTAAACATTTCAACCCATTAATTTAGGGTGAAATTTTATTTTTACACAGAAATTATATTAAACTTAAAACCTATCTGTTAATTCCATCCTCTAGAGACAGGTGGTCATTTTATTCCACCCTCGTAGCTCCCAAGCTCTTCCAGCCAAGGATCATTGATAAAACTCACATACAGACTCTGATTTGATCTAGGTTTATCTCTTTGGATGCATGTCAGTAATTACTCTATTAATCTTGCACATTTAAACATTTTCCTTTCAATTAGTAGATTAAATTATGTGCAAGATCATATGACCTTTTTTCAATGTGTTTGTCTATATTTCCATTTTCTATCATTCTACACCAAAACAAACGCCAATAGTGGATGAGTTCTCCTCTAAAAACATAAACTATATGGTTTAGTATTTATCCATAAATGTTTAGATGCTTTATAAATTGTGTTATATGTTTCCTTCCATTATAACCGTGTGTTTCCCCAAATTTAAATTTGGCTTATATGGGTTCTTGTAATTGAGAACCTAATGACTAATATAGAATCCATGAAATGTTTTAGTTCATAAAAATCAAACATTTCACCCCTTTAGGTGTGACTTTTCATGTTCTTAATTGGTTTTTTTTATATAGACCAAACATATTTTGGTGTGCTCAGTATTACTTATAAATTGAAATATCATAAATGATAAGGATAATCATTGTGGTATAGAATTTGTAAAATAATTATGAATCAAAGATGAATTGAATAGAGGTTATTGGTGTGACCAAATCGTCTAATTAAATAGAGATATGGTTATTATATAGTGATTAATGAATGATAATGAGATATGAATAACCTATTGGATTTGATTAAGGACCTTGACTATCTATAATTGTGTTATAGGCACAGATACCTGAGTTGTATGATCTAGGCATGACATACCTTATAAAAAGAAAATTGGCATGGCAACCATTACTAATATGATATGGTCATGGATTCTCTATGCTATGATATGGTAATATAATCCCTATAATTTTGATATGGTCATGGAGACACTACCGATATGATCCTAGGAATAGAGACTCCTATAAGCGTGATAAAGAGGATGGATTACCATCATTATTATATTCGGGCATGAAAACCCTTCTAGATATGATACTGGTCATGGAGACCCTACTATTGTGATAATGGGAATGGATACCCTACTAATGTGATATTGGGAATTTCATACACTATTCTTGTGATACTGGGAACGACGTCCCTTGATACTATTTTGATAATCATGTTATAGTTAATGGAAACTTGAGTTTTGGATCTAGTCTAGGAAAGTAGCATTATCCATATATATGGTTTTATATGTCACTGCATATAAAATGCATATATGTGTATAAATGTTATTACATATTCAACGACTAAATTTATTAGGGAGAATAAGGTATATTCCTTCTTGTGACCCTCTAGAACTAGTGTCTACTCTTTTCAGCATTTACTACGTCTTAATAATATATATAGCCACTATCATATTTTTTGAACTAACTGGATATTTATTGACACCATTAGTGGGGTCCTACTGAGTTTATCTATCATCCTATTTGGGTAGCTAGTGAAACCAAAGAAGATTGTGATGATGCATGTAGGGATGTGGGCAAGCGCCTAGCCGCTGATACTTGATTTTTTATAGCCTTAGAGCAATGAGGAATATGACCAAGATATGTCTCATGATGCTATTAGAGATAAACTTTTTGGCATTTTTACATTTTTTATATAAGTATTATAAATCATTCTTGCATGTTCCTTTTTAAAGAGACATGACATAACATTATTTGGTATATGCTACTGGATGAAGTTGTTTTTTATTATGTATTCCATATTTATGATTTACCTTCCATTTTAGGTTATTTTCATGAGTCTCATATTTATTTAACTATATTACTGATGTGATAAATTGATTATGATGGTATAGTCTCCCCAATATAGAACCATAGATCCTCACTATTAGAAAACAATACTGATAACTGGGAGGTGGGCTTGAGTCCATGTGTCCAACCGGCTCGGGGAAACGTTTAGGTGGGAGTTGGGATAGGAAGTCACCAAAACTATTTCATAGAATGGAGAAAAACATTGATAGACCATCACCCTTCATATATAGTGCCAAATCTCATTAAATAAATAGTTATTTATTCACTCCATGTTGCGTATATAATCTATATCATAACTATCTAACCTTGTAATGGTAGCCTCATTCATAGAAAACCATTCTGATTCCTATTTAATTAATTTAATGAACTTTTTCTTCATTTCAATTTTTGTATCACGAGGAAAATATTTGTTAAATTATTTATCCTTAAAATCTATACATTACTCAAATTATAATTCATCTTCTATCCAAATATTTTTTATCAATGACCACCATTGATCATCATTGCATCTAAAACAAAAAACAGAAATTGTAACCATTTCCTTTTAACCATATCCCAACACTATAAATATATTCTCTAGAGAATAAATCCATTGGCCATCAACCATTGGATTAATAATATCACCAAATGATGAGGAATTCTATCTTATACATTGATCCAATATATACAATAATCTCCCTATAGAATAAGTTGCTCCATTTGGGAACATATAATTTTCATAACCTAATAAAGATTCCCTAATACATTCATAATTTTATCTATTATAATACAATCTATATTTGTTTCGTTATAAGGGAAATCTCTACATTATACATGAGTATTGATACCCTTCTTCCTTTTATTCTCCATTTCTAAATAATGGTATATATTTTATTAGATCATAAAATTATGTGTTTTAAATAATAATGTTTTATTCCTAAAATGGTGTAACACATGAAATAAATTTAAAATTTATGCATTTTTTAATCTCATAATTATAGACTTTGTTTCTTTGGGTATACCATTATTTTCGAATCCTTCACGATTTTTAAAAAAAAATATGTATTATCATAAGCATACGCCCTAGGAGTGTCAAACTAGGTGTGTAGTAAAACCAATTTTCATGAACTAGGTGATAATTATGTCAAGCCCAATACAACCTGTTCGGAGTGATTACCCCTAGAAACATCTTTTCCAGAACAACATCCACTTGTAGTATCAAAATATGGATATATTTTCTATGAAAATCCACATAGTATCTTCCTTACCAAAATTTTATGACTTTATTATATATATCATTAAATTCTATCATAGGGATATGTTCCCCAATATATTTTCTCCTTTATATTGTTACTAAGGATTCAATAAAACTTCCTTTGATACATTGGAATTTATAAAAATAATAAAAGGATGATCAGGATACGTTGGAATTTATATACCCTTACTAAGAATATCAAACTAACCTTATTATGTATTCTTTCCCCAAGTTATAAAGATGAATCTATTGAAAGAGATTCACTGATGTTTTTTATTTCTTTTTATTATGTATCATGTTTCTATTTCCTATTTTCCAATGAATTATGGGTATCATGTATAGAATATGGATTTCCAATACTAATAAACTAATTGGTCCTTTGGGATTTGATTCCTTATAATCATTCCAATGTAATAAAATTATGCACCTACTTTAGGATTCTAGGGTTGAGGAATTACACCTATCTATATTTCTAGTGATCCATTGAAAGAGATAAGATTTTATGGTGGGATTAGACATCATATTCATTATCAAATAAATGTTTTCTAGTTTACCACCATGTTTTGATATAGTGAATGAATATCTTATCATTGAGAGAAACATGAGGGGTGGCAGACAGTTTTGAGCCAAGGAAATTCAGAACCAATATAGGTAAGTGGTTCAACTAGTGGTCAGATGCAATGCCTTAAGACTACATGCATGAGTAGTGTTATCCTGGTTACACCTAACGATGGTTACAAGGTTTTTCAATGGTGTGAGAAACTTGGACCTAAGATACCCAAGTTTCATATAGGGAACATTGAGTGCTATGTCTCTAATAGATTGGGGAATAATATGCATTTTTATATGACCTTCTCATAAGTGATGAGTGATAGGGGACCTGTATCAACTCCACCTTCAGGAGTAGGTTCTGTATCACCTTGGTAGGTAGGTATACGGAGTACTGCCACCTATATAGGAAGAGGAGGAGGTCATTGATATAGTATTCAGGCTTCAGATATGCATCACTAGTAGAGCAGACCTAGTCTGGATAGCTAGACATCGACATAAGGCTGTTGAACAAGCTAGATTTATTCAGTTTGGTCTATACTAGAGGAGTAGGGTTCCAAGGAATTTACTATTCGAGGTATTATTCATGTATATTCTACTATAGTGGATAAAATATTTAATACATTTTAATCACACTCCTTCATATCTTTGGGTATTATATAAATCCTTAGTCTTTATATTATATATTCTTGATGCAATATGACACTTGGAACCCCTTGAGGTATACGATCAATGAGTGTACTCCAGTTTAATGAATTTATCCTTGAGGTATGGAACTATAATTTATTATGGGACCTCTTCATCCTCTAGATGATTGAATTTGATGTCATTATTGATATTGAATTATTGGTCCCCTGTCATTTATATTTTATTTTTAATGTTGGAGGCCATAATTTACCACACTAGATAGCGGTAATTATATTCAAAAGGGTGAGTGGGATGTACAAGAAGGTTGATATAGAGGAAATGGATTTTTTGGGTTGAATGAATATATTTCTAGCCTTTTTATGGAGGATGAGTGATTATATTAGATGGAGTTTCTTCCTCTAGCTGATCATTTTTTGGGATGTTTTCCCCAAGGAATTCTCCAAATTACATCTTGAGAGATAGGTAGAATTTACTATTGATATAGTTCGTGTAGCTAAAATTATGTCTATTCCTCATCACATGATGGATACTACTTAGTTATAGGAGTTTAAGACGAATTTGGAGGATTTATAGGCCAAGGGTTTGATATATCCCAATATTCCCTGTGATGTTTGTCGGTCCTTTTTCCAAAGAAGTTGGATATCACCTTCAGGCTATATAGGGATTAGTTTAATTTTATTTAGAATAATATAATGAACTAATATACATTTCCTCAAATTGATAATCTCTCCAACCATCTCCATAGAGATAGAGGGTTCTCAAAGATCAACCTGAGATCGGGTTATCATCAGTTGTGGTTCACGACATCAGATATTCCATGTATGACTTTCTAAAGTCAATATGGTTTATCTGATTATTTTTCTATGTAGTTAATTCATAAAACCATGCCTTCCATTTTCATGGTCCTTATGGATAGGATTTTCCACCACTATTTGGATTCCTTTTCGTAGTTTTTGTGGATGACATCTTGGTGTATTCTCATACTCATTGTGACCATTCTAAAAATCATGAGATCATTTTTAATACACTGATATATCATTGGATTTATGCTAAGATTTATATGTTACACTTCTAGATAAAAATGGATCTTATATTTTTTCATAAAATCTCATAATCCGGAGTATTTGTTAACTTGGAGAATGTGAGTGTTGTGGTTTTTAGGGAGCAACCCAAGAACATGTTTGATATAAAGAGTTTCATTGGGCAGGTTGGATATCATAGGAATTTCATATATGACTTATCATGCCTTTTTTCACCTATTAATAGTCTTAAAAATAATTTTTGATGTTATTTTCATCTATGGCATGCAAGAAAGCATTTGAATATCAGAATTTAAGGCTTAATTTCGCATAAATTTCAGTTCTTCTAGATCTTGGAAGAGGATATACAATGTTTTTTATGCCTCATGCATCGTGCTTGGTATAATGACGTTGTAGGATAATAGATTAATTGCTTATGGGTCTGAATAGCTGAGACGCCATGAGTATAATTACCTGAATCATGACCTTGATTTGGGATAATTTTTCCATGTTGTATGCTGTTTTATAAAATATTTAATGGGTGATCGCTTTTTAGTGTATATGTCACGAACCAAATCTGGTCGCCGCCCAAACTGGCACCAAACCCAGCCCGTGACATGACTCGAAGGGCATTCCCTATCCCCACGGGCTGGCACAAGTGCCCGGGTATCATTTATTTAGGTTTGGGAACGATTTACCCGAATATGAAGTCATAAACCATTAAAAACAATCAATAAACAGAATCTGAAAATTTATACCAAATGATGTTTAAACAAAAACCAGAACTGAATACATAGGTTTAGAGTCAATAAAAAAGGTCCAAAGACACAATGGAACAGAAACAAAATATCCCCATGGACTCCACATGACAAGGGGTCATCACCCCCAAGTCGTCTCCACTACTCCGCCCCAAGGATGAGGACTAACACCCTGAACCGCCATCACCCTTAGCCTTTCCTTTACCTGGGTCAAAAAAAAGGTCTACTTACACCCAAGGGGTGTAAGTAGGGTGTGATCCTAATCCCAATATGATACCACCCTATGATTCCAAGGTGCATGCAATACAAGGTGAAAAAGCAAGCAGTTTTAATATGCAATTAAAAGCGGTGAAAAATTCCACAAAATGAAACTTTAAATTGAAAACATTTTTCAAGATAAAACTTTCAGAATTTTAACACATTTAAATAGGAATATTAGATAATTCATTATAATTCCAAAGACACCCAAAAACAAGGGAAAATACCACAAATCCACTGAGCAACAAAACCGGGAACACCCCTAGGCACTAGATAGTCTCAGGCCCCATGTACCTCGTACCTCAGTGTAATGTAACCATAGTAAAATCCTTTCTCGTGCACGATCCACTAGTAGGGAACATACCCATAACCTAGTGGTCCCCAACTATCATCCACATAGTTTATTTAGAGTTGTCGTTATCCAAATGCTAAGTGAAACAGGGACAAAACCCATCCGGTCCACTAGCCGTACTAGTACAAATCCGCCCCACCTAGGTACCCGGGCTTCCCCCTTTGTGCTCAAACAATTTTAGGATTTAACACACAACCATTTTAATGTAAAACACCACTACTGGTCACATACATCAAATAAAGTAGCTATCTCATTTTATACCACTTAAAACACACAACAAACTCTTTGAATTTGAATAAATCAATTTCACAAAATCTCATGTAGTTTTGCACACAAAACCCCTTAAGAAACCCACTTGTACACGATGTTCACAATTTTAAGTTACCAAAACAGTAAAGGCAGACCAATAAATATCAATTAAAACAACAAATCAATTTTTGGGCATCCTCATGTTAAACAAGAAGTGTTCTCTTTGTAAAACCTTCATTTTCACACAAAAGTGGAACCAAAACTTCACTTTCTTTACAAGCACAATTAAAACTCATTATTTGCATCAATTAACAAAGGGGATAAACATTATAAACAGTATTTTATGCCTTATTACTTATCAATAAAAACAACTAAGTATTTATATGGCATCCCCAAATAAACAAACAAAACACTTCTTTGGAAAACCCCCAATTTCACACCAAATTGGCATTTTAAATTAAATTGCAATGGAAACATCATTAGAACCAATTTTTGTAGCAATAATAAAATTATATAAATCTGAAAATATGATAAATACAGCATTCTAATACACAAAGATTGTATCAATATTGGAATCACCTACCAAATCAAATGAAACCATTGAATCCTTTGTGCGAAAACACAAACGCACCACCGCCGCACCTCAAGAAGGGTAGATCAAACCTAAAAATAGAAAATTGGACCAAGAAAACCCAAGGTTAAACCTTAGGTTCAAACCCCTACCCACTGGTCATTGTTCACTTCAATAAAAAGGGAGGAAACCCTAAAAAAATAGAATGAAACCCTAATCAATTTGAGAGGGGAAAAGAAATGGACAAACTTATTTGAGAAATCTAGAATGAATCTCCCCAAAACACTAGTATCTGAAATTTAAAACGTCCAAAACTCAGGGGATGGTCTCACAAGAATTATTAGGTCATTTAGGAATTGTAATGGAGGGAAAATATTAAGAATAGAAGGAGTTATGAAAGGATCAATTTACCTCTCCAAAATCTGGACGATTTCTGAAATCCAGAAAGTTTCGACTATTTGCGCGACTCTATCGAGCTCCAAATTGTGGGATGAGGGCATGGGGTCGCGCCTGGGCTTCTTAGGGTCGATAGAGAGGTGGAAGCACCGAAAAATCCATTTTAATGAATAAGATATTAATAAATTAATGAAACAATTTAAAACTGGAAAATGGGCCTTCGGGTTGGCCCAATTCTCAAATAAAAACAAAACTCCCCCATGCTTATGGATTTATAAAGGCCCCAAATTTAAATTTGGGCTTAATATATCAGGGGAGAACAATTAGGAGTTGGAATGAGTCAAAAATATTAAAAATTGAAAAAGTTATAAATGAAACAAAATTTATTTTTAAATATGGAATTGGGCTCGCAGTTTGGCCCAATTCATGAAAACTCACCTATTCTCAATAAAACCTTTGGAAACCACCAAAACAAATCATGAGTGGAAAATAAATTTCAAATAACCCTAAAATAGGTTACGTACGTGACAATTCTCCCCACCTTGAAAACTTTCCGCCTCGGAAAGTCACAGCAAGGTCAAAGAAACAACCAAACCCAACTGAGAAACCAATAGGTACACCCTTGCCAGGTTTCACCCCCAAAGGTCAAAACACCTCCAGTGATCAATGATGGAAGGAATACTGTCAAAAACCAAACTTACACCACTTTCCTGAAAAATAAAGTACATTCAGGATTTATCCCAAATGAAAACTCCTCAAATACAATCTGAACAATACTCAATCAATTTACCCAAAACAAAACAACAACATTGAACAAGGTTACACTTCCCTACTATAACTAAACCATTGGAAACTCTCCAATATCAATGTTTACCCAATGAATATGTAGGTAGTTAGATATCTTCGAATGATAATACCTACTTCCCAGAAAATTCCAAAGAAAAATATATATGAGTTACTCGTATGAAGAGACACAAATGGGCTCCCCACCATAAGAGACAACTTAAATTGTTTTCCCGAGACAGAATCAAGACACTAATAGTGGGAGGCCCAAACATACTCTCTAGAAAAAGGGATATACTTCCATTAAATGTTTATGAAGGAATATTCATGAGAATCATAGTGGGTCTCCCCACCATAAGAACTGACCATCTTAACCGACCAGCATGGGCCGACACAGAAAGACCCAAAAAGAAATCAAAGATTTAGGAAGGGCGCAGGATTAGTCTGCATGGTTTGGGAAACTGTGCACTAACTATGAATATAATTCTTTCTACATGGATTCCTAGCACACGACCACTACTAAACGTGCACAAACTATGTGCTCAACCATGATGAAACCATAGGTTTGAACTATTCCCATCTTTCATACTAAGGATAGGACTTTGTACAAGGGTTTAAATGGCCCTGGGATTTTCCCTGACTACGAGCCAGCTTCTCTCCGAGACCTATGGCTGGAGCTCAAATGATTGAAGCATCTTCGGCCTCTTAGTTAATATTTGGAAACCCACTGAATGAGAATTATTCTTTTCGGTGCCACCAAAAACTACACCGCAGTCCCAAATAAGTTTTCTAGACATAACACATTCCAAACTCACTTTACCTTATCCCGATATTTCACTGAAACAAGGGCTGAGAAGATACACACACATCACAACTTGTTTCTTCAGGTGAGAAACAATATAAGTAAAGAACACCTACACTCACATTCCTCTAAAATAGATGATTTTGAAGTTTTTCCAAGGGAGACATTTGCCCAACATAACAGGGACTCTCAGAGGATTTCACTACTTTCACCTATACAGTCAATCGAGTACATGACATCATAAGGCATCACCAAACATGACCATTTCAACTGATATAAACAATTCATGGAGAGGGACCTTATACAACATCCCCAAACAACACACAATTCTAGAAAGTGGCCACAATATCCTATCGTGACCATATTTCCCACACCGGTGGTTTAACATGAATTAATGCATCAAAGAAACTTTGAAGAACCCAAAGGTCCTCTTAGACACCATCGAGACACTCTTCCACACTTACAACCAAAGAACACTTCCACCTTCGATGAATAATGAAACATTAGAAACTATGGTTTCTTTCAACCTTCCACAATAACTTTACCACTACAAGAGGATCCAAAAATCAACGAAATGAATGGGTGTAGACTCAATCAACAATGATCGATACAATATTCCTTATATTGATCAACTGGAGGATTTTCCAATGGTGAAACAATATGGATTGCACTTCAGCTGTGCATTAACTCTTAATGGGGGCATAACTTATCCAATGAGAGAACCCAAGGACCCAACCAATCTGGTCCATTAGTCAAAACATGCCTCAAACCAGATCCAAACACATGAAGGGAACCACCGTAGAGGCATCCCAAAACATTTTTCAAAAGAGACCACTAATCGTCCCTACAACACAGCTCACCGACCAAACTCAAACCCAAAACACAGTTCAAACAGGAGGGGTTCTTGGACTCAAAACATCCCACAACATCAACATTATAAAAAACCCATAATAAAAACTATACCAAACTATTCATCAATACATCATGTTTTTCTTTAAAACTATTTCTTTGAAAACAAACGGTTTTGCAGTAAGAGTATCCACCAATGGTACCCCATGGGCCTCACACATGCATGTTTTTGTGTCACAGCGGGAACCCTCCTCATAACCATCCCAGCACTCATCCAGTCATGCCATCAACCATCCATCATCCCATATAACCCCATGCATGTGGTCACTCATGGAAATACCAAAGGGTAAAACAAAAATTCCTTCCACTTTTCAAAAACAAAATGCTCAACCAACCCAACCTTTTTATCAAAACTGCTAACAATGAGATCAAAATCCCAATTCACATCTTACAAAACATTTCATAAAGACACAACAATTTGGAAAAGAACCGACTTTCAAGATATTCATATCAATATCAAAACATCTCATCCCATTAAAACACTGTTTTATTATTTAGAAAACACTATTGGAAACACTTTTCAAAACCAACTTTAATATAGTTCCTTCTTTCAAAAGAGGTGTAAGCACACCATTCTAGATTTCAAAACAATTCTGAAAATTCAATTCCTCAATTTCATAAACCGAACCATTACCCCTTTATTTGAAAATCATTTCATAAAAACTTTACGCTTCTTAAAACCAAGTCACCTTAAAACCAAAATGCCAAGATTTCAAAACTAAAGAACACCAGACAATGCAAGAGGAAACTAGTTTCAGTGGGTGACTTGGACATATGGTTGGCGGCCATATTCCAATCACTTCACTGTCACAGAGAGTGTTCTAGGGAATATCCCCGGCTCCACATGGCTTGCCAGACCCTGCGAGCTCATTGAGACCATTAACCCAACTCTCTTTTCATTTCCCCTAATCATCATCAAACCAAGAAAACCCAAAGACATAGGCAAATCCCAACTTCCCCTGGCGACTTGAATCCTGAAATGAGGTGTGGTGATCAAGCACACTACCCATAACCATAATTCCATGTCCAACAATCATAACTCTAGACTATGTTGACTATTTCCCAAATAACATGACTCAAATGGAGCGAACCTCCTCTGATACCATTTTGTCACGAACCAAATCTGGTCGCCACCCAAACTGGCACCAAACCCAGCCCGTGACATGACCCGAAGGGCATTACCTATCCCCACGAGCTGGCACAAGTGCCCGGGTATCATTTATTTAGGTTTGGGAATGATTTACCCGAATATGAAGTCATAAACCATTAAAAACAATCAATAAACTGAATCTGAAAATTTATACCAAATAACGTTTAAACAAAAACCAGAACTGAATACATAGGTTTAGAGTCAATACAAAAGGTCCAAAGACACAATGGAACAGAAACAAAATAGCCCCATGGACTCCACATGACAAGGGGTCATCACCCCCAAGTCGTCTCCACTACTCCGCCCCAAGGATGAGGACTAACACCCTGAACCGCCATCACCCTTAGCCTTTCCTTTACCTGGGTCAAAAAAAAGGTCTACTTACACCCAAGGTGTGTAAGTAGGGTGTGATCCTAATCCCAATAGGATACCACCCTATGATTCCAAGGTGCATGCAATACAAGGTGAAAAAGCAAGCAGTTTTAATATGCAATTAAAAGCGGTGAAAAATTCCACAAAATGAAACTTCAAATTGAAAACATTTTTCAAGATAAAACTTTCAGAATGTTAACACATTTAAATAGGAATATTAGATACTGCATTATAATTCCAAAGACACCCAAAAACAAGGGCAAATACCACAAATCCACTGAGCAACAAAACCGGGAACACCCCTAGGCACTAGATAGTCTCAGGCCCCATGTACCTCGTACCTCAGTGTAATGTAACCATAGTAAAATCCTTTCTCGTGAACGAGCCACTAGTAGGGAACATACCCATAACCTAGTGGTCCCCAACCATCATCCACATAGTTTAGTTAGAGTTGTCGTTATCCAAATGCTAAGTGAAACAGGGACAAAACCCATCTGGTCCACTAGCCGTACTAGTACAAATCCGCCCCACCTAGGTACCCGGGCTTCCCCCTTTGTGCTCAAACAATTTCAGGATTTAACACACAACCATTTTAATGTAAAACACCACTACTGTTCACATACATCAAATACAATAGCTATCTCATTTTATTCCACTTAAAACACACAACAAACTCTTTGAATTTGAATAAATCAATTTCACAAAATCTCATGTAGTTTTGCACACAAAACCCCTTAAGAAACCCACTTGTACACGATGTTCACAATTTTAAGTTACCAAAACAGTAAAGGCAGCCCAATAAATATCAATTAAAACAACAAATCAATTTTTGGGCATCCTCATGTTAAACAAGAAGTGTTCTCTTTGTAAAACCTTCATTTTCACACAAAAGTGGAACCGAAACTTCACTTTCTTTACAAGCACAATTAAAACTCATTATTTGCATCAATTACCAAAGGGGATAAACATTATAAACAGTATTTTATGCCTTATTACAGATCAATAAAAACAACTAAGTATTTATATGGCATCCCCAAATAAACAAACAAAACACTTCTTTGGAAAACCCCCAATTTCACACCAAATTGGCATTTTAAATTAAATTGCAATGGAAACATCATTAGAACCAATTTTTGTAGCAATAATAAAATTATATAAATCTGAAAATATGATAAATACAGCATGCTAATACACAAAGATTGCATCAACATTGGAATCACCTACCAAATCAAATGAAACCACTGAATCCTTTGTGCGAAAACACAAACGCACCACCGCCGCACCTCAAGAAGGGTAGATCAAACCTAAAAATAGAAAATTGGACCAAGAAAACCCAAGGTTAAACCTTACGTTCAAACCAATACCCACTGGTCATTGTTAACTTCAATAAAAAGGGAGGAAACCCTAAAAAAATAGAATGAAATCCTAATCAATTTGAGAGGGGAAAAGAAATGGACAAACTTACTTGAGAAATCTAGAATGAATCTACCCAAAACACTAGTATCTGAAATTTAAAACGGCCAAAACTCAGGGGATGGTCTCACAAGAATTATTAGGTCATTTAGGAATTGGAATGGAGGGAAAATATTAAGAATATAAGGAGTTATGAAAGGATCAATTTACCTCTCCAAAATCTGGACGATTTCTGAAATCCAGAAAGTTTCGACTATTTTCGCGACTCTATCGAGCTCCAAATTGTGGGATGAGGGCATGGGGTCGCGCATGGGATTCTTAGGGTCGATAGGGAGGTGGAATCACCGAAAAATACATTTTAATGAATAAGATATTAATAAATTAATGAAACAATTTAAAACTGGAAAATGGGCCTTCGGGTTGGCCCAATTCTCAAATAAAAACAAAACTCCTCCATGCTCATGTATTTATAAAGGCCCCAAATTTAAATTTGGGGTTAATATATCAGGGGAGAACAATTAGGAGTTGGAATGAGTCAAAAATATTAAAAATTGAAAAAGTTATAAATGAAACAAAATTTATTTTTAAATCTGGAATTGGGCTCGCAGTTTGGCCCAATTCATGAAAACTCACCTATTCTCAATAAAACCTTTGGAAACCACCAAAACAAATCATGAGTGGAAAATAAATTTAAAATAACCCTAAAATAGGTTACGTACGTGACAGTATATGAACCACAAGATCCTCAAATGTCTCTGTATACATCATAACATGAATCATACATAGAAAATATGGGTTGAATACCCTCATTAAATCGATTTTGATCTTGTCTATCTGCCTGAATGAGCAATGATGTTGCTGAAGCTCTGAGAAGGACATAGACATAACAATTTTAGGAGGCTAGTAGTGAGTGGATGCTTATGGTTATGTTTTCATATATGCACCAAGAGGTGAAGGATCATCATGGAAAGTCTATTATTAAATCACTATCAATAAACTATTCACTTCTTGAGAGATTTAAAATTATCCAATTTTTGGATCTTGATGGCTTGGTCTTATGATAGATTATTTATGGTGAGTTCCCACCATTAGATTGGTGTACCCATGGTGGTGAAATATTATGTATACAAGGGTATATCTGGGTCCCTATAGGCATGAGATAGATGATATGATGAAATATTCACATACTTCTCAATAGATTTTGCATTGATTAATATCCAATATGTATCATGATGTGTGCTAACAGTATTTGTGGTAAGGGATTAAATGTTAGGTAACATGTCTTATCACTAGGTGTACAAACTATCTACAGGTGATGACGGAACACCAGCTGCATACTGGATTTCAATATTTGTTACCCATCTTAGAATGGAAATGGATATATATTGTGATAGATTTTGTAGTTTTATTTCCATTTTCACCTCAAGGTAGGGAGGTAGTTTGGGTAGTCATGGATCGATTGATGAAGGTATCCTTATTCCTTACATTCTGGAGACATTCTACATTGATGTGTCAGGAATATTTTATGTCTGTGAGATCATATGGGTACACCTTTTCCCATTTACTATCATTTTAGGTAGGTATTCCTATTTCACACTGATTTTTGGTAGGGGTTATATAAGGATATGGGTACATTTGTTCTTCTATGTACAACCATTCACACAAAAAATGATGGCCAGTCAAAATGGACATAAAAGATGTTTGATGACATTATCCAAGAATGGTTCATTGAATTTGATGGTTATTGAGAGAAGAATATCCTTATCATCAATTTTTTTATGATAATAACTTTTATAAAATGATTCACAAGGATCTTTATGATGCCCTATATGGTCAGTTGTGTTGTCAATCCTATGCTAATTAGAGGTAGGATAGGCAGTGCTATTGGTTCCTCATCTTGTTCAGGAGATATCAATAAATGTTCATATTATTAGAAAGCATATGTCAACTTTTCTTTTAAAATTGAAATCATTTTTTATCATCATCGATGACATCTATGGTTTGAGTTTGGGGATCATGTTTTATTATTGGTATTTCCCAAACATGTGAAGATACATACTTAGAGGCAGGAGAATCTATCACCTCATTATGTCATTCCATTTGAGATCATTAAGTGAGTCATGTTACTATCCTATTGGTTGTTATTAGCATAATGGTACCATTCCATGCATAACATCTTCCATGATTCATAGTTTTAGCATTACCATGTTGACCCATCTCATACTTTTGATCTCAAGGAGGTAGAGTTAGAGGTTGATCCTTCTATTGAAGAGTATCCCATACGCATAATTTATTAGACTCATTTTGTTCCATTAGTATGGGTGTTATGGAAACATGGATGTGTATAAGATGATACATGGGAGTGGGAGGCCGACGTACATCCTCTGTGGCTGGATTTGTTCTCAGATAGCATTTAACCAACCATATAAGGGAAATTCGGGGATTAATTCATTTATGGGGGAAGATTGTAAGAAACTATTTTTTATGTATATACCCAATGATTTTTACTTCAAACCTTTATTTTTGACCTAATAATGATGCCTAGTGAGTATATGGAAGCAATACTGGTGTTAGGGGATGTTGAAAACCCCTGCTTTTTTAATTAAGTCACTGAGCCTCACGGTTAATAGACACTATGTAGCCTATCCAGCATGGTTTATCCTAAACATGCTGAGAATTTAAATGAAAACATCCAGTCATATAGTTTTCCCTAAATTAATACCCATGGTTATAAGCCTATGAGGATTGTTTAAAATTTATATCATAGATATATGGCACAGTTGGAGCATGGTTTCTAAGACCATGCAAGCCCCCTCCATGGACTATGAAAGGTTTATAGTTGCTGCGCAGTTTGGCCAATCGTAAAACTAAACTTTACAACCCATTAATTTTGGGTGAAATTTTATTTTTACACTTAAATTCTATTAAACTTAATCCATATCTATTTTTCCATCCTTTAGAGGCAAGAGGTCATTTTATTTCACCCTTGTATCTCTCAAGCTCCTCCGGCCAAGGTTTATTAATAAAACTCCCATACATACTCTCATTTGATCTTGGTTCATCTCTTTTGATGCATGTTAGTAAGTAATCTATTAATCTTTCACATTTCATCATTTTACTTTCTATCAATATAGTAATTTAGGTGCAGGCTCCTATGACCTATTCTTAGGGTGTTTGTCTATATTTCCATTTTCTATCATTCTAGATCAAACCAAAGGCCAATAGTAGATGAATGATCCTCTAAAAACATAAATTATATGCTCTAGTATTTATCCATAAATTTTTAGATTCTTTATAATATGTGTTATGTGTCACCTTCTAGTTTCACCGTTTGTTTCTCGGAATTTAAATTTTTCATAAATTGGTTCCTATAATTGAGAACCTAATGACCAATCTAGATTCCATGAAATGTTTTAGTTCATCAAAATCAAAGTTTTCACCCCTTTAGGTGTTCCTTTTCATGTTACAAATTTGATTCCTTTGTTATGTAGACCAAACACCTTTTTATGTGCTCGATATTATATGTAAATTGTTATATCATAAATGATCAGGATAATCATTGTGTTATAGAATATGTAAAACAATTATGAATCAAAGAAGAATTGAATGGAGTTGAGTGGTGTGACCAAATCATCTAATTAAATAGAACAATTCTTATTCCTTAGTGATTAATGAATAATAATGAGTTATGAATAACCTATTGACTTTGATCAAGGATCTTGACTATCTTTAATTGTGTTATGGGCATAGATACTATAGTGATATGATCTAAGCATGACATACCTTATAAATAGAAAATGGGAATGGAAACCATTACTAATATGATATGGTCATGGTGTCCCTATACTCTTATATGGTAATATAATCCCTATAATTTTGATATGGGCATGGGGACCCTATTGATATGATCCTGAGAATGGAGACCATAAAAGTGTGATAAAAGGGATAGATAAGCATTATTATTATATATGGGCATGAAAACCCTTCAAGATTTGATATTTGGCATGGATACCCTAATATTGTGATAATGGGAATGGATACCATACCATTGTGATACTAGAAATTGTATACACTATTCATGTGATACTGGGAACTACATCCCTTGATATTGTTCTGATAATCATGTCATAGTTTATGGAAAACTGAGTTTTAGCTCTTGTCCAAGCTAGTACATTATCCGTATATATGGTCTTACATGTCACTATATATATAGTCCATATATGTATATACATTTTATTACTTATTCAAAGTCAAACTGGATTATGCTGAAGAATGTACAGTCATTATTGTGTCCCTATAGAACTAGTGTCTTCTCTTTTCTGCATTTATTACATCTTACCAGTATACATAGACACTATCATATTATATGAACTAACTACATATTTATTGACACCATTGGCAGTTGTAAGAACCCAGACCTTCTTTTCAGGTATGTTTTTCCTTTTTCTAGAGTTTTTGAGAAAAGGGGAGTTCCTGGATATTTTTGAATTACACGTCGTGTACTTTATGAGTACACACCGTGTACTCCCTTATGGCGCGAGGCTATGTGTGGCCATGTTCAGGCCACACACACGACCATGTGGGGGTGATGTGGAGGCCGCTTAAAGTGGAGTACGAAAAAGCCTAGTACACACCGTGTACTCTAAAAGTATATGTCGTGTACTTTTTTTCCATTAAACAGACCGGGGTCACACCTGATGGACATAACTCACTTCTTCTAGGTCGTCTTCGTCCGAGAGAACCCGTGCAACCACAGAACTTCACCTAGCCCCGACCCTCCATCAGTTCTTCGAATAGACCATCGTTTATTGCGTTGGAATTGCAGCGGTAAGCTCTTCCTTCTCCTAGATCTTTGTTTTCCATTTCCTTGTCTTTCTCAAGTTATCATGGGTTGAACATTTTTGGTGTTTTCATAGATCTACAATGTTCTAAAGAGATTCAACCCTCGTGGTTCAAGTATATCGATCTCCTAGCATCATGGTAGGTGGTTTGTGTCTTTCCGTTCAAAGTCTTTGAGTTTTATATGAAATTTACACTAATACCCTTGAACGGGGTATTGCGTGTTTACTATTTTTCTCTTGTTTTTTTACTTCCTTGCTTGTATGCTTGTGTAGAGGTAATTTGGTTATTTATGAAGATAATTGTTGTGATTGGATGTTTTTCCCATTCCTTGTTCTGTTTACAACCTTTTGGTCTTATTTAGCCTTTGGCCATTATACCTTTTTTTCATGCCTTGTGACCGCAGGATGGATTGTTGTTCTCTAACATGCTTGTTATGCTGTATACTGGTTAGTCAAGTAGCAATGTAGGTTTACTTTGGACTTATATCATTATTATGAACTGACTGGAATAGGGCCTTGAGAACCTAGTGTTATAGACTATAAGGGGATAGAACGAGTGTGCTTTCCCAAAGAGTCTTGGACATTATAGACAATAGGGGATAGACCGAGTGAGCTTCCCATAGAGTCTTGGATATTATAGAATATATGGGATAGACCGAGTGAGCTTCCTCAGAGAGTCTTTGTTTGTGTGAATTTCCTTAAACCATTGTAGGATATAGGAGGAATTGACTGAGTGAGCTTCCTTAGAGAGTCTGTGATAGACCTGAGGCTATAGGAGGAATTGACTGATGGAGCTTCCTAAGAGAGTCTCTAGACGATGGGGCTATAAGTGGATTAGACCATGTGATCTTCCTCAGAGATTCCCGAACTACCTTATACTATAAGGGGAATTGACTGAACGTGCTTCCTCAGAGAGTCTTACAAATTCATATGACCAAACCAGAGGGGTTAGGCTGAGTGTACTACCCAGAGGGTTGTTGGTACATCTTGGATAGGACCATATGGGACGACTGTGAGTACTTCCCATAGGGATCCCTTTTTGTGGTTAGCTGTTTGCTTCACTGATGCTTGTTGATCTATGGATTGTTTACTGCTGTGCATTATCTTGTTCACTGTTTACTATTTAATGTACTTTACTTGCCATATACTCACTGACTGTTAGGCACAGATCTTCAGGTGGTTCCCTACATGGATTTAGTCTCACGACCTATTAGGGTCATGTTTTTGGGCCCAAACAGATTATATTGTTGCAGGTATAGACAAGGGAAAGTTCCCTTCGACATCAGGTACTTGATTGCATTGGAGTAGGAGAGCATGGGACCAAGCTGAGGCTTGCGATGATGGGGAGTTTCTTATCTGTTTTTCTTTTGTAATTTGGTTTGGTATTGTATTCAACATTTTGACTTGTTTGGATACTTTCCTTGACATATGTATCGTGTATCATTTCTTATATACATGTGTGCTCCAGTTGTTTATTGTTTTAGTCTTCTGCTATTTACTGTTGTTGTATATTTACTGCTTCTATTATTGTATGTGTTGTTACTTCCACAGTGTACTCTGCCAATGAGGGTATAGTTTCCCCACCATCACACCCAAGGCCCTCGTTGCTAGTCAGCAGCCTCTGGCATTTGGGGAAATGTGCATGAGGCCATGTGACCAATCGGGTACGGGGTGCCTCTTGGTGGCTTCTGGAACCAGGGTGTTACAAAGTAGTATAAAAGGCAATTCTTCTCTCTTGACTTAATTTTTGGAGCCTATATCCAGGGATAAGATGGATTAGGTACTTGGTAATAAGCTGTGCCTGGGAGTTTCTAACCCGTGTATAGGAAAAATCCATACTACCTCGTTTATTGCAATTTCTTCTGGTTTTACAATTTTAACAGTTGATTTGATTTCACCTTGAGTGACTCACATGATTTGTGTTATTACTGTTGATAACATTGAGGTTCTATTTCTGTTCCTAAACGATGAGATGAGGGTATGTCATCTCATGCATCATATAGTCACTTTCTAGAAATCACATGTCATGCATTTTTTCCATGTCACCTAGGATGCATTAGCGATTGCATGTTGTTGTGATAGACGTTGTGTATATTATTGCATGCTATTGTAATAGATGCTTTGATATAATCTCTGCTTTTTGATAGAGAATTTGTTTGTATAGTAATTTTCTTAAATGGATTCCAAACTTTGGTTCTTGAGGTGTTATGGGCCCTCATGGATCAGAATTTGGTGGGTCATTCTCTAGTTGCTTTGTTATAACTTTTATACGATGCCAAACTTTGATTAGCAGGGAGTATGGGCCCTCACGGATTGGAATTTGGCACCATAACTCTTGTTTTCTGTGTTTTATGGGATTCAGAGCAGTTTCTGAGCTACTTCCTGGAAAAACCTAGAATACACGGTGTGTACTTTATTAATACATGCCGTGTAGTTTTTAAACCATGCCACCGATTGTCTGGATAGAAACAAGGGGTTGTTAAGAATCTCCAGGAACACGCCGTGTACGGTGAGTACATGCCATGTATGGTGTGTACACGCTGTGTTGTAGTGACTGCGTGTCAACCCGTGTGGCTAACGACATGGATGGATGAGACTTTGAATTTACATGTCCTGTCCTGTTATCACATGTCGTTCCATGTAACCTAAGTACCCAGCCGTGTCACGAACAACACGGGTCGGGGAAAACCTTCAAGTGCATGCCGTGTTCTCAGGGATCATGCCGTGTAGAGTGAACCATGTAGTCATCCATGTAACTAACAAACACGGGTCGTTGAAACCTTATCTAGTACACGCCGTGTCCTACATGAACACGCTGTGTAGTCTAGGATTAAGAGGACCATGTGGGTTAGCCGTGTAAGGAGACTCGGGAATGGGAATAGAGTTCAGGTACATGCCGTGTGTGGGGACAACACACCATGTGGTTGGGGAATTACATGACCAGTGGTGGCAGAAGTACACGACCATGTGAATGGATTAAGAGAACACATAGTGTAGTTTTTATACACACTGTGCAGTCGTGTTTTGTAAAACTTGAATGTTTCTTCCTCCTGTTCTCATCTTGTACTTTTGTGTTCTCAGTCTTTGATAATCCTAATATAAGGTGTGATTTTGACCTTTCAGAGTTATGCCATCGAGACGTCCTCTAGTTGCATGTCAGATGCTAGACGGTGATCAGACACTGGATATGGCCGATCAGGGACCTCCTGCAGATCCTGCTGCTGTGCCAGTCTTGGTACCAGTAGTTATACCAGTTTTAGGTTCCAATGCGCAATTTAGGGAAGACTTTCTGAGGACGATGAAGACCTTCTAGTGAGCTCTACCTCTTGCCCCGTCGATGGCAGAGTTGACGCAGATTTTCCAGCAGCAGCATCCTCCTAATTTATCAGGGGATGGAGGACCTCAGGCTGTAGAGTCGTGGATAGAGTCCACACTAACAATTTTCGAGCATCTAGAGATACCTCCAGAGAAGAGGGTGAATTTGGATACCTATATGCTCCGAGACTCCACCAAGAGGTGGTGGGAGGTGATCTCACAGTCTGGGCGCCACCAGAATATGACTTGGGATGAGTTTCGACAAATCTTCTATGATTAATTCTACCCAGAAACCTTGAGGGACAATCGAGCCCAGGAGTTTATGAGTCTGTAAGAGGGTACTCTTTCCATTATGGAGCACTCATCTTGCTTTACCGAGATGCAGCGTTTTACGCCGACTCCAGCAGGTGATGATTTGTCCCTTGCGCGGAAGTTTGAGGATGGTCTGAGGCATGACATATGCTCGCTAGTGAACATATTTTGGTTGAATTCGATATCCTATATCATCAAACATGATCTGATCACTGATTGAAATCTAAGGTATTATGGAGAAGTGATCCAGGGCTGTTCAAAATCTAGAGTTAGTGTTCCTCCTACTGATAGCAGGAACCGCCGCAGGGAGTCTGCTCGAGGAGATCATAGTAAGCGAAATGTATCTTCGGGCAACCATGTTGTATTCTACCAATGCGGGAGGAGCGACCATACTATGCCTCATTGCCAAAGAGACCCGATAGAGAGCCGATCATGTGACAAGATGGGACACCTTTAGCATTTTTGTCAGATCTTCTCACCTACAGCTGGTGGTAGGGGTTCTTCTATGACCCCGCGTTTAGAAGATACATCACCAGTTTCTCACTAGTATGGGACCTGGAGTTCATCCAGCTGTTTGGGCCGAGGTGGAGGTCACGACCGTGGTTGTTAGTCACTAGGTTACCAGTGAAAGTAGAGTGGATCAGCTTAGAGTGTTCAGCCAGGGTCGCAGGGCCACGGTGCATGCCAAACTTGCACTGTGGATAAGACCCATCACGGGTAGGATCCCGAACCTTCTATAGTTAGAGGTACGATCTTAGTATCCTCGGTTTTATCTTCATCTCTTTTAGATACTGGTGCTACACATAGCTTCATCTCTGTTATTATTGTGGAGAGCCTTGGGCTCTGCATCTTTTCCTCTTCTAATACTTTGACTCTAGACACACCGTTGTAGACCAGAACGGTTAGCGTACATCAGTGCAGAGGGTTCCCTCTTGAGGTTGAAGGGTGTCACTTCTTATAGGATCGCTATGTCTTAGAGATGATGAGTTCTGATGTCATTATCGGAATGGAATGGTTAGTCCCTTTCTAGGCAGTCGTTGATTTCTATCACCACAGAGTGAGTTTCGTATCACTTGAGGGTGGATCCTTTCTTCATAGAGGGGAGTGGGATGTCCAGGAAAGTCAAGAGGGACCCGAGCACCATGGGCTAGGAGGAGTTACAACCCAGATTTCTAGTCTATATCTGTATGACCAGGGGACTTCATAGTTAGACTTTATTTTAGTGGTGGATCATTTCAGAGATGTCTTTCCAATGGACATTTTAGGTTTTACTCCATAGCGTGAGGTAGACTTCGTGATTGAGCTCATACCAGGAGAGGCACCAGTGTCCATTCCTCCTTATAGGATGGAAACACCTAAGTTACAGGAGCTCAAGAAGCAGTTGAAGGATTTGCAGGCAAATGGTTTCATCCGACCCAGTACTTCTCCATGGAGTTCGCCTGTCCTATTTGTGAAGAAGGAAGACAGAACCCTCAGGATTTTTGTGGATTATTGGAAGCTAAAATAGTTTACAGTCAAGATCCAATATCCCTTACCGAGGATTGATGATCTCTTTGATCATCTTCAAGGAGCCCGAGTTTTCATGAAGATTGACTTGAGATCCCGTTATCATTAGTTGCGCGTTAGACCATCTGATATACCTATTACGACCTTCCAGAGAAGTTATGGTCTATAAAAATATATGGTTATGCCATTCTGTCTCACGAATGCGCCTACAGTTTTCATGGAACTAATGAACTGAGTGTTCCATCCATACTTGGATTCCTTCGTGGTGGTTTTCGTGGACGACATCTTGGTGTACTCTCACACTTGACACGACCATGCTACCCATCTTGAGATCATTATTAGTACACTGAGAGAGAATCAGTTATATGCTAACCTCTCGAAAATCCACTTTTGGATGGATCATATTCACTTATTGGGTCATGTTATCTCAGAGACAGGAGTATCATTAGACACAGAGAAAGTGAGAGCTGTAGTTTCCTGGAAGCAGCTGAAGGACGTCTTTGAGGTTCAGAGTTTTCTAGGGCTTGCTGGATACTACATGCATTTTATATAGGACATTTCACGCCTAGAAGCACCACTGATAGGTCTGACCAAGAAAGGGGAAAAGTTCTTATAGTCAGATTCCTGTGATTCAGCCTTTCAAGTACTGAAAGGGAGATTGACATCAGTACCGATACTAGTCTTTCCAGAGCTGGTCAAGAGCTATACAGTATACTGTGATGCTTCAGGTATCAGGCTGGGATCTTTGATTATGCAGGGATATGGAGTCATTGTGTACGGGTCTCTGCAGTTGAGGCCACACGAGAGGAATTACCCGACACACGATCTAGAGTTGGTAGTTGTTGTTCAGGCCTTACACTTTTGGAGACATTATCTTCTGGGAGGGCACTTTGTGGTGTTTACTGACCACAATAGTCTCAAGTACATCTTCAATCAGTGTGATCTAAATCTGAGATAGCACTGTTGGGTCGAGTATCTTCAGTCCTTCGACTATGATCTTGCTTATATGTCGGGAAAGGGAAACACAGTGGCTGATGTATTGAGCATGAGAACTCAGATACAGGATATTCATGAGGCTAGCTGTGAGTGGTATCTTATGGCTCTTTTCTTTGAGATGCATTTGGAGGTGCACGACAAACAGACACAAAACCTTCAATCTTCTGTAGCTTTAACCTCTACATTTCTTGATCAGGTATGGATGAGGCAGCTATCAGACTCAGAAGTCCTAGTCCTGCGGGAAAATGTGTCAGTAGAGGACCTTCTACCTAGATGGACAGTGGGTGAGGATGAGATCTTACGTTTCCAGGGACGCATATGGGTGCCAGAAGATATACACGAGGAGCTGAAGTGGGATTTTCATTCCTCAGTTTGGGCAGTTCATTGTGGTGTAACCAAGATGTATCATGATCTACACCGCCAGTGTTGGTGGCCAGGAATGAAGAGATATGTTGCTGGTTTTGTCATGAGGTGTTACACTTTTCATCTGGTGAAAGTGGAGCATCAAAATCCAGAAGGTATTTTGAAGCAGTTACCCATTCCGGAGTGGAAGTGGAATGATGTCGCGATGGACTTCGTGACCGGTTTGTCGAGGTCTCCTAAAGGGAATGATGCTGTTTGGGTTGTCATCGACAGGCTTACAAAGGTTTCTCACTTCTTGCCGATCAAGGAGACCTTCAGTTTTGATGAGCTAGGACGGTTTTACATTCGAGAGACTGTACATCTATATGGAGTTCCACACTCCATTGTTTCAGACAGAGATGTGCGTTTTACTTCTCAGTTCTGGCAGGGGCTTCAGAAGGCCTTGGGTACACATGTACTTTTGAGTATAGCATACCATCCCCAGACAGATGGTCAGTCTGAGCGTACGATTCAGGTGCTTGAGGATATGCTCTGATATTGCATTCTGGACTTTGGAGGTTCTTGGGAGAAGCATATACCTCTTATAGAGTTCACCTACAACAATAGTTTTTAGGCGACTATTCAGATGGCACCTTACGAGGCTTTATACGATAGGCTATGCCGATCACCTTTATGCTGGATGAAGGCAGGAGAGAAAAATTTGCTGGGACTTCGTATTGTTTAGGAGACCTCAGAGCAGATGGAGTTGATTTAGAAGAGGATGGATATAGCACAGTCTCGACATAAGTCTTATGCTGATAAGTGGAGACGACCTCTGGAGTTCGAGTTTAGGGATCAGGTTTTCTTGTGTGTCGTACCAAGATTGGGATATAAGAGGATTCATAGATAGGGTAAGATTTCACCATGGTACATTGGGCCATTTGAGGTATTAGAGAGAGTTGTGCCGGTTCCCTATAAGTTGTAGTTACCTTAGAGGTACAGGGCTATGCACGACGTCTTCCACATTTCTCAGCTCCGACTTTACTTTTCAGACCCGTCTCATGTCTTTCAACCTGAGGAGGTCAAGCTTGAAGCAGATTCATCATTTGAGGAGCATCTTATCCAGATTTTTGATCGCAGTACGAAGGTTCTTTGTGGCCTGTCTATTCCACTAGTATGGGTTCTATGGTAGCATGGGCGAGTATAGGACAAGACTTGGGAGAGGGAGGCCGATGTACGATCGCAGTGGCCAAAGCTGTTCAGGGCTTCTTCTTCTACGTCTCGCTAGAGAAATTCAGGGATGAATTTCTTAAGGGGGGAAGTTTGTAAGAACCCAGACTTTCTTTTCAGGTATGTTTTTCTTTTTCTAGAGTTTTTGAGAAAAGGGGAGTTTCTGGAAATTTTTGAAGTACACGCTGTGTACTTTATGAGTAAATGTTAAGTACTCCCTTACCACATGAGGTCGTGTGTGGCCGTGTCCGAGCCACACACATGGCCATATGTGGGTGATGTGGAGGCTGCTTAAAGAAGAGTATGAAAAATCCTAGTACATGCTGTGTACTCTAAAATTACACGTCGTGTACTTTCATTTTTTTTCATTAAACGGACAAGAATCACGCCTGATAGACAGGACTCACTTCTTCTAGGTCATCTTTGTCCGAGAGAACCCATACGGCTACGGAACTTCTTCGAGCCCCCGAGACTCCGTCCGTTCTTTGAATCAACCACTGTCGATTGCATTGGAACTACAGTGGTAAGCTCTTCCATCTCCTAGAGCTTTGTTTTCCATTTCCTCCTCTTTCTCAAGTTATCGTGGGTTGAACATTTTGTACGTTTTCATAGATCTGCGACGTTCTAAGGAGATTCAAGCCTTGAGGTTCATGTATATCGATCTAATAGCATCAAGGTAGGTGGTTTGTGACTTTCTGTTCAAAGTCTTTGAGTTTTATGTGCAATTTCCACCAATACCCTTGAACGGGGTATTGTATGTTTACTATTTTTCCCATATTGTTTTCCTGCCTTGCTCGTATGCTTGTGTAGAGATAATTTGGTTATCTATGAGGATAATTTCTATGCTTGGATGTTTTTTTCCATGCCTTGTTCTATTTACGACCTTTTGGTCTTGTTCAGCCATTGGCCGTTATACCTGTTTTCCATGCCCTGTGACCGTAGGAAAAGTGTTGTTCTCGGACATGATTGTTATGCTGTAGACTAGTTAGTCAAGCAGCTATGTAGGTTTACTTTGGCCTTAAAGCATTATTATACACTGACTGTCACGGGGCCATGAGAACCTGGTGCTATAGACTATAGAGGGATAGACTGAGTGGGATTTCCCAGAGATTCTTGGACATTATAGACTATAGGGGATAGACCGAGTAAGATTCCCAGAGAGTCTTGGATATTATAGACTATAGGGGATAGACCGAGTGAGCTTCCTCAGAGAGTTTTTGTTTGTGTGAATTTCCTTAAACCATTACAAGCTATAGAAGGAATTGACTAAGTGAGATTCCTCAGAGAGTCTGTGATAGACCTGAGGCTATTGGAGGAATTGAATAAGTGAGCTTCCTTAGAGAGTCTCTAGACCTTGGGGATATAAGGGGATTAGACTGCGTGATTTTCCTCAGAGAGACCGTGACTACCTTAGACTATAAGGGGAATTGACTGAGAGTGCTTTATCAGAGAGTCTTATAAATTCATATGACCAAACCAGATGGGTTAGGCTAAGTGTACTGCCCAAAGGGTTGTTGGTACTTCTTGGATAGGACCGGAGGGAACGACCGTGAGTACTTCCCATAGGGATTCTTGTTTGTGGTTTACTGTTTTCTTCACTGCTGCTTGTTGATCTGTGGATTGTTTACTGCTATGAATTATGATGTTCACTGTTTACTGTTTACTGTACTTTACCTATCATATACTCACTGACTGTTATGCACAGAGCTTCGGGTAGTTGCATACTGGGATTTAGTCTCACACCCAGTTTGGGTCATGTTTTTGGGCCCAAACAGATTATATTTTTGTAGGTATAGACAAGGGAAATAGACCTTCGACTTAAGGTACTTGATTGCATTGGGTCAGGAGAGCATGGGACCAAGCAGAGGCTTGTGATGCTGAGGAGTTGCTTATCTATTTCTCTTTTGTACTTTGGTTTGGTATTGTATTCAGCATTGTGACTTGTTTGGCTGCTTTCCTAGACATATGTATCATGCATCATTTCATATATACATGTGTGATCCAGTTGTTTATTGTTTTAGTCTTCTGCTGTTTACTGTTGTTGGATATTTACTGCTTCTGCTATTCGATGTGTTGTTAATTCATCTGTGTACTCTACTAATGAGGGAATAGTTTCACCACTATCACACCCAAGGTCCTCGCTGCTAGTCGGCAGCCTCTGGTGTTTGGGGAAATGCGCTTGAGGCTATGTGACCAACCGAGTACGGGGCGCCTCTGGGTGGCTTCCGGAACTGGGGCGTTACAGTAGTGTCCTACTAAGTTTATCTCTCATCCTATCTGGGTGGATGGTGAAACCCTAGATGATTGTGAGGATATAGGTAGGGATATGGGAAAGCGCCTAGTGGTTGATACTTGATTCTTTATATCATTGGAGCAATGAGGAATAGGACCAAGATATATCTTATGATTCTATTAGAGATAAAACTTTTGACATTTTTACCTTTTATATACATGTATTTTAAATCATACATGCATGTTCATTTTTCAAGAAAAAAATAAATAACATTACGTTTTATATGATACTAGATAAAAAAATTTATGTATTCCATATTTTTGCTTTTCCATCCAATTTCAGCTTATTTTCATGAGTCTACTCTTTATTTATCTATTTCACTGATGTGCTTCGTTGATTATGATTGTATAGTCTCCCTAATCTACAACCATAGACCCTCTCTATTAGAAAACTATGCTAATGTATTGGGAGGTGTGCTTGAGGCCATGTGTCCAACCGTCTTGGTGAAACATTTATGCGGAAATTGGGATAGGAAGTCACAAAAACTAATTCATAATATAGTGAAAAACATTGAGGGACCATCAACCTTTAGAGAAATTTCATAATCCCTTTAAATAAATAGTAAACTATTCACTCCATGTTTTGTATAAAATCTACATCATTACTAGATAACCTTGTAAAGTTAGCCTTATTAAAATAAACACTTTCTTATTCTTCTTTAATTAATTTAATGAACATTCTCTTCATTTCAATTTTTGTCTCATAAGGAAAATATTTGTTAAATAATTTCTCCTTAAAATTTATCCATTCCTCAAATTCTAATTCCACTTCCGCCCTAATATTTTTTATCAATGACCACCATTGATCATCATTTCATCTAAGACCATAAATATAAATTGTAACATTTTCCTTTTATCCAAATCCCAAAACCATAAATATATTCTCTAGAGACTAAATCCATTGGTCAGATACCATTGGATTAATAATATCACCAAATGACAAGGGATTTTATCTTATCAATTGATCCAATATATAGGATAATCTTACTATGGAATAGGTTTCTCCATTTGGGAATAGATCATTTTCATAACCTAATTAACATTCCATAATATATCTATAATTTTCACTATTATAATACCATCTATATTAGTTTCCATAGAATGGAAATCTCTACATTGTACATGAATATTGATACCCTTCTTCCTTTTATGCACCATTTCTAAATAATGGTATATATTATATTAGATCATAATATTATGAATTTTAAATCATAACTTTTTATTCCTAAAATGGTGTAATACATGAAATAAATTTAAAATTATGTATTATTTATCTCATAATTATAAACATTGTTTCATTAGGTATATCATTATTTTCAAATCCTACTAGATTTTTTTAAAAAATATGAATTATCCTAAGCATACCACCTAGGAGTGTCAAAAAATGTGCATATTGAAACCCATTTTCATAAATTCCAATGTATCAAAGGATATTTTATTGAATCTCTACATTGTTAGTGTCTTACTTCATTACATTGGAATTTTTAAAAATTATTGAATCCTAAAGGGATAATCTTTTTAGTAGTTTTGGAGAACTAGATGTATACATTATACCCTTTTTACATTGTGGATAAAACAATATTTTAATACATAATTTTACCAAATGAACTGAATCTGTGAATACATATTTCAAGAATTTTTCCTCTTATCCTAGGGAAAGGAAACAAAATAAGGGTGTGCTAAGATATTCAATAAAGGTTTAGTATAAGAGACTCTATCATGAATCAGTAAATAATAATCATTTTTCAAATATGAATAAAAAAACACAAATTCCATTTAAATATCTTGACTATCTAAATATATGAGGAAAAATCTATATGGAAAGGTTAATAACTGAAAACACATGTCCATTATTCAATAACTTGGAACGAAATGAATCAAGATATAATATCATATAGGAAATATCATGGATAATAATAATAAATTAATTCTAAATGAAGTAAATGGTTAATTATTAGATTCCATATTTCCCAAGCACATTATACCTTTACCATAGAGATCTTCCCTCGATACATTTTTAAACTACTGGGTAAAAAACCCATTTTTTGCCAACTGATTCCTATAATGAGACTGTTGATGCATCAAGAGGATATATATAAATGGGACCCACCTATGGATTTTATTTCTAAATAATTTATCATATATCAAATAATCAATTTAATTTATTAACAACATAAATTATCATAAAATATCTGTATTGATTAAACAATATATATTTATCATTATTTACCTTTTTAAGTAATCAACTATAAAAGTAGACACCATATGTAAAAAAGATATACTATTTAAGAAATAATCATATATAGTATACTATAATATGTATATTTAAGATCAATTTAATTCACAATTAGAATTTTCATAGAAAATTTATTATCCCAAGAAAATGTAAACAATCAACAAAGAAAATGAGATTGTACAATAACTTTTACCAATTAGAAATTTTCAAGTGAAATCCCCTTGTAAGAAATAATTCAAAATGAAATGTGATATACAATTAATTATGAATGTATCATGATATTACATGTAAAATGGGATGTGTGTACATAATATAAAATAAATTTGGCACATAATTAAAAATATTCCTCAATGAAGGGAAAGTGAGACGATGTACCTTATAAAGATCATATCATTGTTATAGGGACTAATCAATGAATTAATTATGTGTATAAAATTTGATTCCAAATTAAACAATGGGAAATAAAAAATAAAATAATAAAGGGTAATTACACATAGAATCTTATAATAACATAATCAATGAAGTAGAAGTATAACCCAATGAATTGGAATTGAGTCAAGAGGTCCCTCACTACATACTTATTTTGGGTTGAATGTGATTTAACCACTTCTATAGTAGTTTTATAAATTTTATTAACTTAAATAATAACCTTATTAGTATTTATAATAACATATTTTAACCTTTTATTACATATTATCAGAAATTTTTTAATAATTTTTCATTATTTTCATTGTTTATGGTGTTAATTGTCTTATTTTCACATTAAGGCTTTGTCGTGAATGTTTTAATTATAATGCATATAATATAGTGTATTCATCTGTGGAATAATAATTTTCAAATAATTTTCATAATTATAAATCATTTATAATTTTAATACCAATCATGAAATATGTTCTTAATAAATTATGTATGTTAGGATCATGGAGATGGTAGGACGTATGTACACATGAGTAATGTTTCCATTTTTAAATGATCATTATGTAGAGAAGGTAAGTGTTATATTATCTTTAAAAATGATAATAATATCATATATACCCTATTAATTCCTTAAATATACTTCCATATATCATCCATATGGTGTGGTGATGAGATTCATATCATATTTTGAAGGTGGCAGTCCACACATACCTAAACAACGTTATCATCTTTCATTAAGTGAAAAGGTAAGTAAGGAAATGATATATAATATAATTTAATAGTGATAAATAATTCATTAATATCATTATTTGACATTTATATCTCATATAATAATTAAATTTATACTTATCACCAACCATGTAAAGCAATAATGAAATTTGATCACATCGCTTCGCAAGGCGGTAGTCCACTGTATTTACGAGCAAATGTATCGTATCTCATATAGAATGGAATGTAAATAGGTACATAGGATATAATCACTACATTGGTATAATTATATTATAAATATCATGTATATTGTTTATATATATCATAATAACTAACTGTGAGAGGATGGGTGTAGAAAACAAATGTCATCATTTGTCGAGGTGGTAGTATTCCATACCTAAGAATGATTATTTCATAAACCATGTGATTTATGTGGGGTGGTTTTATGTCTTAAAATTAACATAGAAACTTGTAAATATATATTAGATAATAATTTCATTATATAATCATTTTTAAAAAGAATTTAATTATGTGGGGGAAGAAATAAAATAAAAAATTCCAGTTGAAGATCGTTATATCTTCTTCGGGTATTGTCCTTAGGATTGAAACAAATTTATTCATAGGTTTCATTTATACTCAAAATAAGGATTATAGTATGATATGAGTGATTTTTTAAGTTATTTTTTTTAGGTACTAGACAATCATAATGTTTTTTATTATGTAAGAAGAGAGGATAGGGGTATCCTTTTATAAGTGAGGTCAGTGGGAGACTTGTAATTTTTGAAAAGAATGGATTCTACCCAAGTTTTCTCTATGCCACAAGTATCCAATAGTATAAAATTATAAATAATTCAAGTTATAAGTTATAAATTTTTAAAACCAATATATTTAATCAATTTATTATGTTATTTTAACACTTATCTTTTTTTGTTTAACCCCAAGGTAAATTTATTTTTACCTTATCCACGGTAATTAATTTTTACATTTCTTAATACTCATTTTTGTAAAAAATATAGTTTACCTTATTATACATAATTAATTATTATTATTCCATATATTTAATATTTTGTTTCCAAATCTAATTCACCAAAGTGAAAATAAGTAATATAAAATTAATCTTGTTAATGTAATGAAAAAGTGGGTTTTCAACAAGAAAATGTTTAAAATTTTACATAGTTTTTATATCAAAATTCAATATGAAAATTATTACAATGATATAAAATAAATTAATTGATATAAAATTGAAATTATTTTATCTTAAAACGTTATATATATATAAATTAAAATTATTAATTATTTAAATGAAAAATGAGGTTTCAATTAAAATTTAGTATTATTCACAATTCATCAAAAAGAGGAAACTTTTTAGAAAAATTCAAAAAAATCACCATAAGATAATTTTGATATGATAATATCACAAATTATGTTGATTTTATCCAAAAAAATTACTTTTTATTTGTAAAAATGTATTTAAAATAAAATGCACGATGTGTGACTAAACAACTTGTTAGAAAAATATAGTTTTTGAGAAAAACTATTTTGTTACCTTCAAATGATTCTTACATTATTTATAATCAATATATTACCATAATAATATCATTTTATTCTTTTATATTCATACCCAAAAACATAATGGATAGTTTATAATGGTCATGATTAAATAATATGTTTATACAATATTTTCATTTACAGCTAGTGTTGCGTGCATCACAAGCTATTAATGAAATAAAATATATTCTCAAATAAATGTACTGTAATATTTTGGAGTGTTAAAAAGTTTTTTATATTAATAAGAAAAACCATATTTTATGAATATTTATAAAAAAATTATTTATTGAAAATATATTTTTACAAATATTTTTATATGTTTCAGAAAGATAAATTTTCATTAAAATGGAATTTATTTCTCTTTGTGAAAAAAATATAAATACATTTTGAGATATTTAGAAAATAAATTTGAAAAAATTAACTTAGTTTTTGAAATTGACCCATAAAAGATACCTTAGAGTTAATTTTTTTATCTTTTATACAAAGATTAATTTTCAGATGAAGAGTGATACATAATTATTTTTATTATATGTTTTCTTTCCATTTAATTAATTTATAAAGATAAAATTTACATTAAAATGGTTTGAAAATTAAAATTAGTTAAAATATATTATTATTAATCTAGTTTAGGTCAATGGAATAAATTTTCTTTTGAATTTTGATATAAACCCTTTTTATACATAAGAAAAAAAATATATTTTTATAATTGATTTACATTGCTCTTATGGGATTAATTTACATTCAAGTTATACCACATAAATTAATTTTATTTAATAAAATGGATTACATATTAAAAATTACAATAAATAATTTTAGTTTATAAGGTCTTATTAATTTTTTCCATAAATATTTTTTTAATAAAAATAATTTTTTTACCACAATTAAGGTTAAATAGTATTACTAAGTGGTTTAACTAAAATGATAAGGGTTAAAATAACCTAAAAACTTGTCTAAATTCTATTTTCATTATGATTTTAGACCCTATATAATTTAATATTTTGAAATGGTCCATTTTTTAAACATTTTGTGTGAATAAGTCATTAAAATATTTTAATCATTTCAAAACATCCATGTAGATCCTCTCCCCCACTTTTAAAAGGACCCCCATACCATCTCCTTTCCACACCAAAATATTCATTTGGTTCATAAAATCCCAACCCAAAAACCTTCCTTACATCCCTTACCATGACTTGGATCCATTTTTGTAATATTAAAACCTCCCTAGGAAGGATTTAGATATAAATCTAAAGAGGTTTTCTATTAAAGATGTATAGTTCATAACTATGTTTTTTTAATTTCTTCATTTAGATTATAAAAAACTTATTAAAACATGATTAAATAAATTAAAAATTATCTAAATTTTCCATATATGTAATTATTTTATAGATATTACCTATATATATATATGTGTGTGTGTCTTGTATTCTATCAAATGGAAATCAAATATATCATTCTTTTGTACGATAGACTTCCCCTAACAAACAAATGAAATTCGTTTTTCATCACCACCTATCACAACTAGATACAATGATGTATTTAATGTATAAATGTTATATTTATGAAATAATTATAATTTTATAAATATAATTTCACATCTAATTTACTTCCTTCAAATCTGTTGGAAAATAATAACTTCCATCTTACGTACGTGTGGACTAACACCTCCAAAAAACTACATGATTTGTTTTTCATTTCTTCTTTACAAGGGGGAATAAAGATGGATTTGATGAGTATATTTGATATATGTGTCATAATAATGACTCTAAGAAGTTAATTATTATTTAACATTATTTCATTTTTTTCATTGAAAATTTAAAAAATCATTCATGCTTACATACAACCTACCATCGAAATGATTAACTCATTTATCAAAATATAGATATTTTACATGACTAAAAACATGTATATAAATAATGTATTTATATTTATATCCTTATTAATAATCTGGATATTATTTAACCTTGTTCATTGTATGTGGGGAAAACCTAATTAACAAAAACAAGCATGAGAAGAACAAAGTAGTTATCACACAAAACAAGGATTTTAATAATGAATTGTAAATAAATTGGGGATAGAATTTTATAATTAATCCATTAATGGAATAATATATATGATTATGGTTATAATATATAAATATATAATAAGTGTATATTTATTATATTAGATGCTAGAACATGTATGATGGATGTCAGACCAGATGAAAATTTCTTATGTTCGAATCTCATTGCTTGTTAGGATTGTTTATGATTTTGTATTTATGATGAAATTTCAGGATCTTACTCCAAAGAGTATCATTAATTTATATATCCAATGTTAATATTTTTATAATTCATGTTTTCCATTAATATTCTACTATTTAAAATCTCAATAGACCTAAATAATGTTTTTATTGAAAAAATACGTTTTTCTCTCTTTAGTTGAAAATCCATTCTCATCTATGAACATATATTCTAAAAACGTTTTCAATGATTTTTTTACTATTATATTGTGAATAATAATTTTCATTTTCACCAATGTATTAATTTTTTAAAAATAGATTCAATATAATAATATTTTCATTTTCCTAACTACTTACTTTTGACTTTTTATCAAAAAATATTAAACGAAGCACTGTTTTAACAAACACAATATGACCATAATTTCTTTTTATAATGATCGTATAATTATTTGAAGATCCATTATATTTTTTATATATTCATTTGAATGAAAATAATTATCCATATTTTTTTATTTTTTTTATTTTAAAGAAGTGATTTCCTAGTGAAAGTGGTATTTTCCTCAAGTAATGTTCCATGTGAACTTTAAATTAAATTTTTCATCCAAGAAGACATAATTAGAGGATAAATAAGACTTATGATAAGTATGAACCAATTATAAAATCATCATTCTTTCAGTAGATGTTTTATTATAGTGATGAAAGGATTTTAATGAATCCCATTCCTTTTTTACGGGTTATATTGTAGTGAATTTACAAAATGTTTATTAGACCTGTTAATTTTCCATGGGTTAATCTATGATGAAATATTTATGAAACCCATTTCATTTTAAGGGTTATGATGTGATGAATTATTTATGATCTTTTTCCACACATCCTTATTATCTTCATTATGTGATGGGTGGGACACGAATTATGTTTCCCTCAAATTTATGAGGCGATGATTGAAATCATATGATATAAACATGACCAGAATGGGGGTAACCTACATTAGTAAGGGACTCTATCAAATGTTATTATCATGGGAGTAAACCATGACTACTATTATTTTCTTTGAGAGATAACCCAATCCACCATAACTACTAAGAAAATTATTTTTGATGCTTATGTGTATGCTTCAAATCTGTGTATTAATTCAATTTTCGGATCTCACGGATAATTTCCCTTGATTCCTTTATGATTCATGTACTTTTATTTTCCAATATTTATTCCATAACTAATGATTCTGATATATTTTATGAATTTTATGTTTTTCAAATGTTATGCTCATTTTCACATTCCCTTATTCTCTAGTTTTTTATGTGATAATTAGTATTACCCTTGTTCCCCCTTAATTAGTTCATGATCTCACCCTTTATTGTAATTTATTTCCCTAAGTTATGGATAAACGTATCAAGTATGAAATGACTATAAGTGTGCTATATATGAAGAACATAGTGGTAGATTATGTAGTTTAATTACAAACTAGTTGTTTGATTATCCACGTTTTCAATGATACTAGACCTATAAGATTCTACCGTGGATCATTATGTTATGTAATGAATGATTATCTAGTATGATATAATATCTATAAATCAAAATTATGGGCCAATATATATATCAAATTAAGAATAAAAATATTAATAATTGGTTTCAAATATGAAAACAATAATTTCAAGGAAAAAATGTGTGGGTTCCAACATATGTTGAATAAAAAGTTCGAAGTGTGTATATTTAAATAATATCTTGTTTGTATAGTGTATTCAGAATTATATGAGGTTTAGATTAATATTAGTGTTTCCAAAATGTAGTTAATTGAAGTAATCTTAATTTATCTTAGTATGTAGGGATAATTGAACTATATTTTATTTATATCAGTATGAATTAAATGATATATAATGTTAATTGTTATGTAAAAGTGTATTTAGACTTATGTTTGAAGACACTAAATTTTAAAAAACAATGTATAAAGGTTTTTCATCAAGGTGATTGTAATGAAAATAACTAATATTATCATGTTGATAGATGATAACATATATATAGGTAATAAATAAATTAACTAAAAAATAATTTTTACTCTAGGAAAATATTTTTTTGATATGTTAATTCATTGAGATATGAGATATTTCATGTGTGTTTGAAATTTTCATAGAAATGATCATATATTTTTTTCTCAAGAAAATTGACCATGAGAGTAACTAAAGTAGTTCCCCATAGAGGATGTTAAGAATATTTTAATAAAATTTATCTAGTGCCTAATAAAATTAATGTTGACAAATTAAATTATGTTTATCAAATGGGGACTAATATACTTATTAACATTTTCTTATACTTGAAAAACAAGGGACAACTTATTTTCTATGATAATAAATTTTGCGGTCTCTTAAAATGTTCATGTAAAGAATATAATTTGTTTTTCATGAAGATATTATTGTATGTAATAGGTACTATAGATTACTACTTTCTATATAATAAAATTTGGAAGCAGGATTTATTTGAATATTATAATTTTAATTGAACTAGAAATATCGATGATTAGAAATCAACCTCAGGTGGAAATTTAATTTTAGTAGAATAGTATTATAAATGGAACAAAAATATTCTTAATTTGATATTGTTATGTACCATAAAATTCATGTATATTGTAGAAATTTAAGAAACGACACAAATTATTTGGATAAAATTAAAATTTAATGAGATTGTGGTTGACGTAAAGTTAGGTATACTCATGAGTTGTGCTAATCAATATGTGAAAAATCCTTTAAAGGATCTACTTTAATATAATCTAAATATAACTATATAAAAACTATTTCATAAAGGTAACTATTTATTAATTATTCTTAAAGTGTGGATTTTCTCTCAAAAACATTCATATACAATACACATTCAAAAACTATTATTTAAGGATAGTTTTTAAATGTTTTGGTTGATTATATAAATTTAACATCTCATGTACCATGGAAAACGTGTGGGTTATTCATCCCCTCACCTCTATTCTTAAAATTATTGTTTTTATAGGGGTTATTGAATTAATCCAAGGAATTTCTATGTTATTTCATATAGCATAAAAAACTAAGATGACATGACTATTTCAAATATATATATATATATCATAAATCATTATATATGAATATTCATATTATCTTATAATAAATAAAAAATGAAACCAATAGGTTTAGTACCTTCTGTGATTATCTATTTGAACTTTTTTTTAATAATTCATCAACACATATAAAAATATTCTCTACAGATGATATCATTCAAGTGATATTATAGATAATACATCGATTAATTACCTTAAAATTGTAGACATCTGTAAATATTGAGCTCAGAAGCATAGAGAGGCTAATATTAACAGATGTAAATTGAAAATTATATGTGAGAATAAGATTAAAATATGGGTAAGTAAACCTAATCATCTTACATAAAAATATCATAAGAAAACCATACCCAACAAAACATGGATAATAAATCAGGAATCATAACATGTGGTTTTTTGAAAAAATTATTAATAAGTTATAAGAGATAGAAAATATGTTTCAATAATAATTTTCAATAAATAAAAACATATTAAAATTCCATAAAATGTAATTTTTTCACAAACATAAGTATAATAAATCATTTAATATTTTATGTCTTACAACCAGGACCAGCATACCATAGTAGAAATAGTTCACTAACATAGTATTTTAGGATACATCTATATTCCATAAAATATCATGGATTGGGTTCACTATCCAATCCCTTACATGTCTTCGCTTTAGTTTTAAAATTTTACGCAACAAATTAGAGGACAACATCATTATGATCCCACATTTAAAAAAAATGGAAAACTATATATATTCATTTTCCATAAGAATAGTAAAACATTCACAATTCCATAATAAAATAATTAAACAAAGTGAAATAAACACAATTCATTAAAAGTTACAGAAGACATGATCATAATACATCTAGAAAATGAATGTGGATGGTATTATTAGATATTATCCCTTTTTATTCATGTAAAATATTAAAGGATTCTAACATATATTAAAACACATTAGAAAAAAATTATAAACTAGTGTATAAAATAATAATAAATATCCTTAAAATATATAACAATATTTAATTTTAAATGAAATAATATATAATTTAATAATAATATAAAAGGAATAATTAATAAATTATAAATTAATTTTAATCCAATTGATCTATATAATTGAACATTTGTAAATAAAATTGATGAAAATGATTAGATAAATGAACAATGTGGATAATGTTAAATAAATTCCACTGGATTTTTTAATAAATAATGAAAAGATAAATAACAAATTAAGTAATGATCTTGAATATTTTTTATAAGAAAATAAAAAAATAATATGATATAAAATGGACATAGATGAAAAATATTCTCAATAATTAATGATGTGATAAAACTAGTTTCACTTACACACATCATTCCGGATGGATTTAAAGATAATCATAGGGAAAACAGTGATAAAAATTGTAAACATAAAAACTGGCTAGGGTATATAAATATAAATGAAATTTTATGGGAAAAGAACTAATAATTAACCCTAATGTAATTTTATAAATAATTATTTATGATTTAAATGAGAGAGAGGAAAATAAACCCCTACTTATACACCTGATATCCATGAGAGTTCTTTAACCTCTTATTTATTAAATAGAACCATATTAATCATTTATTTCATAAATATATCCATACCTATTAAATTTTATTATTTTAAATTATCATAATTGATTATACATATATTATTTAGTTAGATATATCAATCACCATGCGTTCATTATTTTCATTGTTTCATGTTTTTTTCTTATTCAAAAAGGTGATTACAGTTATTTTATAACAAGTTCATCGTTGAATGATTTGGGATGGTTGTGTAAAAAATATTTTGTAAAGATTTATTCTTTACCACTTTAATTTTATTGAAGTTATGGGTGTATCCCCTTAGAATTGACCCATGATGAGCATGTTTAAAAAAATAATTATAAAAATAAGCCTCATTATAATAGAAATTAATTTTTCATTATTCTAAAACCATATTTATATCATTTATTAATTCTTAATATCATCAATTTCAATTATTAATTTACTAATACTCATTAATATTAAAAGCATTAAATAATTTTGAATATACAGGTTGTCGACTGAACCCAAAGAAGAACAAAAAATATGATGAAATATGTAAGACTATAGTGTTATAGAATAGAAATATCATTTTAACTAAAATATAATGAGTTTAATTTAAACTCATTAAACTATTTAAATTTATTAATGAAATGTGGATAATTGAAGGAAATAGAAAAATATTGTGAATAACAACACACATACTTTGAAGAATTCACTCCATACCAAACTGGTTTCTTGAAAATAAAACAAGATACTTCCCAAACATGTATTGAGGATCTATGAGATGGATTTAGGTAGGTACAAAATTTATGACTATAGATAATGTGTGGTTTTATGTGGGTAGAAGAGGGTTCCATATATAGGTGTTTATGAGTAGTAATTTAAGAAATTAACAATCCAAAATTTCTATGGAATGAATTTTCTCATTAAATGGTGCATAATAATGGTAAATGGATAAGGGGATGTAGCGAGTTCCCCCATAGACACAATTATATAAAATGTTTTATGATATTTTATGACCTTATCTCTTATTTTAACCCTTTTACCTCATTTTACACCTTAACTTGGTATATCAATTTTACATCAATGATTAATTTTTCCCAAAAATTAAATCAACACTATTTTATTAATTTCCCTAATTCGAAAATTGACATAATTTTTTAAAAATTATATTTATAATATTTATTAAAATTAAGATTAAAAAATGATCAAATAATTTTTTTTGAAAACAACATTTTAATTATACAATTTACATTATTATACTTCCCCAAGAATTAATAAACATTTCATAAAAAATAATTAATTTTAAAAAACAACTAAATAATTAATTACATTTAACACTATATATATCAAAAAAATTATTAATCATAAATAATAAATAATAAAAGTAATTTTTTAATTAATAAATATTTCATTGACCAAGATTCATTAAATTTGTATTCATTATAATTTGTCTTCATTAAATAATATATACTAATTTTAATAGTCAATACTTGAATGCTGAAAGTATATTTTATATAAATTATTGTTTCAAATTTTTAAATTTAATTATAAATAAATTATTTTGTTAAAATTTAATTAAAATAATAGATATATTTAAAAATATATTAGTTTTATTTTATTTTAATGAAAAAAATTCTATATCAATTACATGTCAAATATTTCATGTGGGACATAATATTTTATTCTAATTATAAAATATGTAATACATCACTTTTATGCATCTAAAAAAATAAACACATATCCGTCAACCATATATCAAATGTCCAAATATCATATTACCATATACCTATTGAGAAAAAAAAATATCCAGATTAAATTACTGTGTGTAGTGTTACATGGTTTACTAATATTCATTCATCCTATTCAATTACATCACTCTCAGAAGGTATTTTATAATTTCAATATTTTTTCTTCTTTACACTGTTATAATTAAGGGTATAGTCTTTACAAAAAAACATGATGAAAAATATTTTTTGTTCATTATCTTTTAATTTACTTGTGATTTTATTCCCCACGTAATATTATTAATGTTATTCGAAACTTCATCATCATAATGAATTAATGTATCTCATTAATTAAAAAATTGTATCTCTAAAAATTATATTATGGTTCATTTTTTGTTAGAGTTACGTGTGAAGTTATATATTAAAAAAATTAATGACAAAAAAAATTTGGTGTCATATTCTACACCATTAATTTAAATCTCTCCCATTGGAATTTCGTTACTCAAATGAAAAATAATTAGGGTATTTATGCCTCATTACATCTTTAAGTTCACATGTCTCTTCATGAAACATATTATTCCTCTAGATAACATTAACCAAGTGAGTGGACTTTTTCTATAATACATTATCACTATAATCCAAGATCTATACTGATTGTACCTTATAAAAGATGTTATAATATACATTAATGTCCTATAAGTTTAGTATATGTGATGGATCAGGTATATCTTTCCACAAATGTGATACAAAGAACACATCGATCACATATGATAGGTACAGTGGATGTGGAAGGCGATGAGATGCCATCACCACATGATCAAGGATTTTGATGATGTATATATACCTAAGGATAAACATTCCCTTATTCCCAAATCTCATATCAACATTCCATTGTGATATTTGAATGAATAATTTATCTCTTAGTTTAAGTAATAAATCACATGAATTGTTATCTGTGTATCAATAATTTTGATAGTTGACATCAGTAATATTTTTTAATGTTTTATTTTGAATTATCTTATCCTATTAGATTCCTATCTCCATGATTATCACAAAAATTTAGAGTTAATCAACATTTCCCAAAAAGAGCCTCATATGGTGCCATTTGAATACTTTAGTGGAAAATATTTTTGTATGGGAGATTTTTAAGAGGAATAAGTATAAGTACCCGTCCTTAAAACATTACACAATATTGAATTAAATGAATAATTCATATTGAGGATCTTTTCAGGTTTAGAGTTTTAGAGAATTAGGACATAAATATTACATCTCAAAAGATTACAAAGTATACACTTCCACTCAGTTTCCATTTTTTCCACAAAATAAAAAATCTTCAAAAAAAAGAGTCATTTCTAGTTCCATGTTTTAGACTGCATGACTTTTCCTTGATCTCATCCTTGACCCTATTCATCTTTAATTCCTGTGAAAAACATTTCAAAAATTGGGTTGAGCATAAAAAGCTCAGTAAGGGTTATAAAACAAAGAATGTATACATTAATTTATCATTTTATACAAAATATAAGATCTTTAACATACCTCATGAAATCATAAGATTTATGATTAACACATATAAAACATAAATCATAAAGGTAATTTGTGGCATCTATATCATACCTACAATGTAGCTATCACAGCTACGTGGAGAGTTACATTTGGAATACCCATCATAGTATATTCCCTAAATATCTTAGGAGAAACATTTACGTTTACCTCTGTCACGTTACCCAATGCATTGGAGATCTATCTGAGGCTCACCCACCCTAGGTTTATCACGGAACCACCCATATGCATAAACAATGCCCAAGAACCATAACAAATTCATAACACATAAAACAAAAACAAAGGAAAGATAACCTTTCCACATTTTAATCACAATATATCATTTAAATATATTGACATAACAAATCCATTATCAATATCTTTTAAATACCAAAATACATAAAACAGTATGTGGTATTTAGTTTCCTTTTAAAAGACATTACGACTTCTTTAGGAAGACAAAGATCAAATAATACATGCGGTGGTGGAAAGGTCGTTGTCACCACGTACATTAAAAAGAAACATTATTTTTTGTAGTTTAGTAAAAATCTTCGTAGAAAAATATTCCCTTTGAATGAAATGATAATTCAAAGGTATTTATACACCGTATAAAAGAAAGTTGAGAATAAAACAAAATATGCCTCAATGAAAGGAGATTGAGACGAAGTCCCTTACCTCATGTCCGAATTGACTCGATCATTCTTTAATCTCCTGAATAATAAACTAAAGTTAATTTCTACTTTCTTAGGAACCTTTTTCAAGTTTATTATTACTTTTATATCAGTTATTACAATGTAATAAACATTATGTAATCGGTTAAGTTATTAACGGTTGTTTCGTCGATATTTGGTACTTGAGTAAAAATGAACACTTTATAATTACAAGTTGTCCATGTGGTCAAATATCCATTATCTTTAGAATTATATTATTGAAGTAGATATCATATATATCTAGTATATACTTTTATTTATATTAGTACATAACATTTGGAGGTAAGAAATAAAATGCACCATTCCTGGAGACGGTAAGTCGTACGTAAGCATGAACGCTACTTCCATTTCCATTTCATATTTTAATGGAATTAAAGCATAATGATACATATGTATATAATAATTCCAGTATAATATCTTAAATAAAATCATTAAATCCATCCTTTATTCATCCCACTTGAGGCATTAACGAGTCATATCACTTTGAGGGGGCGGTAGTCCGCACTTCCTAAAATGCAATTATCGCGTTTACCCATTATGGAAACCATAAAGGTATGATATAAATAAAAAATACAGAAGCATAAGGAAAACATAAACATTATATATATCATATATAAATAAAGTTCCATCATAATGGCTACCATGAGAGGTGGTATGAGATAATTGAACAATCATCGTTTTGTGAGGCGTTAGTTTTCCATCCACAGAAACATTATGTTCTTTACCCATTATATGGAGGTGTGTGTAAGTTTAGTTCTAATACTTATCATAAAAACATACTAGTATATTTAAGATACTGGTTTTGTTACAAAATAAATAAATAAAAAGAGTTTAGGGGGTTGGATAAGTAAAATAAAACAAAAGAACATAAGAGAAGGTGTTACCTTTAAATCGGTAACTCCCTTTGGATTGAACCAAAATGGTTTATTGAAGTTTTTTCTACCTAAGGTAAGGCTTCTAGGATAATGAGAGGGATGTTGGTAACTTAATTTATCAGAGTTTGGACGAACCAAAATGCTTGAGAGGTGTGAGGAATTGGTTAGAAGGGAGGGATTTTTATAAGGGAGAGAAGGGGTTCTTTAGGAAAGTTTGAAACAATTATTTAATTTTAAACTCATCTTCAGTTTCAAAAGGTCAAATATTTGTTAATAACAAAGTTAAGATGAATAGTCATCTAAATAAAATAATCCAATAAGAATATGATAGGTTTTTGATATTTTTTTAATACTTATAATCTTATTTATTTAAATCATTTATTAATAAGTTAAATATTGCATCATTATTGTGTCTTAAATAATTTAATTTATTTGAAGTCCAAAAATTATAAAAAAATACCATGATGTAGTAAATATTATTATATTTCCAAAGAATATTTATAGTGTAAATGATAACTTATATAACCCCTTGTAAAATTTTATTTACTAAAAGATATTTGTTTATGTCATTTTTGTCTTTACTTATTAATATAAAATGTCATTATTACTCCCATGTGACTCCATGAGGTCCCAAATTTAACCCAATGGTTCCCATGGATAGATATGTATCAGCCAATAGGATTAGGACACATGTTAGGGTCATTTAATATTATTATCATATTATATTTTACCTTTATTTACTATATTTACCCTTTAATCATGGTAAATAAAATATTTACTGAAGTAAATATTTCAAATGTTTAAAAATAAAAGTTACATATTTACACAATTTGAACCTACTGTTTCCAAATATGGAATAAATTTTTACAAATTCAAAACACATAAGTTGCAAAAATTAATTTAAAATTAATTCCCGCTGTTAAAACAAATAGCGTGTTTTTAAGAAACAATAACTATCAAAAGATTGACACTTGTTTATGTTCTATTTCAAAGTGAAATTAATTCCAATGTCCAAAGTTGGATTAACTAGTATAAAATATATTATAATTACACTTTATAACCAAATAAAAATATGATCTAGCCATATAAATAAATTATATAAAAAGGCTATTTTGAATTAAAATACAGTATTTTTCATTATTCATTAAAAATTGATCTTTATCTGAAAAATACCAAAATTTCATCCAAAGTAAATTTTGATTTCCCAATTCCAAATAAGAATTTTATTTTGTCAAATATAACATATAAGAGTGAAAAAAATTTCATTTAAAAAGGGTTCTCCATTAAAAGGCGTTAAATCGACCTTTTAAAGAATATTAGTGTATTTATGCTTAGATTCATTTACATTTTAAGCCTCTAAATTTTATTGGATAAATGTAAAAACATATATAATCATATTGTAGTTAGTTCTATTCATTCCCTTTAATAAAATTTCTAATTGTTAACTACCATTTAAAATAATAATATTTTATTATCAGCGTGCAACATAAGATTTCAAAGAAACCCGCTATTGCGTATTGGGTATGCTATCGAACATAGTATCCCATTTAAAGTAAAATTATTGTTTAATTAAAAAATATTAATTAAAATTCAAAATTATTATTCTGTATTTACTTGGGATCTTACATCCTTCCCCCCTTTTGGTAATTTCGTCCTCACAATTTTATTCACTTATCAAATAAATGGGGGTATTTGTCCCTCATAAAATTTTCAGATTCCCATGTTGCCTATTCAACCATATAGTTTCTCCAAAAAAACCTTTACCTGAAAAATTACCTTATTCCGAAACACTTTCTCTCTATGGTCAAGAATCTGGACTGGTTGTTCCTCATATGAGAGATTCTCTTCTAACTGAACTACCTCTGGGCTCAAAACATGAGATGGATCTGGCATATAATTTCTCAACATTAAAACTTAAAAAACATTGTGTACCTGAGATAAACATGGAGGTAAAGCCACTCTGTATGCAACTATTCCAACTTTCTCCTAGATTCTATAAGGTCCAATTAACCTCGGACTCAACTTTCCCTTCTTACCAAAATGCATCACACTTTTCCATGGAGAAACTTTGAGAAAGACATGATCACCTACCTCGAAAGATATATCCTTCCTCCGGTTATCTGTATAACTTTTCTGCCTGCTCTGAGCTGTGCTCATGTTTTTCTGAATCAACTGAACTTTTTCTGCCATCTCTTCTACCTATTCTGGTCCCATCATCTTTCTTTCACCTAATTCAACCCAAAAAGATGTAGTTCAACAACGCTTTCCATATAATGCCTCAAATGGAGCCATCTATATACTGGAATGAAAACTGTTATTATATGAAAATTCAACCAAAGAAATATGTTGGTCCCAACTTTCCTGGTAATCCAGTGAACAAGCTCATAGCATATCCTCCAAGGTCTGAATTGTTCGTTCTGACTACCCATCTGATTGTGGATGAAATGTTGTACTAAAATTTAATTTAGTACCCAATGACTTCTGAAGGCCTTTCCAAAAGTTATAAGTAAACCTGGGATCATGATCATATACAATGGAGATGGGAACACCATGCAACCTAACTATCTATTTAACATACAACCGAAAAAGTTGATCTAGAGACAAAGTATCTCGAATAGGAAGGAAATGAGCCGATTTAGTCAATCGATCAATAATAACCCAGATTTCATTGTTACCTCTAGATGTCTTTGGTAATCCCACAATGAAGTCCATGGATATATTTTCCCATTTCCACTCTGGCACCGGTAAAGACTGAAGCATACCTTTCAGTAACTGCCACTCAGCTTTAACCTGCTGACAACTCAAACATGTCACAGTAAAGTCAACAATATCTTGTTTCATTCCATCCCACTAGTAATACTCTCGAAGATCTCTATACATATTAGTACTACTAGGATGAACTGAAAATGGGGAACTATGAGCTTCACATAACAACTCATTCTTCAACTATGAATCACAAGGCACACATAATCTTTTCCCAAAACCCAAAACATAGTCATTATCAATGTTAAATTCAGGAAACTTTCCCTTCTGAACCAACTCTACCTTTTTCTGTAACTCACTGTACTATTTATATGCTTGCCTAATTCTATCTGACAGAGATGATTCCACTGACACCTGAAACAAAACATATGAATTTCTTGCAACAATAACTTCTATGCCAAAGTTCATCATATCAAAAACCAAATGATCCTGTTCCAAACGTAGCACGGTTAAGAAAGCATTACATTTTCGACTCAAAGCATTAGCCACATTATTTTCTTTTCCCAGATGGTAATGGATCATGAAATCATAATCCTTGATTAATTCCAACCATCTCCTCTGTCTCATGTTCAATTATTTTTGAGTGAATATATACTTTAAACTTTTGTGGTCAGTATATATTTCACATTTTACTCCATAAAAATGATGCCTCCAATTTTTTAAAGCAAAAACAACAACAGCTAATACCAAATCATGTGTAGGGTAATTTAACTCAGGGGGTTTCAACTAACATGAAGCATAAGAAATTTCCTGATTATTCTGCATAAGGACACAACCAAGTCCTTTCAAAGATGCATAACTATAAATAACAAACTAACAATTTCTGGAAGGTAGTGACAATACTGGATCATTCACCTATCTTCTTTTTCAATTCCTAAAAACAATCATCACAATATTTTGTCCATATGAACTTAAAACATTTTCGAGTTAATTTAGTCATTAGAATAGATAACCATACAAAATTCTTAACAAACCTCCAGTAATAACCTGCCAAAACAAGAAAACTATGAATCTCGGTTATATTTGTGGGTCTTGTCCATTCTTCAACAACTTTTGTTTTAGCAGGATCAAATGTTATGCCATTTTTTAAACAATGTGACCTTGAAAAGAAATTTATTGTAACCAAAACTCACACTTTCTGAATTTTCCATACATTTTATTTTATTTTAAAGTTTGCAAGACAACCCCTAAATGAATTTCATCTTCTTTTTTTACTTTTAGAGAAAACCAAAATATCATCAATGAACACAACCACAGGCGTATCCAAGAACTCATGGAAAATTCTATTCATAAGTCCCATGAATATGGCAGGTGCATTTGTTAACCCAAAAGGCATAACTACAAATTCATAATGGCCATATCTAGTACGAAACGAGGTCTTCAGAATGTCTGTTTCCTTTAATTTCAACTGATGGTACCTCAGAATTAGATCAATCTTTGAAAAATACTGATCTCCCTAGAGCAGATCAAAAAAATCATCAATATGAGGCAAATGATACTTGTTCTTAATAGTGATGTTATTAAATACTCTATAATCAATGCAAAGTCTCATTGAACCATCTTTTTTTTTAAAAAAAATAACAGGAGCATGCCATGGTGATGTGCTAGGTTGAATGAAACCTTTATATAATAACTCCTGCAATTTCTTCTTTAACTCTAAAAGTTCAACTTGATCCCTTCGATAAGGGGGTTTTGAAATGGTTTTAGCGTCAGACACTAATTCAACAGTAAATTCTACTTCCCGATCAGGTATAATACTAGGAAACTCATCAGGAAAAACATCAATGCACTCATTTACCACTGGAACATCATTGATCTCAACACTTCCTTTATTTTCAACAATATGAGAAAGGTAACATTTATTTCCATATTTTACTAGTTTCTCAGCTTCTTAATATATTATCAGAATTAAGGGTTCATTCTTGTACACAAACTGAAAATCTTTCTAAAAAGAAACCTCTTTATCTCTACAGTCAATCTTAGCATGATAAACAGAAAGCAAATCCATACCCAAATTAATATCAAAATCTACTAGTGGCAAAACAATAAGGTGTACAGGTAGATTCTTTCTGCACACAAGGACATAAAGGTTCTTATGTTTTCTTTTTGTCTCAATATTTCTGCCAGGTGTTTTTACCATAAGTTCCATATTCATATCTTGAGATGGAATTCCCAATTTACTAGAAAACTTATAAGAAATGAAAGAGTGTGTATACCCTGAATCAAGTAACACATTCATAATATGAACAAAAAAATATTATACCTGATAATACTTCATTTGATGGCCCAAAATCTACTGAAGTAGTTGCAAAGGATTTCACCACCCTTTTCTACTTGTTGTCTGGCCTCTTTCCCTCAGTTAAGTTCTTCGTTGGACACTCATTTTCATAATGACCCATTTCATTCCACTTAAAACATTTTACTGAATGTAAATCATATTTTTTATTACCATTACCTTGACCATTTTCAGTGTAATTACGAGCCTTATGTCCCATTTTACCACATCAGTAGAACTTACCATAATTCAAAAGACATTCCCCATCATTATTTTTACCACAAGTCTCACAAACTGTAAATTTATGTTTCTTACCATTAGACATTTTTAGAGAGTTCTTCCCTTTAGCCTGCCACCTTGACCTCTTATTCTGTTGTTTTTCAAAGAACACCTAATCATCGGAAAACTCTATTTCCACCTTCTCCGCACAACGGACATATTTTTCATAACTTTTGAACTCAAGAGAGGCTAAATCCCTTCAATACTTTGGATTTAATCCTGAGTAAAAACAGTTGATTTTACTATCAAGATATCGTATGAAATTTGGTGAATACCTTGCTAGTCGAGTGAAATTTTCTTCATAAGCAGCCACTGAGAAATCCTTCTGCCTCAATTATAGGAATTATTTTTCCGTCCTAAGTTGAACCACCTTAGGAAAATATTTCTCAAGGAACATACCTTTGAATTCATCCCAATCAAGTGCATCAATCTCCTCACTATCCCTGATATTTTTCACCATCGACCACCTCTGATCAGCTTCACTTTCAAAATGGTAAACAGCAAGACTAACCTTTTTGTGTTCTGAACTCCCCATTACATCAAAAAATTTCTCCAGCACTTTAATCCACCCTTCTGCTAGAACAGGGTCAGATAATCCTCTAAATTATGGGGGATGTTGCCTCATGAAATTATCTACTACTGACATGTTCCTCTATGGTTGATCTGACTGATCTCGTGCATGGATACCATCACCATTTATAGCCTGAGTAAACTATTCCATCACTACAACCAACTTTTCAGTTCAGATTCTGACCATCCTAGGTTGCTGATTTGGAAGGTTGTCTTCCTCCTGATGTCGTCCCAACAAAGATGCCCTATTTCTTCTATGGAAAACCATTCTGAACATAGAAATATCTTAGGCAAAGAAACATGGTAATATGTAAATGCTATATTATTTCAATGTTACCATAAATTAACTTATTGACATTAATTTAACAATATTCTAACTCCTAATGTTGTCTAAACTGACCTTTGATACCAACTGTAAGGACCCGGCATAAAAACATTACATAATCTTGAATTAAATGAATAATTCACATTGAGGATCTTTTCTAGTTTAGAGTTTTAGAGAATTAGGACATAACTATTACATCTCAAAAGATTACAAAGTAGACACTTCCACTCAGTTTCCATTTTTTCCACATAAAAAAACTCTTGAAACAAAAGAGTCATGTCCAGTTCCATGTTTTAGACAACATGACTTTTCCTTGGTCCCATCCTTGACCCTATTCATCTTTAAGTCCTGTGAAAAACATTTCAAAACATGGGATATGCATAAAAAGATCAGTAAGGGTTATAAATCAAAGAATGAAAACATTAGTTCATCATTAAATACACAACATAAGATCTTTAACATACCTCATGAAATCAAAAGATTTATGATTAACACATAGAAAACATAAATCATAAAGGTAACTTGTGGCATCCATATCATACTTACATTATTTCTCTCACAACTAGGTAGGGAGTTAAATTTGGAATACCCATCACAGTATATTACCTAAATATCTTAGGAGAAAAATTCATGTTTACCTCTGTCATGTTACCCGATGCATTGGAGATCTATCTCGGGCTCACATGCCCTAGTTTTATCACAGAACCACCCGTATGCATAAACAATTCCCAAGAATCATAACATATTCATAACACATAAAACAAAAAAAGGAAAGATAAAATTTCCACATTTTAATCACAATATATCATTTAAATATATTGACATAACAAATCCATTATAAAAAGCATTTTCAATACCAAAAAACATAAAAAGAGTATATGGTATTTATTTTACTTTTATAAGACATTACAGCTTGTTTAGGAAGCCAAAGATCAAATAATACTCACGGCGGCGGAAAGGTCATTGTCACCACGTACATTAAAATGAAACATTATTTTTTTAGTTTAGTAAAACGCTTTGTAGAAAAATATTACCTTTGAATGAAATGAAAAGTCAATGGTATTTATACACCATATAAAAGAAAATTGAGAATAAAACAAATTATGCCTCAATTAAAGGATATTGAGATGAAGTCCCTCACCTTGTGTCTGACTTGACTCAATCATTATTTAATCTCTTTAATAATAAACTAAAGTTAATTTCTACTTTCTTAACAACCTTTTTCAAGTTTATTATTAATTTTATAGCACTTATTACTATGTTATAAACATTATGTAATCATTTAAGTTATTAATGGTTGTTTCGTCGATATTTGGTACTTGGGTAAAAATGAACACCTTATAATTACAAGCTGTCCATCTGGTCAAATATCCATTATCTTTAGAATTATATTAATGATATAGATATCATATATATCATATATATCTAGTATATACCAGTATTTATATTAGTACATAACATTTTTAGGTAAGAAATGAAATGCACCATTTGATGGAGACGGTAAGCCGTACGTACGCATGAACACTACTTTCATTTCAATTTTGTATTTTAATGGAATGAAAACATAATGGTACATATTTATATTATAATTCCAGAATAGTATCTTAAATAACATCAATAACACCATCCTTTATTCATCCCACAAAAGGCATTAATGAGTCATATCACTTTGAGGGGGCGGTAGTCCGCACTTCCTAAAATGAAATTATCGCGTTTACCCATTATGGAAACCATAAAGGTATTATATAAAGGGAAAATACAGAATCATAAGGAAAAAATAAACATTATATATATCATATATAAAAAAAGTTCCATCATAATGGCCACCATGAGAGGTGACAGGAAATAATTGAGCAATCATCGTTTCGTGAGGCGTTAGTTTGTCATCCACAGAAACATTATGTTCTTTTCCCATTATATGGAGGTGTGTGTAAGTATAGTTCTAATAATTCCCATAACAACATCCTAGTATATTGAGTACACTTTTTTTGTTTCAAAAGAAATAAATAAAAATAGTTTAGGGGGTTTGAGAAGTAAAATAAAACCAAAGAACATAAGAGAAGATGTTACCTTTAAATCGGGTAACTCCCTTTGGATTGAACGAAAAGGGTTTCTTGAAGTGCTTTCTGCATAAGGTAAGGCTGCTAGGATGAAGATAGGGATTTAAGGAGTTTAATTGAGTAGAGTTTGGATGAACCAAAAGGCTTGAGAGGTATCCCATCATTGTTTTTAGTGTTGATGATTTTCTCTTGGCGGTATCCGCTTGGAGCTGGCAGTGCTAAGGTTTATCTCGCCGTCGCCTCATCCTTGTGGTGGACCTTCTTTAGATGCCTCGGGTCTTCTCCCCGACGATCTTGTGATTATTCCTCCTTGCTGTGGTGTAACGCTTCGGGCTTCAACGACTCTGCTGGTATGATCCACGAACATAAGACTGGTTTGTGACGATTGTCGCGTTTGTTCACCGACATACTCTACGGAGCATTCAAGGGTTTGCTCTTGGTTCTGAGTTGTTTTCCTGTGGCGGTCACTCTAGATTTGGAGGTCAACACCTGATTTGTGGCAGATGAGTACTCTGAGGGTCTTCGAGGGTTTTGTTTGGCGGTTTGGGTGGTTGCAGTGGGGTTTTCCTTGGTTGATTCTCAATGTTCTGTTTAATTCTTGTTGTAAAATGGTGATTCCGACCGGTATCTGTGATGGTGGTTGTTGATAGAGGCAGCGAAGAGTAACGCCAGTGAATGTGGTGTGCGGTCGACGGTTCAATTCTTATGGTGGTGACAGGGAAGCGGCGCGAGGAATGCTGGTCGGGTTCCTGTGTTCCGATAAGGTTCATGATGACGGTGGCTGGTCCGGATTGTCTCGCCAGCGTCATGATGTTGGATCTTGCGTTGAATGGTGGCGCATGGTGATGATTCTCGAATCGAGGTGTGTCCTGTAGGTTGGTGCGCGGTCAGATGAGCGGATAGGTGGGTGGTATGGTGGGTGGTGCGCGGCTCGAGGACATGTCTCTCTGCTTCGATTTTTTGAAATTTGAAATTTAAATGTTTTGGATACTTGGTTGTGGTGTTTTGGATGCGGTGAGGTTCTGTATCAGGTACCGACAACCCTTAAACCAGCCATTATAAATTGAAAAAAAATGATTAGCAAGGAGGGGCTCTTTAGGAAAGTTTGAAACAATTATTTTATTATAACCTCATCTTTGGTTTCAAAAGGTCAAATATTCGTTAATAAAAATGTTAAGATGACTCATGGTCAAAATAAAATAATCCAATAAAAAATGGACTAGTTTTTGATATTGTTTTAATACTTATAATCTTATTTATTTAAATCATTTATTAATGAGGTAAATATTGCATCATTATTATGTCTTAAATAATTTAATTTATTTGATGTCAAAAAATTATAAAAAAAATACCATGATGTAGGAAATATTTTTATATTTACAAATAATATTTATAGTATAAAAGATAACTTACATAACCCCAGGTAAAAATTTATTTACTAAAAGATATTTTTTATGTCATTTTTGTCTTTACTTCAAATTAATTAATATAAAATGTCATTATTACTCACACGTGGCTCCATGGGGTCCAAAATTCAACCCAAAGGTGTCCATGGTCGGATATTTATCATACAATAGTATTATGACTCATTTTTGGGTAATTTAATATTATTATCATATTATATTTTACCTTTATTTACTATATTTACCTTTTAATCATGGTAAATAAAATATTTACTAAAGTAAATATTTAAAATGTCTAAAAATAAAAGTTACCTATTTACAAAATTTGGACCTACTGATTCCAAATATGGAATACATTTTTTCAAATTCGAAACACATAAGTGGCAGAAATTAATTTAAAATTAATTCCCACTGTTAAAAAAAATAACGTGTTTTTAAGAAATAATAACTATCAAAAGATTGACACTTGTTTATGTACAATTTCAAAGTGAAATTAATTCCAATGTCCCAAATTAGATTAACTAGTAAATATATATTATAATTACACTTTAGAACCAATCCCAAAAATGATCTATCCATATTAATAAATTAGATTAAAAGGCAATTTTGAATTAAAATACAATATTTTTCACTATTCATTAAAAAATGAACTTTATTAGAAAAATACCAAAATTTGATCCAAAGTAAATTTTGATGTCCCGATTCTAAAGAAGAATTTTATTTTGTCAAATAGAACGTATAAGAGTGAAAAAAATTGGATTTAAAAAGGGTTCTCCATTAAAAGGTGGTAAATCAACCTTTTAAAGAATATTAGAGTATTTATGCTTAGATTCATTTACATTTTAAGCCTTTAACATTTATTGGATAAATGTAAAAACATGTATAATCATATTGTAGTTAGTTCTATCCATTCTTTCCAATAAAATGGCTAGGAGTTAACTAACATTTAAAATAATAATATTATATTATTAGTGTGCAACGTAAGATTTCAAAGAAACCCATTATTGCGTATTCAGAATGCTATCGAACATAGCATCCCCTTTAAAGTAAAATTAATATTTAATTCAAAAATATTAATAAAAATTCAAAAGTATTATTCTTTATTTCCTTGGGATGTTACAATAAGTTTATCAAAAACTCCTTCAAAATCCTTTGATAAATATATCATAATATCTTACAAAGTTCAAATAGTTATTTTAGATTTACCATCAGTTTGATGATGATGAGAAGTTATAGACCATAACTCCTTATTTAATTCTATAACATTGATGTAAATTGGGGATCTCACTCTAATACAATGGAAATTGTTACTCTAAGCATCATTTCAACTTCCTTTAAGTTAATCATAAATGTTTATCAAGTATAAAATGTTCATAGATAAAAAGGAAATGTTATCACTTTATGGTGAAATTAACTACAAAAAAAATTAATTATAGGATTTGGGGGTATTAATAATACCAATTTCTAAATCTATAGTGATATTCTATATTTTTCATATATTTACTGGAAATATTTTCATCATCTTGTTATAAATTTTGATTTATACCCTATATTTTTGGAAGGCCATGAATCAATATATATACTTCAAAATCTACCTCTTTTTATTATCCCATAAGAAATTATTCCTGAGTTTCGTATACATTATTGTTCTTCTAGGAGGAATTGATAAAGTTGAGCTCTATCCATCATCCAAAATATCCTTTATCAATTTCTCTATTGAAGTGATTCTTATTAATTTTTTAATATATTAATTCCATCTTTTTCATGGGCGAATTAAAGATTATTATCTACCTTATTTTTATAATTTATTTCCACTTTATATGCCTCCATCTTCACATTGATTTATGATTGAAAATTAATTTTGAAAATATTGTATTTCTAACCTTCCCTTATGATCTTTAAGTACATCATTTTCAAGTTAACAATTTTTAGATCTCTTTCAATCATCGTCACATATAACATATCGTGCTACCTCATACTGGGAAAATTAGTTACCCTTTTCACAATCCCAAATAAATAATGTATTGAGTCTCCATATTTCTTGATTAACTCTAGCCATAACTATTTCATAATTTTTAAATCATTTTGTTTGAAAATCTATTTTAATGTATTGAACAGGATCTGGTTGGCCTGACATGTCCTTAAATTCATATCACAAATGGGCCTGAAGAGTTCCCAAGATCTATAATATCTAAAAAATACTGCTTGACTATCATGGAATCACATTTGTAAATTAATTCAATTAGTAAAGTAATAAGAAACTATGGGAATTTCTACCTTAATTAATAATTATCAATTAAATATGTTCGAGGTTCACACCAGAGAAACATGAAGAAACCATATTCATTTTAATTAATAAATTCCTAATAAAATGATCATGAGTTATAAATAATAAACATAGAAAATTGTAATAACTGATAAAAATCAATATAGATAAATCTTTTTCAGTAATAAAATTTCCACAAAAACAAAAAATAAAAGGAATAAAATATAGATAACATGGTATAATTGAATATTCAATCTAAAGAGAGAAATAAATGTCACATTAACCCATATCAATACTCTATATAATTAATCCTTTCCTGAAATGGCCAGTTTAGATGAATCTAACCCCTATTTTTCAATCACATCATCCAAGCGCAACCTGATAAAAATTTAAAATGATAGTCATGAGAATAAATACAAGTATTTATCCTCCACAACACCATGAAAATCCTTTATAAAATATTCTTATCAATAAGGTTTAGAAATATACATATAAAGTTTATATTTGAAATTTTATTAAATTCCATTATCTTGTTATTACTATTTGAAGACCATTAAATGTAAATTTAAGGAGGCTATACACTAAAAAACAATCTATCATTTTAAATTTTTAATGAAATCAATAAATTTCCATAAATAGTTTTTTTCTATTAACTTCATTCCATTCAAAAAACAACCATGTGTAAAGGAATAAAGAAAACATTTATAATCTATTTTAGTTGAAATAAATTAATATCCCATTATACATTTTAGAAACCATAACAATTTAAAAACATTTTAGGATCACTAAATATCTAAAAAAATATAATAATTGTACACTAATAATTATTTAAAACTTAAGAAGAAAAGAAAATGGAAATTCCTAGGATCTTTGAGATGATTTAAAATATTACTAAAAAGATTTAATAATAATAGTTGTTTCTGATACAAATCAAATTCCCAAACACTCTATATTTCTCTAGATTGCCTATTTGAGGGAAAAACACCCGATCAAGGTCACTAGATAGTGTATTATCATAACTACAACATCATATGTACCTTAGAATACCATGTTCTTATGATTTGTATTACATGATATCTAAACTATTATTGATCAATTAACCAATGAAAATTGTTGGGATATTAAGTAATAAATGTAACAAAATATCACCCATGAAAATATCTAAAAAATGTAGAACAATTTTTTTCAAAACAAAATAATATAATAAAATATTCCCTATAATATTTTAAATTTCTATCATATAATAAAAATAATATAATGGGAACTCATCAAGGGACCCTAAATATTTTGAAATCCACTTCATAATGTATCAAGATGGCCTTTCATGAATTATTCATAAAACTATTACTAAATTCATATTGAAAAAAACTAGAATAAACCTAATCATAGTATTAAAATTAATCCTATCAATATAAATAGTTTCATTGATAAAATAATTCATAGCCCTACTATAAAACTCTTTTTTGAAGGAGAAACATGATCATATAAAAAAATAACAAGGTGTGATTTATTTTTTTATAAAATTTTCATTAGGGAATAAAAGCATCTAGAAAATAACATCCAAAATGAAAAATCCATTAGATATATATATTATTAAATTTTAAATTCCTCTATAATAATGTTTAAAACATGTAATATGTCAATAGAATTAAATTTAAAGACACAATCATGAAGAAACCTGCCTAAAATATATTTCTCTATTATGAATATTGTTAAACCACTATAATGCGGTATCAGGGAACTATTAAAGAAAAAAAATGAAAACCCCCCCCATAAAAATTGATTTAAGGCAAACCGTAATTCACCAAACAATGCTAGGTTTAGAGGATAATAGAGAAAATGAAGATCATCATGAGTGAGAAGAGTATATAAGGGATTACTATGATGAACTAGTATGAATTATCGATGGAAACCCATGGGAATCACCATGGAGGAGAAGGAATATAATAGAGATTGGTGAATAGTAAATGGGAGTTAAATGGATGAGTATATGATTTAATATGGGTTTAAAATTTTAGATGGTTCGGGAGGTAGTAAATAATTTTATTTTAGTTGGTCGAGGTGCACGATTTGGAAAACTGCTTGTTAGCCACACATTCCTCACTCTATAAAAATTATTACAAAAAATGGTTTACACAAATAATTTACTAAACCCTATGTAATAAACTGTAGATATTTTCAAATGGTTTCCACACAAATTATACTAACAATGTGCATGATGAGAACCAATTCCCATATGAACTAAAGGGGTCAATTGATTTTTATTGGGTTTTATAATGATTATGTAAAACTGTGTACTACATAGCATAAAAAACCATACATTCAATAAGGGAGGATATATAAGCATAATCACATGGATTCCTCTAAACTATGGGTACCAACAATGTAATAGAATAAAACCCCCCAAAAACAAAAAATTTGACCATGAAAATATTGTAAATCTATGAAAAAATATGAAAATAAATACAAAATATAACAAATAAAATTGATGAAATGATTTGAAAAACTACCCTCCTGAATAAATTTTCTTTATAAATATACGACCAAACTAGTATATTAGTGTAGAAAAGTGGTTCAACATCCTCATTCATAAATAAATTCCCAAAATACAATGAACATGATAAACATAAATAGGAAAGAATTTAATATAATAGTCAAATATAAATTCTATATCCAACATCAGAAACACAACTAAAAGAACCATATAGACTAAGTAAACACGTAATAGGTCAACATAATGGAGGGAAATGTTCCTCCAGTACCCAACACTTCTTACACATGGTAAACCATAGATATCAAAAATTATATTACCAGAATCTCTCAAGGATAAATTGACTACATATAAAAAAATAGAAGGGTCGTGTTTGAAGGATGAAAAACCCAACCATGTAGTCAGACACTACATCCTTCATTAGGAAATGTAAAATAAATGATCACCCATGTTGGTCACCCCATTATGCATGAATGTCACTAAAGAACAGACTCACTAAGGACAATCGATAGTTTCATGATCCCACTAAGAAAAAAATCCGTAGAGGAAAAATCAACAAACAATAGAATGTTACAAATATAATTCACTAACACACAATAAATACTTCCCTATTATACCTAAATATTTTAAATATATCATAAAAAAATCACTCTTGATCAAACCTCAAAACTCACCCATTATCATTTTTCCATTAATATTACTCTAGAAAGTTAATTAATAATGGTATTCTATATTGAGTGGTAGGATAAAGATGAAAATTTATTTCATTAAAATGAATCTATTAGTGAAACATGGGCACTATCCTTGGTTAAATTGAGGGTAACATTATCCTTTCTCCTAAAATACCATCTTTGGATGGGCCCCACATAATACGCAGAACCCAAAACATGTCCTAATTACAAAAAAAAACTCTTAAAGGGCACTAAATATACAACCCCTTAATATTATAACCACAAAAAATGTATAACATCATCAAATTCAAAAAACTAAACTAACAATATAGTATGACCCTCACAAAAAAAACTACCATCAATGCACTGATATTCATCCAGGAAAAACTATAGAGTTTCCCATGAAATTAAAAAAAAATTGTTTCACACATTGAAAATTAAAAGAAATCATTGGGATTTACCTTCCACCTTTCACTAATACTTTTTAGGGAATATTTTAAATAAACCAAAACATGAACCCAACCATTCATTTTTTCCCAAATTCAAATCAAATATCCCAAACCTATGGAAAAAATAAATCTGATAACATAAATTAAATTCCATTTCAAAAATTCCATTATGACCTTCAAAATCTTTGAAATGAAATATAATTATTAAATCATTCATAAAAAATGTACCACTAAAAACATTCATTTTAAAAAATTATCTAAATTCAGTAATGGAATCTATTATTTTTTCACAGAATGAAACATTAGAGTAAAAATTCACTTTCAAAAACCCATTAAAACATAAAAAACATCATGTTCTATATAAAATATGATTCATTCCATTATGAAAACTAAATCTAAATGACATTTATATTCTGTTAAAACAAAATGGGAAATACTTTTCAAAGTATGAGATGATGTATTCAAATATAAAATATTAAAAAATAGTATGTGAAAAAATTTCTACCCTAAAACATTAGTAGGAAACTAAATTAATTTCATCAAAACCCATATAATATTTCCAATATATTCATTAACATAAGATTAAACTAAATTTTAATGTCTATAAGACTTAAAATTTTCTATTGTATAGATTCCCAAATAATATCCCTTAAAACATATCAGGAGAAATGTTCTGAAACATTACACACAATCCTTAAAAATATTTCTCAAACAATATTTAAAGTCATATTGCTTTTTTAATTTAAACCGTTTAATTACCATATTTTGAAATTTCAAACCGTCCTATTTCATTCTAGAAAAACATTGAATTTGTCATTTTAATATTATAACATTTAACATTATAGAAATAATTTTTGTAAACCAAATAAAACATTTTAATTCACCCAAAATAAAAAATCAAGTAAAATTAAAATTTCCCATAACTATAAAGAACGAAAAATGAAAAACCTATAAAATTCACAACTATGTAGGGTTTGGCCACATGGTGTATAATAATCCTGTATTAACTATGAAATTCCCATAAGATGATTTCTATTCTAGGATCAGATAGCCTACACATGTTATTCAAAACCAATCCATGTAAACTACATCCTCTATATTGATCATAAGTTTTTCTCAAATGATTGGATTTATAGAAAATAAAAAATTAATTCTTAATGAATAACATAAATTTAAAATGAAAAATAAAAATGATTATCCTATAACTGATAATATGAGTTAATTTTTGAGATTTAATTTTATTTTGGATATCCCTGGTATGTCATGAGTAAATTTTAAAGGTGTTGATATGTCAACTACTCCTAACCAAACACGTGAATAAGCATAGTCATATATTCATATTATTTGACTCACCTTAAGAAAAGGAAACTCTTGAACCTACATTTTTTACGAACATGGAGGTGATACTATTTATGATGAGATAGCCTAAGATGACATGGATCATCACTCAATATTGACTAAAACTAGACCTAAAGAGAATTTGTTACCCCCACAAGCTCTGAACATGTTCATGAGAATTAATAAATAACACTTTATAATCATTTATCTTAATTATGAAATATAAACTACTTTAATTCCACCTATAAATCTAATATTTCAATTCTATATGTTCAAAAGGCATGTCATAAAAGAAAGATAAAACCAAAATCAACCTAACTAAGAAAGGAATAAAAATGATTATAAATAAAAACAATAAATAGAGTAAGAATAATGAATAGATAGAAATCAACATATAAAAAACTGAGTAAATAATATAATTACAAATAAAATCCAAAATATAAGGTGAAAATATCCTCGGAATTGGATAACATAACATATAATCATTGGAGAAAAGTAAGATAGTTTCCAAATGAAACCATGTATACACACTAAGTGAATCAAGAACATTTTTTCCAATAACATACCTGAACCTAACCCTAATGGATTAGTCAACTCATTGCTAAACCTATAATATGATAAGGGTATGAAATATGTCCAATATGTATCCTCTACACCTGAATCAAATTAATTAAAAAATATATTTCATTTCTTTTTTGAAATAAATTTATAAAATTTTGATTCATTAGTTTATTCAAATACAATAACAAGTGGTTACAATTATAAAAATATTCACGTTAAAAGTATAAAAGGAATTCATTTAAAAAATTATTTCATTTTAAATCATTAGGGAAAAGAAGAAATTTTCATAGAGAATAGTTTTTCAATTAAGATACTTCCTTTTTAATACACTCTTGTGAGTGGTGAAAGTACCAAAAATTTTTCAAAAAAAATATTTTAAGGAATGAAAAACACATTAACCCTTTTCAGCTAGCATAATAAATTAAATAAAAATATATTAATAATAAAAAGAAAACTATTATTAAAAAAAGGTTCCACAACCATCACATGAAAATTGAGAATATATGTTCATGAAAATAAATAGTAGGTCGAGTAAGATCATTGATATTACTAAATATAATCCATTATAATTAGTTTTCCTAATTTATCTCAAATAACATAACACTCATTATTTCCATACCTAGCCTAAAGAATGGGAAGACATTATAATTCATGGAATACTTATACTCAAGATCACTAGATAGAGCATAAACATGTCTAGTGAAACGTATTTACCTAGGAATCCCATATTACAATTCTTGGTATCCCTTATGTCACGACCTGCCCCTTGGGGCCTATGGCGTGACCACACCATGCCCTCCTTCCATAGGCCAGGGGTTTTAGACTAGTACCAGAAAGTTGTATCCCTAAATTATGAAGGCATTGCCTTTAAACCCAAACAAAAAAATATTCCATGAACATAAAAAGATGCAACAACGAACAAAAACAATAGTAGTAAAAGTGTTTACTAAAAGTAAGGGGCCGGAATACAAGCCCAACTGAAAGATACAACTAAAACAGAAAAAAATAAATAGATCCTGTGATCATCCACCAAGTATCCTACCTAAAGGGTAGGTACCACTCATCTCCAGAGCTCTCCATGTCAACCATCACCACCGTCCACCGTTAGGTCCTAGCTCCCTGAGTCTCAGTCAAGGCTGTATATTGGCTTCACAAGACACAACAAGGTGCAGAAAAATCCCATGTAGGGTTGAGTGTAACAATACCCTAGAGGGACCCCGAGACCCCCGAGGGTCTCTCATAATTTCACAAAGTAAAACCACAAAACATGATCTCAATCACAATGAACAAAGCAAAGAATCATCTCATACTAGGTACACAACTCAAAGTCTAGGAATAAAGATGATTAGTCTTAAGGTATTTCATTTTATTCCATTAGGAAGTTTCCATAACAAATACATGAAAGAGTTTTTCCATTGTTGATCCAGATAGGGTCGTATATCATTGATGCATGATGGGCCTCTCTAAGGTTGGTCTTCATTGGGTCATGCACAGCTGATCCACACAAGGTCTCTATAATGGTGATCCACACAAGGTCTCTATAATGTTGATCCACACAGGGCCTCTATAATTCTTACCTACATAGGGTCGCTATAATGTTGATCCACAAAGGGTCTTTATAATTCTAATCCACACAAGGTCATTATAATGCTGATCCACACTAGGTCGATATAATGTTGATCCACACAAGGTTATTATAATGTTGATAGCCATCAACAAGATTTACCGCACCAATTGCACTTGAGTTCCATTGTATATTCTCCAAGGGAAATAATTCATTATTCAACATCCACAAAGTTTCACAAAGGAGTAACTCAAAGTACTATTATGTCGTAAGGGTTCCAAAGAAACAGATAGCGCGTCAACCAGACGCCTGGTCTGTGTGTTATCGGCATTTTAGTGTTGAGGGCCCGGTAGGATTAGGCTATGATCCAACCCTTACTTAGTCCAAATTTATTTAAAACCCATGTGGAGTATCTTAAAAGGATCATCTCACTCCAAGGTTCCAAGCGTCGTAGACAGTTCATCAAACGGACGTCTGGTTCGCAAGATACGACTCTTTAAGTGAAACTGGGCCCAAATGGGTCCGGATCCAGTCTGAACCAGTCTGACCAGGATTGGGCTGACCTAACACAATGTGGGTTTGACCTATCCTAGCCTGAACCGGCTTGGGCCATGTTAGACTCAGCCCGCTGGGCTGGGGACCAGCCCAGTGCGCTGGCACGACTCACTAGTCGGGTGGCTGCCCAGCTCCCTAAATGGCTCAAAGAGGCATTCAGATCTTCAATCAGCAACACCACATGGAACGGGTCCCCCTCCACCATGGATTTGATGGAATGTCCCCTTCAACGCAACATGTAATGGTGTACCTCCTCTCCAATGCGATTGTCTGAGTGTCGTCTTCCATTTCGGGTCCGTCACGACGCCGCCCTCTTCCGCGACTAGCGAGCACCGACTGCTGCCTTCCTCAACAACATCAGTCACCGGTGTCACCGCACTGGGTCCGCACCAGCGGATATTTTCTAGGCCACTGGGTGAGATATGGTGGTCTATTTTCCCTTCCACTCATGCCTACGGGCCTCCCAGGATGTCATTGTCACTACGCAACTCCCGGATTCATGGTTCTGCTATGTTGGAAAATTCATCCCCTAAAGAGCGTAACAAGAACGAAGTGGCGGAGGGTCTGGTCTTTGGTAATTTTTCCCAAACCCTCCACGTTATCATCTTAAGAAGCGGGTACCAATTTTTTATCTTCAAATCAAAGAATTAAACCATTACAAATCCCTCTACATCGAGAATCGTTGGAGTCGTCGCAGTGCTGGAAGGAGAATCCGCACTTTGATGAAGCCGATGATGTTCATTATTCATGGTTCAATCCCTCCAAAATTTATATACAATATCTCATTCCTCATAATTGGATGATGCCGCCACACTTCTTCAGAGATTCATCTATTCTTTGCTCAAATCCCATGCCCGATCTTTAATTAAATAGACCAAAGAAAAAACTGAGTTGCACAAAATTAATGCAGTTCATTTATGAACTGCGCTTAACATACCAACATCGAAGTTACAAAAACAAATAGTAAATCTATTAAATGTCTTGAAAACACAGTGGTTCCTCCACCGCTGCCAAACTACTGGTGAAAAATAAAATAACAATTACATGTTATTTTATTATTCTTTTAAAAGTCCAGAAAATAAATTTTTCTCCCAACCTACTGTGGTTGATGTTAAGCCTCCATTAAGTGAATCCTAGTGCTGTGGATTCAACGGTTCCATCAGATTTCAATAACGATCAACCTTTCGAAATTTAGAAAATGTCACCAACATGTTTACTTAAAATACCTTAAAAAAGTTCAATATTCCATTCCGGGCACACCGAGCCTCAGAATCAGGCGCCATAAATTTTCAGAGACTCGTAATAACCCCAAATAATTTTAAAAAAAATAAATGGAATTTTTGGGTCATTACATTCTCCCCAAATTAGGGATTTTAATCCTTTAAAGGTAAAACAAAACTAGGGAAACAATATGGGTATTGAGCATGTATCTGAGCCTCCCGCCCCCATGTACTCTCCTGGAGATTCCCATGCTGCCAATGAACTCGCACCAGAGGAATCAACCGCCCCCATGTATCTCAGTTGTGACACGTGGAAAACATTATGCACCTGGGGCATCTATAGAGGAAAATCTAGAAAGTACGCTACCTCACCTACTCTACTGAGGATCTGGTAGGGTTCGACGAACCTTAGAAAACGTTTCCCCCCTGGCCAAACCTTTGTAATCCTCATCGGGGTGAGACTCATAAGAAGACATGGTATCCCTCCTCAAACTTCAAGGGTCTCTATCTCCTATCAACAAATGACTTCTTCCTGCTCTGTGCAGTCTTCATCCTCTCATGGATGATCTGCACCTTCTTCGTGGCAGCATATACCAACTCTAGAAAAATAAATTTTTACTCCCCTTGGTCTATCCAGCATATAGGTGATCTACATGGTCACTCGTACAATTCCTCAAACAGTGCCCTGCTGAGGGTGGAGTGATAATTGTTGTTGTATGAAAACTCCACCAGTGGTAGGTGGTCCTCCCAACAATGTCGAAAATCGAGGACACAAGCATGAAGCATGTCTTCGAGTGTCTTTATGGTCTTCTCTATCTGACCATCTTTCAGTGGGTGAAAGGTTGTTCTCAAGCATAGCTAAGTCCAGAATGCCTCCTGTAAACCCTTCCAAAAATAGGATGTAAAACAAGCATTGTGATCTGTAACAATCGTCCATGGCGACCCGTGATGTCACACAATCTCCTGTATGTAGATATGTGCCAAGATCTCTACTGATCCACGTACTCGAATGGGTAAGAAGTGGGATGACTTGATGATTCATTCAACGATCAACCTGATAGAATCGTGGCCCAAGGACATGCGTGGTAGCCATTTCATGAAGTCCATGGAGATACCATCCCACTTCCACTTCGGTACCTCAAATGGATATGCTAAGCCAACTTGTACCAGATGATTAACCTTTACTTGCTGACAAGTGAGGCATCAAGATACAAACTCTAACACTTCTTTCTTCATTCTTGTACACCAGTAATGATTCCAAAGGTCCATGTACATATTTTCCATATTAGGATGTGCCACCAAAGGGGATGATTGGAAATCCCTCAACACCTCCTCTCGAAGCGTCACCTGTACCATGGTGCGTCCTCTGAAAAGGATGACGTGCTCCCCACATTCTGACAATCCATCAGGAGCCTATCCTGAGAATATCTGAGCACATCGAGCCTCGTAGTCTCCGCCCCCAAGTTGTGCCCCCCAAACTCGCTGAAAAAGTGGGACAGTGAGAGTCATAGATTGGATGTAAGTTTCTCCATCTCTATCTACAAAGAATATCTACAATGCATCTAGCTGCTCTATCACCTGACTCAGCAACAATAGATCAGACCTTCTATTGAGTGCATCTGCTACTACATTCCCCATCCCAAGAGTGTATAATAATCCGAATTTATAGTCTTGGAGGAACTCTAGACATCACATTTGTCTCATGTTCAGGTCCTTCTTTGAGAAGATATACCTGAGACTCTTGTGATCAGAGTAAACATGAAATCGTTCACCCATCATGTAGTGCCTCCATATATTCATCGCAAAGACCACTGCAGATTACTCTAGGTCATGGGAAGCGTAGTTTTTCTTGTGATATCTCAACTATTGTGAGTTTCAGGGGATCACTATATGCCCCTGCATTAGGAAACAACCTAGTCTGGCCCCTGATGTGTCATAGTAGACTATATAACCAACAACCTCTTCTGGTAGCCTCAAGATGGGAACACTCATCAGTCTATGTCTCAACTCCTAAAACTCTACAAGCATCTCTCAGTACTAACAAAGGGTTTTAACTTCTTTATTAAAGCTAACAAAGTTGTCACAACTTTGGAAAAGTCAGTTATGGATCTCTAGTATTACACATTCAATCCCAGGAAACTATGCACTTCAATCACACTCCAGGGTGGCTCCCAGGCAAGCACTGCCTCTATCTTCGCCGGATCCACTTCATCTCCATCCTCTGAGATAATGTGCCCTAGGAGTGGACCTCTGGTGTCTAGAACTGGCACTTCAAGAGCATTCCATAAAGCAGGTGCTCTTATAGTGTATCTAGAACTATCTACAATAGTGTGGCATGCTCCTCCTCCAACACCGAGTCTATTAAGATTTCGTCTATAAAGACTAAAACTAAGTGATCGAGGTAAGGCTGGATGATCCTATTCATGATCTCCTGAAACACTTTTGGAGAGTTGGTCAAAATGAAGGGAATTACTGAGAAGTTATAATGGCCATTCTGACATCTGAATGCTGTTTTCGGTATGTCCTCATCCTATACCTTGAGCTGGTGATAACCTGATCTGAGGTATATCTTCGAAAACCATCGATCACCCTTCAGCTAGTCAAAGAGGTTGTCAGCCCTTGGGAGTGGGTACTTATTCTTTATGGTCACCTAGTTCAGGTTTTGATAGCCCACACAAAGCCTCAGACTCCCATCTGCATTCTTGGCAAACAAAATCAGGGATTCCCTTGGGGAAATACTGGACCTTACGAACCCCTTCCTCTGCAAGTCCTCCAACTATACTTGCAAATCACAAATCTCTGTGGGATCCATCTGATATACTGGTATAGATATCAGTTTCGTCCCAGGGGTACAAGTAGATGTATAATTCCACCTATTTTCGAGGAGTTAGTCCTGAAAAATCATCAGGAAAGACAACAACATACCGGTCCACCACTACAGGATAACTCAGACTCCTTACCTCAACTACTCTAAGGATAAGGTTAGACAACTGAAGATTGTTCGACTATACCCTCCTCTGAGAAAGTCTATCATGTACTGCAAAGGTTTCCTTATCACCAGTGAAGAAAAAACTAATCTCATCCTCATGGAAACACTGCTCTTTACGCCTAAAATAGTTGATCTGAGCATGGACTGTGGATAGCCAGTCCATAACCAAAATGACTTCATAAGGTCTCGACGCTGCTACTAGGAGATCCCAGCTGAAGATCTCACCTCCTAGAGTGAGTTCACACTGTCTGCACCAATGTGTAATAACAAAATCTTCTCCCATAGGAATCTCCAATCGTAATGTTCGAGCCAACAGCTCTGTCAGAATCTCCAAGATCTGAACGAGGGTTATGGAAATAAAAGGGTTATTGGAACATGTGTCTATAAGTACTACAGATATGGTGGAATAGACATAAATCATACCTCTAATCATCTATAGAGCATCGTGGTCATAGGCCTCTGCTTCATGTATCTGTGCTCGTCCATGTCCACCTACTCACTATGGTCAGGGAGGACCACCTAGGGGTGCTAGTGGTTGAGCCTCAAAATGTCATCCAACACCAGCTGGATGAACTAATCCTCTGCCACATCTTCCACCTTGTGGAACACATCACTCGAATCTCCGCCTCTACCTTGGTGGTCCCTGACTGTCTGTTGATCGTCAGTACAGCAGGTCGGACAGTCGTGATCCATGTAGCCCTTCCCACCGCACATGAGGCACATTCTACTTCCCAACTGACCCCCTCTGCCTCGCAAGATTCACACCTCAAACCCTCTATCATGGGGTCATCCTCTAGAAGGTATAGCCCACTTGGGCCTCTACATCATCAGCCAACTACCTTCTACAGATCACTCGGCAACCTGTTTCCCGGTGTTGGCTCTCATTGTAGGTGCCTGCTCAGCCGATAATATCTCTACCAATAATGCTATCTCAAGCACTCTAGTCTACATCAGGATATTAAAAAATATCATTGATGCTATGATCTCCTACCCGAGACCCTTCTCAAAGGTCTGGACTATGAAGAATGGGTATCGTACCATGTCGGTGGAGTAGCGCGAGAGGTCAATGAATCTTGTTGAGAACTAGGTTACTGTCAGGCTGCCCTATTTTAAGTGGAGAAGCTCCTGAAAATGCAAAGACCATAGTGTCGATGGAACGAACTCTACCCTAAAGAGGGTCTCAAATTCCTACTAGGAAATCATCATCTCCTCATGCCACTAGATAATCAGGATCCACCATCTTCATGTGGTTATATGGATAATAATAGTATCTAGAATCACTATTTACTCTGCTGGTGTCCCAAAAAGGTGGAAAACTCTGGCCACAACCTCCATACAGTCCTTAGCTTCTTGGGGATATCTCTTGCCTTAAAACCTCAGAGGCCACTCCCTATGAAACTTGTGCAATGGTATATGTCGGTGTGCATTGTCTGATAGGGTGCTGGTGGAATCTACAATCCTCCAAGTGGTGGTGTTTCTCGTACAACACCTGAAGGTTCCAACACAGTAAGAAGGCCTTACACCGAAGCCTCGTCACTTGGTGGGCCATTATCATAAACTCTCTTGGGAATCCTAGTTGGATATCTACATGGTGGCATCCCGAAAAGAGACAGGTGTTCCATAGTTAATATGTTATACCTGGTGAGCCGACTCAAAAGTGATCAAAAGTAAAAACATTTACAAAACACACACAATCAGGGTTTTCATGCACCGAGTCGGAAATTAGAATTCAAGGTCCAAGGGTATGGATACATCAGCCGACCCACCAACACTGGTCTCCTCGAACAGAAAACCACACTCAAAACACTTAACACTATTGCTCCATTGGAATCATTAAAGTCCGAGTTCTTTGGTAGAACTGACTCCTCAGATACCAATTTATCACGACCTTTCCCTCGGGGCCCATGTCGTAGCTACCCCAAGCCCGCCTTCCATAGGCCGGGTGTTGGTGACTAGCACCTAAAATCTATATCCCAAAATCGAGAAGTAATTTCTTTTAAACCATTATAGTCAGATAGTCCAAGAACACAACAAGATGCAACCATGAAGAAAAACAGCAGTAGTAAAAGTGTGTATTGAAAGTAAGGGGCCGGAATACAGACCCAAATGAAAAAAACAACTACTACAGAAAATAGTAAACATCTCCTAGGATCATTCCAAAAGGATCCTAACTGAAGGGTAGGTATACCTCATCTCCACATCTCTCCACGTCAACCATCTCCACCTTCCACCGTTAGGTCCAAGTTCCCCAAGTCTCATTCAAGGCTGCCCGTCATATGTACAAGACACAACAAGGTGTGGGAAAATCCCATGCATGGGTGAGTATAACAATACCCTATAGGGACCCTGAGACCCTTGAGGGTCCCTCAGAATTCCACAAAGGAAAACCACAATGCTTGATCTTAATCACAAAGTACAATGAAATGACTCATCTCAAACCAGGTATACAACTCAAAGTCCAAAAATAAAGATAATTAGCCTTAATCTATATCATTTAATTCTAGTAGCAAGTTTCCACAACTGATCCACGAAAGAGTTGTTCCATTGTAGATCCACACAGGGTTGTATATCGTGGATCCATGATGGACCGCTCTAAGGCTGGTCCACATCGGGTGAAGCACTATTGATCCACACAGGGTCCCTAGAAATATGATCCACAGAGGGTCTCTGTAATGCTGATCTACACAGGGTCCCAATAATGCTGATCAACAAAGGGTATCTATAATTCTTACAGGGTCCCTATAATGCTAATCCGCATAGGTTCACTAGATGTTGATCCACACTGGGTCGCTATATTGTTAACTGCCAGCCACATGATTCCCCGCACCCAGTAAGCGTGACTACCGTAGAATCTTCTCCTATAGATATCCTTCATGCCTCAACATCCAATATGTTTCAAAAATAAGTAACCCAAAGGGCAGTCTTGTTGTAAGGGTTCCAATGTAATAGACTTCGCGTTAACCGGACACCCAATATTTATGTGGTAGGCATTTTAGTGCTGAGGGTACGGTTGGATTCAGAAACTATCCAACCCAACCGTACTCCAAATTTCTTCAAAACGAAAGTGGAGTATCTCAAAATTAACGTCTCGCTCCAGGGATCCCAGCGCAACATACAATTTTTTAAATAGATATATGGTTCACAAGATATGGATATTTAAGTGAAACGGACCCCGAATGGGTCCGGATCTGGTCTGAATAGGCCTGGGGTGACCCGAACTGGTCCGAGTCCGACCCAGCCCGACCCAAACCGACCAGGTCTGACCCAGTTGGGCTGTATCATGGTGGGCTCAGCCTATTGGGCCGTAGACCAGCCTAGCCCACCCTGGCAGGGCTGAGCCGCGGTGGGATTGGCCCACCAGGAGGTGCGGCCCAGTGCCCTGATGCGGATCACCAGCCGGGTGGCCACCCAGCTCCTCGAATGGCTCAAAGAGACATTCATCTCTTCAATCAATAGCTCCACGTGGTGACGCCATGTGGTCCGCATGTCCCATGGGGTGTGGGTTTCCCTACACTATGGCTTAGATGCCGCGACCCCTTCAGCGCGGTGTGAATCAGTGCCCCTCCTCGCCAACACAGATGGCTAAGTGTCGGCCGCCCCTTCGGGTCCACCGAGGTGCCAAGCAGCGACGCCCTTTTCTGTGGCTGGCGAGTGTTGTCCGCTGCCTTCTCCACCGGTGCCGGTCATATCTGTCGTGCTAAAAGATCTTATACAGGACACCAGGTGAGATCCAGTGGTCCATTTTCCCTTCTGATCACACCTATGGGCCTCTTGAGATGTCGTCGTCGCTTCGCAACTCCTGAATTCAAGGTTCTGCCGAGTTGGAAAATTCGTCCCCCGAAGAGAACAACACGAACGAAGTGGTAGAGGGTTAGGGAATTGTTTATTTGTCCCGCACCCTCCACATTAGCATCATAATAAGAGGGTAAAAATTTATTCATCTTGAAATCAAATAATTAAACCATGAGAAATTCCCCTACCTCGAAAATCATTAGAGTTGTCGTGGTGGTCAAAAGAGAATCCGCACTTTGATGAAGCCACTAGAATTAATCTTTCCCAGTTTGATCCCTTTGATGTTATTGTCCAAGATCCAATTCCTCGTCAGTGGAAGACACTGCAACACTTCATCAGATGTTCCTCTCTTCCGTGCCAAAATCCCATGCCCAAGCACCAATTAAATAGACCGAAGAAACAACTGAGTTTCACAACATTAATGTGGTCCATTTATGAACCTCGTATATCATTCCAATGTTGAGGTTACAGAAACAAAGAGTCAAGCCATTAAATGTCTTGAAAACACAACGGTCCCGCCACAGCCACTCATCCACTAGAGTAAAATTAAATAACAATTAAATGTTATTTTATTATTCAATTAAAAGTCCAGAAAATAACTTTTTCTCTCGACATAATGTGGTCTATGTTATGCCTCCTTTGAACAAATCTCGGATTTTCAGATTCATTGGTTCCCTCTGATTTCAATTCAGATCACTGGTTCAAAAGTTAGAAAACACCACTCATATGTTTATAGAACGTACCTTAAAAAAGTTCAAAATACCATTCTAGGCACACCGGGCCTCGAAATCAAGAGACTTAAATTTTCTAAGACTCTTAATAACCCCAAATCATTTAGAAAAAATTAAATAGAAATTTTGGGTCTTTACACCATAATGTATTAATTGTGGTAAATTTATCAAAATAAAAAAAATGATGATTCAAGTAAGAATCATTACACAATGTCACACATAAACACTCTTCCAAGAAGTGGAAAACTATTCCTAAGGTAAATTATACAACAAAATATTTCCAATATAGTGTAATTTTTTTTTCATTATATAAAAAAATAATGGGTCACTTGTCAGGTGTCTACTCATATTTAGACTGCCTTTTTTAAAACAATGAACCAGGAATTTGACATATCATTCATAAAATAAATTTTAAAATACCTTTTGTTAACCTCATAAAAAACATCATCAAATTAATTAAAATATTCAATGAAACATAACCAATTTCTTTTATGAAAGAAATTACATCACTTTTCTGTAAATAATCCACTTTTCAAGGATCCCCATTGTAATGTGTTATAACAACTATGTGTTCATTATTTTTCTATAAATGATTGGTTTCAAAATATAATCCTATAAAAAGATACTTCCATAAAAATAATAAAAATATATATCAAATAGAGTTTCAATGACATCTAAAAGGTGGTTCAAAAAAGGAATGTGGTTAGGGTTTTTATGTTTAATGGATCAATAATGGTGTAAATTAGCTCAAAAATTTCCTTCAATGATGGAGGTTTCTAATCAATCCAAATGACGCATGAGGGGTGATTATAAGTTGAAACATAACCCCAAAATTAAAAAATTCTTACTTGAGACCAAATGAGATGACCCAACCCTATCATACATACATATTACATAATTTTATTTGAATACTCATTCCATATTAAAATAAATCCTACCACATATAATATAGTTTTATTTTCTTAATATAATTTCTACATGAAAATCAATTACGAAATATACAATAAAATCAATAAAATTATCCACACAAGAAATCCATCAAGATATACTACATGTAATACTATTATTCACTAAACATAGAATAGAAACATAATGAATGGGTGAGATCAAATGGTTTATAATGGTAAACATAATTGATATCAATTCACATCCATAAGTGGTAATATGATGAATATGTGGGTATGATAAGACATATCAGGGTACATGGGCATATCATAAGTAAACCGTACATAGTGAAACATATATCATAAATAAATAATTATAAAATATGTATTTTTCAATAAAATAATAAATGAGTCAAGTTTGTTTTTGAAACAGACATCTATAATCATGATCCATAAAATAATAACATAGAAATGTGTAGTACTCTTGATATATTTCAGAAATATAATCAATGAAAAATATTTTTTTTCAAGGATCACATCTTATAAAATCATCATATATTTGATTGAGTCTTATAACATATTGGATTTTGATCACTCTCTATTTCTATAAACATTATGGATTAGGTCCAATCTATAGTACCTTAAAATTAATCTCATGACATGTAAATTAGTACCCAATGTGTTAGATATATATATAATTCTAGGCCCACCCACTATATTTTTAAATTCTATATATATTTGTGAAAAATAAACATGAAAAAAATTAAAAATTTCATCATTTCCATGTGAAAGAATTAATTTTAATTAAAATTTCTGTAATTTATAATCCTAATATATCTAGATAAAGAAAGTGGATGGGGTCCTATGATTATATTACCAGGGACACATAAGAAACAATAAAGGATTGTGACATAAATAAAAAAAATAAAAGAATAATAATTAACACTATCTAAAATAAGATGAAATAATCGTTAAAATTTAAATAATTTTTTTAAAAGTATATATTCATAAAAATCAATTATTTTAGAACAATAATCATAAATTTATTTTTAAATACATTTATGAACCATGAAAACACTAGATAGAATCATCGTAATGAAAATATGAGAAAATATTTGGAGAATGTAACCATTAAAACAAAAGCATTACAAAAGTAACCTTCCATAAATTTGACAATAAAGTGAAATTAAAAGTAAAATGATATATATAAATCATAATGTTTATGATATTAGTATCAAAATAATAATATGAAAAAACAAGGGCATTTAATAATAATATTCCTAATATGAAATACGAGATAAGGTTGGCTTCACATACATGTATCATGTTGGGTGAATTTTTATAAAATATTAGTAGGATAGTAGATAATACATGTAAAGGAAAAAATAACTAGAGGAGAATAAAATATAAATTCTTTTATATTGAAATATCATATAATTTTACCTAATGGATATTTGGACATATCCAATCTTAATTTCAACGTCAGACTATAAAATAATGCCTAACCTCTACTCATATCTTTGAGGAAATATATTTGAAAACCATTTTAAATAAATTTCCATATTAATTAAATATATCACAAACTTATTCATATTAAATATGTAATAACCTTATTCAAATTTAATTCCATTTATACTCTTAAATTATTATATTTAATTACATATATATTTATTAATTTTTATTAATTTTCATTATTAGATGTTTGATATTTGGATTGTTTCATAGATGTTACGAAATATTGATGTTGGTACTTATTTATTGATAAAAAAATTAATCATTAAATTAATACTATAGTTAGTGGAATAATATTGTTTCAACGAATTATATAGTCCCATGTTCATTGAATATAAGTTATGGTTAAAACTCAAAAAATAGGAATACATGCCAAGCGTATTTGAGTTAATTTAAATGATAATAATGAGTTACTTCATAATGAATAATTAAATTTTTATTAAACATATATAATCATTTTAATAAAATAAATTACCCATAAATATCCTTTATTGCATGTATAAATTTCATGATACTCATTCATGTAAGAAGTGGTGAATATAATATAACATTGTTTGTGTCGGTGGTGCACCGAACCAAAAAATAACATTCTACTCCATGGAATGAATAATAATATATAGTGAAATTATTGAAATATCATTCTTGTAGAACCAAATTGTAGAAAATTTAATTTGTTAACATTATAGAATGTGACTTATAAATATTTTATATTATAAGGCTACTTAAAATGATAGGGAGGAACTAGATACGTTGATGAATTTACACCTTCTCAAACAGGTTCCTTTAGAATGAATGATTTATGCCTCTTTCATGGAACCATAGGATAAAAAATGTATTAATTTTTTGGGCTACAAAATTTTGTCTTTAATCTAATAGATTTACAAATTAAAAGTATAGTTTTATGTGACTATAGGATGTGTCCTTTTTTAGGTCTGTTTTTGTATCCTTTCTACAAATTCTGAGTTTTAAATGATTGTGGAATATATTTGTATATAAAATGAGTCAAAATAATATATTGGAATAAGGCAAGGTTTTTAATTCCCTCATATAAAAATTTAATGAAATATTTTTTGTGATATTATTTTACTATATCCCATACCAAGACCCTTTTTCCCCATTTCCTATATACCATTGTCGATCACTTTTACCTCAGTAAATTATATTATTTTTCCTAAAATTGAAAATTATCCTCATAAATAAATTCACTATTTTTTAATATGAAATTTATTTTACAAAAAAAATTTCAAAAAATTATAATAGATAATTTTTAATGAGAAACAAAAAAAATTAGAAAATTAAATTTTATACATAAAAGTTAGTTTATTCTTCTTCATTAAAAACCAATAATTATTATATGAATGTTAATACTTGTTTTTTAATATATAAACAATAAATTTATTTAAATAATATTTAGAAATATGAGAAATTTATATTAAAAATATATATAATTTGCAATAAATTAAGTTTTCTTAATAAAACCAATTTTCATTTACTTTGAATAAAAAAATTATTGTTCTTTTTAGCATATTTTTTATTAGATGTTATTTACCTATTATACCAAAAATTTCTTGAAGGTTCAAAATCTATTTTCTTTAATGATTCATTAATAAAGAAAATTTCCTTTAAAATTCTTTATGTAAAAAAACAATATTTCATTAAAATAATATATATTTTCAAAAATGACTTGCTATATTTTTTAATGAAAACATATTTTTGTTAATTATAGGTAAAATAGTTTTTGTGTAGAAAAATATATACTTATACCTATAATGTATTCAATTATACTATTGGTTAATTTTATCCATAATAAATACTTATCCAACCACCATAGATGCCATAAATCAACCCATTAGGTACCACCTGGTTAGTGGAAAGATGAGTGTTATTCCCCAATACCACCTTCAATAGTATTAAGGGTGGACAAAAAACACATATAAGACATATAACACACATGGGAGGCCTTATCATGTGCAAATTGTAAACACACACATATACAAACACTAATATATTTTATATAGGAAATATAGAAATGATATTAAGATCAATGAACATAACTAGATCCTACAGTAGAATATAAAAAAAGTGTGGAATGAAAAAGGTCCAAATAAAATACCACTAAAAACTAGAAAATAGTGTGTCCTGCTTGTTGGTAGGGTAATACTACCAATTTAATCTCCTAGAAGTGATTGTGGATTATATATTATAACTAGGTTAATCGAGCTTTTGGTCCACCTAGGACTTCTTCGAAAGGAATATCATCATCTTAGATCATGACACATGTGGGAAGAGCTAGTAGGAAACTATGAAATAACCAATCATAATTTATCAAAGAGATAAGTAACATCATCATCATTAAGGTGTGTTAATCGTGATATAATATAGTTTTAATTATAACCCATACATACACAATATAGACCCCAAGTCTCAATTTAAGGTAAGGTATTTACAGAAATCCATGGATTATACATGAAGCTTAAATGTAAAGGTCACCTGAGATATCTTATTAAAGGGGTCTTGGTAACACTTATGGAAGACTTCCAAGAGTAAATTTCTACTAGTCCTCTTGATGAAAACATGCACACTAGAACTAAAAAAATTTCAATACCTAGACAGTTTATCCCACCTCAGGCCTATGACAGACACCTCACCTAATCCGAAGTATTCCACTATGATGGTATCACATGCCCTAGGAGTCGGTAAAGAGATTCATGGACCAAAATTGCGATGAATTATTGAGGGTAACACCCTGATCCACATGGAGGTATACATGACTCAATTCAATATTAACTGGTAGTGGGGATCGCTAAAAAAATTCTTAAGGTGTAATTCCTCATTATAACCTCATAGATATGAAAAAAGGGAGTGTTAAAAGCTTATAATCATCATGAATATAGTGATAGAGGTATCTAAACCACTCTGTAAGGGGTATATGATACGTCTTTGAAGTATTCAACATTTCCCTTTATGTCCGTACCAACCTGAGATTGAGTTAGGACTAAGTGTAATGAAATTGGTTTTCAAATGCTGAAATAATTGGTTGGTTTTTGTTTTGTTTTTTCATGAAATTTCATAAAATAATTTTAATTTTTAAGTGTTGGAGATTAGAAGAAGCATGGATAGACTCTGATTACCAGATGCATATTTCATAATAAATTCTATCAATTGCAATTTTCTATTCTGAAGATAATTTCTGTGTGAACGTGTTTTATGGACTCACATATTTTCAGGAATGAATTATTTTAATAGAGTGCGATATTTTATCAGATTTATAATTTCTTTCATATATTCCACATATAATCTAAATATTCATTTTGTGATTTTATTTCAGTGTCATAATTTTTCTACAAACATTTGATCCATGAATTTTGAAAGAATTGTGAATAAAATCTACCCAAGAAATCAAAATGTTAGAAATCAGATTGACATTTTAAGGGAAATATAGTTGGAGTTAAAAAATAGGATATTGTATGACATTCCAACCATAATTAGTTGATAATATGATGACTATGATATTATTATCATGGGGAAGAAGTTGTGATACCAGTTGGAGTTTTTAAAAGAAAATAGAATTGGGTTTTTTCGGATACTAATCATCAGTTTAAGATAAAACTGATGTAGATGTTTCTTGGGATCTAAATGATTGACTGAGCTGAAGTCTGAGGTTTTTTAGAAGTTATTCTTGACTGATCCATTAGATAGGTCGATTCATCAGCAGAACCCATTCAAAGGATGAACCTTCATTTGTTGAGTATCATAAAGAACAATGTCACTGTTTATATAGATCCATAAAACATTATGTGCCACTGACTAGTAATACAGGTTCTGATGTTGGTTCATCATATAATAGATTAACTAATATTTCATCAAAAGTAGAGTTCCATTATAGGGATATCATCAGACTACCGAAATTGATCAGAGGGACTAGAGTTTCAGAGTGTGACTAAGATGAGAAGTATTAGGAACTGATGAATTAGAAGGGATATAGAGACCAATCACTTAGAGGAAATACAAAAATGTTGTCAACCAAATTCATGAGATTTGAAGCATAAGAGTGAGGTCTCAAGATGTTCTGATTTTCTATTTGGTTATGATTCATCATAAAGAATTTGACACGGATTTAGAAGATAGGAAATAGAGACGGATCCATCCTACACTACCGAAATATATAAGTCATTAGAGGTTATGTTTCATTACATTTACATCCCTCAATTTAATTATTTGTTGAACAAATTAATAAATTTTAATAATATTTAGTTTTCAATGATGTTTTTTGATCAAAATTTTCAGTTTTATGGAGATTCAGAATGGAAAGTAATCGATTTTACGTGATTACAATTTGATCATGGGAATAAGAATGAAAAACTACATTAAACTGAATATTTTTTTGTAAACACAGAGAAGGATAAAGTTATGACATGTTTCCAGATTTTTCTAGAAGAATACAGAATAGTGAAGAAACATTGATGAGTGATCAAGATGTTGATCAAATGGAATGGAAAATCCGGATTTTAAAATTTCACTGTTCGAGAAAACTATTTTGGGATCCAACCATTTCCTTTTCAATGGAATCTATAAATAGAGTTCAAAGTATAACATAACATTACCCTTTTCAAGTGAGGGAGATTGTAATAGAGAAGATGTTTTTGGGATAGAACTGTTTGAGAAATGTTTTTGGAGAACATTTATTATGTGAAATTTTTTAAATAAAAGATGATTGGGTCATGGTTTTTAGGATCAAACTGAGCAATTATATTGATTATTCTTGGAAACAAATAATTTAATTAAAAAAATTCACTAATAACTGTTAAAAAATATTTATAGACTGAAGAATTATTTTGTCGAATCAAAATGATCTATCAGATTGAATTTTCATTTTAATTCAAGAGAATTTTTTCATATCTACTACTTGGTAGAAAAGTGAAGAATCATTTTCTAAATATTATCAAAATTTGAATATATTGAATCTATATAGTTACATGGTCAAAACTAATAGGTTAAGGTTTCTAAACATGTTTCAAAAATTTATTTACAAAATATCCTTGATCCTTATTTGTCCTTTTCAATTGGTATCAATTCATGGTTCCTTTGTTTTCTCTTTTTTGATGTTTTTAAGAGTTATTTTTATAGATAATTTTAATTGTGGGAAAATTATGCGGCTTATAGTGATTAATTAAAATCACAATCAAATATATAAAGGAATATTATTTCCATATCATATTTATCTGGGAAATGATGTTTTAGAAGATTCTTTGTATGGATCTCCTCATATTTTTTAAAATATTCCACTTATATTTTTAGATATGAAAAATATATATAATGATGTATGAGATATGAATTCATTACTCTTATCACTTTTTGAAAGTGAATTCCTTATAGTGAATGGAATTGGAACTTATAAAGGTATCTGGGAAAAGTGGAAGGTAATTACGAAGGAATATGAAGTTGAAGAAGGAAAAAAATAGATCTTAAAGTATGAATATCTCAAAATTGGAGAGTATGAATCTTATAGTTACTTTTTTAAAATGGTGAATGATATTGTCAGAATAATAAGATTTCTTGGTGAGAAGATGTAAAATTCAACTTTTGTTGAAAAGTTATTATAAATTCTTCAAGAAAATATTGATGCCAAAGTTTCATATTTTGAAAATAGAGACCATGAAACTCTATCTATTTATTATAATCATACTACTACTGATAAATATGAAATGAAAAGGGATAAAGTTATGAAAATAAAAGAAAATCTTGATCAATAAATGTCATTCAAGGCTTCCAAGAATGGAAAATCTAAGAAGATTCCCAAAGAAGAAGAAGTTGGTGATACTAAATATGAAAATGAGGTTATTATAAATATTGATGAATTATTATCCTTGATTTCTATTAATGTAATGTATGAATATAATATACCTAAAAAATATATTGAATTTGGAGTAGTTGGTAACTTTTCTATGAATTTACATTTAAGAAATAATGAATATGAAAGTGATGAAGATGATAGAATCCCAAGAATATCATAGAAGAAATAGGTTGAAAAGTCAAAATCCTATTCCAATAGAATGGATAAAAAGTTCTCAAAATCCAAAATGAGATGTTTTTTGTTTTATGATGATGAAGATGAAGGGAGTGAAGTTGAAGCTGAAAATTCATTGATGTTGTTGTAGGAAGTACATTTAATAAAACTGTGAATGATGAATAGAATTAAAGTAGTAGTTATATAAAAGATGAAATGGAGTTACAGTTTCATCTAAAAAAGAGTTGAAATAATATATTAGAAATATAGTAAAATATTAAAGAGAAAAAAAGAAGTTAGAAAAGGAAACTTCTAAAGAAAATAATCAAGAAACATTTCATAAAGAATTTTTTTCCCCTGAATAGATTGATTTCTTGAAGAAATACCTGAAAAAAGAAAATAACCATAATGAACATCTTGAAGTGAAATTAAAAGTAATGAATTAATACATTGAATGTATTCAACAGAGGTTCCCTAATGTAGGGTAGGGAGATACTAGTTTGAAGAACTCTTTCTCGGAATTTGGTGAATTTTCTAGATTGTTTGTACTTGAGAGTGTTCTTTAAAATAATTCTACAATTGTTTAAAATAACATTAAATATTTTTCTAAGAAGAATAATGATGATAAAATAATGTATGTTTACAAAACAAACAAAGTGGAAAATTTAGAAGTTTGAAAAATCTCAAAGTCAGAAACCAAGGTTTCTGCTAATTATAATTACTTTAAAGATGGAATGAAATATGGATTGAAGAAGAATATTCCAGGTGACAATTGGAAGTTTGGTGATAAAAAAATTTACATATGGAAGGTATGAAATTTATAGAAAAACAAGTTAACAGATACATGAATTATAGAAGTTATAGATTAAAGTATTATTTTAATGGCTATTGTTGGTGTTGTGGTGGATTTTCCCATACAAATAATATGTTATGGATTAGTCAATAATTCTATAATTATCCAAAAATTAACATGAAGGAATGTTTGTGGTGTAGTCAATCATCTTAATGAATTATTTCTGAGGAATGTTTTTTTGTAACATGAAAATGTGTTAGCCCTATAGAAACTATTTGTAAAAGATGCAAAAAAGCCAAGACATCTTGATATAGGATGTCCTCTTGTCATACCAGCACAACAACAGTTTTATAAAAACTCTAATATAAAGACGAGAAGAAAGATATAGGTAAATAAAAGTCTCTTATTGTAGAAACTACTATAAAATCAATAAAATGATAACAAACCTTGTTTTTGAATATTGGGTGATCCTCACATATGATTAGATATTTGATGCTATTTATGATTTTGAAAGACATGAAATAATGAATGGTTATTATTTTTAATGACGAATCTCTATATAAAAGCTGTTGAATATGTTATTATTATAGAAGAAAATTTGGAATCCAAGAAGGCCGTGTTTTTTATTGGATGAAACTCTTATTTTTGAGTGTTTCATAAATTTTTGATGAATTCAATAAAGTTGTTTTTATAAATATGTTCTATTTTGTGAATAGAGTTGAATATGGGAATGTTTTTATAAGAGGCCAGTGATCAAAGGAAAACCCGTTTCATGTTTGTGACTTATAGAATATAAATTATCTATGCATGTTGGAAGAAAATTTGTTGTGAAAAAAAAGGTTATATTTTTTTTACAGAAATATAATAATTTTTTCAAAGTTAGATATGGTTTTTTATAATCATGAAATGAAAATAATGATATATCAGTGTTTTTAAATTATTTAGAATGGGAAAATTACAAACTATATGCACAATAGAGTTAAAATTTGTTCAACTTGTCCCATGAAACAATTTCATTATATTATTTATTCTCCAATGAGTAAAAAATAAACTTTAATATATAAGTTCTTCATTTATTTAGTTAATGATTTTACTTGTATTACTTTTGTTATGTGTTTGAATTAGAAATCAGATTCCTTGAAAATGTTTAAGAGTTTCATGATAATAGCAAAAAAGTATTGTGGATATTCTATGAAAAAATTATGAACTAAAAATGGTGGTGAATAAAAGAATGAATAATTCTAAGGTTGTATTGAAAAATATCGAATTGGTCATGAGTTCAATGCACTATATACACCACAATTGGAATGAGTTTTTGATTGAAATAATTTAATCTTGGTTGAGATGGGGAAAACAATGTTATTTGAACATGGTATTTCTCACTACTTATGGGTGAATGAAATGAGTAGAGTGTTTGATATTCAAAATTGGAGTTTCTACAGGCCATGTTATGATATGATTCTTTTGAAATTTTCTATGATAATACTCTATTTATGAAACTCATAAGGGTTTTTGGGATTCCCTATATCAAAAATAAAAATTTTGGAAATATTTGAATTTTTAGCAAGGAGGAAAAGATGGAATTATCCTTTTCTATGAATTAGATCTTTGAGGAAATATATGATTCAAAAAATAAAAAAATAAGAATAGATGATTATATTGATGTAAATGTTTTTAAAAAATGTGAGAAATATGTTTCACAATAACATATATTTGAGGTAGATAGAGAAGATAAAAGAGTTATATCTTAGAAGAATGAAAATGATTCCAAAAATTGGGATTCCATGAAGATAGAGGAATTAGAATCAATTATTTTATAAATGAGGAATATATTAATTAATCTTTTCCCAGGATTAATAAATATGTAGAAGTTCTAGAAATTATTTTTGATCAACAAAAACAATTCCCAAAAAGAAGAACATATATTTTTTTAACACATACTTCTTTTTATTCAAATGTTGAGCCACAAGATGTTAATGAAGCTATTGAGAATCAAGTGAGGATTCATTGTATGAATAAATAGTTAAATCAGATTGAGAAGAATTATATTTGGGAACTTGAACCCAATCCAAATAATAAAATTGTTATCAGTACAAAGAGGGTGTTTCAGAAAAATTTTAATGAATATGGTTATGTGATATAAAACAATGAAATATTGGTTTGAAAATTTTACATACAAGTTTAAGATATTTATTTAGATGTGTATTTTACTCCTATTACATGATTATAGACAATTATAATCTTTCTTAAAATTGATACAGAAATTAGTTATAAAATATTTCAGATGGATTTTAAATCATCATTTCTAAATGGATATCTTGATATATAATTTTATGTTGAACAACCGTGTGGAATTATTATTTGTAAAGTTGAAATTTAAGTTTGAAAGTTTAATGAAGTTTTTTATGGGCTAAAACATTTTTTGATAGCATGGTACTTTAAATTGGATACCATCTTGGGTAACTAAATTTTTAGAAAGGAATATTTTATAGTAATCTCTACATTAAGGAAAATCAACATATATCCATAATTTTAATTTTTCCTCTTCTGATATTTTCATTGCTAGGGATGTTTAAAGAACCTATAAAAAGTTTATCGAAGTGATGAAGAAGTTGTTTGAAATTTCCAAACATGGTGAAATATAATACTTTCTTTGCATTCAAATACCACAAAAGAAGAAGCGCATTTTTCAATCTCAAGAGAAGCATGTTATGGAACATCATAGTAATTTAGTGATGGATAATTCAAAACCATTTTCCATATCTATTTAATTGGTATCCAAGTTTTCTATAGATGGGAAAGGAATATAATTTGATTCATAAGTGTTTGTGATACCCATTGAAAGGTTTTTTTATCTAACTGCTTCAAGACATGATATTGTGTATGTTGTTAAATTAAGTGAATGGTTTCAAAGTTCCATAAAGTAATAAGATATGTTGGATGGAAATATAATTCTCAGATATATCATAGGAACAACAAAATAGAGAATTTGATATGAAAGATCAGGAATAATTGACTTGTGTGGGTATACAGACGTTGACTAGGTAGGATGTGTAGATGACTAAAGGTCCACATCAAGTGGAGTTTTCTTTAGAAGATAAATTTGTGTGATTTGGCATACAAAAACAAAAAATATTTATCTCTTAGAATGGATAATGGTGAATTTATTTCCATAAACGAAGCTGCAACACCAGTTTTGTTGATGAAGACTTAGTTGGATGATTTATTGGTTGAATTTAAGTTACGACTACTCTTGGGTTATGATAATAAATTTTTTTAATCCTTATAAGAAATCCAGTGAAACATTCTCATTCAAAACCTATTGATATCAAATATCACTTCATCAAAAAGAATGTGAAAAATAATAAACTGAAGTTGGATTATATTCCTACAACGAAAGAAGTTTATGAAATATTACCAAAACTTTTATAGAAGGAATATTTTTCTAATCTAAGGATGAATATGGGTATCGAGCCTCTTTCACTCTAATATTGATGTAGGTGTTTCTTTCCTCTCTCTTATCTTGTCTTAGGAAAATGATTTCAAGGGTCAAATAAATGGTTTATCTTAAATCTCACAATTTTTAGGTGTAAAAACTTTTTAAGAAGAATGTATTAAGGGTGAGTTATGGCTATGAAATGATTTCATCATTTAAATGTGTTAATAGTTTTAATTTGTTTTGATGTGCATGTTGGAAACATGTTTAAAATAAATTTGAATAGTTGTGAATAATTGAATGATGTTTTGAGAATCTAAAGATTTTGATGATCCTATGACACTACATATGGACAAAATGGTTTTTTTCAATGATTCTTGTTTCCTACAATGATATTGATCATGTAAGCTTATATTTTTTTTATTAATACGTAAATTTATTTTAAAAATTATATATGATTTATGGACATTTTTTTGTAAATAAAATCTGAAGGGGGTATTATTGGGGCCAAGTTCACTGAATTTGGTTTTTAGATTATGAAATAATTAGTTGGTGTTTTTTTGTCTTTTAATGAAATCACATCACTTTGTAAGTATTGGGTATTGGTTGAAGAAATTTTGAAACCATAATATTAGATGTATATATAATAATAAAATATACCAACTGATGTTTTCTATTTTGAAGATACGTGTTGGGTGAACATGGTTTTTAAACTCTAATGTTTTCTAGAATGTGTTCTTCAAATGGAGTGGGAAGTTGTATCAGATGTAGAATGTCCTGGAGATGTTTGAAAAAAAAAATTATTATTTTATATAAAAAATGTTCTCAAAATAATATTTTGTATACAAACATGTTATCCAATATTTCTAAAATAAATGGGAAGGAAATTTGTTCAATTATATAAAATCTTGGTAATTGAATTTATTTTTTGGATGAAAATATAGTTGGGGCTAAAGAAAATTAAAAGTCCTAGAAATTTACAACCATAGGAATATTATGATATGAAAATACTAATGTTATTATAATTGTGAAGAGGTCATGATACAACCATGAGATTTTGGATGTAAAGTGCTTTTTTAGATGGAGATCATCAGTTTGAGATTTGAAGTATGAAAAAGATATTTGGATTCTAAAATGTTGAATGTTCTTATTTCAATGGTTTTTTAGAAGCCTTGATTGGATGATCCATCAGATGGGTTGATCCATTATATAAACCAATTCATTTGATGAACCATTAGTTGATGAATTTTAGAAAGAAAGATATCATTGATGATATTGGTCTATCGGATTAGGTGTTCCACAAATCAATTAGATAGTTTGGGACAATGATTCATCATAAAATGCATGACATGTGTAACGCATCAAATATAAAGTTCCATTAGAATAATATCATCAGACTACTTGAATATATCAGATGAAAAAGAGTTAAAGAGTATTACTGAAAATAGATGTTGTTGGGACTAAAGAATTAGATGGGCTATATTGACCAATTAGTAGAAAGAAATGTCACGACCCATCCCCAAGGGCCCATGCAGTGATGTTTCCCATGCCCTCTTCCTGAAGGCCAAGGGTTGGTGACTAGCACTGAAGGCATCAAACAACAAGTGGGAGGTATTTTCCTGAGTAACCATAGGCACACACACATAACCACATCCCAAAGATGGAAAAGTAAAAATACATTCTACTCAACACCCATTGAGTAAAAGTAAAAACTATAGTTCAAATGGTCTAGAATACAAACCCAATAATTGATAAACTGAAAACAATAAAGTACATAAAAAACATTGAAAGCCGTCTGTTGGAAACCCCACCTAATAGGTATGTTTAGTGAAGCTGCTGTAAGCCGTAGAAGTATGCCTGACATGCCTTGTCTCATGGGGCACCACTGGGTCCCAGGCCACCAAGTCGTCCATCAAGGTGACGGTCATCTACACTTGACATGACATGTGTAGGTGAATAACATACTAGGGTGAGTAACAATACACTTAGTAGGGACCCCAAACCCACAAGTAAAGACCACAAATCAATCCTCAAAGAAACCCACAAGAAAAAGACAACTCACACCAGGTATAATCTAGAGCGGGAAGGTAAGGCCAATCAACTGTATCATCAAGCACCTTGGGATGCTAGAGAACTCATCCTCAATGAGTAAAGTGGGCCTACCAAGTCACATTGAAGCCACTTCTCACTATCCATGGAATTCATTGGTACTCAACCCTGATGAGCATCAGGGGTATGTCGGGTCACACAGAAGTCGTTCCCCACCGTGGGCATGCCGGGTCACATAGAAGACTCTTCCCACCATGGAAATACTAAGGTACTCCTACTGACAAATACCGTGGTTCTTCTAGGTCTCATAGATTTTCTCCCCACTGTGGACCTGTTGGGTTACATATAAGCCTCTTCCCACTAGGCCATAGTAGCTGATCCAAATAGGGTCGATTGTTAGAAGTCTTTAGGTCTTATCTGATCGTAGGGTTTCTTCACATAGTGATGTTGATTCTGGGAGAGCCACTTCTAAATCCATTCTTCAAATTTCAACATATGTTAAATCCTCTATATATTATTCCAAACGATCTTCCTCATCACGAGGCTTCCAACAACAAAAAGTGATCATTAATCAAATGACCGATTTGAAAGATAAGGATGTTTTTATAAAAATTGGATGGTTCGGTCTGGGTTTAGACTGACCCGACCCGACCTAGTCAAGGGTCCACTGACTTGACCCTCGTCTGATGACCCGACCCATAATTTTCCCAACCTCGGACCGGCCCGGTTCGGTCCATTGGGCCGCGAATCTGGCCTACTAGGGAATCCTGCACCCTACCTGGTCTTCCATAGGTAGACCAGTTCTGCATGGCTGGGATGTAGAAGGAAGTCGCATCCGGATACACGTAGCCTCGTGGGGCCACCCCACTACTACGGTCAGTTTACCGTGGCCTTCTGCGCCCATGGGCATTGACGCAGCTAGGTGGTCACATCCATCCACCGCCATCCATTGATAGAGAGGTCGGAGGCTACTTTCACACTGCCACAGGATGATCTGGATGCAACTCTCCTCCTCGTGTGTCATCACGGCGTGGTTCCACCCGCTCGCAGCTGGCGCCAGAGCCATCACTCTGGCGGGTTTTTTTCGCGGACAACTGGGTCCGCTCCGGTGATCTGTTCATCATGCCGCTTGCACCTATGGCCTCCTAGAGATGTCATCTTCCCTATGATGGCCTTGAATATCCATTTCTTCCACTCCAAATATAAAATAAAAAAAAATCACAAAAAAAACAAGGAGGAGGGGCTCAGGCCTTGTTCGTGTTGGTCCATTCCCTCCACGTCAGATATTCAGAAAACATTGGATAATGATTTGATGTTTTGTCACAAAATAATTAATCTCGAGATAGAAAATACCGGAGAAACACCCTCCTGCATGAACAATCCCATCATGGATCAACATTTTCATGAGTTGATCCACATTCGTCTTTTTAGAATAAACAATGGGGAAACATGAACAAAAACCATATCTCAAAGGTCTTTGATGCTGAAGCGATCCACTCACAAGAATTCAAGTTCTGTTCGAATCTGTCGGAATTTTTCACCCTCTAGTCCCACTCATAGAGGTGTGTTGATGTCGCAACAGAATTATTCATTCATCTTTGGAGACTATTTTTATCATATATGAGTAAATTCTACATTTCATTCCCCAACGTGTTATATCATTAATTGAGAAATGTGTCGCATCATTTCTATTACGTTGTTTCATTAATGAAACAACATGTCTATTTCGCTTATGTTAAGGAGTCTCATTAAAGGGGCTCATCGCCACCTCGTCACTGCCTTTTTGTTGCACTGCAGTGCTAGCTTGCCACAACTCAATGATAGAAAAAGAAAACAAAATAATGTTTTATGTTGTTTTATTATTTTCCACAAATTCCAAAAACAATCTTTTCTATTCGACCCTTGTCGGTCAAAGTTAATTCCTTTGTAGGAGAATCTCTACTTTCTATTTTCAACAGTGCCCTCAAATCTTTTATCTCAGCACTAGTTTAAATGTTAAAAAAACCAAATCACGCGTTAATTTGAATGAACATAAAAAATTTAAAATTATATTCTGGGATCAACAGGTTTGGGAACCACTTGTTGTAAATGTGTCTGATCTGTAAATATTTACATATAATTTAAAAAAAATTACACAGAAATTTCAGGACAATACTTTACTCCCCTATTTTTGGGATTCACTTCCTCATATAAAAAAACAAGGATAAACAAAAAAATAGGGTACTGAGAAAGAATATAAACCTCCCTCTCCCATGTGCACTCTTGGAGGTTCCCGTGCTACCACTAAACGAAAAATACAGTAATCGACCATCCATGAAGGACCGACAACTATTGATCCTCTATCTCCATCGGGAAATCTAAAAAATGTCACTCCATCATCAATATCCAGCTCGCCCTAGTCTATGGCCTGTGATGGGCCATGCACAACCTCCTCAACTGCGACACATGAAAAACATCATGCGCCCGATGCATCTAAGGGGGAAGAGATAAGTGGTATACCGCCTCACCAAATCCACTAAGGAAATTTTCGAATGAACCTTGGAGATAACTTGACACTCCATCCAAATATCTGCAAACCCTGTCGAGGTGAGACCAGAAGGAACACATGGTCTCCCTCCATGAACTCCAAGTGTCACTCTCTCCTATCACCATATGTTTTTTATCTGCTCTAGGAAGTCCTCATATGCTCCTGGATGATCTACACCTTCTCAATGGTAGCTCGTACCAAATCTGGATCCATGAGTGCTAACTTCCTTAAGTCTTTCCATCATAGAGATAATCTACATGGCCACCTGTACAAGGCCTCAAAAGTTTCCATGCCAATGGTGGAGTGATAGATGTTGATGTATACAAGATCCCCTAGTGGCAGGTGGTCCTCCCAACTAGGACCAAAATCAAGGACACAAGCCTGAAGCATGCTCTCCAAGGTCTGTATAGTCCACTCCGTCTGACCATCTTTCTGAGGGTGAAAGGCAGTGCTCAAGTGCATCTGAGTCATGAACACCTCCTTCAATCCCTTCCACAACTAGGATGTAAAGTGTGAATCACGGTATGAGATGATCATAAAAGCTTCCCCATATAGCCGCACTATCATCTGGACATAGAGGTTCCCTAATCCCTCTACTGATCCCTTCTCCCATATCGGTATGAATTGAGCTAACTTGGTGAGTCAATCAATGATCACCCAAATAGAATTACAGTCCATGGACGTGCATGATAACCCCTTTATGAAGTCCATCGAGATAGCATCCCATTTCCACTCCAAGAACTCATGTGGATGTGCCAAGCCTCTTGGGACATGATTCTAAGCCTTCACTTTCTAACAAGTAAGGCATCATTAAATGATCTCTACCACCACATTATTTATCCCAGGCCACCAGTACTCACATCAGAGGTATGAGTAAATCTTCTTCATGCTAGAATGTACCACCAATCGGGATGTATGGAACAACCTCAACACCCCCTTCTATAAATTCACAAGTACTAATGTGTGTCCTCTGAAAAAAATGATGTGCTCCCCTCCTATAGAAATTCCACGAAGAGCCTATCATGAGGATAACTGAGCATGTCATGCCTCATAGTAAACATCCACATCTATACCTCTATGACTCGCTGTAATAGTGGAGGAGTGATAGTCATTGACTGATGGTAAGCTTCCACATCATCATCCATGAAGGATATATGCGTTGCGGTAAGATTATTCACCACCTCACTCAGTAGCTATAAATGAGTCCTCCTATTGAGTGCGTCTACTGCCATTTTCCCCTTACCAGGAGTGTAGACTATCTCAAAGTCATAGTTTAGGAGGAACTCCAACCATTGCAGATGTCTCATGTTTAGGTCCTTCTATGAAAACATATATCTATTACTCTTGTGGTTGTAGTAAACAATAAACTATTCACCCATCTTGTAGTGCCACCAAATCTTCATGGAAAATAACACCGCTGCTAACTCCAGGTCATGGTTCGTGTAGTTCTGATAATTCTTCCTCAACTACCGTGATCCATAGGTGATCAATGATCACTCCATCATTAAGACACGACTTAGTCTAGTCTCTGATGCGTCATAGAAGACTACATAACCAATTCCCTCTTCTGGTAGTCTCAAGATGGGGGCACTCAACAGTCTCTACCTCAGCTCATGGACACTCTGATAGCACTTGTCCATCCACACGAAGGGTTTTCCTGTCCATGTAAAGGCTAATAAAGGATATGCGACTTTGGTAAATTCAAGCACGGACCTCCGGTAGTTTCTATCCAACCCCTAGAAAACTCCGCACCTCATTCATGCTCATGGGTGGCACCCATGCCAACATATCCTCTATCATCACTAGACCCACCACAACTCCATACTCTAAGATGATGTTAGCCCAGAAAGTGTACCTCTTGAATCTAGAACTGGAACATTGAGAGCATACCAAAATGCTGGTGCTCTCGGAGTGTATCCAAGACTATCCATAGGTGTGTAACATGATCCTCCTCTGATTTCAATTATACCAATATGTCATCAATGAAGACTATGATAAACCAGTCAAGGTAAGGATAGAAAATCCTATTCTTGATTCCCAAGAACACTAATGGGACATTGGTCATGCCGAAAGGCATCACCAAAAACTCATATTTTCTATAACAGAATCTAATGTATGTATATGGTACATCCTCATCTCATAAAAAAATCTGATGATATCCTGATCAGAGGATAATCTACTAGAACAACCTTGATCTCTATAGCTGGTCAAAGAGGTCCTCAATCATTGGTAGGGGATAATTTTTCTTCATAGTCACCTGGTTCCAGCTCCAAAAGTCCACAAAATTCCTTAATCTCTCATCTATATTCTTGGAAAACAACATTGGGGTAGCCCACGGTGAAATGTTGGGCCTCACAAAGCCCTTCTCCTGTAAGTCCTCCAACCGTACCCTTAATTCACGAAGCTTCATAGGAGCCATTCGATATGCCGGTTTGGATATCAGTTCCATCCTAGGGTAAAGGTTGATGCAGATATCTACCTCTCTATGAGGAGGTAGTCCTGGAACATCCTTAGGAAATACATCCTCATACTCATCCACAACTATAGGAAAGCTTGGACTCCTCTCGTCCACCACACTGAGGGTGAGGCTAGACAACTAGTGAGTGATCTGCTACACCCTCCTATGGGAATTTCTATCCTCAACTTCAAAATTTCCCTTCTCACCAATGAAGGAAAACCTTGTCCCAGCCTCATGGACACACCACACATTTTTTCTAATATAGTCATTCTGAGAAATTAATGTAGATAACTAGTCCATACCCAAGATGATGTCTTAAGGCCTCGATGCCACTACTAGGAGATCCCAACTGAAACTATCACCTTCTAGATTAATCTCACACTTGTACCACCAGTGTGTAATCATCGAGTACCCTCTTGGAAGAGTATCTAATCATAAGGATCGAGCCAATGGCTCCACTATAATCTCTGAGATTTTAACTAGGTCCATGGAAAAGAAAGAGTGACTAGAAACAATGTCTCTTAGAACGGCATCTAAGGTGTAGAAGACATAGATCATACCTCTAATAATCTCGGGAGTGGTGTGTTCCTAGGCCTCCTTCACCTAAATCTGGCCTTGCCCCTATCCGCTAGCTCCTAGAGCCCATGGCGGATGACCTATGGGTGGTGGTGGTAGCACCTCAAACCGTCTTCCATCACCTTCCGCTTGTCCTGCTCCAATTCTAGGTCTGCCTCCCTACGAACCTCCTCACATGAACTTCAAACTATGCCTTGGCAGTCCCTTGACCATTTTTTGATCATCTTTGCAGCAGGACGGACAATCATGAGCCATGTGTCCCTGCCCACTGCACATGAAGCACATCCAGGTTCCCTAATGACTCCCTAGTCATTGGGAGCCCCACACTACCAACCCTATGTCTTGAGGTCATCCCCTAAATGATCTGACCCCCTTGGGTCCCCTCGGCTGCTGCCTATTGATCACCACTGAAGAATATATTGCGTGATGTCTGTTGGTGGCTCTGGCTGACGATGCCTAATTTTCAAATAATATATCCACAAGAATGGATCGCTCTTGCTCTCCAGCTTGAGTGCTGAGAGACACCATTCAAGCCATGATCTCTCGTATGAGTCCCTGATCAAAGGTTTATGTCCTAATTAAAGGGTCTCACACCATTTCTGTTGAGTAGTGATAGAGGTCTATAAACCTAACAAAGTACTCATCTACTGACATTCTACCCTACTATAGGTGAAGAAACTCTTGTATGCACAGTAAGAGAAAGGTTTTGGGGAAGAACTCCAACCAGGAAAGCCGCATGAAGTCAGCCCAAGATAGGGTTGCCTCATCATGAGTCTGATTCATCAAACTCGATAATCTCCATGTCGAGCCCTGAAGAAGGCTCATAGCTAATATCTCCTTATAAGCAAGTGGAGTACTCACTGAGCAGAAGGCCCGTGTCACCACCTTCAGCCAGTCCTCAGTAGATTGAGGATCTATCTCTCCCCTGAACCAAAGAGATCTATGTATCTGGAACTCATTCAAGGCGCAGAGCCTGCATGAATCCTCTACCAGTAACTCTAGTAATAACTACCGATCAACTGGTGGTGGTAACACCAGTTCATCAACTGGTGAGTCCATCTCTAGCATAGGTCCTTGAACCAACGCCTCATCGCTAGGTGGGATGTACTCACGGTCACGCATCGGTATCCTAGCTAGCCGTATGCTTGGAGGAATCCTAATATAGATCAAAATGTACCATGGTTAATAGATTATAACTACTGAAATGACTCTTATTTAAGAAGAACATAAGGAAACACTCAATTCATATATGATGCATACAACCAGTGTTTTTATGTATATATTTGAAAAGAAAAATTCACGGTCCTGGTATATGGATACGTCTACCACCACACCAACACTAGTCTACCCAAATCTAACGGTAAAAATCGATACATTAATCATTGTTTCCCAAACACAAAACAAAAAACTCTCAGTGTTGGAGGTAAAACCGCCCACCTTTGATGCCACTTTGTTATGACCCATCCCCCCGAGCATATGTCGTTGAATACACCAAGATCACCTCCCGAAGGCTAGGGGGTGGAGACTAGAACCGAAGTCATTAACCTGTAAGTGGGAGGCATTTTCCTGAGTACCTGTATGCACACACACGCAACCATATCCCAAATCTGGAAAAGTAAACATGCATGCCACTAAACAACAACTGAGTAAAATTAGGAGCTGTAGGTAACATGGTACAAAATAGAAACAAAAAAAAGATAAAATGAAAAGAGGAAAGTACAATGAGAACATTAGAAGATGTCCTCAAAAATCCCCACCTAATAGTTAAGTATAGAGTAGCTGCTGAAAATATTAGAAGTATCCCCGCCTGCCAAGTCTTAATGGGAACCACAAGTCCTGGGCCCCAAAGTCCTCTTTCATGGAGGTGGTAATATGCACCGAACACAACACGTATGAGCGAAGCCCATGCTGGGGTGTGTAACAATCTACTTAGTAGGGACCCCAAGACAACAAGGAGAGACCAAAAAGGAACCCCTAAAGAAAACCATGAATTAATACAGCTCGCACTAGGTATAATCTAGGGTAGGAAAGTAATACCAATCATTTGTATCCTCGAACACCTTGGGCTGCTGGAGAACTCCTACTCAATGAGTACAGTGGGCCTTTTCGGTCACACAGAAGATGCTTCCCACTAACCTTGGACTACTCTAGTACTCATCCATAATGAGTATCATGGGTATGTTGGGTCACAAAGAAGTCGCTCCCCACCATGGGTATGCTACATCACACAGAAGCCACTTCCCACCTTGGCCATACTGAGGTACTCATCATGTTGAGTACTGTGGGTCTGCCGGGTAACACATAGCTACTCCCCACCATGGGCTTGCTCAGTTACATAGTATTTGCTTCCCACTGGGCTATAGTAGCTGATCCGCATAGGGTCTCTGGTCAGCAGTCTTTTGGTCTCATCCAACCATAGGGTCTCTACACGTAGTGTGCTTTATTTGGGGAGAAACGCTCCTAAATCCATTAATAGAGTTTCAATTTCCATGAAATTCTCTATAGATTGTTCCAAAATATCATACTTGTCATGAGGGTTCCAGTGATGAAAAGGTCTCATCAATCGGACTCCCGATTTGAATGATATTGACGTTTTTTCAAAAAGGGGTCGGTTGGGTCCATGTCCGGTCCCACCCGGTCAGACCGACCTGACCTGGACAAAGGTCCATTGAACGGACCCAAACCCGGCCCAGTCCGGTCTGTTGGTCAGTGGGTTTGGCCCACTAGGGAGGCCCGCACCCTGATCGGTCCACCATAGGCGGATAGGTTTTTCCTGGCTGGGACGCGGCTGGAAGCCACCTCCAGCTCCGCCTTGCCCCGTGGGCTATACATGAGGCCACCCCACCACCGTGATCGGTTTACCATGGTCTTCCACATGTGACGCGGCACAGTTCCACATCTGTGGGCATCAATGCAGCTGGGTGGTCATGTCCTTCAGCCGATAGCCGGCAACTACTGCCGCACCATCGCGGCCTGATCTGGCCATGGTTCCCCTCCCTGCACACCATCGTGGCACGCCGGTGGGTTCTTCCACATTCCAATAGGTTTTCTACAGTAGTCCGTTATTCACAAATCTTATTCCTATGGCCTCCTGGGGATTTCGCCTTCCCTATGATGGCCTAGAATACCCCATGTTTTCAATTCGAAGACACAGTCACAAAGAACACACAAAACATTCAAGGCAAAGGGTCTCGGGCCTTGTTCATGTTGGCTCACACCCTATGTGTTAGAGGTACATAAATAATCAGATAATGATTTTATGTTCTATCACAAAATAATTAATCTTGGCATAGAAAACCTAATAAAAACACCCTCCTACATAAACAATTGATCTGCATTTCAACCTGTTCGTGGGTTGATCTGTATTCATCATTTTAAAACAATGAATGGGGAAACATGAACAAAATAAACCCCTACCTCAAAGGTGTTTTTTGCTAAAGTGACCCGCCTATGAGGATTCAAGTTCCATTCAAAGCCTTTAGTGTTCTTGTCCCTCTATTCTCATTCTTCGAGGAGCGTTGGCCTCTCTTGAGATTCACCAATGTTCATCATTCATCATTGGATAGGAGTTTCTTAATATTTTTGTCAGAGGAAATCCCACATTTGATTTCCCAACGTGTTATATCATTAATAGAGAAACCGATCACAGTGTTTCTATTATGCTGTTTCATTAATGAAACACTCTGTCAGTTTATCTTCCATAAAGGAGTCTCATTAAAGGGACCTCATCACTGCCTCATCATTGCATCATAGTGATGGCATGCCACTGCTCAATGGTGAGAAAAGAAAATAAAATAACATTTTATGTAATTTTATTATTTTCTAAAAAGTCCCAAAACTATCTTTTCTAGTCAAACCATTCCTATCTATGTTAATTCCTTTATAGGTGAATCTCAATGTTCTCAGTTCAATGGTTACCTTATATTTTTGATATGACCATCAATTTAAAAGCTAAAAAATCTGCTTGCAATTTTATTTAAGTAAAAATAAAAAAGTTTAAATTTCTATTTCAGGCTAACTAGGCCTCAGAATTAGGTGTCGTCAAATCATCGGGTTTCAAAATAATACCATATAATTAAAAAAAATAACTTAAATTTTGGGACATTATAGGAAATACAAAAATCTTTTAAACCATTTTTATGAGGCCTGAATCCTTAGAGTGAGGTCTCATGTTTTTTTGTTTTTCATTTTGGTCAAGATTCATCGAGGAAAAATTTTACTATGATCCTTGTGATGGTAAATAGATAACAATCCATTATCTGCTATGGAAATTGATAACACACTATAGTTTTGGTTTCAAAAAACATAGTTCCATTGATTTGAGGAGTTGTTTAACAAAATTATGAAAGTGGAATTGTATTTATGTTTCAATGATGATTGTGGAAGAACTATTTGAGTTGTTTTGGATCATCAGAATGAAAAGTCTCTTATTTTTCAAGGATACAACTCAATGAAGAAATCATAAGTAAAAATAATATTACACTGGATATTTTTCTATAAATTTGTAGAAGGATGATGTTGTGATAATTTTCCAAATGTTTTTAGAAGAATAAAAAAAATGAGAAGTGTTGAAGAGTTGTAAAATAATGATCAAATGGAAATTAAATTTAGGATTCTAAAACTTATTTGAATGGATAAAATGTTTTGGGATCCCTCATTTTCTATTTATAAGATACCAATAAATAGAGATCCATGTACAATGTACTCTAACAATATTCTTGTGTGGGAGATAGATGGAGAGGGCATTTTACTTTTTGAGATAGAATTTGTTGAGGTATTTGTTTGGATAGAAATTATTAAAATAAATTTTTCCCAAAAGAATATGGTGTGGTATGTGTTTCATGGATTAGAAAATTAAATCAGAAAACTATTCCAAGAATGTATGAAGCTAATGAGAAATATTTCTAGATTGATGATTTAGACGTATTTATAAACTAAAAAATTGGAATAGCTAATCAGAGTGATTTGTTAGAAAGAGTTTTCATATAATGCCTACATAATTTGTCCTTATCTACTGGTTTGTAGAAAATTTAAGAATTGTTTCTAAATTTTATAAAAATTGGAATCGATTTAATAAGAACAATAACAAGTTTATAATCAACTGGTGGAGGTTTCTAAATATGTTACAAAAATATATTTACATGATTTTTTCTAGTTGAAGCACAAGAACTATTGTATTGATCATAGTGCTACAAAATTTTAAGGGTATCTCATACCTATTGGATATACACAAAAGGATTGTTTTATAAGGTATTTTGTGGTATTGTATTATTTCCAAAAAATTCCATGTATGATATACTCTTATTGAGTAGTGAAAATTTTAAATAATTGTATTTCAGTATATGTGTGGATGTTGTTTTCTAAAAAGTGATAAATCATTAATAGGAGACATAAGTTGTTATATAAGATAGATAAAAATATAAAAGATATCATTTATTCAAACCCTCCCCCTCTTATTGACTACATTGGTATTTGTTAGGCCTTTTTAGTTCTTGCATGTGTTCATCACCCTCTTCCAATGGGCACTAGATTGTCCTGTGTACATTGGTCATGTATGGGTACTTGGATGTGTCTGAGTTTTCTTACCATACTAGAATAGAATTAAAATCCTCATGTACCTATCCATGACCATGTGATAGGTCATATATGTTACTATGTATAAATACGTACACTCTAGGTAACAAATTTTGGGATACATAATGTGTGGAAGGTCACATGATGAGGGATATCTATTACCATGTATAAAATCAATCCACTATAGAAATGGACCACACCGTACATATTCATCCAAACTCTATGCCTTATATATTTTTATTTTCCATATTCTCATAGGAATTACATGTATCCACCCATACCACCTCAACTTATGATAAATTAACAAAATCCCTTAAGGAACTCGGATATGGGGTTGATTGAACTCAAATAATAATCTATAGATTTATTCCATCAACCTAATATTCACACAGATAATCCTCCATTCCACCGCATTACCTAAATCCTATAACAAAAAAATATATCTTTGATCCATGTCAATTATCCTATATCACTAGATCATGCTACAACCTTAATCTCAAATCCAAAATCCGAACATAAGTAAACAATCTATTACACTGATGAATGATTTCACAATGATCTAATTTTAAGTATTGTAAAAACACCATTCATGTGAGAATAAAAATGATGAACAAGTGAAAACAACTGGTGGAGGAGAGGGAGAACAAGAAACTCAATATAGAGGAATATATTTCTCAATTATTAGAGATATCCTTAATCCGTTGATGGAGAAAATTTCAAACACATGGATAAACCAAGGATTAACCAACACATTATCAATTCCAAATTCTAGGAATATTAATCAACAGTCAACCAAAAAATAAATTTTTTAGAGGAATTGATTTGAGTTCATCATGTGAAAATCAAAAAGGGGTTTAATTCGAAAGAAACAAGTCCTACATTGATATTATATTGATCATTGAATAATATTTAATCTTATTTAATTATCATTAACAAGATCAAATACCTCATATATTGATGATTAACTACTTTGATGTCATACCACCAATCCATAATATTATTAATGTTTTCCAAAGAACTTATAAAATTTCCACTCAATTCATTATGTTTATATGAATAACCCTAGGGGTTTCCTAATAATTTTTATAAATAGAGAGGTATTAGATTTGGTCTAATTTTATAACTTATACATTAATTTATTTAATTATTATTCTCCCCATCTTCTCTCTTAATCAGACACCCAAAACAAACATGTATTATGCCACATTTAGTGTAAAACCCACATTTTGGAATAAATGGTGGAAACTAAATTCCAAAATGGAACACCATTTTCGAGATATTTTATTATTTTATAAAAACTACGGGTATATGATGTAATATATTTAATATTTAAATTATATAAATATTTAGGATCCATGGGCCCCCAAATAATTTAGTAACTCCCTACCCAACACTGAAACTATTCATTAAAATATTCCAATGGTTAATGAGAAAATAAAAATTTCATTAAATTCTCCCCGCCTTAGGGATTTACGACAAAAAAAAGAAAAACCCCACTCAAATATGTGAGGGTAATGAAAAAACATATGGTTCCCTCACTCCCATGTCCTCCCCTAAAGGTTCCACTGCTTTCATTGGACACACATAAAGGGAATCAAGGACCCATGTAGGATCATTTCATGTCGATCCTAAATCCAAATCAGGTACTCTGTGAAGGTAACATGATCCTAGATTTCCATCTCACCCCATTTGATAATGTGCAATGGGTTGTTCATGTACCTCAAAAACTATACCATATATATGATATATTTTACCCAGTAAAACTGGGACAGAAGGGATAATCAGTATGCCACCCCGAGAACCTTACATAGTATCAAGAATGGGTCAATGAATCTACGATATCACTTACCTCCTTGACCAGATCTCCACATACCTCACTGATGTGAGACCTTCAAGAACATATGAAATAGTTCATCAAACTCCAATGTCTGATGTCATTAGTCCACATAATTTTTATGATTGAATAGGCTATTCGTCATATTATCTGAGATTGTTTTATCATTATCTATTATCGCTCTCACAAGATCTAGGCCCTTGAGTACTAACTATCTTGGGTTACTCTAGCATAGTGGTGACCTATATGGTCTCCCATAAAATAAATTTAATTGTTCCATTACAATTTTGGATTAGAAACTGTTGTTATATGAAAACTATCCCAAAGTTAGGTGATCCTTATAGATATAGAAAAAGTACAATGTTCAAGTATACTACATGTTGTCTAGAACCTAAATGATATTCTATATTCATCCATCTATCTATGAGTGAAACAATACTCTCAACTGCACCAAAGTTTCAAATTCCACCTCTAATCCTCTCCATAATCTTAAAATGAGGAGGTAATCAAGGTTTGAATGATTATTCAAGGTAAATCCAGGGATCCAAACTACCTCTTTCATGTAAAATAATCCCAAGCTCTGTAATTAAATCCATTCTTAGGGGGATAGAAAGTGTGATGACATTGTGAGTTAGTTTATAATCACCTAGAGTAAATCATGACCTTTAGCTAATCATGGATGTAATGTAATGAATCTCCTAGAGACATTATCATACATCAATCCAGGAAACTTTGATTGTGGAACCAGACCCACTAGAAATTGGTTCCCGATATTCACCTTCTGGAAAGCAGGGCATTAGGTGACAAACTCATCTACACACATCTTTTTCCCTAACCATAAGAACTATTGTTGAAAGTCCTGGTATATCTTCTACACTTTTGGATCTACCCCTATGGTGGATGTATGAAACTCCCTTAATATCTCCTATTATATATTCATTGGTACCATGTTCCATCCATGGAAAATGATGAGATTCTCCCCACCTTAACAAAATCTATCAAGAGAATATACAATGGATTTTTGAACATGTACGTTACTACAATAAATTTACAAAAAATTATACTCCCTAATATGATAAAAAGTATAGGGGAAAACAATATACTAGAAATAAGATATGACATGCTCATCCACCAAAGAAAACTACAATGATTCCAATTACCCTTCCACATCGCTCAACAGCTATGAACATGATATCTTATTGATATTATCATCAACCATGTTCCCCTTCTTGAGAGTATAGACTATTTTAGAATAATGACTATAAAGGGACTATGTATATCACCTCAGCCTAAAGTTATGTTATTTAAGATAAAATAAAAACATGAAATGATTTTTGTAATTATAAATGATAAAACACTCACCCATAAGGTAGTGTCACTAAATCTTCAGGGTTAAGACAACCACTACCATCTCCAAGTCATATGTCACTTAGTTTTTATAATTGGGTTTCAACTATCAAGACCCATAAAAAATCACTACCTTCATCCATATGAGAACGCATCATAGCCTTATTCCTGAGGAGTCACAAAATATTATATACTCAAAACCATCCTCTGGTAGTCTCAAGACGGGTTCATGCTTCATCCTCTTTCATAACTCCTAAAATGCATGCTGGTGTATCTCTGTACACATGAAATGATTCCCCCTTTTAGGTAAAGGTTGTCAAGTGTACTAAAATCACATATAAAATCATTCAAAACTTATGAATATTTACACAATACATAGAATATTGGGTGGATCCCATGATAGCATAGCCTTAACAATTGTGGGGTCAACAACTACACCCACTTCTGATATGACATTTCCCTAAAAGTATACATATTGAATATTTATCTGATTCATCGAGATCTTTCGATAAATCTTGTTATCTCACAGTATTTCCAAGACTGACCTAAAATGAATTTTGTTCTCATTCATTTAATTAGAGTACACAAGGATATTATCAATGAAGACTAATACAATCCTATAAATGAAAATTTGAGTGATCTAATTCATAAATCCCATGAACAATATTGAGGTGTTCATCATGTGGGAAGGAACCAACAATTAATCATAGTGACTATAGGGACATTATAATTCCATTTCAATATATATTCCTTGTAATATTAAATATGCGATAGAATAGTCTTGGGAAAATATTTAAAAACTTATTCACCCCATTTAATGAGTTGAATAGTTCCCTAATTTTATGGAGATGATACTTATTCTTGACAATCAAAGAATTTAGGAAATTGTAATATATGAATAACCTTAATCTTACATCCACCAACTCGGGGTAAAAACTAATGCTTAAAGGGAGACACAATGGGTCTAGTAAAGCCCTTCCACTATAAATCCTCCTACAACATTATTAGATATTGAAGCTCTGAAGTTTCCATATGATATATTGGTGAAAATATTAGGGAATTCTCTAGGTGTATATATATACTGATGTCGGTATCTCATTGGAAAGGTAAGCTAGGCACATCATCAAGAGATACATACTTATACTCTCCAATAACTATTAGAATTTAAAACCTTATAAAATTAGTTGTTCCAAGGTTAATACTATCTAAAATACTATTTATTGTCCATATCCTCATGTGTAAAAGTTTATCCTACTATCATGGGACTTACTTCTCACCCATTTTGTAAAACATCATCACTTAAGGTAAGACAAAACACATCCTCCAACTAAAATAGTTAATCTTTGAGATAATAATAGAGATTCATACCAACCCTAGAATAGTTTAATAAGGCTTCATCAAAACAAGTAAAACACCCCAAATGTAGCTCTCTCTTCCAGGTTTTGGGTCACACTATTCATAGACTTATATGATCACAGAATATCCCCAAGTAAGATTCTATAAATTCAAGGGTCAAGAAGTATTCTCCACTAGAATATATAGATATTGAAAAATGGATAAAATAAAAAATATATTCTTTCATTCCTAAGTCTACCAATAAAAAAGCTAAAGTATAGAAGTCACATATTGAACCTCAAATAATCTGTAGAGCCTCTAGTACATATGCCTCCAAAAATTGTAGTTTCCATAATCATGGACCACAATAACCTTGAGTCTATCATAGACCACCTAGGGGTGAAGGTGGAATCATATCCAAACTTTTGAAACCTCTTGGTGCTAGCCATGAAACTCTTCTACATCTATAAACATTCAAACCTTCCCTTATCAAGACACATCATGCCTCAACCACGCTCTCAATCCTATACATGATCCTTATAAAATTATATACAGGGTCAAATATCAAATGTGAAAGAATTGACATTTTGGTATTTCCAAACCACCATTTATAAGGAAATACTAATTTTGAATTATCAAAGTAAGGGGAAATTTTGTGGGGGAAATCCTGAATCAAAAAATTGAGGAATGTATATTGGACATTGTTATGGTTAGACTCAATCCATCAATAGAGAAAAAATTGAATGCATGGGGAAACCATAGAATGAACAAAACATTATCAGTTCCTAATTCAATGAAGATAAATCAATACTCAACCCATGGTTTTATTTGTAAGAAAAATTGAATCATGATCAATAACGGATAATAAAATTAGGGACTGAAAAAAAATTCCCACATAGGGATATGATGGATCATTGATAAGGAATGAATCATACATTGTTGTTGTTAGTGAGACCCAAGACCAACTTTTTTAATATGAAACACTTTTAAAATATACCGTCAATCAACGATCTTATAGATTTTTTCCAAATACCTTATCCATGGACCTTTAAAAATAGAAGGGTTATGCAGATGATGATAAGGTTGCTCTAAAATAGGTTTTAATAGGGACATATTAGGTTTGGGGAAATTTAAAAACCAATTAATTAATAAATTAATTTTTTTAATTATTAATCTTCCAATAACTGATCCTTAATAATCACCATAAGGTTGTGTGGTTTTTTTCAACCTAGGGTAAAACCCACATTCTAGATTTAATGGTGGTCTTAGATTTCTCATTCAAAAAAAATTTCATGTTATATTCTATTTTTTAATAAATTTTGTTGTCATGTTTTAAAATATATTTAATATTATAATTATATCTGCATTGAGACTCCATAGACCCCATAATGATGTGGTAACTTTAGGCCTTATAATTAAATGATATTTTTAAAATGAAATTCCCTTTTGATTGAGTAATGCACAAATTCAGTTATTTTGTACCAATTATATATTATAGTTTATCATATATAAAAGACCATTATGAATATTAACCATTTATAGTATTTCCATTTTTACGTGGATGATAACATTATTATATATTTAGGGTAATGATAATGTCTAATTTGTATATAATTAATGAGTGATAACCTTGTCTTGTAGGATAATACCATAAGAATCCCATTTATCAAATCTTCCATGGGAGTTGGAATCATTGAGATTTTTCTTGGAACAAGACCAAGTATTAATTCAATAACAAATGAATGAATGAAACTGTTTATGGGATAAGTTCATGCTAATCTATATCACTACCCAAAGAATGATCATTTAACCACCCCATGAAAGACCAACCATCACAATCCTTACTTTTAGGGTTTACAAATGTGTAATAATTGGTTAACTTTATACTCCCTGGTAGTATGATTTTTTATATATTACTTTTTTAATAAAATGATGAAAATATTTATCATTTTCCAATATTAAAATTATATATTATTTGATGAAAAATAATATTTTACATGATAAAACCAATTTTTTTTAGAATAAAATCTTTTAATTCAAATAATCATTTTGAAAAAATCATGAATTTTTAAAAAAATATTATTTTCGTAAATTATTCTTATTAATTAACAATTATATATAATTGATAATAAAATTTTCTAATGTCCATTTTAATCATTATAAGTGTCATAAAATTTTTGTTACCCTAAAAACTAGAATTTGTCAATAAATTATAATTTTCATTTAAAAATATAAATTCTCATATTTAAATAATTTTTTATAAAAAAATATTATTTTTGAAATCTACACATTGAAATTAATTAATGGTGTGTTTTTCTTAATTTTTCAAGAATGTAGAATTTTTAGGAAATAACTAAATATTTTATAAATATAAAGTTTTTATAATGACAACATTATATCCTAAAATTAGTGTAATAAATTGTGTAAAGGTTATCCACTACTAAAAATATGTTTCCCCTTAAAAATGTTTTTTGATCTTATTTAATTAATTTAATTAACCCTTAATGAATCATCCAAAACAAATATTATATTTTAATTGATTAAAATCAATTATTTATATACATGAATCACTTCCACATCATTGATGTTATTATTTTATGGAGTTCAATTATTTTCATTATGGAAATTTTTAAACCCCTCCACATTGCAGAAAACATTAGCAGAAAAATCATAGGAAGGATTTTGGTCTTCATTATTTTGTCTTACAGAGTTCAAAAGTTATGTTTTTAAATGAATAAATAATCTCCCAATAATTCATATTAAATATATAAAATCAAGACTTTAACACAAATTATTACATAATTTTTAACAAAAAAAATCATTAATAACATAGTAATGATTTTGAGGCTATGTGTCATTAGAAGAATAGGTTCTTAATAAATCAAATTGGGACTGAAATAAAACCTTTTATTTTATTATCCCCAATGACCCCCTAACCCCATTTTATATTCTATTCTACATGGTATAACCTAGGTAAATACAAAAAAAAACGGTTTGATATAAGAAACATAGTAAGGGATTAAAAATATCATAGAAACATAATATGTAATTTAAAGGTATAACATGATATCATATAATATAAGTATCATGATTAATCACATGGGATAATAGCATAATTAACACGGTTTCATAAGATAATATCATCCTAGGAAATATGGTTGCGATATATTACATGATTTAAAAATGATTCAAGGAAATCTTCCTAGACAATATCATATGGTGGAAGGGGTCCCATAATCAAATATTTTACTCCCTAATCCCAAACATGATACCTCATGAGAATAAAGCTTTACCCAATGAATTTAAGTGATATATGGGCACACCATTCATAAAATTTTCATTATTTCTATGTTCCATAAAAATTAAATGATCATAATTAATTAACATTATAATTACACGTGGATAAAAAATGGGTTGCATAACCTAGACTTATATCATAATCAAATAAATTCTCATAATTAAGGGATGTTAGAGATGATAATATTAAATGTATTACCATATAAAATTAATTTAGAGTGAGAAAAGTATACATTATGTGTAAATATATATATGATTTATAATCATTCAATAACAATAAATGTTTTTTATGAATAAAAACAAATTTAAAAATATTAAAAACATTATTGAGGAAAATAACCTTTCCTCTTTGAAAATAAATTTTGGAAAACTCAAACTCACAAAATATTTTTGAAATTTTATTCATTGAATTTTTATTTTAAAAATTAAAAAATAAAAATCATGGAAAATTATTATTATGATGGTGGAAAACAAAATTCATGGCATGCATGATAAAACAATGATTCATTTTACGTTTTTAGTAAAACTTAAAAAGTAACTCATTCATAAAATGATTGTAAGATTCATTTTAAAAAATATATAAAAAATAAAAAAGGGTAATATTTTAATAAAAAATTCGTAGAATAAAATTAAAACACATTTATAAAATAAATATAATGAAAACATGGACATTGAAGAGAATTGGTTGTCGATCGAAGAGGAAATAAAGTCGATTTTCTTAAAAAAAAAATTTCCCCAATCATTTTAAGTATAAAAGAGAGAAAAATTGTAATATTATATGAGAATTTCATGAAATTACAAAAGAGAATAAAATAAAACAATTTATTAGAAAAAAGATCAAATAATTTCTTATAATGTAAATTTAAGCATAAAAAATCTCGATAAAAATGATATTGAAACATAAACCCTTACTAGTTTCATATATTTTGAATGATATCATCCAAAAATTATGTAAATTAATTGTAAAATAATATAACATGAATTATTAAGGATTTTTAAAAAAATATGTAGTGGAATTATATACAATATTTAAAATAAAACATTTCGATAAAAGAACATATTTCCTAATGAAGGATGTTTTGAGATGAGACCATTACCTTGATTCGATAGAGTTCATGTATTTTTTTATTTACTATGTAATATAGTTATATAATTTTTCTTTCTTATAGTACTTTTTTAGGTTTATTAACCTATCCATAAACTGTTCACTTAATTTGTTTTCATGATGTGTTTAGTAACTTTTTCAGTTATGTCCACGTTAATTGATTTGAGGATATTTTTTTAATGATTGTAAAACAACATTGTTGTGTAAAAAATGGAAAAAAGGTTTGTAATTATATCATCTCCATAATAGTAATAATACGTAAATAATTATAATTTTCATAAAGAAATTATAATTTTAATTCCAAATATGAAATAAAGATATCATAAATGGACTATGTTACAATCATGAATATGGTAGGTGATATGTATGCATGAATGTTTTCTATTTTTCAACAATCATGATGGGAAGAAGGTAAGTGTAACATTATATTTATATAATTATAATTATATAATATTATTTATTTCATGAAAATTACATTCACCATCTATGGTATGTGGTAATAAAAAAACTATGACATCTATTTGTGAGGTGGTAGCCTATCGTACACATGAATGAAATTATTAATTTTCCATGGAGTGTCAAGTAAGAAAGGTATATGATATGATACATTTACAAAATTATTATTAATTAATTAATATAATATTTAAAAATTTAATCCATCATGATGAAAATAAATTAGAGGTTATGATTGAAAATAAATTACATCAGTTCATGAAGTGGTAGTCCACCTTGCACAGGAACAATGGTTTCATTTCACATTTGATGGAAAAGATGATAAATATGCGGTATTAAGTTAATATAAAAATCTATAGTCATTGAGGCATAATTATGATATTATATAATATTTATTGATAAATATTTTAATGATTTGTAATAAGAAATTAAACAAAGATGCTCGGTTAAGAGCGATACCCCTTCTTCGGACCACCACTTTAGGATTATAAATAAATACTTACATGATTGTATTTATAATAATACTAAGATTATACTATTATAGGGGGTAGTTAATGAAATTATTTGGTATGGTATTGGATTATCCAATTGTATATGTATGTATGTATGTAAAGGATAGTATGGGGTTCCCTTTTTTAGAGGAGTATTGGTATTCTTGTAAATACCCAAACCAATTCAATATTGGCATGTCCATTTCAATCCATGATCCTAAAAAATTGAAAAATAATGGATTATAAGATATATAAGTCCTAGAAACTCTTCTAACATTAAAATGAAAAAAAATTAAACATTTTATCCTTCTCACCTCTATGGTTACTCACCTTTACCATTTTAATTGTTTTTTACCACAATAAGTAATTTTTTACAAGTTTTCATTATTCATTATTCCCAAAAATGATGTTGAACCTATTATATAATATTAATTATTAATATTAAAAATATTTAACCTATTTTATTAAATATATTTCTTATATTTTTCGAAATTAATTTTAAATTAAAACCCAGAGATGACTTAAAAAAACAGTTTACCATGAAATACAATTTTTTAAAGTATAAAAGTATCTTATAATAACTATATGACAACTAGTAATAATTAAATGGATTTAAATACATATTTATAGATATATGATATATAAATTTCATTTAAATAATTCTTAATTATTTTGTATTTAAATTATTTAAAATTTAGAATCCTTATGAAAATTAAAACTGTATTCAAAATAATGTCTTTTAAAGCCGAAAAATAATCATTTATTAAAAAATAATTTAAAATAGATTATTTTTAGATAATTTTATTAAATATGAATAAATAATACCTATATTAATTTTAATTCATATTAAAATAATAATTAGAGTTTTAAATAATTTACTTTATTGAAAATAAATGATAAACATACCAAAAATTGTTATTTACACTATTCACTGGAAAATCAATATTTTCAGCAAAATAAAACAAATGCATCATAAGTAAATATTAAAATGATTATTTAAAAAAATTGGTTAATTTTATAAATTAACATTTCTAAATATCCTGATGTTTATTTAAGATATTTTATTACAAAAATAAATATAAATCATTTTTTAAGAAAACTTATTTTTTTGATGTATAAATTTATTCATTAAAAATTGAGATCATATTTACCACACATATATAAATTTATTAGAGAATTTATATATATATTTAATTATTAATTTAATGCAATTCACACACTCTAATTTAATGGCTAGGTTATAATTGTCACATTTAAATAATAATAATATTTTAATATCAAAATGGTGTTCGACAAAACTCAGTGCTCCGTGTAAGACAAGATATCAAAGAAATAAAATTTATTTAAATATAAAAATATTCTAAATTATTTGAAAGTTACATTATACCCCCTTAAATAATTTGTTTCTATAAATTTAATGTTGTTCTTATTAATCGAGGTTTTAATATTTGAAAATACTATTCTGGAAAACCCCACTTTTTTATAAGGTTATTAAAACATCCTCTTAAAATAGGAAAAGAGAAATAAAAAGGTTATATGGAATAACACAAGACTAAATTTCCATGATGGAGAAAATTGGTGGGAATTGAAAATATACTCATGGAATAAATGAAAAAGAATTATGTTTTTTCATAGATATCATTGATTGTAAGGTGGTGAATGATCAATAGAATGTCAGTGTCAAAAAATAAATAAATCATTGATGTGTTAAAACACCATTGGATTATTGTATATAAAGGTAACACGATAACATTTTTTAAATATCAATATCTTTTATTTGAGGTATTATTTCACTATCATGATTGAGAACACCGGAAAATACACATTATTGATATATTTTTATTTTATAAACATAATTTCATCCTTTAATTTTATTTCAATCACCTTCCACTTAACCTCTTACTAAATGGATTCAATATCAAATAGGAATTTTTTTATTATTATAGCTCTAAAATTAACATTTAATGCATTATATAATCCACAAAAGAGTAAAAAACATTTTCTCATATCTTTATTTAAACCATCATAGTTTTTACAATGTATGATAATAAAAAGCATTAATCTAAATTTATTAATACTCAAAAATCATCAATTAAACCAAAGGTTTAACATATACCATTCCAATAATAAATAAAATAAAAAAACATCATTAACATTAACATGAAATAATTTTTTAACTTAAAAGGTTATCACAAGGCATTAAACATACATCCCCAAAAAAATAATAACATATCTCCAAAACAATACATTTCATTAAACCTAAATGTTATATATATATATATATTAAACTAATATAATTTTTTTTAAATATCACAAATCACCTAAAAATAATAACAAATCCAAATGATTTGAGCCTCTAATATATTTCCCAAATCAACAAAAACATTATCCACCAAAACATTCATGTAATAACAATGTCATACTAACTAGTACATTATATATGACATTGGTAGGTGATTCACCCCTATCACCCCTCGGTTGTTGGTTCCTGCCCCACAACCTTTATAGATGCGATACGTTGTCACACGGCTCATCGGGTGTCCTTATTCAAATTATATATTAATATAATTCCTAAAAAATTCCCACAAATATGATGAATATCTTCAAAATACCATTAGTCATTAAATTATTTTGTAACCAATAAGGTTTTATATACAACATATTTTCCCCAAAAAATAAAATAATATTAATTAAATATTAATACCTTAACATAAAATATTGGATTAAACTTAATGTCGACCAATACCTTTATGGTTATAACCAAAAAAATATAATGGAATTATTTTGAAAATCACATTTTTTTACTAAAACTGATACTAAACCAAAGGGATATATTACCTTAAATATCTTCCAAAAACACTTAATAATCATACAATCCCATAAAATAAAACCCCTATGGTAAATTTATTTCTTTTAAATTATTATGAACCTAGAATTATAATCCTAACACACTTTAGGTTTAACCTAGTTCATCATTAATTATCGAAAATGGAAGTCTGTCATGATGGACCATAAAGAGACTGTGAATTTCCAAAACATGTTTGTGGAACTGTCAAACAAGATGTGTAGAAAATCAGGTTTTTAGGAACTAGGTGATATTCAAGTAAAATCACAATGCTCCTTTTTTGGAGTTATTACATTTGGTCCAAATCCACATACACTTTTATTATCCTAACATGGATATAAATATGTGGAAACCACCATCCTTAAACTTCCCCAAAATTTGATAATATATTTTTATATATATAGAATTATCTTTATACTTATCCCATAGGTCTTTGATAATATTTTCTCATTTGTTTTTCCAATGTTTAAAAGAATATTTTTTCTGATACCAGCTATAGATACCCAACCCTTTTATTCATATTAATAAATGATTTTCAACCTAAAAATCTTGATGTTTTAACAGAAAGATAATGATTCAAAGAGACATTAGAATATTGGGTTCATACTATATCAAATGTTGGTTGAAATAATTTTTTTTATTTTCCATAATGATAACCTAAATAATTCTGAGATCCTATACTCCATGGGATATCCTAATAAAATAAATATAAAAATATGGTGAGCTAAAAATCTAAGTATTGGAATAATAAGAATAAAGAAATATAACATGAAATTACAATTTATAACATGATATCATAATCAATATGGCCCATAAGTAATAAAATTGGAAGATAACATAGAGAACATTTAATCATAAGATTATATAATCATATGAAATGTGGAAGAAACATATTATATGACATAAAATCGAGTCATGTCTAACTTCCAAGATAATAGCACATGGTGGACAAATTCAAATAGTAGATTATGTTTAATCCTTAATCCCATACATTATGCCTCGTGAAACTAAAGATATACTTTATTTATTAGAGCACTATTTGGGTGAACCAATCAAAAAAATTCATGATTTATGTGTGCTAAAAAATATAAATCAATCCAATGTTATAAAAAAAGAATTACCCATGTAGTGAAAATGGGTTTGAAAATCTTGTCTCTTATAATAATCAAATAATATTTCATAATTATTTCAATTTAAAAAAAATGAATCAATTAACTTATAAAATTAAGGTATAGTGATAATGTTATATATGTAAGATATATATTTTTTATGATATAAAATAATTCTTTAACATTAATGGTTGTTGTCGTTGATGAATATAAATACTTTTAAAAAGATTAAAAAGATTCTTGAGAAAAATAAACATTATACAATGAAAATAAATTTTGATAAACTATTATTCAAATACTATTATAGAAAATAATTTTCTTTGAAAATAAACATGGAAATTATAATGAAATATTTAAGGAACAAAATGGTAATAATAATAGAAAATAAAATTATTTTCATACACGTTAAAAATTTATTCCTTTCATATTTTTTGTAAATAGTCTAATTTACCTCCTTTGGAATACAGTAGGAAGAATCATTTTAATACCATTCATAAAAAATAATCAACAGAAAAAGTAAATTAAAAATCATAGAATAACTTTAATTTTTTTAAAACAAAAAAAAGAAAACATGGACTTGTATGAGAAATGGGTTTTCAATGGAGAGGGAAATAATGATGATTTGATATAACATTATTTTCTCAATAATTTTATATACTTAAGATATGAATACAGTAATATTACAAGAAATTATCATGAATATAAAAATGATAATAAAATTAAATGGTTTTATTATATAATCATAAAATAATTTTTTATAATTTAAATTTAATCATAAATAATCTAGATCAAAAAGAGATTGAATCATAAACCCTTACTGCTTTAGAAAATTTTGAATCATAACTCCAAAATATGAATTAAAAAAATTGTATCATAAAATATAATGTATTGTAAATTATTAATTATATAATATGTAAAGGTGTAGTATATACACCATTTAAAATAAATTAGGTGCATAAATAAACATGTTTCCCAAAGAAAGTTGTTGTGAGATGAAACCCTTAACTCGAGTAGAGACATTGTCATGTATATATTTTATCTTCTGTATAATGAAATTATATCAATTAATTTTTTAAGGAAATTTTCTAGATCTATTACCTTACACATAAACCATTTACTTCATTAATTATAATTACTTTTAAATCACTTATTCAGTTATGTCCACGTTAGGTGTTTTGAGGATGCATTGTTCGTAATTTTAAAATGGCATCAGTGTGATGAGCTTGTTTAAAAGGGAAAATATTACATCATATCTAGATTAAAAATAATTAAATAATTATTATTTTAATTAATATATTATTCTTTTATTACAAACCATGTAATGTGATTGAAAAATATGAAGTACGTTATCATTATAAAGATGGTAGGCTCAACAAATTCATGAATAATGTTTTCCATTTATCAACGATCATGATAGAAATTAGATGATTATTAAATTATCCTTCCAAAATAATAATTACGTCATATTATATATTTAAATACACATATATATAATAACCATGTGATGTGAAAATAAAAAACAAATCACATTACTTTTTGAGGATTTAATCTGTTGTACCCATGAACGATGTTGTCATTTTTCAATGGATGGTAACATACGAATTGTATATGACAAGTTAATATTACATAATTAATAAATTTTCATTAATATAATATATAAAAATTAAATCCATAATCATGAACAACCATTATAGGTGATGATGGAAAATAATTACATTGGGTCACCAGGTGGTAGTTTGGCATACACAAAAATGATGGTTTCATTTACCATTTAATGGAAGTGGATATGTATTTAAAGTATTCTATTAATATGATAAAATCATAGAATATGGAATATAGTTTTTTTAATTATATCATCATAATTGATAATAATTTTATTGGTGTGGATGAAGAAATTATATAAATATGCACAGTTAAGAGCAATACATGTTCTTCGGACCAACTCTTTAAGATTACACCTAAATCCATCCAAGATTAAATTCATGTATAAGGATTCTAGTATGAGGGGAAGGATTTAAGGAATTTATTGGGTTAATAATTCTCCAGTCAATTTTTTTGATTATTTTAAAGTAGATTATAGTGTTTTTCCTTTTATAAGGGAGGGGAGTGAAATTCTTGTAAAAACAAAAAACAATCCAATAATCAAATGTCACTCCTAAGACAAGTCCCTCAAAATAAATAAATAAATTATTTTATATGAGATAATTCTGATAAAAACATCTAACATTCAAAAATAATTTTTTAATAAATATTATATCCTCTTTACCCCTATTGTTTCTCAATTTTACACTTTTAATTCCATTTCCAAGGTAACATTCTTTTAAAAATTTTAAGAATCCTTATATCCAAAAATTAATATAAAAATATTATATAATATTATTTATGATGAATAAAAATATTGAATCCATTTTTCAAAATTCAATTCACACAAGTGGAACAATTTAATTTAATTTAAACCTCACAAACGTGTTGAAAAAATTGGTTTTCAAGAAATGCATTTTTTAAGTATAATATTATCTTCTAAAAACTATATGACAAGTAATCATAATTAACTGGATTTACGTAAAAATTTATATAAACATAGTATTTATATATAATTGAAAAATTCATAAATAGGTTTTATATAAATTAATTAAAATTGAGAAGCATTATGATCTTTAAAACTATTTTCACAAACATTTTGATTTCAATCCTAAAAATAAACTTGCACTAAAATCTAGTATAAAGATGAATTAAATGTAATTAATTGAATGAAATATAATTAAAAAATAATTATCTTAGTTTGAAATAATATTAATTGAATAGTGATACTTTTAAATTACCTATTTTATAAAAAAAGTAATGACACCTTTATTAAAATTGTTATTCTTCACTATTCAAGGAGAAATTAATATTTTCCAAAAAACTGAAAAAATTAAATATAAGTTAATATTGATATTTTTTTTTTAAAATAATGTTAATATTATATATATAAAGTTATAAAATTTTAAAAAATATTTATTAAAATTTCTCACAAAAATGAAATAGAAATCATTTTTATTGAAAATTTATTTTTTAAAATGAATAAATGTTAATGAAAAAAATATCACTCATTTCCTAATAATTAATAAATGGGGTAAATAATTTATATCTATTTCAAAAATTAATTAATCCTATTAATAAAATCTATTTTAATGGCTAGGTTATAATATTAATAATTAAATTTCAATAATATATTAATATTACAATGTGGTTTGTTAAAACTTTGTGTTTCATGTAATGTTGGATGTTAACAAAATCACAATTATTTATAGATAAAAATATTCTAAATATTATAGGTTTTACAATAAATACCAACCAATACTCCAAATACTCTCCACTAAAAGCCATATTATCTTGAAGTGACTCACTCAATCTATCTCTAAATCCCTCATAAGGTGTTACCAAGCTCATAAGAAGCTCCTCCCATCCATTTAAAAGTTCCCTCCCAAGGTAAGTTATATTATCCTATACATTTTTTTCATGTACTTTATTTTATCTAAGTCATTTTTATTTTATCATTTCCATGTTTAAATGTGTTTTACCTATCCCATTACTATCCATATGATTCCCATGCAATGAGATGCCACCTTTTACTCTCATTCATCACTTATGTAAACAACTATGTGCATTTGGTTGTGTAGATGATAAAATACTATGATTTTCCCTGTAATTTTTTATATAATAACCATAACCATTTCCACTCAATGTAAATCATTAAATTTTTATTTTACTTTATTTTTTGTTACTTCCATGTATTTTATCAACACTCTTTAGTCATGGGTTTCATATTGATGAATGGTTTTATGATATTGTATAATCTATGTGGCACATAAATTTGTGTACTTGATATGAATTGATTTGTGTTCCTTGAATTATATAACCCTAAAATGAATTTTTTATTGTTTTTATCTCATTTAATTCCATGTATGGTGAACATGAGTCTATCATAAGAACACTATGTTATGATGTCTTGTTGGTTAGCCTTAACTTGTTCCTGTGATTTCATGTTTTGTTTTTTTTGTCACATTCATATATTTCCTTTATCTTATCATCAATTATAATTCTTTTCTGATAATGTTTATGTTTAAAACCCTTTCTATGTCACCTTTATATGCCTATTGATTAACACATATTACTTTTATCATTTTATTCATTGATTATTCCCTTACATGGATTAATATATCTTACTTTTTATTGTATATCACCAAGATATCTGGGGTAGAAGTAGAAGATCGAGTTAATATAAGGAAATTTTAGGGTGTGTTAAAATAATTTAGTTTTAACCATGTTTCTTTTTAATGTTATATATATCAAATTCTCAAAAGAATATTGGCATCATGATCTTTTTGGGTAGTTCTATATTTAGTATCATGTAATAAAAACTGAGTTAAGGTGTTTTAAATATATGAGTTTCATAGTTGGTATCAAAGGATGGCCTTGTTATTTTTCGGTATAAGTATTATAAAAACATATGGAATACATAGAACTAATAATAATCATAATAATAAATCCAAAAATTAAGGTAAAGAATATATAAAGTGGTTCTTAATAAATAAAACCCTTATCTGGATACTAAATGTGTATGTGACTATGGACCAGTGATACTGAGGTGTAATAACCTCAAAAATGGTTAATTGGGTATTAAAACAATCACCACATTTTAAAAAATAGTCCTTGATATTCTTATTGTTTAAAATTATCAGGTGATATTCTTTGGAAAATTCATAATCTCTCTATGGACCATTATGAAGGGAAAAAATGTCCATAAAATGTTATCTAGGAAATAGAACATGGATAACATAGATATAAAATTAGAAATTCATAGTATAAGTAATATGTGTCTTTTATGAGTTATAAATGAAATGTTTATATATACTCTTATATGTTTATATTAGTTTAAAAATTCTCATCCATAATTTACATATATATTACTCAATGGATGGAAAAAGGATGAATTTATTAAAGAACTAATTTTATTATAAATGTAATGTATACCCAAAGAAGATTCTCATCCATATGAGATAAGGAGTCAACAAATTCTTGATAATACATTCACAAGAAAAACATCTTTTGAATATAAATAAGAATCATGGGGAATACCCACATCCACATAGGAATTAGCACATTAAAATTCATACATTAATGTGACAAAGTCCTTTGACAGTTAATTGATAATATAGCATACTAATCTTGGAATAATGGATCAAATATATTGAAATGATATTCACTAATATTAAATTATCTATTCAATATAAGGTTATGTTTGATATTATTCATATGGTGGGAGAATCAGATCAATGGTGGACATAGATCAAAATTATTAATCTTGGGGAAGAGATGGATGTAATGTATTGGAAAGAAATATGTAATTTTTATGACAAATATTTTCATTTTACTTTCATAAATAAAATAGATAATTGTTACATTTTACTTAATAAAATTGATGATTAAACCATTGTTTCATATGTGGTGTACTTAAAAAATACTCTCATGTTATTCCAATGTATTTTAAAGTTTCCTAAAAAATAATATTTGACCTGTTATTTAGTTAGTCAAAGATAGGTCTATGATATTATTTGTAGATTCTAGACAGTGAATTATGTGATGAAATTATCATTTATTCCATCAATGTAGTAATTATATTAGTGAATCTCAATGATATCACAGGTCTGTAGATATAAAGTCGATAATGGATTTTAATTCTGGTGGTGCAATAGATAAACTTCATGGCAGAATGAAATCACTATACCCACTTTTCAAATGTGTGCGAACAAGTACCATGGAAATTTCATGAAGAAGAAAAAGGATACTAAAAGTAACAAGGATACTACAGGCAACCAAATAAAAAAACTTAAATCCAACTAAAAATGATTCAACTACTAGGAATAATAATACTACATGAATCAATTCAGTAATCCATGTGTTTTCAATGATAACTGGATACAAAAAAAACTCTACATCCTAGAGTGTAATTGTGAGATTATACAATAACAACTGCTAAAGAGGATACCATAAATAATGGTGTGATGGGTATGCTAGTTATTTTTTCATCAATATATAACATACTATTTGAATTTGTTTTAACATATTATTTCATTTAAAATATGATTAGTATAACTATTCGAACATGACCTCAGAACATGGAAGTAGAGTTATTCATGAAATGTTAATGGGGAAATAATTGTATCATAAGTGTATAACCTATCCCATTTCCATATTTTCTAGCTAAAAATAATAAAGAACCTTTTGATACTTCCATTAGTTGAATTCTGTACAATTCTATGTATAAATTGGATATCCATGTCTAAATCCTATATAAATAGTTAGGAGTAGGAAATCGCCTAATGTATCGAAAATCTCCCTATAATTATATTCATGTGAAAGGAGGAGGATGAATCTCATTTTTTATCATAATCTCATTCATAGATATTATTTCCCTATAAGAAAGTTTATCTAGCTCAAATGATTTATACTATGGATAAGATCATCATTGATGACAATAAAACTATGATAGAATTTGCAAATGTGCTTCCTAAACAATTTCCTAGTCTTCTACTAAGCTATGGATTCATGTTCTAAATCAACATTATAACATGATATTTGACAATATAAAAGTATTTATAAATAATTTATATTTTTTATCTTTATTATAAAATTAATGGACTATAGGATAATCTAGATAATGAGTTTATACACTCAATTGCTTCACCATATGGTGTGATAGTTATATTCATCAAGTATAAGGATAGATTAGAGAGAATCTGCACTTATTGTAATGAGATTAACAAGATCATGATAAAACATTAGTAACCTATTCCATGGATTGATGAATTTTTTGGTTAACTACGTGGATCCCAATAATTATCTATAGTAGATCGTCATTCGAGATATTTTGAGGTAATGGTGAAGAAAGATGATATCCCAAAGACATGTTTTCATAAAAGGTACGAGTAGTGTGTGTTCTTTGCAATTCCATTTAGACTAAGTAATTATCCATCTACCATCATGGCCTTTTTGAATATAGCCATATGTGATTACCTTGAAAATTTTGTGGTATACTTTATAGAAAATACTCTTATCTACCCTAAAAGAAAGGAGGATCATGGGTAGTGTTTTTTCACTATATTGAAGACCTTGTGAAAGAAGAATTTACAATATAATAACTGTATATGTGAGGATACTATAGAGAACATAATATTTTAATTGTATTTTTATCATCAAAAAGGGATATATATAGATCCTTCAAAAATAAATGCAATTGATGGACATCCTAGATAAATATCCATAATAGAGATTCATAATTTCCTTAGATTAGGTGGGTATTATGATCAGTGTTTAGGAAATATCTCATGATTTTCAATCATAATATCCAACCTAGCTTAGAATATGTTGATATATTTTATTTATTAATGAATTCAAGGAAATATTTAAAGAGTTAAAGAAATGGAAATTTACTACACCTATGCTCACATTACCCACCAGTGGGGAAGGATTTCTGATCTAAAGTGATGTGTCCAATAAGGTCATAGGTTGTTTACTCATTATTAATGAAAAAGTGATAGCCTATTCCTCTCATTAATAATATATCCGTGAGTATAACTACCAAACACGTGATCTAGATTTACATATAATGACCTTCGTGTGGAATATTTGGTTGAATTATCTCTATGTATTGAAGTGTGACATATATATAGATCTTAAATGATGCCTATATAATTAATATAGAAGGATATTAGTATGTTATGATAAAGGTGGTTTGAACTGATAAATTATTATTATTTTTTAATCATTTACATTCTTGGGAAGGAGAATAAATTCACAGATGATCTGATTAGAATGGATCATGGAACCATATCCATGATTATGATTTCAATGGATCAAATATTCATGGAAATGCAAAGGAATTTGAATTAATAAAAGGATATTATTCATAAATTTCTCAAATACTGTCACAATTTTCCATTAATTATAGGATCATGGAGTCCAAGAAAGATTTTGTGGATGTACGTAAAATAGTTGGGAATATTCTGAAGATCAAATTTTATAAATATAGAGTTATAATGTAGATAACATGGATATGTGTGTTTTAAAATCCATAACTGAAGAAGGAACTTCAGGATGATGAATATATCTCATACTTCTATATTCATCTATGAATAACTAATATGTATATATATTTTAATCAATACTTATATTTGGACAACCTGGAGAGGCATGTTGTATAATTTTTATCTCAATACATTGTATCCAAAAAATGTAAAGGTTGAATGATATAAGCTTAAGGGGGTGATGAAACCATATACCATAACATTATGAAAATTGGAAGACGTAACCATGTATTTAATTGGAAGACTTGTTGGTTAGTCTAAATGAAACAACACCATTTTGGTGGTAGTTGATCACCTTAAAAAGTTAGCTCATTTCATTTCTATAAAGATGATTTATATCTTGACCAACTCTTTATGCTATATATAATGATGTGTTATAATAATAGTGAGTACCACTCTATATTTTATCAGATCTAGATATTAAGAATACCTTGAGATTTTGGAGAATCCTTCAGTAGGTGATGGATATAGTGATAGTTTCCAAAAAATATTTATCACTCCCATATGGTATGTAAGATTGAGAAAACCATTCAAGCTTCGGTGTAAATATAGATGTCATGTTTAATGGTTTTACCAGGATTTTCGGAACAACACTTTACCCTATTGGAGTATTCATATAACATCAGGTCCCATTCAAGAGTTCACTTTTCACCTTTTGAGACTCTATAAGGGAAGAGATTTTAGAATCCAACATGATGGGTTATAGTTAATGAGTGAAATATGATTGGGCCTGATCATATATAAGAGATGAAAAATAAGGTTTGAACCATTTATCATTTTATAAAATCTAGAAAAACTCAATATAATATCATTGAAGACAATCTTTTATGAGTACTGGAGTTTGTGTTCAAAGATAAGGTGTTCATTTCTATATCACTGTGGAAGATATTCATAAAGTTTAAGAGAAAAGGGAAATCTTATCCCTTGACACATCAGCCCTTTTATATTATTGATTACATCAGAGTTATGGCTTTTCAACTTTAATTCCCTCAAATCATATTTGAATTACATGATGTGTTCCATGTATCCCTCATGATGAAATACATACCATACCCCTCACATATACTGAATCCATTGGAGTTATATTTGGATAATGATATTTCATATGATTAACAATCAGTGAAGATATTACAAAATATAGAGAATATTTTGTAAAACAAGATAAATCACCTTACAAAAGTATATTAGAAAAGACACATGTTTTAGGAGGAAACATAGGATCCAGAATATTGGTTGAAACTTAAGTGCCCTCATTATTTCTATTGTAGAGAATGAAATATCAATGATCAAAATTTGGATGGGGTTAATAATGTAATGACCCGAACTATTATAAATAAAACACCATTTTGATTGACTAAATTCCTTATAGTTATATAAAATACATGCACTACATTAGTTGTTTTGGAATAATTATAAAATATAATTTCAGAGTATTAGAAGACAATTTTGTATATTAATAATTGATAATATAGGTAATTTATAGTGTTTTGGGACCACTTTTATGTTTGAAGTTGTATTTGTTGTCAACAGTTTTCAATACTAGTCAAAATGATGAAGGAGATGAATAAGGAATCCAATGTCAATGGAGATCGGTAGAAGTGAGGATGCATGGAAAATTCTCGATGAAGAAAATTAAGAATTTTTTTGAGATGATCTTATGTTTGAAGCACATGTTCCAAATTCGATAGAATTTCTACAACAATGATGGATTGTGATAAATCATACAATGATTTTATGTTTTTTATTTCACAAATATTACATGTTTGGAAAACTTAAGATTCAATCCTTATGAAGGAAAGTGGGAGTGATGGTACTGCTAGTCAAATACCATTTTGATTCGAAGAAAAGATGATGGTGGAAGATATGGAAGTTATAATACTTTCCATGGAATATCTGACATTGATAAAGTTGTTTGATCAAAGGATACATATCATGATAGTGGAGTTTGTGATGAAAGCTAAAGAATGGTTACAGAATATAGTGAATTGAATAATGAAAAAGGAATGGATGATTTGGAGGCAACACAAAATATTGTTTTAAAGGTGGAACTGTTTTCCAGTGTTTGCCAAAATTTTGGGCTTGAAAACTGGGAGATGGATACATCGGTTCTTGGTATTGGATGGTGCGCAAATGATTAGTGTTGTGCATGAAATATCAGGGTTCAACATGAAAAATCAGGTTTGTTCATGAAATATAGTTCATGCGCACAATATTGTCTTGGATTACTATGCGCAAGTGGAGTTCCAAGACTGGCACAAGAAAATATGGAAAAGGTATTGATTGCACGAAAAATTTGGAAAATTGCATGAAAAATAATGTTTAGAAAAAGATTGGTTTTGCGTGAAATATTGAACACGGTGAGTAATTTGGAATGAAATGGGTGTATTGTGATTAGAACTTCAAAAAATGATAAAGGCATGAAGTGCACGAAAAATCCTATAGTTTTCACGTAAAAGGTTTGCGCTTCTCGAAAAGGTTTTTCGCGCAAGGTTCAGCGACGCCTATAAACAAAAGGTGACCCCCTTGATTCGATAGGTTCAACACTTAGAAAAATCCCAAGATATGGTGCACAAAAAAATGGTTGTATAGATTAGTGCATGAAAAGAAGAAGTGTTGCTCAAAAAAATGAAGTGTTACACGAAAAGGGAAGTTCTGCGCGAAAGAAGAAGAGTTGTGCAAAAAGACTTTTTTCGCACCAAAAGGTGGTTTTACGAGCAAGGATTTAATTTTATGTGAAAGTGACCTAGAAGGGATCATGAGAAATTTTAGGTTACATTAGACCTTTAACATGTTCTATGAACTCTTGTAGTGTCTCGTGAAGAAGGAGAACCGCACCCTCTGTGATAAGAAGAAAGCACAAACAAGCGACTGGTTTTCTCAAACCCTCATTGTGTTTTGTGAATCCAATCCCATGTGTACACAACCAGTGAATACTCACCCTTGTAGTTATTCATGAAGATAGATCCATAAATTATCCTTGGTACTGTGAAGGAGAATCACACGTCCTCTGCATGAAGAAGAAGACACGTGGAGCTCTCTACTTGCACAAAGGTGAACACTCTCTAGTTGCACAATTTATGTACACTATTTGTCAGGGTTGTGTTTCTTGTGTGACGAGGATATATATGTGAAACTAAACACACATCTACACAATTGAAAAAGGAAGTATAATGATACACTCATGTGTTGGTATTGAGAATTGAAGAAAGAGATTAAGACACTACAATAATATTAATTATTATTTTGTGCCAAAGAAAAAGAAGAGAATAAGAAGAAGAGTTTAGTGCAATTGGATTTGCACTGAAAAAGAGTATGTATGAAGAAGAGCAGGTTTCAGTGTAGTTTTTTTTCATTGAAGAAGAAAAATAAGAAGTGTGTGCAACTTATAGGTTTGATGCAGAGAAAGAGGAGGTTGGTTACTTGAATGATGCTAATTAAGTAATAAGGAGAATAAGAAGGTTTTGGAAGGACAAAGTATCACTATAGAATCCAACATGTCTCAATATGTGTAAGATGATTTTGGTTTTGAAAACAATTTTAACATAGAGATTACTGTTTTCAGAGGCAGTATAAATAACCTGCTGGAGACTGCCAGAGGCCGTCAACACTGGTAGTATAAATAACCACTATGTTTAAGGGCATATCCTAATTGTGGAAAGTTGGAAGAGGATTATCTACCTTCCCCATACAAGTGTAGGGAGCCACAAAGACTAGAGTATTGTTTTCCTAGTAGATCCACTATAACATCATATCACATTATAGTGGAGAATCCATGTACTAGTCATTCCCATGCATGGGTAGGACATAGCAACCCTTATTGAGTGGGGAACCTTGTAAAAATATCATGTGCATATTTTTACTTCTTTTTATTGTTTCATGTGATAGGGAATAGAGAATAAGAGAATCAAAATCCTAACAGGTAAAGAGGTACATGGATAGAAATATGGAATGGGTTTAAAAAGTCCCCAACACCGATTCACCCCCACCCCTACCAGTGGTAGGTATATCCAAAAATGGTCCTCTCATGGTGTCTAATACGTTTATTGTATATTATAATTTTCTATTAGGTCTACATTTTACATATATAAGGATTAATGGACTTGACCTATAAGGTTGTACATTATGAAGACCATTTATCATATTTTTATGGGAAGTGGCATCATTGATCATTTCCTGTGACCAATCCCAAGAATAAATTCAACAAAATAAGCATTAAAAAATATTTATGGGAGAATATAAGTTATATCAATATCACAACCAAAACCATGTTTTTTTATTATCCAAAAAATGACACATCATTGCACACTATACCCTTTGGGAATACACTCATGTAATAAGAGGCTATGTATCCAGACCCTAATAGTATTTTTTATATTTTATTATTTAATAAAATAATTATTATATTTATCCATTTTCATTATTATAATTTTATATCAGTTGGTGAATATTAAATTTTATAAGAATAAACAAAAAAATATTTATGGAAAATATATAGTTATAATTAAAACACTTGATTTGATAAATTTAATAATTTTTATTTAAATTTAATTTTCGTATAATATATTTATTGAATAATATTTATATATAAATGATAATATAATTTAATGAAGTCCAAAAGAATCATTATAATGGTTATAAAATTATTATTATCATAAAACCCATTATTTTTTATTAAATTATAATTATGATTTAAAAGTATAAATTAATATACTTAGATAATTTTTTATTAAAAAATATTTTTTTTTGAAATCATCACATAACAATTATCCAATGGTGAATTTTTCATAATTTTTTAAGGTTATCGAATTTTTGGGTTAAAATTAAACATGATAAAAATATTTGGTATGTATCATGATATCATAATAGCCCAAAGATGATGTAATATATAGTATAATGGGAATTCACGACCAAAAAAATGGTTTCCCTTTAATATAATATTTTTATGTTATTTAATTAATTTTATAAACCATTAATAAATGTTGCAAAACAATTATTACATTTTATGTTGTTAAAATAATGTTTTTATAAACATGGCTTACTTCTACATTCATAATGGTATTATTTTATGATGTTTGGTTCTTGGTCTTGTAAAATATTGAATGCCACTCCCCATTTGTAGAAACCGTTGTCAAAACCCATCGTAAGGATTGTGGTATTTATTATTTTATCACATTGCATCGAAAAAAAAATTCATGAAATTTAAAATGAATTCCCTCCTCTTTTTCTATAAATACCCAAACATCATCCAAATAATCTTTAACAAAAAAACATTAATCATTAATTTACTCTCTCTATCCCTCCCCAAATCTCTCTCATGGTTTTATCAATATCTTAAGAAACTTCTCCAAATCATTTAGAAGAACCCTCTCTTGGTAAGTGACTTTCTCATATTCTTTTTATTTCATGTACTTTCATTGTGCTAAGTAATTTTTATTTCCTATTTTCCAGGTATTAATATGATTTGACACATCCCTTTATTATCCTTATGATTCCCATGTAATGAGATAACACCATTATTTCTCAATCACACATTCAATAAACCATTATTTACACCCATTATACTACCTAAATCATCCACTCACTTTCTATTCCAATAATTTATATAGTGAATACCCATACCCTTTTACACTGAAGAAAATTTAACTATATTTAATGATATTTCATTTATTTGGTACTTCCATTTATATAACCATTAACCCTTAATCGTGAGGTACAGATTGATGAAAGGAATTATAAAGTTTCATGATGTATGTGAGACATAAATTTATATAGATCATATGAATGTGATAGGTGTGAAAAAAATTATATATCCATATAATAAATTTTTTAATGGTTTTATCACATGATATTACATTTATGTTGGATGGGATGTTATCCTAAAAACACTATGTTATTATGTAATGGAGATTACCGTTGGCTTATTTTTATGATGTAATGTTTTAATATTTTCCACATTCCTATGTTTCCTTATTATTATCATATTATGTCTTTATCTGATAATCATTTTTATGAGTACCAACCCTTTCTGTCACTATTACATTATTCTTAATTAACATATATGAAATTCCCAGATCAGTTCTGATCACTGAGAGGGGAGGGGTGAATCAGTGATAACTTTTTATTTTTAAGAATTGTTCCCTTTGAATGATAAATTCAACCTCTATGGCTAGTTAAGGCCTAGATATACTCTTTTGGTGGTGTAGTGATAATGAAAGCACATAACACAGAGATTTACAAGGTTCGGTACAAAGACCTACTCCTTGCCGTGTTGGTTACACTCCCCAACACGGATTCTTCACTATGCCATAAGATGTTTACACGGTAATTGGTTATACCCCCCAATTACAAGTTGGTTAAACCCCCAACTCTACAACATCTTATTCTTCACAGATCCACTTCTCTTCTTCAAATGTGTTGTTCAATTCTTCAAGTAGCTTCAATAAACTCCAGAAGAACTTGTCGGTCTTTCTCACTTACACTTTTATTCAATATACATGCATGTACATACATTCACTCCCTTCTTCTTCACTTGTGCACACACCCAAACCATTCAAATTTCACTCATATATGTGTAATACATGGCCTAGTTCTTTGCACACACCCTCACAACCAAGATGGTGTGGCCTTCCTTGTTTTCACACACACACCAACGTTTGGCCTTCCACTTGAGCACCGAACACCTCACCAACGAAGGGCGCGCAAGTTATGTGGCCACCTACTACCTTCAACCACGCGGGTGGCACGGAAACTCCCTCTGCCGCGCAGGTGCTTGAGCCCAACAACCACGCAAGTGCGGAAACTTCCTCCTACCGTGCAGGTGGAGCAGTGGCTTCCTTCTGCCGCAAGAGTTCACAGGCACAGAGGGCGCACAAGTGCGGCCACTTGCTACCGCGCAAGTATGCGGGTAGCGGGCGCGCAAATTCGCAGCTCGGCTTCTTCCCTGTCGCGTAGGAGAGCGCGCAGGGTGACCCGACTCAGCCTCTTCCTTCGCACAAGGGATGTGCGGTTCTCCTTCGCACTAGTGGTTGCGCGGTTATCTTCTTCAAAGATGCTCTGTTTTTGAAACAGAAGCACTTGAATGTCTGAGAGGCAGCAACATTCTTCTCGTCTGGCTCTACCTTTTATAGATGATCAAAGATTCTTGTTCTACGTTTAAAATCTTCAAAAAATGCCTTGAAGATCGGAGGTTTTAATTCCCGATACATTCTCCCTAAAAATCTTCAAATAATGCACCGTAAAACTCGGGAATATTTCCCTTCTTGAATGAGAGGATTCTGTGTAGTATCTTCTCATCCGTATGATGAGGATCACACGAGAAGATCCTCATGTGTCCGAGGTCTATCCATGCATGACGTGCATGGCCTCGCAACTTCGTTTGCATCGGCCACCTTCTAGTTTCTACTTTGAAAGTTTGCATGCAAGTGAAACTGCATGCAAGAGATTCGGTTCCTTCATACAATCTCAATGCGCTCAGAATGAGCTTGAATGGTAGCCGGAGTGAGGAGATCGATGTCCGGGAGGATCACTGGCTCACAGATGTCGCCAGAACGGCTGTAGGTCATCGGGAGGTTGAAGACAATGCTCCCCCGATGATCGGACGGCTCACACCCTTCATGGCTCGATTGAAGATCAGATGTGCAGCCAGGATCTCACGTGATGGAACGAGCGGCTGAGATAGGATCCAGGATTAGATGGAAAGCTAGGATTAGATCCGCATCTAAAAATTTCGTCCCACATCGAAACACGCCGAGTTTTTCGCGTGGTTTAACAAACAGCTCCTCCATTATTAGCTCAAAAATCTCCTCTCCCCCTCCGGTGTCGCCTCACACTGGTTCTCTGCGGGCGCGCTTCAGCGCCCACTCTGCTTCTCCGGGCGCACGCACCTAGCGCCCATGCTGCACAGGTTCATCACCGTGTGGCACCCGCGGGCTTACAGAGCCTGCACTCCGTGCCTCGGGAAGGCCTTGTCCTTGAGGAATTCCCTTGAGCACGGTTGACCCCTCGGGTCCCTCAATTTCTTGAGGTGAGTACCTCGGCTGGCCTCCTTGGTTGGCCTATTTTTGTTAAAGTTCATAGTTGGTACTTTGTATAAATGCAAAGTAACCAAGTACAAAAATGCCAAACCATACTTCTTCTACTCTTCATCTTCTTAAGAAATCCATATATCTTCTTCAACATCTCTTCTTCTTCTTCTATCAAAGAATGGAATTCCCAAGGATCACTCAACTATCTTCATCAACAATTAATCATAAATCACTTTATCTTAAATGTTATTCTTTTATCCAAACATAGATTACGCATAGAACACATCTTCAAATCCTCATGCACTAAGAGATAGTGCATGGTCTTCTTCAAATCACTTCATCCACTTAGTAGCTGCGGATGGTTCATCTTTATCTCTTCATGCATTTAGAAGACAATGTTGTGACATTGTATCTTCTTGATACAAGATCTTTGAACTTAAGATCAGCTCTACAATCATCTGAATTCTATAAGGCTTCTTCAACCATCATACCTCAAGCTTTGTCACTCTTTAAGCCCACTTCATTAGTTAGCACTCATTGACTGGTTATTGACAACAAATGCAATCACTTGGGCACAACAATCTCCCCCTTTGAATTTGGTTGTCAATACTCCTAAGCACACTTAAAAAATTTCACAATGTGTGTGCTGATGATTTCTCCCCCTTATTGGACAACAAATGCAAAGGTATAAATGGGAAGTCATTCCCAGAATGCATAACCGCTTGACTCAGCAACCAATGCTCCCCCTCAAGGGATGCACTCATATCCTTCAATTCCCTGCATGTTAGTACAAAATCATATAAATTTAGGGAATAAGGAGGAACCTCTCTCTTCCTCAAGTGAGAGGAGAAGGATGAACATGAAGTTTCATCCTTAACTCAACAAATATTTCTGTAGGCATAGCTTTGGTGAAAATATCTGCCACTTGATCTTGCTTAGAAATGTAGTCTAACTTGATGTCTCCAATGGAGACCCTTTCATTGATGAAATGATATTTTATATCAATGTGCTTGGATCTGGAGTGTTGTATAGGATTCTTAGATAGGACAATTGAACTTTGATTATCACATAAGATCCTCAATGGTTTTTCAGCTTTAATTCTCAAATCTGCTAGCTGCACCTGCATCCAAATCATTTGTGTACATGCATGTGTAGCTTCCACATACTCTGCTTTAGCTGAGCTCAATGTTACATAATTTTTTTTCTTACGCTACCAACTAACACATCCTTCTCCCAAAAAGAAGGTTCCACCAGATGTGGATCTTCTATTAGTACAATCACCAGCCCAATCAGCATCTGTGAATCCCAACAACTTTATGTTTGTACTATGCTTGTATAAGATTCCATAGTTGAGGGTTCCTTTTACATATCTCAAGATTCTTTTAGCTGCTGATAAGTGAGATTATTTTGGGTCACTTTGAAATCTGGCACACAAAGTCACTACATATGTTATATCTGTCCTTGAAGCCGTGAGATAAAGGAGACTCCCAATAATTCTCCTGAACTCTTTCTGATCAACATTGTTGCCTTCTTAATCCTTGAATATCTTGGTTCCAACAGACATGGGTGTTGATACTTCCTTTGCACTCTCCATTCTGAACCTTTTCACTAAGTCCCTTGCATATTTTTCTTGTGAAAGAAATATGGATTTTTTCCATTGTTCCACCTGAAATCGTAGAAAATATGTCATTTGACCAAGCATGTACATTTCAAAGGTTCTCTTCATCTGCTCAGAAAATTATTCACATAATCCTTCCTTGTCACCAGCAAAAATAATATCATCCACATAGATAATGACTATGAGAGTACCAGTGGCCATTTATCTGACATAGAGATTACTATCAACTGTTTCTTTGACAAACTTCATGCTCTTGAGACAACCATCCAATTTGGAGTACCAGGCTTTAGGGGTCTAATTCAATCCATACCAATCTTTTTTCAATCTGCATACCATACTACCATCTTTGTCCAGCACGAATCCCTCTGGTTGTTCTATAAACACTTCTTCTTCAAGATCTCCATTTTGGAATGCAGATTTCACATCCATCTGATAGACCTTGTACTGCTTGTGTGCTGCAACTGCTAAGAACATTCTGATAGTTTCCAGTCTTGCAACTAGTGCAAAGGTTTCTTCAAAGTCGATTCCTTCCATTTGTGAATACCCTTTGCATACGAGTCTGGACTTATTTCTGGAAACATCCCCTTTTTCATTGAGTTTGTTTCTGAAAACCCACTTTGTCCCAATTACATTTTTATGTTTGGGCCTTGGCATAAGATCCCAAGTGGAGTTCTTTTCTATTTGATTGAGTTCCTCATGCATAGCCTGTATCCATTCCTCATGTTCAACTACTTTAGCCACTGTGTGAGGTTCAACTTGAGAAACCAGTGCAGTCTGATCTTCCAATATCAATATTCTTCTACTTTTTACTAAGGACTATGGGTCACCAAGGAAATTTTCTGTGTTGACTTGTTTCTTCGATTTTTTGTATCTCCTTCTTCCATTTTCATTACCTTCCTCTTCATCACTGGTGTGTTCAGAGTTGATCTCACCAGCAGTTGGTGTTGGCTCAGTTAATTCTTCATTCATCTATTCCAAGGTTGTGTCATTCTTTGAGTCATCATTATCCACAGGGTATGGTTTGATGTTGTTTTCAATTATTCTGACATCACTACAGTCAATCATTTTTTAACCTCTTATTCCAGCATTTGTAGCCTTTTCCATCAGGTAGGTAACCCATGAAGATTCATTCTTCTGCTTTTTCTTCAAACTTTCCCAGATTAATGTTTTAATCTTGATGATGCAAGGACTGCCAAAGAATATGAAGTATTTAATAGTTGGTTTTCTGTTAAACCACATTTCATAGGCTGTTGTTTGTATCTCTGGTCTTAGGAGACATCTATTTTGTATGTGTATAGCCGTTCATACCGCTTCTCTCCAGAAAAACTTAGAGATATTGTGCTCAACTAACATAGTCCTCCCTATTTCAACTATGCTTGATTCTTTCTTTCAGCCACTCCATTCTATTGTGGAGTATATGGTGTACTGTATTGATGCTTGATTCCATGCTTGACCAGATAGCTTTCAAAAGCATCACAAGTGTATTCTTTTCCATTGTCTGATCTTACTTTCTTGATACAGAGTCCTAGTTCTTTCTCAGCCTGCCTCCTGAAATTTTTGAACATTGTGATTTCTTCTAACTTGTGTTTCATGAACATGACGTTAGTCATCCAAGTGTAATCATCAATGAAGGTTATAAAATAAATATCTCCTCTGGTAGACTTCTGTCTCATCGGTCCACACATGTCTGTATGGATGAGTTCAAGAGGCCTAGTAGACATGATGTCTACTCCTTTGTGTAAACTATGGGCCTGTTTTCCCTTCTAACATGTGTCACAAATTTCATCTCTTTCTCTCTTTAATTTTGGCATATCTCGTACAATATTGTACTTTAAAATTTTACTCATACTCTTTTGACCAAGATGGCCAAGTCTTCTGTGCCAGAGGTTGTTTTCATCCTTATAACTAAGGTAACAAGAATTGATGGACTCACCAATTTGGAATAGGTTGCCAGTGGTTCTTCTTCCTTGAGTGATGATTTTTCCATCCTTTGAGCTCTTGATGATGCACGAATCCTTCTGAAACAACACCTCATGTCCATCATCACATAATTGGCTTATAGTCAGCAGTTTGTGATTTAATCCTTCAACAAAAAACACATCATTGGATTTTAGATTTTTTGTTTCAATCATTGCCTTTCCAACTCCCTTGATTCTTAGAGAACAATCATTTCCAAACACCACAGTTCCTCCCTCATGACTTTCTATGTTTCTAAGAATTTTTGTATCACCAGTCATGTGTGATGAGCATCCACTATCAAGGATCCATGACTTGGTTTTACTGCTGGCTTTTAGAGAAACTTCAGAAAAGCATGTGATTTATTCATTAGGTTCCTGAATTCCTTTTACTTTCATGTCTTTGACTCTTTGTTTAGGAAGTATAGTTATACAGTTATCAGCTCTATGACCTTGTTGGTCACATCTTCCACAAGCCTCACCTAGGGAGTCAGATTTGTTCTGAATTGGATGTTTTGTTGCTTTCTGTAATATACTCTGGGTTTTAGGATATCTCCCCCTTGAATCATGCCTCATACGTGGAAGAGACATGTTATACCAACATGTATAGGCCTTGTGTCCAAACACACCACAACACCAGCAATAGCCTCTAAACCTTGACCTTCTCTACTGATAGGAGTCATGTTGTAATTTTCTGTCCAAGATTTGAGTAGTCCTTCCTGGGGATTTCATTTCTTCCATTGAAGATGATTTTTCACAAGTTTTTGTATTCCCTGTTTGTCTCAAATTCATCTTTGGACGTGCATTATTAGAGATAACAGATGTATTTTTAGATTTACTTAGTGGTAAGTTGGCTTACCTCTGAGCACCAGCATGAGATGATTCTGCCTTGACCTCAACTGCCTTGTTAAAGTCTTCTCTCATCTTTGTCAAGCTATTCTGTGCTTCAATCCACTTGGAATGTGTCACTGATTGCTCTTCTTCTTTGAGGTGAAGTTTCTCTTCAAGATCTTTTTCTATCTTATCTAGATCAGCTGTCTTTAGTTTGTGTCTCTTGATTTCATCAATGTACAATGTCTCTTTCTTCATACACTCTTCCAACTCCTCAGTCATCCATTTTGTTTCCTTTTGTAACAGTTTCTTCTATTTCTTGAGCTTTTTGCTCTGTTCAAGGAAAGACTCTAATTTATCTTTCAACATGTGTTCAAGCTTTGTTCGTTAACTTTCATCATCTTCACTGCTGCAGGTATCAAACCCTTTTTCCACATGAGCCATAAAATTTGTTTCTTCTTCTGATTGACTGGCTGATGTGGAGTCTGATTCTTCTTCTTTGCTCACATAGCTTCTTCTTTCACCTGGAATGAACCTTTTCTTTCTTGCACCAAATTTTCTTACTTCTCATGGGTTTCTACACCATTTCTTCTTTTGTGATTTTTCTTCTTCAACTTCTAGAGCATTAAATCTTTTCTTGGGGTAGTTAACAGAAAAGTGTCTGATGTTATTGCAATTGAAACATCTCGGTGGTAATTTCCCTTTTCCCTTGAATTTATCTTTTCCAAACCTTTTTTATAAAAGATAAACAATTTTTTTGAAGTCTTCATCCTTTTCTTCATTGTCAGATTCACTTGATTCTAATACTTCTTCATCTCTTATTTTGAGTTGTCTCATGGCCTCAAAATCCATCTCATCCTTGATCTTCTTTTTGAATACTGAGATATTCCTCATTTCATATGCAATGAGAATGTTGTGTAGTTCATCAAGAGAGAGATCATCTTTGTCTTTTAATGCTGAGACTTTGGGGTCAAACCTGTCAGGAAAGTTTCTCATTAGTTTTTTAACGATAGTTGAGTCCTCTAACTTTTCTCCAAATCCCCGAATGTTACTGACAATTTCGTTGACTCTTGTGAAATAATCATCAATATTTTCTTCTTCTCCCATCTTGATATATTCAAACTTGCTTCTCCAAATTTGTAATTTGGCTTCCTTGACTTTCATGTTGCCTTCATAACTGCTTTCCAATTTGTCCCAAATTTCTTTAGCATTCTTGAGTCCCATGACTTTTGTGTATACCTTTTCTGACAGTGACATAAGAATGGAATTTTGAGCTTTACCATCAACTTCCATATTTCTTTTCTCATCCAGTGTCATAGCAGCTTCATTAGCAAGAGGAGGGAATCCAAATAAGGCTGCATTTCTAACTTCAAGGCCGAGAGATATAAGGTTGGGTAATATTCGATTCTTCCAGCTATGGTAATTCTTTCCATCAAATGTAGGAACACCCCTACTATTAACAGAATTCAGATTGTCCATTTTCTCAGAAGTAGATCCTAACAGAGGGAACCTCCCTATGATACCACTTGAAATGCCCAGATCAGTTGTGATCACTGAGATGGGAGGGGTGAATCAGTGATAAATTTTTCTTTTTAAGAATTGTTCCCTTTGAATGACCAATTCAGCCTCTGTGGCTGGTTAAGGCCTAGATCTACTCTTTTGGTGGTGCAGTGATAATGAAAGCATAGAACACAGAGATTTACAAGGTTCGGTACAAATACCTACTCCTTTCCGTGTTGGTTACACTCCCCGACACAGATTCATCACTATGCTAGAAGATGTTTACATGGTAATTGGTTATACCCCCCAATTACAAGTTGGTTAAACCCCCCCAACTCCACAACATCATCTTCTTCACAGCTCCACTTATCTTCTTTAAATGTGTTGTTCAATTATTCAAGTAGATTCAACAAACTCCAGAAGAACTTGTCGGTCCTTCTCACTTACACTTTTATTCAATATGCATGCATGTACATACATTCAATCCCTTCTTCTTCACTTGTGCACAAACCCAAACCATTAAAATTTCACTCATATATGTGTAATCCTCGGCCTACTTCTTTGCACACACCCTCACAACCAAGATGGTGTGGCCTTCCTTGTTTGCACACACACACCAACGTTTGGCCTTCCAATTGAGCACCGAACACCTCACCAACGAAGGGCGCGCAAGTTATGCAGCCAAATCCTACCTTCAACCACGTGGGTGGCACGACAAATCCCTCTGCTGCATAGGTGATTGATCCCAAAAACCACGCAAGTGTGGCAGCATCCTCCTACTGTGCAGGTGGCGCGGTGGCTTCCTCCTACCGCAAGAGTTCGTGGGCACAGAGGGCACACAAGTGCGGCCACTTGCTACCGCGCAGGTATGCGGGCAGCGGGCGTGCAAATTCGTGGCTTGAATTCTTCCCTGTTGTGCAGGAGAGCGCACAGGGTGACCCGACTCAGCCTCTTCCTTCGCACAAGGGATGTGCGGTTCTCCTTCACGCTATTGGTTGCACGGTTCTCCTCTTCAAAGATGCTCTGTTTTTGAAACAGAAGCACTTGAATGTCTGAGAGGCAGAAGCATTCTTCTTGTCTGGATCTACCATTTATAGATGATCAGAGATTCTTGTTCTGCATTTAAAATCATCAAAATATACCGTGAAGATCAGAGGTTTGAATGCCCGAGATATTCTCCCTAAAAATCTTCAAACAATGCACCGTAAAACTCAGGAATATTTCCCTTCTTGAATGAGAGGATTCTGTGTAGTATCTTCTCATCCGTGTGATGAGGATCACACAAGAAGATCCTCATGTGTTCGAGGTCTATCCATGCATGACATGCATGGCCTCGCAACTTCGTTTGCATCGTCCACCTTCGAGTTTCTACTTTGATAGTTCGCATGCAAGTGAAACTGCATGTAAGAGACTCGGTTCCTTCATACAATATCAATGTGCTCAGAATGAGCTTGAATGGTGGCCGGAGTGAGGAGATTGATGTCCGGGAGGATCACTAGCTCACGGCGGTCGCCGGCACGGCTGCAGTTCATCGGGAGGTTGAAGACAACGCTCCCCCGGTGATCGGACGGCTCACACCCTTCGCAGCTCGATTGAAGATCAGATGTGCAGCCAGGATCTCACGTGATGGAATGAGCGGCTGAGATAGGATGCGAGATTAGATGGATGGATAGGATTAGATCCGCGTCTAAAAATTTCGTTCCACATCGAAACGCGCCGAGTTTTTCGCGCGGTTTAACAAACAGCTCCTCCATTATCAGCTCAGAAATCTACTCTCCCCCTCCGGTGCCACCCCGCACCGGTTCTCTGTGGGCGCGCTTCAGCGCCCACTTTGCTCCTTCGAGCGCGCGCACCTAGCACCCATGCTACACGGGTTCATCATCGTGTGGCACCCGCAGGCTTACATGGCCCGCACTCCCTGCCTTGAGGAGGCCTTGGCCTTGAGGACTTCCCTTGAGCGCGGTTGACCCCTCGGTTCCCGCAAGTGCTTGAGGTGAGTACCTTGGCTGGCCTCCTTTGTTGGCCTATTTTTGTTAAAGTTCATAGTTTCTACTTTGTATAAATGCAAAGCAACCAAGCACAAAAATGCCAAACCATACATCTTCTACTCTTCATCTTCTTATGAACCCCATATATATTCTTCAACATCTCTTCTTCTTCTTCTATCAAAGAATGTAATTCCCAAGGATCACTCAACTATCTTCATCAAATATTAATCATAAATCACTTGATCTTCAATGTTCTTCTTTGATCCAAACATAGATTACGCATATAACACATCTTAAAATCCTCATGCACTAAGAGATAGTGCATGGTCTTCTTCAAACCACTTCATCCACTTAGTATCTGCGGATGGTTCATCTTTATCTCTTCATGCATTTAGAAGACAATGTTGTGACATTGTATCTTCTTGATACAAGATCTTTGAACTTAAGATCAGCTCTACAACTGTCTGAATTCTGTAAGGCTTCTTCAACCATCATACCTCAAGCTTTATCACTCTTCAAGCCCACTTCATCAGTTATCACTCATTGACTGGTTATTGACAACAAATACAATCACTTGGGCACAACAATATATTACATTCATCGTATTATTCTTTGATTATTCCCTTACTATGTTTTATAGCTCACTCTTTTCATATGTACATACTTAGGTTATCGCATGCAATATTGTTAGATAAAAGGAATATAATGGAATGTTTTGGAGTTTTTAAATAATGTTTTTGTACCCATTTTTTATTTAAATGGGCTATACAACTGATTTCCCAAAGTCACTAGGCCTCATGATCTTCTTGTATTGCGAAATGTGTATATTTAAGTAATATATCAGGAAACAATTGTCTATTAATGATATCGTTGGTCATATGCATTGGCCCAATAGTATTCATTATTATATTCCAACATTTTAAAAGGTAAAAAAGGATTAATCAAAATGTATTAATTTTTTTCATGTTTGTAATATTTTACCCAAATGAAATATATCATTGTACATTTTTGTTGAATATTTCATATGAAATAATATTTTAAAAATTTTACTAGGATACAAATTTCGGGTGTTACAAAAACAAAGGACACAATTATAATTAAAAAAATTTGGTTTATAATACATCAAATAATTTTTAGTGAATTTATTTTGAACTATAAAATTTATGAATGGGGAGTTAATTTTATTGATTAGTGAAGTTTAGTAGGGGTTTACCAATGTTAACAAATATGATGAATTAATACCTATTTTCAAGTGTAAAACATTGATATATTTAATATTCAAATTAATATTCTAATCCAAGTTCACTAATGTAGGCATTGAGTTGGTTTAATAACATTTGATAAGTTAAGTGTTTTCACAACATGAGGTGGATTTATGAATCAATGGGAGAAAATAATAGCTAATGGGTGATATTTTTTATTCCATGTTCACAATGATTTAAGGTTTGTTTGGACTGAAAAGAATAATATTATTAAATAAGTGAAATCATGGGAATGTTTATAGAAAGAATTTGGGGTGTATTTAATTATGCAGATACTTGAGTACACATGCTTTATGAAATTTAATTTTTTACCAAAAATAAAAAAATTGATGAATATAACTTTTGGAATATTTTATATTAATTACAGGTGAATATAAATGATTATGATATAAGAATTTTACTATGGTTATTATAAGTAAGAGAATCTATGAACAATAATTTAGATTGTTCAAATCCCCAATGTTCTTGTGGAATGTTACTATAGTTTTAGTTTTATATATAATAGTCATGAAATAATGTACTGGACCCTATATTTCCAATAAACATCATATGATTGATTTTTTATGTGAGGTTTGTTTTATTATAGAGTTTTTGTTTCCATCATATCATCATAGGGGGATAGTGGAGTTATAATTTGTATTTGACTAGAATATTTATAATTATTTATTTTATGAATACTAATGATTTGACAATTTTTTCTAAAATAATATCGATTAGGATCATCCCTTAACATCCAATAAGAAAATATATGTTTTATTAATGGATATTGTGAAGATCAATGTCCTATATTTAATAATAAATAAATGTTGGTTCTAGTATGTCATTGGAAAATAAATTTGATTTTGAAATATTGAATTCTTTAGGGTTTCATATATAATCTATTTCAAGTGTTTTTATATTACCAAGGACAATTAATGTATTTTAATAGATTGATAGAGCGAGTGGAATTCATAAAATATATGAGAATAATAAGTAGTGATTGTCCAAGGTGATAGATTCATTACAACTTTGATGGGGGAGTGAATCAATGATCACAAAAACACTGAATATCAAAAACATTGGTCTTGTATCAGGTCACGCTAGAATCTGTGAATAAAACAAATTTTATTTCTATATTTATATAGTTACATAGAGCATGAAAAAAGAGTTTATAGAAGGCTCCCTTACACTTTTTATTAACAAACCTATCATTGGTGCCATATGATTAACATCCCGCCATCCACATTCCTACATTATTATAAAAATAAATAAGGATCATTGTATGGATATTTCCATAAATTCAATGATAAATAAATGATATATATATGTGCCAATAATTTTTCATTAATTAAATTACCTCTTTATGTTATTTGATGTCCATATTTTTTCACCTTATAATTTCTAAAATTCATTCTCTTTAAGACACTATCCCACATTGATTATCCCACTTGTGGTCCTTTATTGAGCCCATATAGCCCATAATTTAGATTTCAAACTATATAACCAGGGAAATCAAGTATAAAACCTCATGGTTGTTTATTGTAAAACTCCTCCTCAAGTTAGCCATTTAGCAATACTGATTACAAAATCATTTGGAACAATTTAAAATTATTTTAAACATATATCCTCAGAAATTTTAATATAGTTTTAAGCCTTCAAACTAAAGAAAAGGACTCATAAATATAAAAATAATTTTATATTATCCCTCATACATAATAAGATTTTTCTTCCATGATACTTTGGTGTTTTCATTTAGTTTTTTAACTCATATTATATAGATAAAATTCTAAAATCTTGAATGTTAATATTACTCCAAAATATTATTCAACTCAATATGATTCAATTTTTCTTTGATAAAAAAACACAATCCCCATGTTTCAATTCCTTATCAATACTCATTGGTTTAACATTTTAATGAAAGAATGTGTGAATATAAATTTTTATAATTCATTGAGTGTGAAAACTATGAATGATATCTATATGGTTTTTCCATTCTCATTAGGTTTTAAATATATTTGGAACTTATATCCTCCTATTTTGAATCCTTCCCCATCACTATAAACATTATAATATTTAATAAAATAATGATAATCTATATGTTTTTTTAATTAAATTCCATTTTGTTAATCACCTTTTTATTGATATTATTTTATCCCACAAACAAATGTAAAATATTTTTATAGTAAATTAGATATTATAGGAGAATAACATCAATGAAATCATTGGAATTTTAAATATTTTTTCAAATAAAAAGATGAATCCTTCCAATATGTGTGTATCAGATTAAATCTTGGGAATATTCCATCTCATTAAAAATTCCAAAAATTATTACATTGTTATTGATGTAACTTGGGTGTCTAAATACATCTAATGTATTCAATTTTGGCTTCTTCAAAAACCACATCTCACAAGTATTACTCATTTAATGTTTTAGGAGTAAGAAATTATTAAAAATATTTATATATACTATTATGTATAATCACCAAATGAATTTTGAGGTGACATGATATGATAACATGATCAGGAATATATCAATCAAAATTTTCTTATTCAACTAAACTAATCAATTTTTAATTTATGTGTATATGTCATTGAATTCATTCCTTATCCAATATTTATCAAGATATGACATAAATTATTATTTCTATTATTAAAATTCATTATTAGACCAAAATATTTTGATAACACATCCTATTTTATTTTATTGAATTCTTAATATATTCATAATTATTTCAATATTTTTTATTTTACTCATTGTTAAATTAGCATATGTCAGACAAGTAAAATTATCAGTGAATGTATGGCGGAAATTATCTATATTGGTTGGTTTCAAGCTCATCAAACCCATACATCTGAATATATAAACTCATGAGGTTTCCATTATTTTGATATCTATCATATTGTGTTTTTTAATCATTTGTCCATTTTGATACACAATGAAAATATTATGCCTTTCATGATTCAGTAATGATATTTTTCTCAAATCTTATATATAAAAATCATACCTATTTTCTTTCATTCCAAATGTATGATTAATTTATGAGATATCTAGTTTACCACCATCACAGTAATGTATAAACTATTCCTATCATTAGATATTTTAATTAATTTATTAGTAATTCACTACCCCGTCATGATGGTAATTCTACAAATCATCCTTTTAATGATAGATCAAACCAGTAAAACCATCACCTAATTACCATTTTTATAATATTGAGATACACTCAAGATATTTTCCCCCAACCCATCAATTATGAAAAACATATTTAAATCGAAATTCAATAATCCAATCATGGAAAATCCAAATAATTTCAAATTTAGTTTCCCCCAATTTCTAATATATATATATATATTAAAATATTTAATCTTATATTTTTAAGCATCCTATTTTTAGTCATATGTGATAATAAATCACCATCTAGAATCAATGGATTTATAACTTTCACTTATTTTTAATCCACCTTAACCACTAATGATTATTCATCATTAATCATTTAATTTATAAATCTGGATTTACCATTACCCTTATATTATACTGATATTAATGTGGGACATTTTTTGTTGGTGTGTCTTGGTATATCAACTATCTCACGAGTCTCTTAAAGATATTGAATATTATTATATACTATCACCATCACTTTTATATGTTGAATCAACTAGAATAAAGTAATATAATGTTTTGCCCCATTTTAAGAGTGATAAATTTCGACAATATTTTTTTATTTATTCCTTTATATTTCATAACCCCCATATCTCCCTTCAAAATAGTTTTGATTTTGTAAAAATACTTCCCCATAACAATTTTCGTACAGATAATATTTTTCATTTGATATTTGTTTAGATCATTATTCTTCCTCATTATTTAAAGAATTGTATTTTATATTATAATTTTTATTGTTATTAGACACACATTATTTATTCTTACACACTTTTCTTAAAATTTTCCACAATGACACATCAATTTTTAATGGGTATATTCACTTTATTAGTTGAATTAATCACTTTGTTACCTATATTTTCATTTTTTCAAACACTTTGAATGAAATATCTTGTTAAAACAATAATTTCTATAGACAACATATAATAATAAATTTGCATCATGATCATATAAATGGATTTATTTTCATGTTTATAACTCCCACTAACATTTTGGTTTATTTTTTTAAACTCCACTTACTGGAAAATTTTGATGGATTTTGTTACACATAAACCATATTTTCAACATTATCCATTACTTAATTGTCATTATCCATGAATTTTTGTCTAATAATCTTAATAATTTTTCTATCACATCATGGATTTAATTTAGATAACTTAATTTCAATGTGAACTCTATATTAATCTTAATGATTCTATTATATTTTGAATTATGATTAGATTTATTTAATTAATCATTATATCTCTTCTAATATCATTAAATTATAATATTCCATATTTTCCTTTTATCCAAACATGTTCTCTATGCTTAATTAAGAAAAATTGGGTCTCTCCTCAACACTTCTCTAATTCTAATTATTACCTTTATCAATGTTAATTGCATAAATTTAATATTTTGATATTGAATCAAATTAAATAAGTCTCTTGTTCTTAATGTACATTTTATTTCCTTAAATTTACTCATCATAAGCAATAACATTATATTTTTTTCCAAATTTTATTCTTTTTTGTTTTTTGGAAATTTCTTTTTTCATATAAATGAATGTGCTCTATTATGACCACTTTCCACATTATTTATTTTTGAATGTTCCATATTTGTGTCCAATATTGTATATTTATTTCCATTTTATTTATATTATATTTAATTTGGAATTTCAATGAGTCGAGAGTTTATAATTTGAGATTTTTCAAAATCTATCAAGGTACATAATTAGTAGAACCATATTTCTAGTCATTATAGAGGGTTGTGGGGGTATAAAAAGATATTTTATGAGTTTTTTATATGGATAGGAAAACTATGTGGAAATTTCCATGATACAAAGTAGTATATTTTCAAGGTAATATGTGGTCCATATAGTTGGTGTAAATTTTTCCAAAACAAACAGATTTTCACGAGAACCTAAAATTGTTTTTTTAAGTTTCATAATCCATTGATTTTAACCCTCTCCTATTCCCCTCTCCCCCAATTTATGCACACACCTCATCCCATCTATGGTGCATTCCTCATTCTCCTCTTTTAGTTGTTAAGTTTATATACAGGGTAAATTCATCAAGGTAACATCTTATTTCTCAGGGTATTATATTCTATATTCCCCCATAAAACATTTTCGTCAACTAAATTTTAATTTTTAAACCATATGTGGCCATGAGAGACAAATATATGGTGGTTGGTTCTCTTACAATGGAATTTCCATATTATCATAGTTGGTCGGGATCGCTTCTATATGATTCTCTTAGGTTCCAATAAATGAAATGAGTATAAATCTGATTCAATGTTAGGTATCTCTAGTTAGTGGGACATTCTCAGGGAATACCATTAATTCATTTTTTTCCTTTTGAATAATTTGAAAAGTAAATATTGAATCATGTTGTTGAGGGATGATGACTCTTTCATGATGTTATTTGGTTGGTGGTGTTATAATAAAGTATAATTTAAAAAGTTTCACTAAAGAATATTGATTTTTGTAGACGAGGTTTTTGATAAATAATTTTAAATTGAAATTAAAATTATTTTCATTAATGGATATGTTTTATACCTGAATTTGTTTGTAAAGTTTTTTACAAAGGTGATATGGATTCTAATGATTTCAATGAATGAATTTAGAAAATTCTTTACCATGTATTGATGTTTATATTGATTATTTAAAGGTTTTATAAATTTATTGATATTGTATTGCATATGGGTGGGTTAGTTGTTCCACATGGGTGACCTTAGTTTTCTGTGTAAGTGGATGGGTGCTTCTTTATCATTATGAATGATTGTTATTGGGGATTGTTTTTAGTGCCTTGAGAGGAATGGGTCATATAAATTATTTATCATAAAATAGGATAGATAGTGTTATATGATAATTTTCTATAGACTATAGAACTTATAGGTTATAGATACCCCATATATCATTCATTTTGTTTATGATGATGCATGAATGGTCATCAGTTAAGATTTGGTATGCCTTACTTTCCCATTAACAATCATGATATTGTTTCTACCATGATTCCCTATGTTTGAGTAATCTTTTATTTGTGTTAGTTATTGATATATGTTTGTTTAATTTAAATAAAACCAAAGGATTTGAAAAAAAAATTGAACTAAAAAATGGATTTTAATTTTTTCAAACATTGAATGAAGGTTTGTATGGTTCAATTAATTATTTAGATTTATGGTGGTATCGTACTGAGCATTTACTTATATCAGACATATGTTGTTTGGTATATAAAGACCTGTTTTAGAGGTTATTTTCAGTTATAGGAGATTCACATATAATGTGACTTCTATTGAGGATCATTATCCTATTTGGGTATATTTATAGTGGTGTATAATTATCAAATGTATGATGGGATTATGTGGATCACTTTGTAATAAATTTTGAGGCTTTGTTTTGTATTTTATTGGCCTCTAAAATCATGATCTATATTTAATTTAATTTTTATAATATATAAATTACACTTTTATTTTGTATGTGGTGTGTACTTTAAATTTTTTGATTCATTATTGTTTTTGTGGTATAGAAGATTAATTTTTATTGTATTTTGAGACTATTTATTTGATGTTTTAGTTCTGCAACATAATGAAAGAAATTCTATATTCTTAGTATAATCTTTGTGATGTGTAAATTACATTTATAGGGTGAAACCGTTCCTAAATAGTTACAATTTAGAAACCCCGGTTCTTGTCTTTATCTTGTGGTGATGGGGAATACACTTCCGGCCCTATCTTATGATAGACATGGTGAAGTGGAATGTTAGACTAGGTTGGTTCATTAAAAAATGGTATTATGGACCCCTCAAGTTATTTTGGGTGTGCTATGATAGGTATAGATAATTTTATTATTGTATATCAAGAGGTAGATCACGAGTGCATGGCTGAGAACCACCTCTATTGATAAAATATGGTTTACCAGGAGATGATGTGATTTTATTCTTGATTTGTAGTTCTAATTTTAATTGAGTACCTTAATTCTCATAATGAGATGATTTCATGTTTATCATTATTGTATTTTGGGTTATTGGTGAATTGTAATATTTTTGGGGTACTAGTGGGGAATTAACTGTCACTACATTATTACCATGCATGGTATAAAAACGCATATGATACCAATATAGTTGTCTCTATTTACCTTCTAGTGGAAATTTTATGATTTTTCTATCCTCTTCTAAATCACGCAACCAAACCATATTCATCTCTATAATACACATAGATTATTTTTTTCCTTTCATTTCATTAAATGTGAACTCTATTAGTGTTAACAACGAAGTGAAGTTTTATGAGGGAGTTTCATTATAGAGTTGATAATATTTTAAATATTTTTAATTGTTTTTTGTGATGTGTTGATTGTTATGAGTGTATTATATTTCATGTTTTATATTGATTTTTTCATGTGTGAGTTGTGTGTTTTTTTGTTGTGGGAAGGAATCAATGAAATGTTTTATTTTTGAAAATTGTTTTTTAATGTTTTTTATAATTTTGAACATAATTTTTTTGAATGATTTTGAAATGAATTAGGATTATAAGTGAATCTTTAATGTTATGGGTTGTTTGTAAAATGATTTCTAAGTATGATGTTAAATTTCAAAAGATGATAAATATTTTAAATGTACCCCTTGAAGTGTTTAGAGAAAAATATTTATAGGATGGTTCAATTTGAAATGATTCCTTATATACTACTATGAAAGGGTTTTTGATTATCGTGATGTATATTATTCCTAATTCAATGTTTTAAATATATATTTTTGTATTTTTTACATAATTATTTTAATTATAATTAAATTTTTTGAATGTTGTTAACTCCTTGAATTTTTTTTACAAAATCTAATGGGTTTCCTTGAATGAGTGCATCACTGATTTGTAAAGGGGGTAATGTTATTAAAATTTGGTAATATTGTGGGGTGGATAGTTATGAATATAATAAATTTATCAAAATGGTTTCCATAATCATTTTTTTAATTGCTTGGTCATGTGAGAAATTGTATTTGTCTAATATTTTAAATGTTGAATTTTTTTCTGATAATATGGAGTAAATATATTTAAAAATTTTATTAGTTTTTTTAACTATGATGTATTTTATTATGAAAATTAAAAATCTCTTTCCAAAATAATATTAATGATTTCAAAATTCAGTTTTAAGAAAATCATGATATTTTAAATTATTGAATTTTTTTGAAATAGAATATTATAAATGTATAGTTTTGGAAATGTGTTAATTTTTACGTGTGATTTGAGTTGTTTTTTGGATTTTAATGAAACTTTTAAATTTTGGTGGTGGTACCATTATTAAATAGATTCAAGTTTTATTATATTTAATGTGTGACTCTATGAAAATAATTATTGAATGTTGTAGTATCTATTATTATGAATATACCATCATATAAATTCCTCTAATTTATTATGAATGTCCCATGTTCTGGTTAACTCTATAAAGACTCAAAAATATAAAGGTCTAATTTTAGTCCTCGTATTCTTGAACTCTATCAAATATATTTATAATCGAAATCATTATCCTTTTGTAATGAATGAATTATCTTAGGGTTGTTAGTTGATTAGAGAGGTTTAGAGAAACATATACTTCTTTTTAAACCCTTAAATATTCAACAATGATACCATAAGGGTTGTATAAGGATATATGTTGTGAATGGTGTAAATTCACTATAAAAAAAACCTTCATCATTTCCTATCATGAGATCTTTTTGAGACATGGGATATTTAATGGTATTATTTGAATAATTTAATATTAGGATAAATAATTGGAATTTTAATCCCTCATTGGGGGTTCCTATTCATCGGTGGAGTGTGTAAATTTTTTATCAGATTCAGTTGTCTTTATTCTTGAGTGAGTCATTTCTCATTATTTCTATATTTATATCTATGGCGGAGTTATTAAATAAGACTTGTGTTTATGGTGTCCTGACCTAGTAAATAATCATTTAGGATTAATTAGGAATGAACATGGTGGTGGTTTTGGATAAATCTCATTTATTGTGTAGTTTTTTTGTTCTTTATCATTATTTAGAAAGTTGGTTATTTTCTTGTTATTCCCTAGTTCAGACCGCTGAATGTATTATTTTGGGTTGAGTTATATGGGAATTAGAATGAATATTGCGTGATTCTAATTTTAGTAATGGGGAAGACTAAGATGTTTTATTTTGTCTCATGTTCCAAGGAAAAGTCCCATGAACATTCATGTTGAACCATATTTGTGGGTCTTTTCATTAATTTTAGTTATAGAAGATTTCAGTGATCTTCAAACTATTAACAGTGGGGTTTCAACTCAAATTGCATTCATTTATTTTCATAGAGTATACTTTTTTGAATTTTTTTAGACATATCCTTTTCAAGTGATCGATTTATTAGGTTTCATTATTTTATTCCACCATTTTAGAAATTTAAATGGTTGAGATACCTCTATTTTCAAGACTTTACCACCCATTGTTTACCTCCTCTCCAAAATAACTAATTTTCATCCATAGAATATAGATAGAAATTTTTGGGAGTAGGTTTTATCGTTTTCCATCTCAAAATTATATGTATAATATATTGTATCATTAGGTTCGCTAATAAGATTATTAATTTTGATGGCTTATGGGAATTACATCTATTATCATGTTTGATATAGTTCATGAATTGTTATCAAAAATTGATTAAAATTACTCAATTGAAAATATTTATGGAGGTTTTTTTTATCTTCCATGAACCATTAAATTTGGGGAGAACACTTAAGTTCAAGATTTACTATCGTTCCTAATTTTATTTTGAAATCACAAATTGATTTAGGTTGGCTAATGGGACCCTAGAACAACTAGTTGTTTTCTATATATGAAATTTTTATCAATTAGGGGGTTTAAATTGATGAATACGTTTCTTTATAATGTGTTATTTTTATAGGATATCTAAAATTTGGGTGATTTTTGTTGGTTAATATAGCACTATATTGTACAGTCAAGTTGTGGAGGGAACCAGTAAAAAATTTTTAAATATTTATTCCATTAAATTTGTGAGTGAAAGGATTGGGAATAAAAATATGATATCCCTGGTATTAATATGTACATTTTTTTGTTATTGGACTGTCATAACCATTAATTTTAATAAATTGTGTATAATATATTTTTTTAATGTGATGGGTTTTGTATAGCCTTGAGTTTTAGAATTTTTTTTCCTTGGAGAAAGACTCTAATGATAATGGATTTCCATTCATGGGATGCATGTGGAACTTTATAGGGTATTAAAGTGAAATAGAGGGAATAATTTTGATAACCACCTGTTTAATATTATTTATTTATAGTAATTTCCATTCTATTATAATTAATTTTTAGTTTCCCAGAGTTAGGAAAAAGAAATTTAAAATTTCAGGATATCTTAAGAGGGAACAATATTATTATTAACATTTTGTCGAACTATTATATAGTGTTCTATGAGAATATAATGATATTTTTTTTAGTTTCTTAATCGTTAGGAGAACCATATAACAATATATAGAAAACTTTTCAACATGTTTTTAGGGATATGGGTGGCATGAACGATTCACAAATATTTTTCCAATTTTTTTTTCTAAACTATAATTCTTACCATGTGGAATAAATATTATGAATTTAGCTTTTAGTTATTGTTAATTTAGTGCCTATCATATCTCCTTATTCTACAAATTCCGCATTCACCTCCTCATGTCCATGAGTGATTCCTCCTCCTCCAAAGGTGGTTCTCTTCCCATTTGGGATCGATTCTTCAATATAACATCATGATTATCTGGGTTTTATATATTATTTCCTCCCTTACCACATTTTCAATCCATTATTTGAGAATTTGGTAACTCTAGGTGTCCATGGTTTATGAAAAAAGGATGAGATGTGGCCATCAAATGGAATATCTTGTTGTTCAATGTTCATGGAAATAACTTCTAATTGGTTCATCTGGTTTATAGTGAAGGAAATATGTTTAACATTGATTGAGAGACAAGTGACATTAAATAAATTTAATTTTCCACGGAATACCATTAGTTCATGGTTTTACTTTAAATTAATCAAAAAAATATATTAAATTACTATTTATGGATATTTATTTTTACTTGATGTTATTATGGAATGTGTTTCATTAGATATTGATGATTTCTAATGATTCTATTAAGAAAATATATCTGTTCACATGAGGTTTTTGATAAATGGTTTTAAATTTAATTTTAAATTATTTTACGTAATGAATTTGTGTTATGCCTAATTGATGATTTTCATCTTTTATTGAAAATGGATATTTCTTATAAGGATTTCAAAGGATGAATTTTATATGTTTTTTAGCATGGTTTTATTCCTTTTACTTATGGTAATTTTTAAGGTTGGGGTTATATTTTTATTAGTGATGGTTTGGATGTTAGTTTCACATGGGTGACCATATGATTATGGGTTAGTGGATGGTTGTTTCCCTAGACTAATGAATGATTCATTCTATGGGTGGTTTTTGGTGTCCTCATGTGGCCCTATTTATTTTTATTGTTTGGGATCACAAAGGTTGGATAATATTTCATGAGGGAGTCTTAGTTACTTTAGGATATAATGATATATGTTTAAGTGATTTTATAATTTAATACCCATTTATTGAGCTTGAATTTGTTTTTTCCTTTATGTACTACTTTTTTACTCGTGGTTTCATGGATAAATTCATGTGTGGAAGTTGTTTTACATTAAATGAAACCAAAGAATTTTATAACACTATTTTAAATGAAAAATGGATTTTAATTATTCTTTTCAATATAGAAATAACAGTTTTCATAAATAATTCCATTAGGTAGATTTTTGGTGGTATAAAAATTAAAATTACCTCACACCGTACATTTAACATTAAACAAATATAAAAATGTTTTATTGGACATGGGTAGATAAATAATCACATTGATTATTTTAACTCATGTAGATGATCATTATCCTTTATATGTATATTTTTTGTTGTCATAGATTATGATGTGGTGGATGGGCTAGTGTGGAATCATTAGGGGTTCTTGGTGGGACTTTGGGTTATTTTGTATTGTCCTCTTCATCTTTGACCATAATTATTTTTTATTTATTAAAATGGATATCATTTTCACTTTTGTTTATGCATGTAGAACTTTTTCCATGATATGTCATTCATTTTTGTTATTGAGGTATAGTTTAATTGGTTGTTTTAATATTTTGAAGTTTTTTATAAATGGGTTAAGAAACCATCTTATGGATGGGTCATGAAAGATTCTTAGTGGAATATAAGTGATGTGGTAATAAGATTTTGAGGGTGAAACCAATCTAAATTTGTTACATTTTGATACCATGTTTCTTCATTCTAACCCATGGTATTTAGAAACATGATACAGAACCCATGTCAAGCTGACCTGGGTGACCTAGAATAATTACATGGGCCTGTTACATTGAATATCTTTTAGGATGGTAATACTATTCCAATTAATAATATTTATAGGGGAATATTTTTGAAATTTTTCTAATATATTCATAATTGAAACAACATGTTTTCTATTTTAATTTTATATTCTCCTTTAGTCATTTAATTTTAAAAGTATAAAATAATCAAATTTAAATTCATCTTAAAATCCTTGACATAAGTTTCTTCCTAAAGAGCCCTCTTATATTCAATATATTCCAAAAAATTAGAGTCTTTAAGTGTATTCTCCTTTTCTATCATTACTTATTTCTTAATGATAGTCCCAATATAATACCATATGTTCTCTATGAAATTTTGATCTTCCCAATGGTCCACATATACATATATTGATCCTCAAGAATATATATTTTTTCACCAATATTATGTATAAATATTCTTTTCAAATTCATTACCCAGATGAAATTTATAATATATTCTTCATAAAATAAATTTAATCATTGAAATTTTTTATCCTAAAAAAATAACTATCCTCTCACATATATTATCCCATTTCAATATATTACTTTTGAACATGAAAAATTAATTATTATGATTAATTTACATTATTATATACTATAATGATATCTTGGTGTATTCAGAAATTTTAATTCAAAATATTCAATATAATAATGCATGTCAATTATCCATCTAAGAGTGATGAGAGTAAAAAATATTCACAATATCTCACCAACATCAATATTCCTCTTATTAAAAAAATATATCCTATTAAAAATTTGTGAATATGAACACCATTATTAGTTATTTAAATAAGGTATATGAAGATGGATAGGAGATATGGATTCATCCTTTCTTTTTATAGGTGAAATAAATTGCCATTAAATACGGTGACTCCATTGTTTTTAACCCCATTCATTCTACCCAAAAATATTTTCCTTTAAAATATGTAAGAAATAAATTATGAACCCAATAACCCTATAAATACCTATAATCATTTATCTTAATATAATCCTCTATTAAGTAATTATTTTTTATGAAGGGAAAATGATCTTTATTAACTACCATGATCAGGTACATAAAAAGGATTAGGTGAGAGTTGTACAACCACTGGGGTCAAATTAGTGGTTAAAAAAACTAACTATCAATTTTATTATTCTAATGTCACTTATGGATAGGATCCTTTAAGAAAAAAATTATTGTTTGAGATGGAGTGGAATATAATACATATTATATATGAATTTTAACTAGGTTCACACACTTTTTTTCAACTGGCTTATCCTTGGTGAATAATGATTGAAATCATAAAGTACAAAATTTTATTTTATTATCAATAATACTGAGGTTTTATATAGGAATATTTCCTTGATCTGAAATTAAAATAAATATAAATAACAGTGTTAAAAATTTGACCAATCATAAACTTCCTTCATTAGGATCCTCTATGTTTGGATTACATTCAAACATGTGTTATTCTAATAAAATTTAGCCAAATCCTTCTTATAATTTTATATAGAATGTTCAGTAAAATATATAAATTTTTCATCACCTTTTCCATGTTAAAAAAATATTTTGTTTATAATCACAAATCCACTATGTATTAGATGTATTCAAACTGATGTTGTTCTATTATTGCAACTATATCTAAGATCTATGGCTAGGTATCTTCCTACTTCCCCAATTTCCAATAACCATATTCACCTTTCAATATATATTTATAGAATCATTATAGAATAACAAATAATATAAATATCATAATATTCCTCTACACTATGTATAAATGGTAAATGTTGTGGTTATTTTCTTAATGAGAATGGTATCAATGGATTTTTCTTCCCAGGACAAAGTTCACCACTCTAATTTCGATTAGTTCTCCCTATGGGTAGTTTTTAACATTTTTCCATGTTTTTTTTGATCCATGGATATAAATCCACTACATTTTAGTATATTTTTTATGTAAATTAAATAGTATGTTAAATGTATTCATTGAAATGCAACACCAAACTAAAACGAATCCTTACACATCTTATTAAAATAATAAAATATGATAAAGATTTAAGTAAATAAAAAATATAATAAAAATCATTATTATAAAAACATATAATTATATTAATTAGATTTATATATAATTTTTAACAAATAATTTATATATTTAATTTTTTTAAAATAGAGATATGATAAATAATAACATCAATGTGATTAAAACTAATAAACGTTATATATGGATATTTTATATGGAACAAATTTTTTAAAATTAATTTGAATTTTAAATAATATATTTAATTAATTATTTAAAAAAATTATATATATTTTTATTTTAAAAAATATTTATGTTTAACAAAATTTAATACATAATTTTATTTGAAGTTGGAATATTATTATTTAATGTTTAAAAGTATATTTTTCAATATAAATGATTACCTTTATACTATGTACTTAAAATTAAAATATAAATTTTTAATATTTTTTATTTTAATTCGATTAAATTAATATCATTTTTCGATTCAAAATTTCAAAAATATCATAAGAATAATTATTTGGTTTTTTTTCATAAATAATTGATATTTATGTGCATACTAAAAGATATGTTTTTTCTGAAATTGTAAATTTAATTACTTTATCATTATATAAGAAAGAACTATAAGTGTGTAATACACTTTAAATATTCAAATATTTATTTATTAAGTAAAACTATACGTTTTATAAACACTGTATTAAATTTTGAAAACATATGGTAAATATTTTAAAGACATAAGTTATATTTTCCTATAAAAACTATGTTTTTGTCATCTAATTTAATAAAATATTATTTCTATATTATTCAACTCTTGATTTCATTAGATGAAAATAAACTATAATATTTTTATAACAAACCATATTTTATTAAAAAAATGAGAAAACATCCATATTTCTATCATACATAAATATTTTATATGTAAAACACATTTAAAAAACTTTTTCATAGAATTTTGTTCACTAATTTTTAAATTTACTTTTTTCACTGTTATAAATAAATTTTTATAATACTATACTAATATGTAAAATTATTGTCTCCATTTAATTGATATGGTCAATTTCGTTTTTCACCATCTTAATTAATTATTGATGTTATGTATGGTTTATCATGGGATAAGTCGATTTTGGGAAAAAATTTAAAGTAATGATAATATCCTAAAATAACTAAAAATATATCTATAAAATGAATTTTTGGGAGGATTATAGACATTAAGAAACCCCAAATTGAATTATTTAACATTATATTATCTTTATGTAGAATATATTCATTATTTTTTTAGTAAAAAGAGTTCTATTTATATAAATTCTAATTTCATTACACATAAAAGGTTTCATCACTACCCCACTTGTCAACACAACCAATCTGACATAGATTCATCCAAAATCAAACCTAATAACTCACCTAATCTCGTATAAAATCCCAATAGGTTATTTTCATATCAAAATATTACCACTAAAATTATTAATCCATTTGTAAAATAAACACTTCTTAATTGTAAGGTAACATTCTCAATAACACATTTTTAAATTATTTTCAGTTGTTTTATTCTACAATCCCCTAAAAACTGTTAAAATGTCAGAATATATGATAAAATAATAATTAATATTATTGTTAAATGTTTTTATACTAATTTAATGTAATTTTCTACCTTTATTAAAAACAATGTAAAACATTATGATGTTGTCATACGTACGTGAAGACTACAACTTCCTTGAATGACACAATGAATTTTTGGAAAAACAAATCATACACAAATGGTTATAGAATTATATTTAAATAATTCATTTTATATTTTTTACATTATTAATATTCTAAAATTATAATCTATTCCATATATTACTCTTTATTTTTGGAAAAAATCTCATCGCATGTGTGTTTTTCTAGAAAACCTCTTCTATAAAAATGATGTATATTTTTTTCAACTATACAAATTAATTATTTATAAAAATCAATATGAAAATAATTTGAAACCAAAAAAATATACATAATGTAATTGGTTTTTTATAAATATGGTATTAAATAAAGTAAAAAATTTCTCAACGATACAAACCTATCCATTATAGCATATTCTTATTTGGTTCGGTTAACCACTAGATAAAAATGTTATCAATTTCTATATTTTGTGGATATGGTAATATAATTACTAGTTATATTAGAAAATAATAAGTAAATAATGAATATATTTGAAATAAATTATTTTAAATCATGTTTAGAAAGTGATATAGGAATGAATATTTTCCTTAATTAGAATATTCTGATATTAATTTTTTTACATAGCAGATTAGAAAACATTCATGGAGTTCATGAATTTTGGTAGGTGGTTTTGAATTTCAATTTTGTTTCATTGAAATATAATCTATATTCACCTTAAATTTCATATTTTTATATATATTGTAAAAGGATTTTATTTAACATATTTTTTCAAGAAATATAATGTATTTATAAATCCTCCTCATGTGATACCAATCAATAGTTTTTGATTTGAAAAATGAAGATGATTTACAGGTTTATCTATCGTAGTTTATAAATCAATATGAAATTATTGATATTATGAATTAGGTTTTATTTTATATGGCATAAAAAATTCATATTTCATTTATTTATGTTATATATCCTCCATTTTATGAGATTTAAATTCCCATTTCATGATCTCACTATCGTTTTATTTTAATTATTTTGTTTCAAAAGAAGAAATGTATTTTGATAACTGAAATTTAATTTCATGAGTTTTAATTCCTCTTCATGAAATTATATCCTATTTTATTACTTTCTTCATCTTTTTGAGTTTATAAAATCATACATTCTCTTTCACTTTAGAGGAAAATTTCATTAAAATTCAATTATTTTGTCTTGATGTATTTATTTCTAAAAAATCATATCATTGTTAAGAATAATTATCATCCCCATTAAGGCTAGTTTCTCATAAATATCCTTATTTTTTACATCACACCAATTTTCTACATTATATTTTCAAACCAAATTTTTTTATATCTAATGTGACAATCATATGAATCATTTCTTCTATTTGAATGTAAATTTTGTTATATATTTTCATAATGTGGGTTTTAATAAAGATATTTTAAATTAATATAAAAGTTTTCATTACATTATTTTTTGTTTTGGAATCCAATCCAAATTTCCTTTAAAAAAATGATGATATTTCAAGGCCACATGTTTTAGAATTCCTTTTAAATGTAAAAATTTCAAAATGATTAAATTTCACCAATTTTAAAATGGACCAAAACATCTTCTATAAAAACATTTAAAGAATTTATATCCAAAAACTATTTTGGAATTTTACTTCCATTTTTTCATTTATCTCAAAAGAATATTTTTCTATGGAAATTAGATTACATGAATTACCCTCTAAATTCTATTTTACATTTTTCTTTTTTTAAAAATATATAAATTCATTAATTTTTTATTATTTCCTAATAATCCTCTATGTATAATTATTATTTTTATCCCAATTCAATTACACTATGAATAACATATAATTCCTTATTTTCATTGAAGGTATTTCACGTACATTATATATTTATGTTGATTAGGGAAATTATTAATTTAACATTATACCTTTTATCTATATGGTGTACAATATATATTATCATCTTAATTTAATAGTATTTACCTATAATATTACTGAATGGATTTGGATATAATTTATTTCCCTTAGGATTACCATGATATGATTATTGATGAAAAAAGTATTTATTTATTTATGTTATACCATTTGAAAAGGTTTTGAGACCCCTTTTCATGATTGGGTTATTTAATATATAATGAATTGTTTATTTATTTTGGTACACTTTTATATGAATGATTTATGGGTTGTTCCCTATATTTACCTCTAATAAATTATTTAGGAGTTCATATCTCATGAGACATGTATTTGGGGGTGGAATAAATTTCCCACTAAGAATGAGTGTGAGTAATGACTCATGAAGGCTTGGTAGCGATTATTGACTCATGGCCGTGATAAAACCTTACGCTTATGTTTATTCCAATCTTCATTATTATGATATATCTCAAGTACATGTTATATTTCCATTCCATACACCAATAATGTAACGTCCCTGACTTTTCATGTACTTTTATTGAAAATTATATTGGATTATTTCAAGACCAGGCCCTAAGACAACACATGAATATGAGGCTCGGGGTTCCCATAATAAATGTTCGAAAAAAATTTATGTCTATTAAAAATAGCAATCATGTGAAGTTTGATTAACTTTTAAATGAGTTCTTGGATTTGAAATCTGAGGGCATCGTTCTATTCAGAGAAGCAAGTTTTTCTTAGGAAGGACCAAACATCGATCGATAGGGGTCGACTATGGAAAATCATATTCCGACGTTTTAAATAATAATAGAAATAAACATAAAAGTTATTTTTTATCATTTAAATATTTCTTGATGACATAGTAATGCTGTGAAACAGTGAAGAAGCAGTTGTTTCCTTTGGTAATTGAAATAGTATGGCAACACTATTTCAAAGAAAAATAATAATGCTAAAATGTGTTAATGCATTTCCTCCATTAATCATGGGGAGGGAGCATCATTATAATTCATAATGTTGGATAATTTACCTAGAGCCCAGAAGTTTACCTTAGGATGGAGAAGGAATAACTCTCTCCGATGATGGAAAATAAAAAACACTGACAAATGATTGATCGATGATGTTCGTGTATGGATCCCCATTAATGATGGTTTCTCTCCTCTGAATGATCTTATTTCCAAGTAGGGGTTTTATTTCTTCATGATTCATTTCCTAATTATTGTTTCCAATGACGAATGCAGACCAACCCACTAACAGGTTAATCGAAAGTTTGGTCGTTTCTATGGGATGGTTAAAAGTGAAGGACTAATGTGTGAATTAGAGATTTTTTTTATTAATTCATTCTTCGTGATCCTTCTAATAAGAATGGATTTGGGCCGACATAAACCAAGTCCTGGATCCGTTTTTCGGGTGTTCTTATGTATCTCATTCCTCATCGTTATTGGATTTATCTTCATTATTCGTGATGGTATGAGTGGATTGATTGTTGTTTCTTCGAACCATAGCACAGTAATATTGAGGACAAAGATTTTTGACACTGTAGGGACCCCATAGAGGTGCAACGAAAGGTGTGGTGATAGATGAGGCAGCCGGTAGTGTGGACCGACAGCGGAAGTGGAACATACCTTGTGGGGTGGCCAGGCTAGCTGGACAGCCACCATCATGGCAGCCGATTGCGGAAAAGACATGTGGTCCAATGGGACCATGGTGGTGGAGGGACGCACGGTAGGGTCCCTTGAGTGGCAGTGACAGTATGGGCCCATGGCGATGCAGCGACGGGCAGCGACGGGAGCCACACCAAAGGAGGACTATGGTGGTGTGTACCTGAGACATGGTGTTGCACCACATTGTCCCTCTAGTATGTGATCCCACTAACCAAGTTCAAGAGGAGAGGTCAGCACATAGTCTATCGTGCTGGCAAGATGCAGGACCCTCCACATCTAGGTGTGACGAACAAGCCCACTTCAGCGGGCTGAGATGGAGATAGTGGACCAAATCGAACCCATCTGGGGCAGGCCGGGTTGACCTGGAGGTTCAGGTCAGGTAGGGTCGGAAATGGTGGGTCGAGTTTGGCAGGACCCAGGTCGGACTGATCCCAAAACCAACCAGCCCTTTTTACAAAAAAAACACACTATCACGTCGTGTGTCCATTTCATGAGCCATTTTCATCGTTGTGGCCCTCGTGACGAGGAGGTCCTTTTGAGATACTCTATGTGTGTTTATATGGAAATTGGCGTATGGCCATTTGGGTCAAGGATTAGGACCTCTCAGGACAAGCATGCTAAGGACGGAATCATGGGGATGGCTGTGACCAATAAGATATGTGATTTCCTAGACTACATTTCATACCTAGAATTCATGCATTACCTAGAATATGTGTGTTATCTAGACATTGTGTCTTACCAAGACTAAGTCAATAGTCCCCTATCCAACCGGGGTGAGGCTATTCTAGTCTTTGACAACAAGCTGTGTGGTGTCAACACTCTGTGTGTTACCAACACTCCATGTGTTATCAACACTCAGTGTGTTACCTAAACTCTGTGTGTTTCCAACACTCTATGTGTTACTACATAAGGGTACTATGGATTCTAATGAAAATCTTGTTTACGTACCATAAACCTATACTTTGTGTGAGAGGACTCTAGTGACTCTGTCAACTATATCTCTTAGATGCTACACTTCATGTGCCTCTTTGATAGTCTACTTTGTGTATTTTGTAGTGATATTCTTTGTTGTATACTTTATGTGATTCCGTTGTGGTTTGGGGTCCCTACTGAGTATAGTTTTTGTCACCCCTGCACAAGCTTCAACCGCACATGTCGTGTCTTCTGCAGATGATCCAAATCTTTGATGGGGTCCTTGGTGAGCCGGAGACAGGGGTGCTTCAGGGTGACATGACAGAAATCGTATACTTCTGTGACATTTAGACAGCTTATTGTGCCTACCCTTCACTAGGGTTTTCTACTGATGATATCTAGGAGCTTGTACTTTTCTATTTCATTTGAGCTTGTATTCTAGCCCATTCACTTTTTAGTTTGTACAGTTAAACTGGGTGGGTTTTATTAGTGGTTTTCATTCATGTTTACTAATTGTTTTAGGTTTCATCTTTTTCTTGGGGATGGGTGCATGCATACAAGTATGTAGGAAAATGCATCCCCTTTGTGGGATATTCTCACTCAATACTAGTTTCTAGCCCTTGTCCCGTGGGAGGTGGGCCCAGTGTAGTAATGGATTGGTCCTTGGGTGATAGTACATGAGAGAGTGGTATCATAGGGCGGTCAGTTTTACTCTTGTTTTGGGGAAATAATGTTAAGTGTTTCAATTGTGGCTTTCAAACCAAGGAACCCAGTGTTAGTGCAGTGGCCAATGTATCCATACACCAAGACCATGGATTCTAATTTTTGACTCGGTATATGAAACCCCTAGTACCACACATCATATTGGAATTGAGTGTGTTCTCATGTCCTTTTTGAGTTAGAGTCAGCTCACCAGGTATACTCTATTGATTGTGGTATATCTTGTTTTTTTTTTCAAGTTGCTTGCACACACGCAGCTAGAAAATATTCCATGGTGTTTCCACATGGATGGTCTAACGAGCGATGAAGCATCATTATGGGTACTGTTTCCAGAGATAGAGCCTCCCGATTGTGTATCAATGATACCACCACCAACAGAGAAGCATTTTTTACCAGCATTACCAGTAGAGGATGCATGTAGAATTGGTGAATTTCATGTGTTCCAGAGGTAGTGACATCCTACGTTCTGAGGTGAGAGAGATTCCTATATATTCAAGGATTTATTGGAGGTGGTTACACGATTCTTCCACTTAGTGAGAACACCTAATGACCAAATGGTAGTTCTAGACACAATCCTTCTTCTGGGATCGACAGGGATATGGTGGAACCTAATGTCCCAGATGGAGGAGGAGGTGATTCTATCCTATACATAAGTATAAAGTCTCTTCAGGGAGAAGTTCATTCCAAAAATGTTATGCTCTATGCATATACAGGTGCTACTACACCTGTAGCAGAGAAGCCAGTCAGTAGCAGAGTACTCAATGAGATTCACATATCTTTATCACTACTCTACTAACATGGTGTAGGACACTTTAGTTAGGTCCAGTACCTTCGATTAGGGACTACTCCAGGAGATAAGGTTTTCAATGATATCCCTTAGAATCCCTACACATTTTGGGGTGTTGGAGAATGATCTACCGCTAAAGAGATTTCTTACAGAGCAGGCACCAATGGTGGGAGCTACCACCAGGTGCCAGGGTAGCTGAGTCTTTGGTAGTATGTAGCCGAAAGCTGATGAAAGGGTCATAGAGGAACATAAAATATAGGGGATGAAACCATGAAATAGGATTAATGGTGTGGGGATCGAAGAGTGAGTCGGCTAAATGACTAGTTGTGCTACTTGTGCGTCGATCGGGGAAGTGGGCTAGAGATTATCCATCCAGTCATATGACCTACCAGGAGATGGTTGAGGGACCATCAAGGTAGTAGTGGAGGTATGAATAGGGTGTTCCATCTAGAGAAAAACATAGAAGAGGAGTAGGATGAGCGGAATTAGATAGACAAAGGTTCGTGGCACTATTACCACCACCCCTACGTTGTCAGCCTTAAAATTAAGGAGCATGTGGGAAAGGGTGATGCCAAATCCAGGTGATAGAGTATTATGATCCCATTACTCTAGGGAATATTAGAGTTACGATATGTGTATTTACCACCCTAGTTTCACTTTTTATGGACACAGGTTCTAGTCACTCTTTTTAGGTCATGACCCCTGTTCGAGACATAGAGATTCCAGTGGAATCGTTGACTTGATACCTATGGTTAAAGACTCATACGGGAGGATATTTGAAAATAAAATAGTGGTTTTTATAGTTTTCCCTTATTCTTGGGGTGAGAGTATTGGTTGGGATCTCTTGGTGTTAGTTTTGAGGCCTTATGACATCATTCTGGGTATAGACTAGTTATCCATAGTTAATGCTCAAATCAACTATTTTAGGCGCATAGTGAGGTGTGTCAGTGGAGATGGGACTGGGTTTTCCTTTTTCGGCGAAAGGGGAGACACAAGTAGTGCAGGATGGTCTCACTCATAGGAGGGTGTATCCAATCACACATCAGTTGGATATCATGATCCTTTTTGTAATGGATGAGATGAGTCCTCAATTTCCAATAGTGTTGGATGATTACAAGTAAATATTTCTAGAAGATGATCCAAGACTACCTCCTCATATATAGGTAGACATGTTCATCAACATATACCCTGGGATGACATCGATATCTACACCAGTATATAGGATGGCTCCCTAGAGCTTCGTGAATTGGGGGTACTGTTAGAGGACTTGTAAAGGAAGGGCTTTGTGAGACCCAGTGTTTCACCATGGGTAACCCTAGTATTTTTTTCCAAGAAGGCAGATGGGAGATTGAGGTTATGTTTGGATTTTTGATGACTTAATTAGGTTACCATGAAGAATAAGTGTCCAGTACCAAGGATTTATGACCTTTTCGATCAGATGAATAGGGAAAGATGGTTCTCGAAGATCGATCTCGGATCAAGTTATCATCATCTTCGGTTCCAGGATAAGGACATACCAAATATGGCTTTTAGATGTCAGTGTAGTCACTACGACTACTTAGTGATGTTTTTTGGAATGAAAGACTCCTCATCTGAGTTTAGGGGACTCAGGAACCGGATATTCTATGCTTACCTAAACCGGTTTATAGTGTTCTTTATTGTTGACATCCTGGGGTACTCAGCATACGAGGAGGAGAACATGATACACGTAAGGATGGTCCTAGACTTACTCTAAGAGAATCAGCTTTATGGGAAGCTCTTGAAGTTTCACTTATGGATACCAAAGGTCCACTTTCTAGGACACGTCATTTCATAGGTTGGAGTTGCAGTAGCTCCAGTGAGGATAGAGGAGGTGCTTGAATGGGAGCCACCCAAGAACATTGCCGAGGTGAAGAGTTTCCATTGGTTGGCTGGGAACTATCAGAGGTTTGTACCCAACTTTTACATATTATCAACATCCATGAAAACCATGATACCAATGGGGAAACCATTCTTAAGGTTGGAGAAGTTCCATGAGAGCTTTCAGAAACTGAGACAGAGTTTGACGAGTGCTCCCATCCATAGATTTCCAAAAGAGGTTGTTGAGTACGTGGTGTTTTGCAAAGCATTAGGGATAGATCTTGGTTGTTCCCTGATGTAGGGGAAAGCAGTGATTGCCTACGGTTCACAATAGTTGATACCACATGATCAAAACTACACAAACCATGATTTGGAGTTGGTGGGGGTAGTCTTCGTATTTAAGATGTGATGACACTACCTTATGGATGACCATTTTATCGTCTAATCAGACCAAAAAAACATCAGGTTCATCTTTTATCAGAAGGATCTAAACCATATACAATGTGGTTAGCTACATTTCCTCTAGTAATATGACATCAAGATTCTCTATACTCATGGGAAGAGGAACACAGTGGAAGATGCTCTCAATCAGAGATTTAGTTCACAACTACTGAACGAGGCCTTAGAGAAGTTGACCTCACATCAGATATCCATCATTGATAGAGATGAAGAAGTTTATCTCCTGTCAATGGTTGTTACCCATCCACTCTTATAGTGCGTGTGAGAGGCATATATCGGAGATTTAAGCTACGAGACTACACATTCTTAGATGTCCATAGGGAATTCGCCTTATGGTTATTGGAAAGGTGGGGATAATTTAATCATTTTCAGATGATGCAGAGTTGCACTAGTGATGATACGGGAGGAGGTGTTGAGAGAGTTCTAAACATTCCCATTGGTGGTACATCTTGGTGTTGAAAAGATGTACTAGGACCTTTGACATCGGTTTTGGTTTTTGGGGATGAAGAAGGCAGTGATGTAGTTTGTCTATAGATGCCTCACTTGTCACCAAGTGAAGGCCAAGCATTAGGTTCTAGTGGGTTTGACTAAACCCCTTGAGGTTCTATAGTGGATGTGGGATGTAATATCAATTGAATTAATGATAGGTTTACCATGCACATCCTGGGGGCATGATACTATCTGGGTGATTATTGACCAACTCACCTGTTGGACTACTTCCTAGCAATATAGGGACAAGGTTCAGTAGAGAACTTGGGATGAATCTACATACAGAATATAGTTCAACTCAATGGAGTCCCATAAATGATAGTTTCAGATCGAGATGCATGCTTTACATCCACGTTTTGGAAGGGATTGTTGGAGGCATTTGGGACTTAGTTATGTTTGAGCACAACTTTCCACCCGCAGACATACGGCCATAGAGTGGACCGTTTTGGTCGAAGAGGACATGATATGTGCTTGCATCCTCTATTTTGTCTGTAGCAATGAGGATCACCCACCCTTGGCGGATTTCACATACAACAACATCTACCACTCCACCATCAGTATGGCTCTATTCAAGGCCCTATACGGGTAACCCTATAGGTCTCCACAATACTAGACTGACCCCGAAGAGTCATCACTCATTGGCCTAGAGTTTGTAGAGGCCACTATAGAGAAGGTGGAAGTCAAATAGGAGTGCATTAAAACTATACAGAGTCTTCAAAAGTCTTATGATGATAAGCGATGGGGACCCTTTGGGTTTATGGGGGAGATAATGGGTTCCTTATGGTCTCTCCTAGAAATGGGATATGGAGATTTGGTTGGGGAGGAAAGTAATATTCAACATTCATTGGGCCTTTTCTGATTTTGGATAGAGTGGGCTAGGTGGCATACTTCTTGGATCTACCTCTGCAGTTAGAGCGAATTCATGATGTTCTTCATGTATCCCAGCTGATCAGATATATACATGACCCTTCACATGTCATTTACTAGGGCGAGATGGACATTGATGATGGGGAATCTTTTGTGGAGTTCTCGGTGGAGATCGAGGATTGATAAGAGAGTACAATCCATGGGCGATTGATTCCTCTGGTTCACATTTGGTGGCATAACAGGAATCTACAAGAGAGCACTTGGGAATGGGAGGTTCAAATTATTTCTATGTATCCTCATTTGTTTTCTAGCCCTTGTTTTGGCTTTTGGGGATGTAAATCACTATAGTGGGGAGAATGTAATGTCCCGAATTTTCTATGTAAAATTTTTGAAAACAATATGGGATTATTTTGAGACTAGGTGATAAGAGGAAATGTAACTATGCGGCCCAAGGTGCTCAAAATTAATGTTTGAAATGTTTTTATTTTTATTAAATATAGTTATTGTGTTCAATTTTATTAACTTTTAATGGATTGCTCAGATTTTCAATCTGAGGGATCATCTTGTGTTTAGAGTAGTGGGTTTTTGTTAGGTCGGACCTAACTTGGACCGGCACAGGCTGACTACAGAAAATATTTTTCTAGTGTTTAAAAGAAAAATAAAAATAAAAAAAAGTTTATTTTATTTTTCTTTTAAACATTTCTTGATGATGCAGCAATGTTGTGATGTAGTGATGAAGTAGATGTTTTCTTTCATCAATGAAACAGTATGGCAATGTGATTTCAAATGGAAATAGTAAAACTAAAACGTGTTAACGTGTTTCCTCCACTAATCAAGGGTACAGACCAGTCTTAGAATTCATAACACTAAAGAATTTCCCAGGAGCCCAAAATTTTCCTTATGGAAGGATAAGGAAGCTCTTTGATTGGTGATAATTAATGATGAACGCCAGTGAACGACATATCAAGGAAGTTTGTGGATAGATTTCCATAAAAAATGATTTCTCTTTTCCAATTCATCTTATTTCTAAGTAGGGGGTTTGTTTTTTTTGTAATTTATTTCCAAGTTCATTTTTCCAACAACAAATTCAGACTAACCCACAAATAGGTTGATATGTGGTTCGATAATTTATGCGGGATGGTTAAAAGTGTGAGATTAATGTGGGAATTATAGATTTTTTGAATTTTAATTCATTCTTCCTGATCTTTATAACAAGGACAGATTCAGTTTGACATGAAAAAATGTATGGATCCATTCTTATGGTGTTCTTATGTTTCTCTTTTCCCCCTCATTATTCGCTCCCTCTTTGTTCTTTGTGACTGTATGAGAAGATTGTTTGTTCCTCCATCGATTTGTGGTGAAACAATATTAATGCCAAGTATTTTTGACACCGCAACATCCCCATTGAGGTGAGAAGATAGTTGTGGTGCAAGATGAGGCTATCATTGGTGCGGACCGGCGGTGGAAGCGTAAGAGTCCCGGCAGGGTGGCCATGACATGTAGATAGTAGCCGACATGACAACCAGTAGCAGTGGAAAACTATGGTCCAATGTGACCGTGGTGGTGGGGTGACCCAGTGTAGGAGGATGCGGGTGGTGACGATGGTAGGGGCCCACAGTAGTGCAGCTACGGGCGGTGACATGAGTCGTGGCTTGGGCGGGTTGTGGTGGTGTAAACTGGCGACGCGGTTTAGCGCCATGATAGTGCAGACCCTTGACATGGCATGGAACCACGTCATCTGCCTGGAACATGGTCTAATGGACCATGTGCGGGAGGAGTTATTGGCACACGGTCGTCCGTGCTTATGGGATGTGGCACCCGCCGCATATGGGTGAGATGAATCTGCATGCATTAGTGGTTCGAACTAGAGCCGGCAGACCATGGTGGTAGTGTGATGGGTTGGCATCAGGTCTGGGTCGGCCAAGTCGACCGAGTTGGTCAGGTTAGACCCGATGGGTTGTGTCTGACCTGATGGGTCAGGTCATGTGGGACTTGGGTCGGATCGGATCAGGTCAGTCTGTTAGGGTTAGACCATACCTGGACCCAGTCCGCCCCCTTCTACAAAAAAACACATAAATCTAAAACCGTGTGTCTGTTTGACAAACCATTTACGGATTTGGGATCCTTGCAATGAGGTGGATATTTTGAGATAATCTAAGCGAGGTTCCTTGGAATTTTGAATATAGACTTTTTGGCTCGAGGAGTATTTTCTCCCAAAACAAGCATGCTAAGGAAGACATCCTATGGACGTCTACAACCTGTAAGCTATGTGATTACCAAGACTATGTTTCTTACCTTGACTGTATGTCTTACCTAGACTATGTGTCATACCAAGATTGAATCGGTACTCCCATTTCCCACAAGGGTGTGGGGCTTCTAGTATTTTACGACACTTTGTTTGTTGCCTACACTTTGTGTGTTACCCACACTTTGTGTGTTGTCTACACTTAGTGTGTTACATACACTCCTTGTGTTACCAATAATCTCTATGTTACTACATGAGGGTACTATGGATTCTTATTACAATCATTTTTTCATACCATAAACACATACTTTTTTTGATCTGACTCTAGTTACTCTCTTGACTGGTCCACTTAGAGGATACACTTCGTGTGCCACTTTTGTAGTATTCTAGGTGTACTTATTAGTGATCTTCTTTGTGGTATACTTTGTGTAATTACATTGTAGTTTTGGATCCCTATTGAGTATTTTTTTATCACCCCTATATGGGCTTCTCCCACATGTGTTGTGTCTTGTCAGATGATTAGCAGCTTTGACGAAGTCCTTGGTGGGTTATAGATGAGGGTGCTTCAGGATGAACCAACAGACATGGTACGCTTCAACAAAATTCTGATGGCTTACTGTACCAAATCTTCAGGTAAGGTTTTCTATTGATGAGATCTAGGTGCATGTACTTTTCTATTTCAGTTAGTATTTTATTTTAGCTAGTTTACTTTCTAGTCTGTACTATTAATCTGAGTGGTTTTTCTTAGTGGTTTGCATCCATGTTTACTTAATGTTTTTAGTTTCATATTTTTCTTGGAGATGGGTGTGTGTATACAATTACTTATTCATATTCCTCCCCTTTGTGGGATACCCCTACTCAGTTCCAGTCAGTAACCCCTATCCTATAGGATGTGGGCTTGGGTAGTCACGACACGGGCCCCATGGGACTTGTTGTGACAAATAATTATGCTTTGTGACTCATGTTTATTACCGCGTGATTTTGTAATCTTTTTACATGAAATATGTATATTAATATTAGATTTCATGTTCATCTATCTTGATATATGGACAATAAATACTAATAAGTTTTATTTTTAATAGGTTCTGTATTCAATATTCATTTTTTCTAATATGATTATGACAAAACCCTTCATGAAATTTTATTAATTTTTACCTTTTTTAGTTGTTGCACTGATCAAAATATTTTGTTTCATTTTCTATAGAAAATATTATACAATACTATATTTAGATGGATTTTTTATATAAACATTCTTTGTGGGATACATCAGACAAATAAAAAGGAAATATTAGTATAAGTTAAAAATACCCATTTCATATGAAAAATACATGGGTGATAATCCTCAAAGACAATGGAACTTCCATTCATTGGATTATGTTATTTTTTTAGATGTAAAGTCTCTTATATGAAAATGATTTAAAATAATGCAATGTTCAACTTGGAAAATATGAATTGGTATGAAAGATTATGTGTATAGAATGTTTTTCGGACACAGGATTCAGAAGTGCTTTTTTGGGGGACCTCAGTTCATATCAGGTCAGGTTGCAGTTATTTTTTTGGGATTATTGTAGTTATTTTTTGGGATTATGGTTAAATAATTTTATTTAAATCTATATGGATAAGTCAACGTACAAGATAAAATTTGGGAATCTGGGATGAAATTTTAGTATTTGATTTTCTAGCATCTAAATCATTATTAGGATACTAGAATGTGGATACGATATAAGCATAGATTCCTCTATGGGTAACCACCCAAAAAAGTTGGGATGATTTTCAACTAGATCATCACATAGTGCACAATTAATGGTCTTAAGTCTACAAACCAAGATGGAAGATCTCCAAGTATATGTTTTGGTTAATCAGATTCTATTTTTAAATAATTATAAAGGATTTGAGATCATATTTTTGGTGTTATTAGAGAAACTGATAGGATATAGTGAATTATTAACTATGGTATAATTTAATAAAATTATATGCTTGGTATATAAATTATTTGTGATTTATTCATTTTAAGATAATATTTTCCCTTTTTATAAGGTAATCAAATTAAATATTCATATCAATAATGGAATATATTAATGGAAATTATAGAGAAAGGAGAAACCATGTTATTAATAAATATGTTTAATATTGTAGTGATTCTCTTAATGAGAACCCAAATAGGATAATAAAATATTGATAGAAATATTGTAGTTATTCTCACCCAATAATCTAGTGTTCTAATTAACAACTTGATCTATTCCATACTCCTAAAGCTCCAAAACATAGTAGGATACGGTTTCATAGGATATTTGGTGGTAATGATGAAGGATAAAATATTTATCTTCCTTTATTTATTAAATGTGTGAACAACAACCAAAGGGAATGTATCAAAAGGGATAGAATATTATTCATGTATGGAACAAATTAAAAATGAGCACCTGACTATCAAAGAGATATGAAGAGAGAATCAGATTAAATGGACGATTTAAAAAATCAAACTAATACACCATAGACACATCAATATTTAAAATACCAGGAGTTTTGGTATTATGAAAATGGATTCCATAATTAAATGTCTAACATGGATTATAGGTACTAATATCTTCCTAAACAATTTGATCAAGGAAATTACTTCTAATCAGAACTAAAAAAGTGGATTGTGATAATTAAGGAAAACATAACTTCCACACCATATATGTGGATATCTTATTAGATTATATTTTGGGGTATATATGAGGTTTCATAAGGGTATTAATTCACCACCATAAAGATTTTATTTTCAATGAAAATATCTTGTATCCTAAGTTGATGTATATTAGAACATACCTTTTAGAAATTTAATTGTCCTCCCATAAGATGAATTTAATGATATTTTTCTAATGTATTCATTCTCTCTACATAGAAGTAAAAGTATTTAGATAAAGGAAGTCACAATTAATTAAAACCTATGTTATTATATCAATATAAGTATGATTATGAACATTGTTTGGGATAAAAATATACACTTTGGGACTTGATAATGTGTCATGATAGAGTCTTGCCTCAATTGGGTGGGTAAAACTCAAGGTTTTTAATAATCATATTCTGAGCAATAAAATGTGTTTCATACGTTTTTATGTTTGATATCTCCCAAGAAATTATATCTTGATCCACGTATTCATTTTTTATAGCCGAATATATTTTGATCCAAAGATGATAATTTAAATTATAGGGAAAAATATTTAAGGTTTGATAAATTTAATGATAGACTATTTTATTTTATATTTTCTTTTAATAAAAACAATTACGAATACATTCCTTCACACACAATAGAAAACATAATACAACAACATAAAAACTTATTAAAATAATGTAATATGATAATACAATAATAACTAAAATGATAATAAAATTATTTATGATAAAAACAAGTATTTAAATTTCATTTATATAGTTTTAATGATAAAAATTTATTTACGTATTGGTTAAATATAATGGTTGGATGATAAATAATTTATATTATGTGGTTAAAACATTTAAATGTTAAAAATAAGAATTTTAAAAAAAAAAAAAAAAGTGATGTGTTTTAAAATAAAAAATTAAATGAATGAATTTTAAAACATGATTTTGATAATAATTTTTATTTAAAACTAAAAATTGTCACTTATTTTATGAAAATAAATATAATATAATATTAAGAATATTTAAAATTAAAATGATTGTTTTATTTGAAAACAAATTTTCATTATGTTATTTATTTTCATTTAATTAGAGAATTTATAATTTAAAAATTATAAAATTATTGAAATGAACTTCATTTTGGGGATGAAAATTTCAAATATAGACTAATTTGACATTTTAACACTTTTTTAAAAAAATTGATTGTTATTTAAATAGAGAAAATAATTTCAAAAACAAAAATACAAATTTTATGATTTTATCATTATAGAAGAAAGAACTGGAAGTGAATAAAACCATTAAATTAGTCCAAAATTTATTTAAAAATAATTTATATAAATTTTAAAAATACTATTTTGAATATATATGTCATGACCCCATCCTTCCAAGGATACCCCTCCTGGGATGCAAATGAAGAAAGGGAGATAATGACCCATAAGTTCCACCTTCAGTATGCCTCAGTTTGGTGACTATAACCAAGTGCGTACTAATCTCACAATATGGGAGGCATTACCCTTTATATAAAAAAGATCATGAGATAAGATTTATCAACTATAATCAAATCTATGAAATAATATATATTAAAGCCAAACCAACCCAAAATGAATGTATAATTAAAAATTAATACATATAAATGTCTCCAAATGAAAGCCCAAAAGAATAAAAGCAAAGGTAGTGACATAACAACAGCTCCATGGATCCAAACTAGAAATGTCCATCATGGTCCAAAAAGTCCTCTTGGGATCTATATAATAGTTTTTATATACATAGGGTGAGAATATAGGAATACTCCATAGGAAAGACAAAGTTTATCGTGAACATGTGAAAAGAGCATACTAATGTACCCATGTGAAAGTAGTAGAACCAAACAACACCTAAAAGGGTATACTAACCATGATATTACCCTCACCAATGCTCACTCATCAAATAACACATCCAAGTATAATAATATATAATATGAAGCGCATCGATGATAGGACACCCCATACCACATTCCCACTAATTAATTGCTCTCACACCCTAATAAAAAATACCCTATCTCCCACCTCTTCCAAATATATCATGTCACACCTTCCCACACACACCTAGGTCACACCTCCCAACACATATCACCCACACACTGTTGGGCAAAAAATCACATCACATCCTTCCTGCATACACTCAGGCTAATACAACACATCACATATCTCCCTCACACACCTGTTCCATCACAACACATCACATCCTGAAGACATCTGGGAAATCACAAAACATCTCATCCTTAAGACACCTATGACAACACAACACATCATATCCTGAAGGAACCTTGTACGATACATCACAACTCAACCAAAGAAACTTGTCCCATCTCAACCACAATCTAATGCACTAATAGTCCTCTGGCCATCATAGCTTGTACTATACCTACATTGCATGGAAGAGGCTATAGGGATGAGAGGGTATCCAACCATCAATCCACCCACCCATATGTTGGGAAAGACACCCCTCCCCCACATGACTATGTGGGTGTTCAGTATATAGTTCTTAATGTGGGTGGGGTGTGTATGGAAATCACAAGAACCTACATTGTATGTATATATGGAGTTATAATATAAAATATCAACATATGGTTTTATAATAAGGACTAACCATCTCATGGAATATACATAAACAAATTCAACCTCTAAATGTATAAAAACACACACAAAAAACACAATACACAATTCATATTTTAGTCTTTAAGATATTTTACATATTATCTGTTTTATCAATAAATTCCAGTTTATCATCCAATATGATTTTTGTTATCATAATTTGTTAGAAAACCCATTTAACTTAGAAAGACATCTTATTTAAAATTTCCATACCATTAGTTCATATATAAACATTAACCATTTAATCAAAATAAATCATCATCAATTTCCTTATTAAACATGCCCAGATGAAATTATTAACATGTAGTATTAATTCCATTAATACAAGGGTAGATATAATAGAACCAACCACTTTGCATAAGAACAACACTGCAACCCAACTACAACATATGTATCCCCTTACAACCACATCCAGTTCCATAGCCCCACTACATAACCATAACATACCCACCATCGCTGCCCCACTGCACCACTATACTATAAAAACAATCATAGCCCCACCACACATCCACATCTCTTCCACTTTCTCCACACACATAGAAATATATCTAATGCACATTACAACAATCCCACTCACACAAACCATATAAATTCCACACATCACATCATATATCCCAACACAATACATTTAGGTTTAGAAAAGGAGGTTCTTATTTAATTACACTTCTTTATTTGATGGTGTTATCACAGAGTCCATAAGATTCTTGGGAATCCATTTAATTAATAGAATATAGGTTGTTAATAATTTATTTATTTATGATGATACTATTGAATCACAAAAATAGAGGATTTCAAAAAGGAAGTTATTTTAGTATAATTGTTCCATAAACAGACACAGTTTTTATCAATGGAATACACACATTTAATCATATTATCAAATCAACAAGAAAATGTATCATCATCATTCACATTCCCCTAGAACATTTAATTCAATTTAAATAGGTTCATTATCTTTATTAATTTGGAGGCAACCATGTTCATATGAGGTGACAAAAATAAACCCATCCCGCATGATACACCCAAAAAGAAATGAAGTAAAACAATACATGAAGAAATGTGGTCAACATAGCCTTGTTTCAAAAAAACATAGGCACACGTACAATAGGGAACTCTCAAGATATTCACGTACCAATTTTAAAATCCAAGTTACCTGACTCCAATTGAATGGGGGATGTGAAATGTCATGTATCAATAGAAATCAAGGATGAAAGAGGAAAGGAAATATATTCTCTAGAGAAAGACTAGATCCTGAATGTTTGGGATTATGTACAGTTTTGAATTGAGATTAAAGTGAATCAAATTAAATAATGTTGTTTGACCATTTAAAAGACTCCATACATTGGATAAATTTAACATACTATTCATATCTTCTGAAAGAGATTTAAAAACCTTTAATAATGTCATTAAAATCATTCATCGTCAAAATATATGTAAAAAGGGGAAAACTGGAAAAACTAGAAAATTCAAGAAATTTGGAAAATTATTGAAATGAGTCACCACCCCCGCCAAGACAAGTCACTGCCAAAAATGTCACCGCCAGACAATTCACCGCTAGATGAGCCACCGCTAAACAAGGAACTGCCAGACAAGGAACCACCAGACAAGCCACCGCCAGATGATCCACCACTAGGTTTTCACTGCCAAGGTGCCTCCTCCATAGTGCAGCCGCTAGTGATCCACCTCAAGTGAGATTTTTCCAGGATGATCTACCGTTAGAAAACTATAAATTTGGAAAACTGTTGAAATCAGTTACTGTTGGAATGACTCCCGTGTCCCAAAAACATCCCTAACTACCCCCGGACACCTCAAAAATTATATTTTACTTTCGAAAATTAACGTTTCAGATGGTCTGGGCCATTACATCATATACCTCCCAAACTATTCTCTCCCTCAAGAATTTAAAACTATATTGGATGAGAATAGAGGAAGGTTCCAAAAAAACATCTCTTGAGATACGTCTGAAGGATATCATTACACTTGAAACATAACCACTAACAAAACATTTTATCCCAAATTCCCACAAAAATTGATCAAAAACATACTTCTTAAACATAAGAATCAAGTAATTCCATCTTCCATGTCAAGATATTATCTGTTGTGGCTGACACTGACTTTCACGCATGGGTTTAATAACATCACAGTAAAATGTGTTTTGATTAGAAATCAAGTATTACCTTTTTCTCATGTTGAAACATTATTACAAATCACATAGAACAGATCACAAAAATAGTAAAATAACATATCTCATAAAAGATAAAGGATCTAAAAAACACCTCAAAAATAAAATAATGATAATGTAAAATTCAAAACAACTCTAAGTACTAGGATTGCATATGTATATAACTTTCTTGAGTACTCTTATCTAGGCCACCATGACTTTACAGCACCTGAACTAGGGGAATGGTTCATCCTCAAGAATCAAGACAAAACTAGAATCAAAGAGAACTGTGGTCCAAAAAAACCCATGAGATACCTCTCGTGTTTCTCTTTATATTGGGATCAGAACAACCATAGGGGAAATGTTTTGTAAGTCTATATAATACCTTAAAACAATCTATTGGGGAGATACTTATCAAATAGAAAAAGACCACATAAATGGTCCTAACATACACACCAATAAATACATACTAAAATTTTTTGATAAAAACATTATTTTTATCGAAATTTATCATTCAAAATTTTTAAAAAGTACCTTAATTTCAAATACACCATTTATTTAAAATAAAATCTCTTTTTATTCTAAGATATTTTTCATCTACCCAATATTTTCAAAGACATTAAAAGATTTATTTCACCAATCCATTTTCTTTATTTCAAATATATATATATATATTATTTTTAAAAAAACATTCCACTCACTTCAAATCATCCTAAATAAAATTAAAAAACAGTTCACACCCTTTTCATTTTATCAATATTATACTTCAAATCATCATTTCTACTCAAGAACATTTTTTGAAAAAATATATATAATTTTTTTTGTTTTCATTAAAAAACTATTAAGGGTCTTCATCACACATGGAATGTATTTGAAATAATTTTTTATGTGTCTCAAATTTGAAATTTTATATTCAATATAAAACAAAAAAAATCAATGTTGAAATAATCCATTTTCCAAGTTGTAAAATTTCCCATGTTTTTAACGAAACATTATTTACTAGGAGAATATTCATGAAAAAAAATCATAAAATTTTCCAACCAACAGAAGAACAAATATTAATATAGATAGAGCTATGAAAACTTAAAAATCAAAGGAATCCATTCACCACACCATGATATTGTCCACTCAAGGCAGCACTGACTCGCCCACACAATTTTAATATTTATCATAATATAATGCATCTTGAAACGGGGAAAGATTTTCCATATCTTTATATGTTTGAGGACATAACGCATTCCATAAATATAAGATTAAACAAAAAAACCAACCAATATGGTGGTATTGAAACATTCTCAACACTTGATAAAAATAATTAGGCATGGGAGGCAAGCCCATTTTTATTTATTTCAATGATTTCCAAAATGACCAGTTTATCTTATTAAAACATTGAGTGATTAAGCTTTTTTTGTAGAGAGGTATTCTATAAACACAATCACACCTCAACAAAACAAAGGCCAAAACACCAAAAAAATAACCACACATCTTTTCAAACACACTTTACTACCACTCCACAACACAACCACTAGCCAAACATACAATCCAAAAAAACATCCACCAGGAATTTCATATAACCACATCCCTCCATCACATTACCATCCACAAGAAACCACCTTATTTCACATAACAACCTTTTACCACCTTATCCTCTAAAATTTCGCACCAAACAATCACCATTATCATCACACACAAATCCCAAAACACACAAATCAAGGAATTCACGTTCCCATTTCAAGATAATATCAGCTTTGGGAGGCATAGACTCGCTCACATAGTTTCAATCACATAAAAGTATAACACATCTTAATTAAGGATTATTTTTATCCCTTTTATTATAATTTATGTTTTAAATAACATTTCACCAAAGGAAATACAACAAGAATAATGACACATAATAGGAACATATAGAATCTTCCATAACTATATAGTGGTATACATTATTTCATCTCATTACTTTAAGTGGGAAATTAAACAAAAACTTTAAATTTTTCAGGGGGAATCGGTTCATTAGACATATATAAGTGATTATCCTTTTAATATATTGTGATATTAATCCAACTTTCATATCAAGGTTCTAATAATCTTCAATAGTAACAACACAAACAAAGTTTCCAAAAACAGTTGTTTTTAGCAAGGCATATTAACGAATCAATGAAATGGTCACAATGAATACACATAAAACACTCAACATTTCAAGGTTATATATACTGAAACATCATGACTTGAATAGAAATAGTTATAACATACATCCATGTTAAAGGAAAAACTACACAAAAGTCATCTTTACACACCTTGTTTAATATGTGTAAACATGAAATTCTGGGTTCATCTTATTAACAATTAAATAACATACACAACATTCATTTGAAAGTTTTTACCTGAAAGGTTCTTGTGTTCAATCCAAATATATATTAACAAACACAACATTCATTTGAAGTCATCAAAATATAACATTATACCTCGAAAAAAATTTAAAATTATACATGTTGTACTACTATGTTTCATTCTTTATCATGATCATACTAAATATTCTTCACTCATTTAATTTTTATGAAGAAATTTATTATATTCTACAATAAGGATAATAATATTATTCTTCTATATGTAAATAAAACATATCATACTAGATACATGCTCATGTATCAAATATAAGGATTTACACATCTTCCACACAAATGCTTTCAACATTATGCATGCTTCCCATAACAAACTACTTAGGAATTAACATATTAGGTAAGGTTATTTTAGTGCATAAATATTATTATCACTAATGAAATAATAAGTTTCATCATTTAAACTTTTTAAGACACAAAAAGTTTTCAAAAATCATGATAATCATTTTCTAAAATTTAGAAATAAATGTCACAAGTATTTTCACCCAAACACATGCTTACAAGATATGGTTATATGAATACTATAGAAATGAAATCAAGAGAATTAAGGAACAAGTTATTCTTTTCAAGGTTTCCAAATTCAAAAAAAATATCAATAATAAAGATGGTAATTTTCATATTTCTTTTAAAATCTTAATAGTAAAACCATGTTTTACAATTGTTTCATAACACATTCTTATGTAAAATTAAAAATGGAACGAAATGCAAGACATATTGTCCCACATGGAATCTAGAATACTTAAATTCATGGTTTCAAAATAATTTATTTTATCATGCTAGTGTGCAATCAATTTAGTGGTTACATATTTCATAAGGGTTTTTAAAATTAAATAGTTGATATTTTCAAAATACACAAATCATATTCCTATAGCAATTTCAAAAATTTGGAATACTAGATAGAATGTTATAATTTTCTAAAATGGGAATAAAAATTCAATTTATTAAGAATCCTACAGTAATAGGAAATTAAACAAAAAATTTAAACCTTAAAAAGAATTAAAACAAATAATTAATGCCACTTAAGCATTATATTTTTCTTTAATTTTGGTTATATAGATAATTCATCAAATAATTATTTAATTTTATAAGAAATAAAAGAATGGTAAAATTCAAATAAAAACAAAAAAAAATTCATGATTCATTTAATTCATTTTATGTTCACAAAATCAACCAATTCATCATGATGCATGTACCTCTCCAAGTTATCTACCCTACAAGAAGTGCCACCTCACTTGGACATTTGGAAGGCTCAAAGTCTTTGTGTCAGATCACAACAGCCCATAAAATCCCATGTCCTCACTGGTATCCATGTCATTTTTCATGCACCAAGGTCAAATGACACCATTTCCATACCAACCCAAGCAATCTCCATTATGCCTAACTTCGAACTCCACCCTATCTTTCAACCATCACCTCTGATACCATTCTATCATGACCCCCTCCCTCCAAAGATACCCATCTTTGGCTAGAAATGAATAAAGGGAGATAATGACCCCCCGAGTCCAGCCTCTAGTAGGCCCCAGGTTGGCAACTAGCACCAAGGGTGTTATAATCTCACAATATGGTAGGCAATACCCTTTATAATAAAATAAGATCGGGAGATATTATGTTTCAATCATTATAAACTCTATAAAGTAACATAGAATAAATCCAAACCATCCAACAATAGTTGTATAAATCAAAACTGATACATATAAATTTCTCGAAATGAAATCCCAAAATAATAAAAGCTAAGGAAGTGACACAACAACAACTCTAATGGTCTGAACTAGAAATGTCCATCACAGTCCACTAAGTCCACTTGGGATCTTAATTTTTTTTTATATACATAGGGTTATAATACAGGTATACTATATAAGAAATCCAATGTATCTCATGCACATGGGAAAAAAACATACTAATTCACCCATGTGAAAGTAGTATAACCAAATAGATCCTAAATAGGTATAATAACCAAAACCCCAACCTCACTAAGGCTCACTCACAAAATAATTCATCCAAGTATATTAATATATAATATAAAGCACAATGATGATTGGGTTCCCTATACCACTTTCCCACTGATTAGCCGCTATTACACCGCAATGAAAAATTTCCCGATGCTCCCACCTCTTCCAAATATATCACATCACATCCTGAATACACACACCTAGGCCACACCTCCCAAAACATCTTGCCCGCACACACCTAGGCCACATTTCACCCCACATCCAGTCCGCACACACCTGTGTCATCACAACACATCACATCCCAAATACACACACCTGCTCTATCCTAACACATCTCATCCTGAAGACACCTAGGACATCACAACACATCTCATCCTGAAAAAACCTCGGACAACACAACACATATAAACCCAAATACACCTGGGGCCATACATCACAACTCACTCAAAGACACTTGGTCCATCACAACCACTGTATAATGCACTAACATACCATCAATCATCACATTTTGTGAAATACGCACCTCACCTAGAAGAGTGAGTAGGGAAGAGAGAGTGTCCAACCATCCATCCTCCCACTAAGATGTTGGGAAAGACACCCCCACCCCCACCCACCTGCATGAATATGTGGGTCTTTATCACATAGTGCTCAATGTGGGTGGGTTGTGTATTGATATCACAAGAACATACAATATATTTACATATATATTTATAACACACATGCTAATATTATGGGTTTATAATAAGAAATAACCATATAAATGAATCCATACACCCCACTGCCACCTCTAAATTCATAAAAATACACAAACAAAACACAAAACACAATTCATATTTTAGACCATAATCTATTTTCTAGAGTCTATATTTTATCAATAAATTCCACTTTATCATCCAATTTGTTTTCTTTGATCAAAATTTGTTAGAAAACCTATTTCATTTGTAAAGACGTATTAATTAATATTTCCGACCTTGTAGTTTATATAAACACATTAACCAGTTAATCAATAGCGCCAGTCGTCAATTTCCTTATTAAAAGTTCCCATTTGAAATTATTAACAGGTACTATTAATTACATTAAAATTAGGGTACATATAACAGATCCAACCACATAATATAAGAACAAAACCACTTCCCAACTTCCACATCCTCACCATTTTACAACCACGTCCAATTTCACAACCCCGCTCATAACCATACCATACCCACCATCGCAGCCCCACCGCATCACTATATAATAACAATAAAAAAATCCCCATTGATCAACCACATCCCTTCCACTTCTTCCACACACATAACAGTATAGCTATTGCCCATTACATTAACCTCATATGCACACATCACAACAATTCCACACATCACTTCATATATCCTAACACAACACACTTGGGTTTACCAAAGGGGGACCTCATTTAATTCCACTTCATTATTTAAGGGTGTTGTCACAGAATATTTAATATCCTGGGGAATCCATTTAATTAAATGAATATATGTGGTTAATAATTTATTTATTTATGATTATAATATTGAATCACAAAAAAGGGGGATTTTAAAAAGGAATTCAATGTAATATAATCATGACACAAACATATATGGTTTTTATTAAATGAATACACACATATGATCATAATTCCAAATAAAATCAAATCAAATCAATAAGAAACAATACCATAATAATTCACAATTCCCCTGTCCCTTTAAATTCAATTTAAACTTGTCAATTATATTTATTAATCTCGATGCAACAATGTTCACATGAGGTGACAATAATAAACTCATCTAGCATGATAAACATAATGAGAATGAAATGAAAACCTACTTGGATGAAATATGGTCAATATAGACTTGTTGCACCAAAACATGGGTGTGCATATAGACTGAAACTCTCTAGGAAATCATGTACCGATTGTTGAAACTAATTTACATGACTCATATGGGAAGAGGGATTTGGTACATCCTGTATAAAGAGAGTTGAATGCCAAAAGAGGATAAGAATGATATTATTTCTAGAAAGACTAGATCCTAAATGTTTAGTATTAGATATAGTTTTTAATTAACATTAAAGAGGGTCACATTAAACCAGGTGGTTCTATCTTTTAAAATCCTCTAGAAATTGTAGAAATTTAAGATATGATTGATTTGCTTTGAAATGGATTTAAAACCCATTAACTATGTCCTTAAACTCATTTATAATCAAAACATACATAAAAAAGTAAAAACTAGAAAATTTGGAAAATTTGGGAAATTTGAAAAACTATTGAAATGAGTCACCACCACCACCTGGATGAGTCACCGTCAGATGAGTAGCCACCATATGAGTCTGTGCTAGTTGAGTCACTACCATATGAAACAACGTTAGACAAATCACCACCTGATGAGACAACCCCATAGTGCCACAACTAGGGTGCCATTTCTAAGGATCCCAAGCTAGCAAACCACCACTAGGATGAACTACTTCTAGGATGAGATACCTTTGGAAAACAAGAAAATCAGAAAACTATTGAAAGGAGTAACCATTGTAATGACTCACATGTCCCAAAAAACATTCCAGACCACCCACAAACACATCAAAACTGGATTTTTTGGAAAATTAAGGGGTTGTAAGGTCGATGAAATTATAATAGAAAACTTACTATTAACATTTTAAGTGAATAATTAATATTTTAAAATATTTTTTTCAATTGATTTTATTAAGTATTATTTTTTGAAAATTTTATTTTTCAGTTGATTTTTAATCCACAAAAAAAATTATTGTTTTATAATAATATATTTTTTTTTCTAAAAATCATGATCATTATCAATTTTCTCCAACACAAAAATATTGATGAAAAAAACACTTTTAATTAAACATTGTCCCTACATAATATTTCAATCAATTTTAAAATTTATTATTCTCACCATTATAAATAATATTTAGAAAAATTATTCTAATGTTTGAAATTAAAATTTTAAAGTTTTGTAATAAGCCCAATTTTATATTTTATGATTAAAATTAATTTGTAAGTGTATAAATATTTTATTTTGGTAAAAGTTGATTTTCAGAAGAAAAAAAATTTAAGAGGAAGGAAAAAATCACTCAAAATTTCATCCAAAAATAATTTTTGATATAATTATTGAGCATAAAATTTACAAGTTATATTATTTTGAATTATTTGATCCATTAACTTTAAATAGTGTCATGAGATTACATTGAAGTAAGGAATATCTATAAAAATTAATTTTTCTATATATATTAAATAAGATATAACCACCCCACTTATCACCATATGCCAAGACTATTATATATGTCAAAATCATTTGAAACAAACTCCCCAATATACCTACAAACATCCTAAATTTGTTTTTCTTCCCAAAAGATGACCTCTAAAACTCTTAATTCATTTTGAAAAAGATCTCTTCCATTGAGTAAGGTAACAATCTTAATTACTCATTTCAATTTCATTTTGAATCTTTATCTTCCACCGCACCATCAAACCTATTATATATAGGAACATATTGTGAAATAAATATTACTAATATTCTTAAAAACATATATTAATTGAATTTATTTTTTCATCCATCCTATAAAATAATTATATAAATGAATATGTATTTATGTGTATGTGAAAACTACCTCTTCATAAATGGTTTGGATTTTTCATCACTATCTTATAAGTATTATTATAGAAGTAAATTTAAATTACTTATGTCATATTTATAAAATTATTAAGATTCTTAAAGGATAAATAATTCACTACACCACTAAAATTATGGCCTTTTAAAGTGCTAGTAAATGGGTTTTATCACTACTTAAAAAGCACTCATATTATGAACAATATTAAAGGACAACCTATATCAACACTAAAAAGAGAGTTGTTAAAGGACACCTTTCACAAATCCTTTTTTAGCATAGATAAAGGGTGTCTTTAATAACGATTTTTTTTACTACTGTTAAAAAAATTGAAAAAAATATTGTTTTCATTGCAACAACACCCCCTTTCTCAATGATTATAGGACCCCTCTTGCACTTTTCACTCCCGAATGGAAAACATGTGCCCCAAACCTTTTCATCAGCACTAAAAAACTCCTCTAAAATACATGTTTGTTTCAGTATTTTATCTCAGGACCTCCCATATGCAACTGTATACCTTTACCAATCTATGATACTTTTTTCTATTATATTTTATAAAATTTCTATTTAATTTTTTATATTTAGACATGTGTGATATATATATATATATATAATTTTATTTATTTAAATATTTTATATATTAATAATCATTTATATATATACATATTAAAATAAATATAAATATTAATATATTTGTGTATTAATACACACATATATGTAATATTAAACATTATATATACTTAACAATGAATTCTTATAATGTAAATATAATTGATAATTTTTTAATTATAATATAATTATTAATAAATATTTATTTCCATTTTATTTATAAATTTAAAAATACATTTTTATTTAAATATGTTTAAATTTCAATTTGTGCTCCTGATTTATTATAAGTAAATATAAGAAAAATGGGTATATATTTAATTAAAAATAAAAATAAGTTGCAAAAAATGATAAAACATAGAAACGATGACATCAATCATAATTTTATCCTTGGTAAAAAATTCATTCTTTAGAAAAAAAATACAATCACACCCCTTAAATGATGATAAAGTTCCATTAACTATTAAAAAATTGGATACCCCAACTAAAAACTTAGTTATAGAGGAATTTTATGCCATGATTAACCAAAAAAACAAGACAGTGAATTCCCCTAGTCACTATAGATTAGATTTTTTCACAAGATTTGATTTGATATATAGTAGATCCCAAATGGACACCTAGATCAAAAGTTGTGGTCATTTGACATTCATGTCATATTTTGAACTTATCTAAGACCATTCATAAATACATATAATTTTTATATCATCCAATTTTTGTTAAATCACTATTACTCAACAATATTTTTCAAATTATTATTTAATGTGATTTTTTCATTATTTCATAAGCTATTTGTGAGTAAATATAATATATATTAAATGTAAACGCATATTTAACTTTATCTAAATCATTTTTAATAAAATATTATATCAATATCAATATAATTATAATTATATACTACTATAATATTTTTAATAAAATATAATTTTTTTTAAAATATACACTTTATCAGTGCTATAAGAAATAGCTGATAATGTGGGGGCATTATCAAAACTTTTTCCTAGTGCTGTTAAAAGGGGGACTTTATCAGTTCCTTTTTACTAGGACTAATAAAGGCCCCCATTTATCAAAACTTAATTTCTATCCCTAATAAATAGTCTTTATCAATAGTTTTTTAGTTCTGATAAAGACCATCATCCCCCATTATCATTGTTTTTTTAGCATTAACGAAGAACCCTTTTAATTAATTTTTTCTACCATTTATAATGTTAATCACTATTAAAGGCTTAATTTTTAGTCGTACTATATTACTTCTAATATATGGAAAATGGATGTGGAACAAGGGCATATGAACAGACTCCCACATCCATGAAAGTGGCACATATTTTTACTCTTGTGTCTTCATATTTACAAAAAATAACTTCTAAACTAATTCACCACATTAAAAACACATAAAAGTATCAATATTCTTATAGAATAATTATATAATTAGAAAAGGAAAATTTTCATGTCCCCACTCACCCATCAATTATGGTATGTTCTTATTTTGTTCAGTTTAACCACATATATAAACAAAGATATAAATTTATATCATTTGTAAAAGATAAATCATAACTACCAATTATATTTTACAAAAATAATTAAATAATATTTTTTAATTATAATGGTAACTATTAACCTAATAATTAAAATACCACCCCATGTTTGTGAAAATTACCAAAACAAACTCATCACTAACTTTTCCTTCCCCAATCTTGACTATAATACATAAGAAATAATATAAAATAAATGTAAATAATCAGAAAATATAGATAAAAATATATATAATTATCTAGTATTGATGATCATTAAATATATAAAAAATATTAAACACTACCATTATAAAACTAGTACTCCATAAAAATAAAATATAAAAACATATGATTGTGAAAATAAATTATAACTAACTAATAGAATTTTAAAAAAATGAATATTAATGAAATTTATAATAGGTTATAGGTATGAATGTTTTTCTTAAATATTCAATTAATACAGTTATATTTTTAATATATGAGGTTAAATAAATTCAGTTTATTCGTGAATCAATGTAAGGGTTTTTTTATCACAGCTTTGTTTTAGTGAGATATGATGTATATTGAGAAGTTGTATCCTTTTTTTGGTTTATATGATGTCCTTTTATTTAATATTAAATGTTATTTAAATAATTATTAAATTTATAAATCCATATCATTTTCAACAATTCATAGTTTTTCAATTACAATGATAACTAGATGTAAGGGTTTAATTATATCAATTTGCAAATACCTAAGACATGTTACATATTGAGAAATGTATTTTATTTTATATTTTGTATTCAATTAAATATATATTTATTGTATAATAAAAATATTTCATTTAAATATATAAAAATTTATTTTCATGAAAACTCTCTCATGTTATTTTTATTTTTATGTTACTAAAAAGTATAGGCTTTTGAAAACTCAAATATAATTTCTTGAGATATATTGACTCTTCATGGATTTATGCCATCTATTATTGGTTTCTACACCATTTGATTTTTTTCAGGGTACATTATCTCCTATATTGGTTAAAATGACTATTTTATTGAATGATTTCACCTAGAATAATATCATTCATAATTTTTATATCGCTATTAATAATGATTTTGGTTGTCTTTAACAACAGTTTCCCCTCTCTGTGAATATTTTTTCCTCCCCACCAATATTGTCTATTATTATTAGAAATAAATTTTTTTGTTATATAATGTCATATTCACATTCATAAATTTCTATTTTTAAAATGGAATTTTTTATAATATTTTATGATGTGGGTTTTAGTAAATATATTTTATTTTATTAAATTGGTTTTCCTTCTATGATCATTTGTTCCAATGTTCATTATTATATTATCATTTAATTTCATGTTATAATTCCAATTCATATATCTATGATTATGATACATATATATATATATATATATTTATACTCATTAACCACTCCAATCATTATTCATTATTTTATCATGATGAATAATTATGGAGGAGATGTTTGAAGTGCATTTAAACAACACTTGTATTAAATTCTTAATTCCTCATGAACTAGAGTAACGACAATATTTTAATTTTTATTAAAATATTTATATCATATATATATATATATTTATTTATTTATAATGAAGTGAAAAATAATTTATGAATTGAAAAAAGGTGATTAATATTTTTATAGATATTATATTGTTTATAGGTAGGGTTTCTTATATATGAAATTGATATCTTAAATAAATAATAGGATTAAGAACAACTATTGTTTCTGTTATATTAACTTGCATTTTTTGGGAATATTACCTCATTTTTTGTAATTTTATTCCATTTTATAGACATTAATGAAAAATATATAATTTTTAGGGAATACGTATAACTTTTAAATGATAATAAGGAATTAAAAAAGTTATTTAAAATCAAGGAAAACAAAAAAATTGGTTCAAGATGAAACACTTACAATCTTTAAGTTAGGAGTTAATAATATAAATTTTCAGTGGGATTAAAGCTAATAAAATTATATAATACCCACTATATTAGTGTTAAAATTATTATCCAAACTTTTTAATGTTCAAAATAATAATTTTAATGGATCTTGTATGTATGTGGTTCTCTAGTTCATAGTAGGGATATAACTACTTTAATTAAGTGGTAAAAAAATTTCCTATGTATTTAATGATTTGATTTATTTTGTCACTTACTAAGTCAAATTATTAAATAAAAAAAATTCACCATCATATAATCGATAGATAACGTTTGGTTTAAAAGGTTTAAATATTTTGGGATATTGGAAAACAAACACAATGTTTCAACCCCATGTCATTTTATAGAGATCCCACATAGGTATTATCTATCAATAATTATGTGAAACTATATATAAATGATATAAATATTATATTATTTTAAATCCATATATGTGTGTCTGTGTTTAAAAATAGAGACTTCATGATTCCATGTCAACCATTCTATCACTTTATTATATAGAGTTAACTTCTTCTTCAAACCCTTTTTTCTATTCTTCTAATTTTCTTTATCACTTTTTTATGAATTATTAGACAATATAGAATAAAAATAATTAAATATATCTTCATTTTATTGTCATAATACATATCCTTATTTATCATTTTCTTCATACCTCATCCTTAATAGTATTATTTTCAATGATTTTCAAGATCATTACACAAATAAAATCATGGATTATTCATTACATAGATAAAATAAAAATCCAATTTATATGATGGATAACTCAAATTTTAGATATATATATTTTCTTTATAACATCCTCATAGTTGTTTCCTTATTTAAAATAACTTTAATATATTTCATTTATAATCCATTTATTATCTCATTCTTTCTTCAAAATAAATTTAAAAATATTTTTCTCTATATTTGTGGAAACATAATCGTTTTACTCATAGGATGTGAAACATATTTAAAGAGTTGAATACATATATTGGATAGATGATGAATGGAGGATAACTAAAACTTGATAAAATTGGTATTTTCATTGATATCTCTAGTAGAAGGTAAATTAGTTGTATAATGTTATTGTCCAATGGAAATTTATAGTGGTTCGTATAATTGTAATAGAATGTTATAGGGTATTTGGCACATGAATTTCATGGGTTGTGGAAAAATTAATTAATACCTAATATAATTGTAGTGATAGAGGAAATATTTTTTTGTCTCCTAGTGAGTTGGGAATGAAATCAATTTCCAACTATTTATTAATTATAATAGTTGTTTTGGGTTTTAGATTTCTGAAAAAAAAACAAGATATATAAAATAATATATTTAAAATAGTTTATGAGAAGGGATATTTATCTAGGGTAGGTTATTTTTCTTAAAAATCAATCATAATCTTGAAAATGGATTTTACATATCCTCAATCTAATTAATAAATGATCAACTCCTCCATAATTTTATCAATCAAAAGTTATTGGAAGTTGGGATGGAGGGTACCCTCACAGAATTTCTAATTGGTTTATTCCCATTCGTATGTTATTGGATAGTAATAAAATCACTCTCTTTATACCTAAAAAATTCCCAATTGGGAATTTATATTCTTGGGTAGTTATGAATTTTTATACTGATACCCCATAGAAGCTCGATATTCCATTTCACTCATCACCTAAGACATCATGTTCCTAGAAGGAAAATAGTATTAGGTATTAGGATATGGAAAAATTTTAACATTAGAATTAATAAATGAAATAATTCAAAACCTAGAATAAAATTTTACTCAAATTTGTTAACAACCATTGAAACCATAAAAAATTAATCAAAAATCTTTTTATTAAATAACACGAAATAACTCAAGAATTATAAAGTAAAATTATTCTAGTCTATGATCACTCAAAATGTTTCCTTTCATTTGATGTTAAATAGAGAATAAAGGGTAATGATAAGGAATTAAAAATATATATACATGAAAATAAGAAAAAAATGAGAAATAGTTATCCATACTGAACTTCTGATCTTATTTTCTGTTAACCCATATATAAGGAATCCTACTTATTTTAAAGATATATTGGATAATTATCTTCCAAATTGGTTAAAACATCAAAGGATATTCTACTTTTTAATGATGAAATTATTCTATTTTTTCCTCATCATCAAATCTACTAGAATGTTAAAACACCCAAGAAATCGGTGACCCTATATATTTTACTGAAGGATATTTTTTTTCATTTTATGATTCATGACAAAACCTCATATTTATAATATGATTTATGACATGGTTACCAAATATTTGGTTTGATGTTTGGATGATTCCCCCAAATTCTAATCTATAATATATCATTAACCATTCAAAAATAGATTTTTTTACAATGTATTGGACCAATCGTGAGGTGGAAGGGGCATTGATCGGATTTGAGGATGGAGTAAACAAAAAACATAAAAGTGATAAAAAAGGTATATTCGTTGTATAGTCTATTATATGGTTGTGAAGTAGATCCCAAAAATCATGGTCTATTTATTTTCTTTTTATAGTTTGTAATAATGAAAAAAACAGTTTAGATGAACATGAATACTCGTTCAGAATTACTGAAATTTCCATGAACTATATTATTAGTCAAGTGTTCAATTAGATCTTATCATGTAGCCGAATAATCAAACTCATGGAAAAAATCACAGGATATGTTGAGATACACAATTGATTTCCTTATTCATCTTATGGTTGGTTAAGGATTAGGTGAAATTTCTACCATTGATTGTTTCCTATAGAACTTCTTTTATTAAAATAACTACATTGCTTTATCTATAATAACTTCCATACACTTGGGAAATATATTAAATCATTCATGATTAAGGAAATTTATTATTCTGATCAGTCTAATGATTAAATAAAAAATTTAAATACTTTGTTAAAATAAATTTTCACACTAAATCCTAACCCTTGCATGCTAAATGGGTGATAATTTCTCGTTAAATTTAAAAATAGTGGGATTAAAAACATGAATATAATTAATGAAATATATGAAAATATTGGATATTATAGTTCCCCATTACTAAAATTATGGACCCTAGACAAGTGAATTTCAAAAAATGTTACCAATAATGAACTTAAATACCTTTCCAATGTCAGTACCTCTTTTTAGAACCATATGATTCATGTTATTTGGCCTCCACATATTCCTTATCCTATTTTATTCATTATAAACATCAAATTATTTCCAACTTCACTTATCACATCATGAATAATTACACATACATTCACATAATATTTCACTCAGCAATAATATATTATTTTCAAGAATTTTTTTCCTTATTCTATAATAATAAATGAATTAATTTTGGAATGATGAATTTATACATCTACACCTAATGATTCAAGTTTATTATGTATATCATGAGGGATAAATCAGGGTTATTTTATGGCTCAACAGTTGGTAAGATTTTAATGTTAAACTTTAGAGGTTGAATGAAAAATCTTGGATCTAAAATTAATTTAAATGCATGATTTTTAGTTTAATCCATGAAATTATTGTCCCTAAATATCTGCTTCCACAAAATCCACATCACTTCATTTTTCATTTCATTGAAATCCCACACATTTTCTCATTTTTTAGAAGAAATATAACCATTCATCTATTTCATTTTATTGGAGTCGTCAATTTTTTTTACTAAACTTGAATGAAGAGGGGATTCATAATTACATTCATGAATGTGTGATCTCTTCCTAGAGAAATATTAGTATTTATCTTCATTTCATATAATTTATTCTGGGGAAATGCTTCCCAAGCATCGGTATTTGTTAATAAGTATATCCTACTAAACAACCCATTCACAACAGATAATATTATAGATTATAACATCCAATAACCATAAGTTTGTCTCTCACTCCTCTCAAGAATCATGAGAAGTCCATCACCATAAAAAATATATATAATATAATAAATTTATTTAGTAATTCCCTATTCATAAATAGTATAGTTTCATATTTTGGTAGTTATGGAATTTCACTTATGTTTCATATTTCTAATAGAGTGAGAGGGAATTTTCACTAAAAAATATTGTGGGAATTACACATATTCTCTTGAATGAAATCAAGAAACTGTTAACTTCTTACCAATATTATTTTTTTTATAAAATTGAGGTATAATATTTGAATCAAATACATGTATAAATTCATAATGATTGAACCAAACTGTTATTTTATCTGTATTTCCTTCCCCAGGAAATAAATTTATCATAAATCTGGAAAACACATCTACAAAAAGATTAATTTGGGGATTACTAATAAATTAAATCATGTTTATTATATGATACAATCATTTTGATATAGGTAGGAATAAAAATGTTGTTCTTGTAAAATGGGGATTCAATTAAACTATGTTCTTTTATCATTCATAGCTCAATGTTCGTGAATGATTTGATGATTTCAGTATATTACATAGTATGATTTAATTATTCAAGAATTACTTAGATATATCAATAAATAAAAAAAATCAAGAATATTTCAAAATTGGTTCTTAATCCATTTAATTAAGTGATTCAGAATTAGGTTAGTTTGTCAATGGGTATGTATGAAATGTTGTCATTGTTTTTAGGGAATTACATTACATATAATTTGATAATAATTTCATTTAATCATTGATATAATGTCTTATTAATGTTAAAATCAATTTCAAAAAACTTTTATAGATTTAATGTTTTCATGGGTATTCAATTTAAATATATTTGTTTTAGAAGGATACAAAAACAGTAAAATAAACACACTATAAATTCAAATAATAATTTTTTAAAAAACTCATAAACTAACATTAATCCCCCCCCCCATAATTAAATGGTACTATATCCTCCATGATTTAAAATGTATTTATCATGTATATTTATTTTTAATATACTTAAAGAAATAATTAAATAGAGATTTGTGGAAAACCCTATTTTTTATTACTAATAAGTATGTAGTAAGAGAGTGATATCTTCTAATTATTCTTAGAGTAGACTACCATGGAACATATTTATGTAATTATCTTTAAAAATGAATGGGTTTTGGTTTCCTTATTTAAAGACCAACACATCATGGAATAGAGAAACATTAATAACTATTACAGTTCTTTCCCTTATAGAAAAAAACTTCTATGGAATCATATATTATATTGAGTTGAATAATAATGCTTTGTTTTGAGGATGGAACACCTTTTGTGGAATAATTTTTTCATGAGACAACCTTCTATATTTATTATATATTTTTTATTTTTAATGGGTTATCCCTTGATTTCTTCTTATTTTTATTACTGTAACTTCCTATATTATCAAATAATATATAGGTCTATATTCTCTTCTTTAATAACCAAATAATCATTTTCTTATTTATATAGGGAGATAAAAACATTTCCCATAAATCCACCAGCATAGGTTCATCCAAATGGGTGTTTATATGATTTATTATAATTCCTAAAGGAGTCTTCTAAAGCTTGACTCTAGTTTAACCCATTTTATTTTTTATTCTTATTCAAAATCCCCAATATTTAAAAATTTGAAAATTCATATTTCTTATTTGTATATGTATGGTAAGAGGTGGATATATTATTATATACCACATATTTTCTTGTTAAATCCTCCATAATTCAATTTAAAATGTGATATCGTTGGTTAATTTTAATGTCTATCTGTATTCTAAAACATAAAATGATATAAAAAAAATGTGATATTATATATGAGAAAAAAATGCACCATTTAGCATCATTATTTTTTCTTACCTTGGATTCCACATATATAGAAATTTATTCCAAATGATATTAAATATTATAGTTTCAAAAATAAATAGGTAATTGTTTAATAAAATCTACTCCTTAGAGAGTAAAGAGTATCACAAAATAATACTACATATTTATGAATTTATTAACTCTATGTAATATTTATTGAAATGTTTTTCATTAATCACATTTTTTATTGAACTCAAGTGCATATTAAAATAATGATGGGAAATAAAATCCATATTGAAACAAATTACATCTCCTTATTTTTAGTATAATGTGACATCCAAAATATTCTTGTGTGAAATAATTAATAAATAGATTCAATTTTATATTCATGAAAATATCTTATTATTAATGATCATGGTAAAATTTTCTTATATATGTGTATTGCAAAATGTGAAATCAGATATCACATTTAAGTTTGAGAATTTAATGGGAATTAAAATGACATTGTACCTAGGAAGTCATAAAACAATTTATTATCTGTTCACACTAGGGTACTTACCATTTAATGAAATATAACTTTTCTCCTTGTGGATGATCATTTTGACATTCTTGGTTTGGAATTTATGCTTTACCATTATTGGGTAATCTACTCAAGTGATCAGTTACCTAATTTATAGCTACTTACAAATACATAATCTACTAGTTTAACAATTGAAATAACAATGTTAGTCTTAAAAGATATAGTCTTGATTTATCAATATTAATTAAGTATATTTGTTTTTCATGATAAAATTGAATTTATTTACAAGAGAATAAGATATGAATTTTTTGACAGACACCTTTACAGTGATATTTCTGTTGTGATGGGTAGAATCCACTATACATGGGGCCTAATAAATGGAATCTGATCTTCCTTTATTTATTTTCTAATGAAATTCTTCCATATCCTATTTAGATGAATCGTATAGTAGTATAAATTAGTTCTCCCAGTTTCATGGATGCATCACTGGTTTGGGGATTAATCTACTACTAAGATCATAAAAATATCCCAAAATTTAACATTAAAATCAAAATAAATTTCATCCGAGGCTAAAAAAGAGACAACAAGAGATACCATACTAATTTCCTTGTGGAACATATATAAAATCCAATAATCCTTATAAAATATATTACATATTTCACAAAACCTGTTTAGGAAAAAAATATCACATTAGTTTTTAACACATCAACCATAATGAATTTTTATGATATTAAATTCCCTAGAACTATTACCCTTCCACACATGAAGTGACATTTTATAAAATTCCATGTAAGATTTTATTCAATTCAAGTTATTAAAGAAATTCTAGATTATACAAATATTGATCAGAAGAATTAACAAAAACAATGAAATCGTCATGAAAATAACTCAATGTGGTATTCAAGATGGAATGAGATTGTACATGTCATGAACCTAAACAATATTCCAATGGAATTAAAAAACACAAATGGTCTCCACATATACGTAAATGTGATATAGTGACATGTGAAGATTTTACTCTATTGGTCCTCTAGGGAAATAAGCACTTGGAAATATCTTGAAAAATCATCCAAAAAACAATAATGTGTTTTCCATTCCATCCTCATAGATTATTTTCTATAAATTGGATAGGGAAGTGATATTTCTTCATGTCTTGTTTTAAATTACAATAATATATACACACACTCCAACTATTCTAATTTTTCATTGGGAATAATTCATTGTGGTCATTTTTTTTGGATGATCTAGGATATTATTTTGACTATGTTGATTGGGATTAAACAATGTTGGTCAAAAGGGGGGGTAAATAATGTACACCAATATATAATTTTCAATACCTTAATATTATAAGTCTATAAAGGTGGTATTTATCTATCTTTTGGGATACCAAATAGATCTTGAGTCTCTGTCTAGTATAATTTGATATGATTAGATTCTTATACAAATAACTGGAATATCACTAAAACTCCAATCGACGGCTTTCACATTCTCTACCAAAATCTCAAAAAATATATCTTCTTGGGTTTTTTTAAATCCATTTGAAGAAATCCTACTATTTGTTTCCTACATTTGGTACTTATAATTAAGATCAAAAGGTAAGTGTTAATGTTAGAGAATTGGTTATTGATTATGATATGATTTAAGATTTGGGAATCTTCTTTTTATTACATATATTGTTTACACACATCTTAACATTTATTCTATAATACCATAAAAATTTATTATAGAACAGTTATTTTCTCGAAATCATTCTTAATATGAAATAGTGAGTTTTAAGAGAACAATGATATACTATAAAAATATTATTATTTAAATGTGACCATTATAACCCGACGGTTGAATTTGATGTATTAATTGTATAAAAATCTTAAATATGTACAAATATTTATATAATTATAATGTATTTATTTATTAATAATAAATAAGTACTCAAATATCAGTAATGTCGTTTTATTCTTCTAGAATATATTTCCTTAAAAAATTATTTTTTAGACTTTTGTGTTTAGAAATTATAATTAATATTAACCATATTTAAAAAAATTATTTTAGGAAATAGTTTTAATTTTTGTAATCATCACATAAATATTATCTTGGGGAAATTTTTATTGATATTTCTGAATTGATTATTTTTTTGGGAATAGGGATGAATTACGATTTCTATAAAACTATCCTTTACTTTCATTGAATAAAGTAATTTAGAAGAACTTATGTTTTTAAATTTATATTAATGTTATGTAATTATATTTTAATTATAAATATTAAAATTAACCATATATGAATTATCATTATCCAAGATTTTGGTATAAGTATATTTTTTGGTTTATTATTTTCTAAAACTCTTTTTTTTCAATTTATGAATTTACATTAAAATTTATTTCTAAAACATCTAGAAATGTTATTTTGAAAATGTTATTTTTTATTTTGAATTAAGATGGTAAAAATTATTAAATATCCCCCTTTATTTTTGGACATTATGAATAATAACTATGGAAAAGATTCGTCACCTCTATAAGGGTAAAAAAAGTACAATTTAGTTAAAACTATGGGTGAAAATTTTATAATCACTCTAAAACATTCTAATTTCCTATTGTATGAGTGATATTTGGCCATATACATATTAATTTTTTAAAATATGGAAATTTCATTCATGTTTTCATTTTTTAACCTTTATTTTATTTTTATAGAATGATAAATAAAAAATGCGACTCTCTTGATTTTTATTTCAATTATATTTTTTAAAAGGGATATAAAAAGGATTTATGATGAAATATATAAGGTTAATTTGAACATAAATAAATTATATTTATTTTTTTACTTTTTTATAAAAAAACATCATTGTATAAATATTTTAAATTCTTACACAACACCAACTTAGTGCTTCTGCAAACATTATGAAAAATATTGTAAATGATTTTAAAATATTTAAAAGAAATGTTTTTTGGATGAATTATGATGTTTAATGAATTTTAATATTTAGAATAATTTATTATTGATGGTAAAAGATTTTATATTTGAAATTAATTCCAGTCATGGTGACTTTAATGAAAAATTAAATGAAAGGTCCCAAAAATAATGTTAACGGTTTTTTATGATAAAAAATAATTTTAAAAAATATTTAAAAAAATATTTTAGTAGGAAATGACGAATGGTGTAGGATGGAAATAATGATGTAGATGCTCAATATACAAGAGGGGAGGTTAATTGTATCCTTTAAAAATTCTTTTGGAACTTTTAAATTTGATTTAAAACATTCTATTGTTTAACAAAGTTAAACAAGGTAAATTCACAAGACCTCTTAGTTCTACAAACTTGCTAGATTTTGGAAATATGGTTTCGGAAATTTAACTTATGAGAATTTTACAAGGAAAATGATTCTACCTTAAAGTGTATAAAATCTTACTAATCAGAGTATACAAATTTAAGAATTTATAAGATAGTTATACTTTCCTTAATAATTAAAATGCAGTAGAAAAAAAACTTTAAACATTAAAAGTAACAAGTATAGAATCTTTTAACTCAATGAGTAGGGTATCCAACAACATTGGACAAAGGTCCCTTGATTTATAGTTTCAAGAAAGTTTGTCTTACCCACACCAGGGTAATCCCTTGATAGTAATATCAGAGTCTGTTTTTCAATCCCCACTAGCCCTCAAACTTCAAGGTATTAGTCACCTATGTATCCTTTATCAAGAAGTCCTCAAAATTTAAGGTAGTTGGCACCTCTGTCTTCCTATCCCAAAAAGCCCTCGATTTTACATAGCAACAATCAAATTCATATGAATCAAGCTGAACAAGATGTTCAGTAGGCATAGAGCATGAGAGTATCTCTCTCTCAAGAAATCACTTCAAAAGAATGTGTTCTATAGATTTATCAACATTTTTTTAAAAAAAGTACTGAGCTCATTCAAATGAAATCCTATTTATAGGCATTTTTCCAATGGTCAGCTCCCTCCTCCAATGGTCATATTTTTCCTTAAATCTCAGAGGGACCTATACATGTGTCACTCAAACAACGGTTGGTTAGAAATAGAATGCATGGCATCATTTTATAACTATAACAAGGGTATGTATAATATGCTTGCTCTTTCAAATCTATTTTTCGAAGTCTAAGGGAAAAAAGTTTAGAGTTTAATAGGAAAACATTCGGAGTCTATATTACATGGATATTAAGATTCTGTTTTCCAAGGAATTGTAAATCATAATTTTGTAGAATTTAGAGTCTTAATTCTGAGGAATTCAGAGTCTGTATTCTCTTTAATTCGGAACCTGAATTCTGAAGGACTACGGAGTCTGGATTATAAGGAATTCAGTGTATGAATTATAAAGAATTCGGAACTAGAATTCTTATGTAATTTGGAGTCTTAATTCTAAGGAATTCAGAGTCTGAATTCTAAATAATTCAGAGTCTGAATTTTAGAGAATTCAGAACCTGAATTTTAGAAAATTCGGATTCTGAATTTCAGAGAATTCGAGGCCTGAATTTCAGAGAATTCAGATTCTAAATTCAGAGGAATTTGGAGTCTGAATTCTTATCACGAAAACAAAATAATCTATATCTAAGTATTTATATAATTCCATGGTTTTAGATGTGAAACCAAAATTTTCACTTAGGAATAAAAATAGTTAGATTCAGAGTCACTAAAATATGAACAATGAAAAATAGGTAAGGATAAATTTTCCTTGGAGAAGGAAAATTTTCCTTATTAAGGAAAATCTGGGTAAAGAGAAAATTTCCTTATAAAAAAACTTTAGGAAAATAAAATTTTCCTTGAGATACAGTGTTTGTGATTTTCAAAACATAGAGGAATGAAAAAGTCATAAGGAAACCTTATTGACTCACCAATCTCCACCTTTTTGGAAAGCACAAACATCCTTACTAAAAATAATATAAGGACTTAGAAATTTTTATAAACATGAAAAAAACTGATCTCCCTTTACATATGGATCATAATGAATACAACTAACTCCCCCTTAGGCTTTGAAATCTCTACAGATCATATTCTTGATTTCCTAAATGAAACTTTGTAATTTCTTGCATACGAAAATATTCATGATAAAAACTCCCCCTTAGATTAACTTCCCCTTACATAGGGAAATTTATTCTTTACTTAGTATTCTTTTTTTCATCCCTTTAACCCACTTTGTGATTTTCAAAAAGGAATGAATGGAATGGAAAAAAAATATTGTACCTAGAAAATTAATACTAAAAAACCAAATATATGATGTACAACGAAAATTTCACTAAGATTGAATGAAATTTTACAACAAGGATATACAACAAAAGATTAGGTTTAAATGAAATTATCCATATTTCTGTTTTGGAATCAGCTTCTTTACAATAGTCTTGAGCTTCTTGAGTTCCTTGTGATCATCTTCCATGCGCTTGAGTAGCTGATCGTGATATTCACCTTTCTTTTCTAAGGATTTAAATTTTTCTTCTTGAGCCTTAAGCATATCAGCCTGACCCTTTAAGGCTTCTTCTTATTTAGAAAGTTTTTCCTCGTGTTAGATTCTATGATCCCTTTACCTCTTCCAAATATGAGCAACTTAATACAATTTCTCATTTTGATCTTTCAAATCTCTTCCTCTAAGTAGTTTCTTCAAGAGATAGCTTTTCTTTAAAAGACTTGGTGAGATCTTTGAACTTAGCATCTTTGGTTTCAAAAGCAACCTTGAAATTATATTGAAACTCATCGAGAATTATCATCACTTCAATAGTTTTCCATAACAAACTAGTTATCTCCTTGCAAGATCTTTTATGGGATTCATAATTAATGAAAAAAGTTTTGAAATCGGCCTCAATTTTGAAACACTTATCCTTCACCATCAATATTGAATCTGTTTTCTGATTTAAGGAATTCTGAAGCATTTGGAATCTTGAATATGTGCTTAAAAATAATGGAATAGTGCCTACCATATTCTTGAAAGATTGTAAAACAAAGTCAATGCCAAGAAAAGATGATTTTGAATTCAAATGCTTTATTGATGAGGATTCCTTTTCAAGCACATCAGCTTTCCTCTTTGATGAAGCACCATCATCTTTCTTATATACCAAAGACTTGGTAAAAGTATCAATCATCACCTACTTTTCCTTTTCTATTATTGAAATGATTTCTTCTTGTTTAGGTGATTCGTGTTCACTATCTAATAGCCAAAAAATCTTATCATCATCTACTTCTTCCTTCTTAGCTCCTGCCTCTTCACCCTCTGGCTATATGAAATCATGATTACTAGATTCCTCTTCAGAAAATTTATTTACTTCTTCCTCACCCTTCTCATCTTTTCTTGGGGTAGCAATTTTTAAAGACTCAGCTTCAGAATTTCAGATAGATAACTTCTTAGAATGACTCTCCTTCTCATGATAATATTATACTTGATTTATCATATCTTTGGTATCACCACTCCCTTATTCTTATTCTTCTTCCACTTATTCTTCTTACACTATTTCTTCTTCTTGATCTTGCTCCGGAATCACCAAATTCTTTCCTAGAGTCTCTTTGAATGATTCTATTAAAAAGGATTCTGGTACCAGAATTTTCTCAGAATCTTTCTCAGCATCCTTAAGAAGAGAGTGTACTATCTCAGCCTGAGACATCTTCTTCTTTTTCTTTTTCGCTTTTTGTTGCTTCTAAATCTACTTAGCAGCCTTTTCCTTTTAGGATTTTGCCTCAGTAGGTTCCAAGCCAAACATAGGCTCCCCTTCTTTTTTTTCTTATCCTCTCTCCATTTTTCAACTACCTCGTTAGGATGAGATTTTTGCTTCTTTGAATTCGGTGGTTTATATTGAATTTCCTTGGCTATAGAAACTTTTTCTATCTCTTGAATTTACTTTACTTTCCTCTTCCTTCCACCTTTCTTTGAGGTTTTAGATATAATAGGTTTCTTTGATAAAACATCAACTTCTTCATTCGATAAATCACAAAAATCTCTGTATTCACCAGAAAATCCAATTTTCATTATCCTTAGAGTGTTATCGCTTAGCAACATTACCCTGAAATTTCTTAACCTCTATTTGTTGGAAATTTTCATTGATTCTAAACAAGAAACAACGATCTTTGATAGAATTTCTGGACACATGATAATCTGAGACTTTAGATTTCCATTCTTGATAATATCAGTCATAATCAAAATATACTTAACCAGATTCAGCTTATAGAGGATCACTAAGAAATACAAAACATATATATCACTTTTCTTTAGTGTATCTTTATCTTGATTCCTTGGAATGATAAAGCCTTGAACCCAAAGTTCAAGAAACTAGAAATGTGATGAAAGATGAAGAATATGTGGAGTCTTGACTTCAACCAAACCAAGGAACTCTGTGGCCTTCTCCTGATCAAATATTCCTTCTACATCAGGTAACTTATGTGAAAAAAATTCAGCTTCCCCTTAGTATGGTATTCCAATTAGACTAGCTTCCTTAGAATAAGAAAGAGAGTAAGTATTACCATAACTCTTGAAAGAAAATATATATTTTCCTCCTTGATTGAAAAAAGATATAGATTTATAGAACATTACTAGAAACTCTGGAATCACAGGATCCTCTGCCTTGGGTTTAGATATAACTATACTCTCCTAGCTATTTAACTTTATTTTCTATGATATGATTGAATCATATTTATTATAGAAGACCATATATACTAACCTTTCATGATAAATCTTCCATTCAGATATTTCCTTTACATTTGAAATTTCTTTTTGAGGAGAGGCTTCTTTAGACATTCAGAACTAAGGAAGACCTGAAAAATTCGGAATGCTCGTAAGTAGGAAGGGCAGAGCTTCATCACATAAGAGATTGGGATTTGATGTGGGACAACCATCTATGGGTCCTTTATATAAGAAATTGAATCGATGTTTCAACTTCCCTAATTGATCCAACAATTGAAAACTTCTTTAGAAGATTTTACAGTTGAGATGATAGCCGAAGAATGATTTTGATAGATTTCGATATTTTGAGGTTTTTAAGAAAAACATTTGGATTTAAGGAAAAGTTAACCCAAAGGATTTTGAAAACAAAATGAGAATTCCAACAAGTAAAAGATGATTACGTAAATTTAGGAAAGGAAACATATCTTTCGGATTGCTAGGAAGATTATTCATAATAAGGAAAATTATTCTTGAAGAACTTTAGATTCTGAAGCTTTTGATTACAAAAATATTTAGATTATGGAAAATTTAGATATGAAAATTTTAAATACGAAAATTCTGACTATGAAATTTCTTTCTACAAAAAGTTTGACTTCGAAAATTTTGATTACAAAAAATTTTCCGAACATGAAAATATACTCCCCCTATGAAAAGGAGTTTGTTACTATAAGGATATAGGTTTCAACAAGAAGTTAATAAGGAATATTACCTTATAGTTATCATTCTTAACTTCTGTTTAATGTATTAAAATATATCAAATGGTAAAGATTTTGTGAAAATATCTTCAAGTTGATCTTGCATTCTGATAAATTGAAAAATGATATCTCTTTTTTGTGTGTGATCCCTAAGAAAGTGATGCCTAGTATCTATGTGTTTTGAATGATAGTGATGTGCAAGGTTTTTGCTTAAGTTAATGGAACAATTATTATCACACAAATTTTTTGTTTTGGTAAAACACATACCATAGTCTGTGAGTGTTTTTTACATCCACAATTCTTGATCACAACAACTTCCAGCTGCTACATATTTAGCTTCAGTAGTGGAAAGTGATACTGAGTATTGCTTTTGTCATGACCAAGAAACTAATTAATCTCCTAAGAAATGACATGTTCCAGATGTACATTCCCTATCCATTCTATACCCACCAAAGTCAGCATATGAAAATCTTTTTAAAACAAAACCATTTCCAGAGGTATAAAAGAGTCCTAAATCCATGGTTCCCTTTAAGTAGAAAAAAATATTTTTCACTACCTTTAAACGTGATTCATTAGGATTGGATTGATATATTGCACATAAGAATACTGAGAACATTATGTATGGACGATTATATTTCAAGTAAAGTAGACTTCCTATCATACCTCTAAAGGATGTTTGATCTACTTGTTTCTCAACTAAATCAAGATCAAGTGAATTTAAGGTACCAATGGGAGTTATTATACTCTTAGTGTTGTCATATCCATACTTTTTAAGAATATATTTAATATACTTATATTTGGATATATAGATTTATTATGATTTTTGAGAAATTTGAAAACCTAGGAAAAATTTTAACTCACCCATCATACTCATTTAAAACTCAGATTTCATTAGATCTACAAAGGAATCAGTTAAAGATTGTTGAGTTGAACCCAATATAATATCAACAACATATATTTAAACAATCAAAACATTTTACTTATCTTTATTTATAAAAAGTGTTGGATTATCATTTCCTTTAACATAATTGTTTTGAAGAAAAAAACATGTAATTCTTTCATACCAAGTTCTAGGGGCTTGTTTAAGTCCATACAGAGCTTTGGTAAGTTTGAAAACAATTTTAGGATGTTTTGTATCTTCAAAAGCAGGTGGTGGTTCAAAAAAACTTCTTCTTGGACATAAACATTAGAAAAGCACATTTAACATCCATTTGAAAAAGTTTGATGTTGAAGAATGGTGCAAAGACAAGTAGAATACAAATGGATTTAAGTATAGCTTCAGGAGCATAGGTTTCTTCATAGTTTATTCTTTCTTGTTGATTATAACCTTTAGTAACCAATCTAGCTTTATTTCATACTATGATTCCATTTTCATCACACTTATTTCTAAAAACCCTTTTTACTCCAATGACAGAAGTTTCCTTAGGTCTTTCAACCATGGTCCATACTTTTTTTCATTTGAATTCATTTAGCTCATCTTATATAGCTTTTATCCAATCGTCATCACATAACGCTTAATCAATGCTTTTTGGTTTTAATTGGGAAAGGAAAGTAAGATGTACTATTTCATTTCTTAAGGAACTTCTAGTCCTTACAGGTTTATTTACATCACCAATGATACTATCACTAGGATGATTATTTAGAAACAACTGATTTGGGTTTGGTAAAAACATGTTCATCAACGTAGGGTAGGAAATATTTTACTGTAAAATATTCAGAAATATTTTTGAACTATTTTACTTATCAGAAGGATATTCTATCAAGGTTTGATAATTAGTTTTTGAAAACACATAAGAGGATGTAGGTTGATGTTTTTTTAAAACAAAAAGATCAGTTTAATCAAATTTGAAATGTACTGTGTCTTCAATAGTACATGTGTTTTTATTGAAAACTCTATAAGCCTTAGAGGTTGTGGAGTAGCCTATAAACATTCCTTCATTATATTTGGGTGAAAATTTATGTAAAGTATCTTTAGTATTCAAGATGAATACTTTGCAACCAAATACTTTGAAGTAGGAAAGTCTAGGTTTTCTACCATTCCACAACTCATAAGGAGTTTTATTAAGAAAAGTTCTAATCAAGACATGATTTATAGTATAACAAGCAGTACTTATAGCTTCAGCCCAAAAATGTTTGGCTACCTAATATTCACCCAACATGGTTCTTGTTATCTCTTAAAGAATTCTGTTTCTTCTTTCAACAATGCTATTTTGTTGCTAAGTTCTTGGTGCTGAAAAGTTATGAGTAATGCCTTTTTTACTACAAAAAGTTTCAAAATTAGAATTTTGCAATTCTTATCCATGATCACTTTGAATAGTTATCAATGGAAGGGTTTTCTCATTTTTAACTTGGGCTCTAAAACTTTTGAAATAAAAAAAAAAGATTCATATTTTTTTGTTAGAAAATAGACCCATGTAAATCTAGTGTAATCATTAACTAAAACAAATAAATAATATTTCCCTCCAATGCTTCCAGTTTGTGTTGGACCAAAAAGATCCATATGCACTAACTGTAATGCATCAGTAGTTGAGACTTCAATGATTTATTTAAAACTTGATTTATGTTTCTTTCCATATTGACAAGGATCACAAACTTTTGAAGAATCGAATCTATGATCTGGTAGATCCTTAACTAGTCATTTCATAGAGAGTTTACATAGGTTCCTAAAGTTATTGTGTCTTAACCTTCTATACCATAACCAAGATTGATCTTCTATTTCACTTAGACAAGGTATATCTTGGCTCCTATGGTCTTTTAAGTTTAGTGTGTATACATTCTCTTTCCTATTGGAAGAAAGAATAAACTCTTCCTTGGAATTGTGTACTAAACACTTATCATTCCTAAAATTCACAAGATAACCTTCATCACATAATTGAATTATGCTAATAAGGTTGTGCCTAAGAACCTTAACTAATAAAATATTTGAAATCAAAGTTTTTCCAAGAAGAAAAATGTTACCTATACCAATAATTTCTCCCTGATCATTATCTCCAAAAGTTACTTTTCCTCATTTCATCAGGATAATATTTTCAAAGAATTTTTTGTTACCAATCATATGCCGAGAACATCTGCTATATATGTACCATGTATTGTAGTTGGTATTATCTTTACTTTTATGAAAACAAGAGTGTTAGACTTTTGGAAGCCAAAATTTCTTGGATCCAGAAACTTCAGAAAAAAAATTAGGTATCCACATTTTCTTAGAAAAATAAGCATTATGAAAACCTAAATAATGAGTTTGGTTTAAGGAACAACTTTTTACCCAATGTCCACCACACTGACATTTAGTGCAAAATGGAGCACTTTGAGGAACAAAATAGTTGTTACTAAAAATTGATTTTGAATGAGTATAACCAAAACCAGAATTATTCCTTACAGGTCGAATTTGGGAATACATCTTATCAAAATTTTCCTTACCTAAGGTAAAGTTTGACAAAAACTTCCTCAAGGAAAATATTCCTAACTTTAGTTTAATAAATAAGTTTTTATCTTCAAAAACATTTGTTTTAGCACTATAGTTAGTCTCTAAAACATTTTTCTTAGAAATTACTTTTTCTAGATCCTTAGAAACTATTTCCTTCTCAGAATTAACTTCCTCAAGATTTTTTGAAATACTATCAAAATCAAGGGTTCTCCTACTAACATCATTATAAAGATCTGATATTTCATTAGTAAGAATATTAATTCTAGAATTTTATTTATTAAGATTTTTATTGACTTTATAATTTTCACTCTCAAGGAGCTTAGAAAACCTAGGCACTTCTTTATAAGTAGGTAAAGTATTATCTTAATCAGAAGAATATTCTTCTTTTTAGGATTCATAATATTTATTATCACTATAATTCGCATTCAAATATATATTGGTTATGGACTCAACATTGTGTACCTTAGCCATTAATCAATGATTTTCAATAGGGATCTTGGCTAATAGACCAAGATTCTTCTGTCCAAAATATTCGTACTCTGAGGATTCTTCAGAAGTGTAACCACCACTATCACTCTAGGTGTCATTGTATTTCCAAAAATTATTAGACTTATCCTTGTAGAACTTCTTTCTATTCCTCTCAGAATGCTTTTTCTTTCTATCTTTACTCTTATACATAGGACAATCTGGCCTTATATACCCTGCTCTTTTGCATCCATAGCAAGTTACTTATAAATCTTACCTGCCTTTTCTATCGTTCTTCTTGTATCAAGATTGAAATTTCTTCTGTCCAATAATCTTGTTCATCCTTCGGTAAAGATTGGATAACTAATTTTCTGAAGATTCACTACCACTAGATTCAGATTGAGTAATAGTCCTTTTAGATTTGGATCTTGTAACTCTCTTAGGAGTCCGGGATTTCATATGATTTGAAGTAGTTGTAAAAGAAACACTTCTATTTCCATTATTTTTCTTATTTAGATCAGCATCTCTTTTCATTCTTGACTCATGTTGAAGAAGAGTTCAAAAAATCTCGTCAAGAGAAATATGGGTAACTTTCTGATTTTCATCCATAGTTGTCCTCTTAGATTCCCATCTGTTAGGCATGATGTCTATGATTTTGTATAAAAGATCTACATCATCTAATCCATTGTCACCCATAGATTTTAAACTATTAACAATAGTCATGAATCTTTGTTGTAGATTACATATGGGTTCTCCATAAGGAAAGAAGAAACCATGATATTCTGCTATGAGCATAGCTCTTCTAGTTTTGATAAGTTTGGAAGTTCCAAATTGAGTAACCTCTTATTTCTTCTAAATACAATTTTCATCTTCAGAAGAAGAAATATGGCTATATATATTCTTGGTCATGGAACACAAAAAAGTATTGCATACATTATTTTTTAGTTGATATTCTGACTTTTCATGATTATTAAAAGTTCTGACTTCCTTATCAGGAATCTTGTAATATCCAGTGAGAATTACAAAGTTTTCCACTCTAGTTTTAATGAATAAATTCGTCATACGATATCTCCAATAATTATAATCATTCCCATAAAATATAGGTAGTCTAGTAGGATTAATATTGTTAATCGAAGCGACATTCATTCCTACCATCTAAAAGAAAATATATTTCTACAGAATCATGTTAGTAATAAAAGTTTGTAAACAAGGATAAAAATCCTAAGCAAGGAAAAATAGGACAAAGGAAACATGAGCATGAAAACTTATATGTGAATATTATTATTTCAAATACCTCCTCTGATACTAATTATAGGATTGAAATAATGATGTTGTTTCTCAACATACAAGAGGGGGTGAATTGTATCCTTTAAAATCCCTTTGGAATTTTTAAAGTTGATATAAAAATTTCTATTGTTTAACAAAGTTAAACAAGGTAAATTCACAAGACCTCTTAGTTCTACAAACTTTCTAGACTCTAGAAGTATGGTTCCGGAAATGAAATTTAATAGATGTTTACAAGGACAATGAATCTACCTTAAATTGTACAGAACCTTACTAATCAGAGTATACAAATATAGGAAAGTATAAGATAGTAATACTTTCCTTAATAATAAAAATGAAATAGAAAAAAAACTAGAAACATTACAAGTAACAATTACAGAATCTTTTAACCCAAAGATTAGGGTATCCAATAACCTTGGATAAAGGTCCCTTGATTTATACTTTCAAGAAAGTATGTCTTACCCACCCTAAGGTAAGCCCTCAATAGGAATATCAGAGTCCGTCTTGATATCCCCTCAATCCCTCAAACTTCAAGGTAGTCAGAACCTCTGTCTTACATATCAATGAAGTCCTCAAACTTTAAGGTAGTTGGCACCTCTGCCTTATTATCCCTAGAAGCCCTTGATTGTAGACATAAACAATCGGAATCACATGAAACATGCTAAACAAGATATTCAGTACACATAAATTATGAGAGTATCTCTCTCTCTAGAAATCACTTAAATAAAATGTGGTCTCTAGAGTTACCAAATTTTTTGAAAAAAAGTACCGAGCTCGTTTAAATGTGCTCTGATTTATAGGAATTTTTCCAATGGTTGGCTCCCTCCTCCAACGGTTATATTTTTCCTTGAATCTCGGAGGGACCTATACACGTGTCACTCAATCAATGGTTCTTTAAAAACAGAATGCACGACATTGTTTTATAACTATAACAAGGGTAATTAAAATATGGTTACTCTATCAAATTTATTTTTTAGACTCTACGAAAATAAAAAGTTTGGAGTCTAAGAGGAAAACATTCAGAGTCTATATTACATGGATATTCAGATTCAATTTTCCAAGGAATTCGGAATCAGAATTACATAGACTTCGGAGTCTAAATTCTGAGGAATTTGGAGTCTGAATTCTAAAGAATACAGAACCTAAATTCTTAAGGAATACGAAGTCTGAATTCTATGGAATTTAGAGTCTGAATTCTAAGGAATTCAAAACCTGAATTCTTAAGGAATTCGAATTCTGAATTCTAAGGAATTCAGAACCTGAATTTTAAGTAATTCAGAGTCTGAATTATAAGTAATTGGGATTTTGAATTCTAAGGAATACGAAGTCTGTATTTCAAAGAATTGAATGTCATAGAATTTGGTTTCTAAATTTCAGAGAATTCAGAACCTGAATTTTAGAGAATTCAGAATCTGAATTCATAGGAATTCCGAGTCAAAATTATGATCCTGAAAACACAATAATCTATATCTAAGTATTTATAAAATTCCAAGGTTTTATATGTGAAACCGAATTTTTCACCTAGGAATAAAAAGATTAAGATTTAGAGAAAATAAAATATGAAAAATGAAAAAAAGTTAAAGATAAAATTTCCTTGGAGAAGGAAAGTTTTCCTTATTACGGAAAATCTGGGTTAGGAGGAAATTTCCTTATAAAAAACATAGGGAAAATAAAATTTTCTTTGAGATAGAGTGTTTTTGATTTCCAAAACATAGAGGAATATAAAATTTATAAATAAACATTATTAAATCAACAAATGGTAAATTGTATGAAATATCATAAATGTAATTTTTGATCCACTTTTTACCTTATCATTAAATTTATGGCCTTTCAAGTCTACGAAAAGTGTTACCATAGGTAAAATTAAAAAGGGTTAATGATAGGGTTAAACCAAAGACATGTTCTAATATTACAAAAAAATCTAAATTTTATTAGAAGATTTTATTTAGTACAATTAATCTTTCTCTATGAATCAATGACCATTTGTAATAATTTTACTTGTAAATATATATTAATTATATTGAAATCGTTTTTTTAATTGCATGCTTTTTTCACTCCTTACTTATAAAAGGGAACCTCATATCCTCTCTTAATCATATTTTTTGAACCATATTACTTAGGAAGGACCTATCCTAATACCTTACTATCATCCATCCATTTATTATTGTTCTCTTTTTCTTACCCTTAGAGAATATTATGAAGGCTTAACGAGGTCTCTAAATGAATAGTCAATCTGCCATTCAAACTCATTCAAATATTATTTCTTCATTTACTTCCCCTAAATAAAAAGAATACTATATAGCATAATTAATATAGAAACATAATTATTCTAAGGAGTTATTATGATTATGTTAATACCATTTCCCACTACCTTTCAATAAAATGGGAAGTGAATGTATCATCTGTGACTATGTTTGGACAACCACCTATGCATATAGAAACAATTCATTTTTTATCACAAAACAATATTTATGGTTGTAATGATATATTTACTAATTATATATGATGTTTATGATGTAATTATTTTTCTATTATGGTGAATTATTATTTACCTATTTTTTTACATTCATCATTAAGTAGAAACAATTCTCATTCTTTTATACAGACTACGGTCTCCATGTAGTGGTGTAGTTAATTTTTTATCACTAAATTATATAAATGGATAAAAAATGGTTATAATCAATTAAAATTATCTATCATAATTATTATGGTTCTATTTTTAATTAAACCATGATCAAGATTCAAGGTAAATTACTATCAAATCGAAATATACATGAAAATGAAGCAGTTAACACACAAAATAATGATGATAATGAAATATTGTTAATGAACAGGTGATAAGGTATTAAAAGTAAACCATTTATGTATTGGAAATTATGAATTTAGTTATTTTATTGAAATAAAATTAATTTTAATTAATTATATGGGAGTTTAAAAGAAATTATGAAGACATCAAACTTGAGGTTAGGGTTTCTCATCTCACATTTGTTTTTGTGAGACTTATGTAATATTCAACAATTGATTCGTTCATGTGGTGTATATATTATCCCATTGATATTTTATATAAATAATATAATTATATTTATGGTATTTAATATTTCATTTTAATTAATTTATTTCATTTGGGTAATGATTCAAATTTTACGATTGTGGTCAGTGTTTATTCTAGAATATCACTATTTATCATGAGTGATTATGCTTAAATTTATGATGATAAAATGATGTTATATATATCTTATAAATTTAATTTAATTTATAATCCTATATTTATTTCTAGATATTACAATATTTCCTTCCATTTTCTCTCTTTATTTACTCTAAGTAATGAAATAATATTTTTATTGAAAATCGGCATTAATTTTTTATTTAGTCAGGAAATATTATTATTCTATGTCTATATTTTCTAGGAAATGATTTCATGAAATTTTTTATTTTTATAAAATGATTTAATAATTTAATTTTTTACAATTTTTTACTTCTAATATAATTTTTTAAAAATAAACTACTTGTTTCTCTGAACTATACTTTTTTACCCAAGGTGTGAATGAAATATTTATTTTAATGTATACCAAAAAAAACTATTTTCCATCCATCATGAAAAAAATTAGATTAAAATATTCCTTTACAATTTTCCATGGTAATTTTCAATTAAATTGGTTTTATTAGTAATCCTCAAATCATAATATTATAAATAAGTGAATTCAAAATGAAATGGGTATTTTCCTTAGGAAATATTACTATAATTTTTAAATGGTATTTTCATACATTGAAATATCCATTTATATTACTTATGATTAACTAGGGATATTATTTAATGCTATAATATTTAATTATTGTATAGATGAATCATGATTATTCTGATATAATATTGATGAAACCCATTTGCATTTCCATGTGTTAATCTATGAATAAATGATAAATTATTTCACGATCTTATGGAAGACATAATAATATATAATGATTATGTAATGGGTGGATCCATTATAGACCTATAATTCATTGGGTAATTATAAACTTTTAATGAGATTGAAGGGAATATGGGTGGTAATCCCATGAATGAAAATGGGAACACCAGTGGTTAGTCGAAGACCAAAAATGTTAAATAAGAGGTTATCTAAGGACTGTAAAAGTGGAATCTATGGTTATCCCAAGAGCAACAAGTGATTGATACCTTAGTGGTTTTCCTGGATATCTGGTTTTTTTTAATTATTTTTATACACTTTTTATGTAACTCTAATGAAAGGTTCTTATACTTATGTTATAATCCCATGGATCATGATGTTCAATTCTTTTTTGATTAATTTGTTAAAAACTACCGATGTAATTTTAAATGAATATGTTCTATAAATTGGTGGTCATGGGTTTCAAATGAAAATATCATATTTTCATACCATTATGATTATGTAATATATGACATTAACTGATATCTGGCATCTTCACCCTAACTGAGATTTTGATCTCATTCTTTCTTGTGTTTCCTTTTCTGAAGTTAGGAATAAATTATTTATGTAATGTATAATAACTATACTATATGTGAGGAACACTGCTGAATATGTTGAATATCATTCATGAAATAAGATGATTATGTATCTAGTCTTCAATGAAACTAAAACAATTATGGTTATGGGGTGTGTATTATTATTAGAAGAATATCATATTCATCAAAAATTATGTAATATTAATTTATATTATTTTCAAAGAACTAATTTTTTCTTCAGAGTGTGGGTTATTTATTTTTTGATATTTTTATTAGAAAACATTGGAGAGAACCCTTTGCATAATGTTGAGTATATTCAGATATCCCATGTTACGGTAAGGATTGGTGATTGGTTTTCCTAGATAATAAATACATGTTTGTATGCTTGTATGTGGATGAAAATGTGGCATAGATTTAAATTACGGTAAAAAATCAAAAATGGTTGGATTGGATTTTAAATCAATCGTCAATTGTGTATGTTTAGTGGGCCTAAGACTATATACATGTATATAAAATATTGGGATATAGGCTTGGGTAAATTCACCATATATTTATTTATCATTATGAAAGAATTAAATATATAATATGTCTGTGTAATATAGGATAAATCTAAGGTGTCATATATTGAAAAGTTGATGTTAATATTTTGAAATTATATAAATGTTTTGAATAAAAATATTATTTATGACTGTGATATTTTTTTCAAAAATTATAAATGTTGGTTTTATTAATTGGATATAATTTTGATAAATCATGATAACAATGGTTATAAAAGAAACTAACATGGAATTTTTAATGGGAAACCATTCAAGAGAAATTTTTGAGAGAAACACATTATGAACGTGATGAATAAGATATCATGATTAATGATTAATAATTTTAACCTAGTTGGGTTTCTTGAATCACTAAATAAAACAAAATGGAGTTTTATTAAAATGTATTCCATATATACCATAAATTAAATAATATTATATTTTCTCCATGTTTGAAATGTTTAATTTAGTGCGCAAAGGATTGTCTTAATGTTACATGAAAATGTTTTTTTGTGTGGAAAAAAGGCATAAAGTGGTAAATTGTCAATTAAAATAATGTTTTTTCATAACACTACGAATGGAAATAATTTTTTTCAAAAGGTATCATTAATTATTAAATGATTCAAATGTGTAAATATGGGAATTATTACATTTTATTTCCTATAAGAAATTATAAATATACAGATTTTCATTTTTATATGAGTAAGGGTTTTATCATTGATTATAAAAAGATTAAAAATATAATTTGAAAGGTATGTATAAATTTACTAGTATTTATTATTTTAAATGTGGTAAGCATTATAAAATTGAGTTTTATGAATCTTTATAAGTGAATAATATTAGAAATTGAAGGAGGATAAATTTTGGAAGACGATGATCAATTATGTTAGAAGTTTTATGATGAATGTTGAATGATTAATGTTTTATTTATTGAGGTTAGAGAATTATGATTGTCATAAAAAATATTATGGTGTGTTCTAAAATATATGGGTATTATGAATCACCTATACATTTTCCTATAATAGTATTTATTTATAAATTTATATTAATATACTTAATGATATCGATAAAATATAAAATTATTTTTGTGACATGTAGATATTTTGAATGTATATTAATATATTAATACATGGTAAATAATTCATAGTGCCAATTTGTGTTTGATGAAGAGATAATAATTTTTTTGAGACAAATTGTTGATTGATAGTGATAAATTATGTAGGATAGTATTGGTGACCATGAGATCAATTATCAGTTGATGAAAAAGTACTTTATGTTATCTTTGATGAATCTTGTTGAATTACTGATTTGTATAATATAATGGATAGTATTTTATTTTATTTGTGGAAAATGGAGAATGTTTATTTTTTGGAATCTTATATCATTTCATTGAAGTATTATATTGATTCAAGTTATTATATTGTTTTTTGAAATTACATGATCAATGTTTTCTTGTGTTTGTTTTGTGAAATTATAAGCTACATTATGATGTTTTAGGATTATAGTTGAAATAATATTTGAATTTTTTTGACCTAATATTTATTAATTTTTTTCAGTTTTGAATATTGGTTATTAATAATTTAAATAGATTTAGAATCATCTATTTCACTAATTAATTAAGAATATATTTCAATATTATTATTGAAATATGTGATATTAATGTTATATGAAGGTTTACTCATATTAGTTATTAATGAATGTACTGGAATTTTTTTTATTAAATAACTTAATAGACTCAGGATGAATATATTTCAATCCTTTTTTAGGTATTATGATATTTTAGATGTTTATTTTCTTTCTTATGTCATGAAAAATTATTATTGTTCATTAATAAATTAAATATAGGATAAAAAGATGCAGAAAATAATTGAACCACAAAACCAAAGTACGATATTTAATTTATGGATTTGAAGAAGTCATTTAAATTTATTTTCAAGTATTACATAGTAAAATAATTCCTCAACTCTTAGTAAAAAAACATTAAACCTGAAAATATTTTTCTTTTTAGAATTATTATTGATTAATTGATTATCATTTTCATCCCTTAAAAACTTATAGTTTTGTGGACACTAACACTCTCATGATCATGTTCTATGTAACTATCCATTACACTTTGTACATTATCTTTATCCATTATTTATTTATTACATATTCTTATCTGTGTTCACCATATCTGGGAACCCATTAATGAGTTATTTCGGGAACACATTATGTTACTCCCTTCTCATTTTCAAAGTAAGATTTATTATACATCTTTATGATGTGGATTTTCAAAAATTGTATTTAAAAATATTGTACTTTTGATTACTGAGATAAAAATTCCCAAGATGAATTTTATTTGGGGGGATATAAGACCCTTTAAATTTATTTTAATTGAATACTATTCTCAATAGTCTTCTTAACAGAGAACACTGAGCTTTAAATGAATTACAATATACTTTAAAAATATTATTATTTAAATATAAAATTATTAACCGTTATTTTAAATTGATGGTATGAATAGTAATTACCATGTTATGAACATTTATACACGTTTTATATGATTACATTTTTTTATTAATTTATAATAAATAAGTATTCATATTAGTGGAGTTATTCATGCTTCAAAAATATGTTTTCTTAAAAAATGGTTATTTTTTATATTTTTTTTAAAAAATATACTTAGTCACTAATATGTATAGAAATTATAATTATTGAGATGAATATAATTTTTGAATTCCTAATGTAAACATTATATTAGGGTTAATTTTTGGTATATATTTGAAAATATCTATTTATGAGTGAAAAGACTGATTTTTTTAATAGAGTAATTTCTTTTCATTAAATAAAATAATTTATAATTACCATTATATTTTCAATTTTATATTAAATTAAATAAACACTCATTTTTTATAATAAATCTATTTCATGACATAGTATTATGTATAATATATGATTTTGGTATATGTTCATTTTTGTGGATAAAAACACTTTTTATAAAAAATATTTTTCAATATGTGTCAAGAATTTTGTTAAAATTGATTTACTCCACTTATTTATTATCAAAAAATGGTTTCAATATATGGAATCATGTAGTTCAAATTTGGTTCATTTATCTCATTTTGGAAATTATTAATAGTTACAATAATAAATATTTTTCACCTCGATAACTATCAAAATGGAAAAACTTGGTTAAAATTATGAGGTAAGGCTTGAAGAACTCTCTTAGAATTTCATTCACCATATTGGATGAGTTTTTTTGGAAAAAATAAATTTTTTATAAGAAAATATGTTAATTTATTTCCACTAAACAATGATCATAAAATTTATTTTATTTTATTAAAATGATAAAAACCAAACGTCTCTCACTTGATTTTAATTTCCCATATATTCATACATAGGAAGTAAAATATGTTATAAAAAAAATATAAATGGTTATATTAAAAAAATATCTAACATTATTATGATGGTTTTTTTTATTTTTATTTTTGATGGTATATTTATCATAAATTCTTACACATTTCTGACATAATGATTGTGAAAACTATGGGAAAAATATAGTAAATTATTTTAAAAACATTAAATGAATAATGTTTGGTTTAATTATAGTCTTCCATTATTTTTATGGTCACTAATAATTTTTTATTATTTTTAATTGATTTTATATTCCAAATCCATTTTCGTCTAGAATACATTAAATTCAAATTATATGAATAGTCCCAAAAATGACATTAATGTTATTTTAGATTAAATAATATTCTTTTAAATGATTTAAAATATATATATATATATATTTGATATTGGTAATAGAAATTGTTTTGAAATATCATCTATATACCATTTGTGAGATATTTTTCACATTAGAAGTAAATTTATGACCGTTAAATGAAAAAAACTATGTTACCTCATTTAAAGTTAGAGTGGGTTAATGAAGGAGTTAAAAAATGGTAAACTTGAAAATGAAAATAAATATTTAAAATTTATAAGATGGTTGTATTTCTATATTTATGTATTATTATTCTAATCCCAAACCATCTAGAATCATTTTAATTTAAATATATAATATTAATATTTAAATCCTTTATTTAATTCCAAGTGTTCTATCTCCTCACATATAAAAGGGAACATCCTCTAAACTATTAATCATAATTTTTGAGCTTTATAGATCATAAAATATCTGAACTAATTCTTTATTATTAACCTTCCCATAGTTCATGATCTACTATTCTTAATCTTACACTATCTTAAGAAGTCTAAAGTTGTATTCCAAAAGTGACCTCTCAAAGAAGAGGTAATCTTATTACCTGAATCATTGAAAGTTTATTTCATTATATAAATACTTAGAATCTATTGTATCCAAACTATCATTATTATTCATGTAACTTTAATATATTTTGTTTTTTTATTATTATAGTATAACGAATTTCACCTCCATTGAATTAAATTGGAAATGAAAGTATCTCTTGATTGTACTTGTAGGCTACCACCTCAACATAGTTATACTATTCATATTCCATTACCACTTCTCATTTATGGTTATAATGATGTATTTACTAATTATATAATATATTAATGTTATTATTAGGTTACTAGAGAGGTAAAGTTTTTTTTCTTTCATTTTATCCATCAAAAAGTGTCAATATAATTTTCTGTGTATGAATAAACTACCATCTCCATGTGGTGATGTAAATTATTTTCCTCACTACATTATATGAATGGTTAAAAATATATATAATGAATAAATATGATACTTTTTCATGATTATTATAAATTATATGAAAAAAACTTGAATAGGATATGGTAACCTTAACATCCAAATTGAAACACATAAGAAAAATGAAGAAGTTGATACCTAAAATGATGAAGATACTAAATGATTATTAATGAACCAATGATAAGATGTTATAATTATACCAATTATGGTATTATAGGTATGGATATTTTTATTTTATTTAAGAAAAATAAATTTAATTTTTTTAATCCAGAGGTAAAACAGAAAAATGAATCATGTAGGATATGTGGTAACTATTTTTTGTCATAATTTTGTTCATGAGATATTTCTACCACTGTCACCACTCATTTCAGTCATGTGGTGTATATAATAAACATTTAATTTTTACTATAATGAATCACTCTATATTATTTTAATTTTTATGTTTCATTTTTTATATATTTCATGGGGGTTCTGATTCAAAAGTTACAAGTGAAATGGTTTTATCTTACTTTATCACTATTTACCGAGTTTGATTATATATAAATTTTAGATAATGAAATTTTGGGAAATATCTATCATAAATACCATGTATTTTCTTATAATATAGTTATTTTTTGATAATATACATTTTCATCCCATTTCCCTATCTTTATGTACTTATGTTTAAAATAATTATTTTATGGAATACCATCTTTGATTGTTTATTCTATGAATAAGTCCTTTAATCCAAGTCCATATTTTCATTAAATTGTTTTAAAGAATGATTTTATAATTCTATTTTAGTGAAACAACCCACCGTGGCCTACATAGACAATAGATGACAAGGCATCGACAACCCAAATATCTACTCTATATTCTAGGGGCTATAAAATATCATTAAGAGGGAATAACTATAAAGGAAGGCCTCTTCATAGAGTACCTTTATGGACACACCTAACCTTCTACATGAAGAAGTTTAGATGAAAACTAAAAAATTATATAGTAACATGTAGATTAGAAATAATTCATGGAATAACCTCTTTGGAATAACAAAAAGTGTGAACGATTAATCCAAAATGGAAAGAGGAAACTACGTGCCCACCCAGAAAATATTTCCCAACTAGACAATAAATGGAAATGAAATGCTGAGAGAACTTAGTTCTAGATCTCTAAGCCCCACCACCATATGTGGTCGACTTTCCCATGAATCCATATTTTCCTCTAAAATCAATGTCCACATATCTGTAATCTACATAATACATGAAATGTGAGTATAGTCCCTTAAAGGGTTGTGTATATACATACCAAGTAGGACCCCCAGAAAACAGAATTGGGAGAAATAGGAAGAAATATAGAAGTTTCCAACTCAACCAAAATAAATATGGAAATAAAACCCAACAATAATGATATAATATCATATACTAAACTTATTTGAGATATAGAGTGGATATACATATGATGGACTAGCCTAGGATGATGAGTATACCTATAGCTCCAACATTCTATCATTGATACAAAGTATCTCATGCGTCTAGAGATGTAATTGCATGGAGGACCCATACCACACCATGTGCCAAATAGTCGAAGGAGAAAAAACTCCACGTAGAGTGTTGTATCGAATATGTAAAAATGAGATGCTCAAATACAAGAGGGGGGGGGGTGATTTGTATGCTATTAAAAATTCCTTTGTAACTTTTAAAGATAGATATTTTTAACAAGGTTAAACAAGGTAATTCACAAAACCTCAAGTTCTACACACTTGCTTGATTCCGGAAATATGATTCTGAGAATGTGGATCCAGAAAGATGGTTCCGGAAAATGAAACATAATGAAAGTTTACAAAGATAAATATTCTACCTTAAAGAGTATAGAATCTAACTAAATTAGAGTACAAGTATAAGTAAGTATAAGGTAGTTATACTTTACTTAACAATACAAATGTAGTGGAAAAACTTGTAACAAAACAAGTAACAGTAGTAAATCTTTTAACCCAAAGAGAAGGGTATCCAACAACCTTAGATAAAGGTCCCTTGATTTATACTTTCAGGAAATTTTGTCTTACCCACACTAGGGTAAGCCCTCGATATGAAGATCGGAGTCTATCTTGTTATCCCCACAATCCCTCAACTTTCAGGTAGTCGGCACCTCTGTCTTCCTCAGTAAGGAAGCCCTCAACTTCAAGATAGTCCGCACCCCTGTCTTCGTATCCCAGGAATCCCTCGAATGTAATCAACAATATTCAGAGTCACACAAAGTAAATCTGAACAAGAATTTCAGTACGCACAAATCAATGAAAGTATCTCTCTAGAAATCACTTCAACAACATGTAATCTTTAGAGTCATTGAACAATGGTGAGCTCTTTCAAATGACCCCCTATTTATAGATACAACATCAACGGTTGGCTCCCTCTTGCAACGGTCATATTTTTCCTTGAATCTTGGAGGGACTGGTACATGTGTCACTCAAACAATGGTTAGTTAGTAACTGAATGCACGAAATCGTTTTATAACAAAACAATTGTTGGAAAAATATGGTTACATAACTAGAAATCCAATATTCACAATGTAAGAAAATGAATGTTCATATTCTAACCAAAATTGAATTTGGAGTCTATAATACAAGGATATTTGGATTCTGTTTTCTAGGAATTTGGAACCTGAACTCTATAGAATTCCAGAGACTGAAATTCAAGGAAATTCGGAATATGGAATCACAAGAATTCAGAACCAGAACTTACAAAGTTCTGAGTCGGAGTTCATGAGAATTCAGAGTCAGAACTCATAAGAGTTCGGAGTTTGAAGTCAAAGAACTCGGAGTCAGAACGTAGAGAAGTTTGTATCCAGAATTTGTATTCAGAATTCAGAGTCAGAAATATGAAGAGTTCATATCCAGAGTTCGTATTCAGAATTTAGCGTCAGAACTCTGAAGAGTTCGTAACCAGAATTTTGATTCAGAATTCCGAGTCAGAACTCTGAAGAGTTTGTATCCAGAATTCGTATTCAGAATTCAGAGTCAGAACTCAGAAGAGTTTGTAAGAAGAATTCTGATTCAGAATTCAGTGTCAGAACACAGAAGACTTCGTAACCAAAATTCTGATTCAGAATTCGGATCCTAAACAGAATGCTTCATATCTAGGTAATTATAGGATTCCGAGGTTTTGGTTTCAACCCAAATTTTATACTTATAAAAATTATGATATGAACAATTAAAAACATGATAAAGATAAATTTCCTTGACGAAGAAAATTTTCCTCAAAGAAGTAAAACAAGAGTAAAAAGAGATTTGCCTTAGGATAAGGTGTTTGTGATTTTCAAAACAAGAAGGAATGGTAAAGTCATAAGGAAATATAATTGACTTAACAATATCCCTTAAGTATGATGGAACAAAAAATTCATAAGGAAAACCTTATTGACTCAACAATCTCCCCATTTTTGGAAAGCACAAACAACCTTACAAAAAAGAATAAAAGGACTAAGAAAATATTTTTCTAGACTTTGGAAATAAAACTTATCTCCCATTTTACATTGGAAAAGATGAATATGACTAACTCCCCCTTATACTTTGGAACACTAAGGATTGTATTATAGATTTCTGGAATGAGAGTTTTCATTATCTTGAGTATAGAAATATTCGTAATGGAAAACTCCCCCTTATATAAACTCCACCTTACTTAGGGATATTTCTTCTTTACTTGGAATTATTTTTCCTTTCTCCCCCTTTGTGATTTTCAAAAAGAAATTTAGGGAATGTAAAAGAAATATGGTACCTGAAATATTAGTACAAACATCCAAAAAAACAAGCAACCATAATTTCATTAAGATTGGAAGATTTAGTACTAGGAAAAACAGATAAAAAAAAGATCGGACTTGGATCTATTTTTCTTCTTTATACTTGGGTATCAACTTCATCACAATGGATTTCAGCTTCTTTAACTCTTTATTATCCTCCTATGCATGCTTCTCTAAGGCTTTGATCCTATAATCTTGAGCCTTCAGAGCCTCTGCCTGAGCCTTCTGTAAGTCATCATACATCACTAGCTTTTCTTTAATCTTGATCTAAAGATCCCTTTCTATTTTCCAACTTTGGACAACATAATTCAACTTTTCATTCAGATCTTTGACATCCTGAATCCGAGTATTCTGTTCAAGATTTTTCTTTTCCTCAAAGATATTTGTAAGATCCTTGATTTTGGTGTCTTCAGTATCAAAATCTTCCTTGACATCTTCTTGAAATTGATCATGCTCTCTAAAATCTTCGACGATATTCTTCGACCAGCTGGTCATTTTCTTGCAAGATTTTATTTGGGCTTCATAGTTGATAAGGAAATTCTTGTGTTAGACCTCAATATTTACACACCTATCCATCACCATGGATACAGAGTCTGATTTCTGATTCATGCTATGCTGGAGCATCTAGAATCTGGTGTCAATTGTTGGAAAGACCAGAATGGTGTATATCATCCTGCCTTTTTAACACATAAACATTCATTACATGATACAAAACTGAGGATCTTTAAGGTTTAGTGTCTTGGAAACCAGGAACTTATTACATGAGAAAAAAAAATTCTTCTTAAACACTTGAAAGGATCATTCATTTTTTCATCCTAAGTTCATTACAATATCTCATAACCTGGGAGAATACATAAAAGGAAAGGGTGAGCAAAAGTCCCAGTAAGGGAAACAAGGGAATCATTTTACATGAGAACTTGAGATACATCAAAAGTCATGAAAAATAACTTTAAGGCATGAGAAAGAGATCATGAAGAATATCATAATAAAAATAATGTGTTTCATAACTTGAAGATGTGGCTAAAACATTTAATATTGACAATCATTTCTGTTTCAACAAGGTCCATCCCCAAGGTGTCATTAAAAATTACCAAGGTTATTCACCAAGGCGTTGTTAAAAATGGTCATCTCTAGAGATTAAGTCTTTACCCAATGCATTGGAGTTATATTAGGGTGCACTCTTAAATTGGCCTTTATTATCATGTGATCCACATATATCATCATAAAAAATTTCATAAACAACCCATATAGCATAAAAGAAATGGTTTTCCTTTCATAATCATAAAGTTTCAAAAACTGCTTTGAAGACATGATCTTTATGTCACTTTAAACCCACTAAAAAGGAAAGTGGGTTTCGTATATGTAAATCCCAGAATTAAAATATAAAATTTTGATATATATGTGAATACCCCTGTAGAAAAATATCTTTGAGTATTCACTAAATAAATTAAAATAATTTGAGAAAAAGAGAGAGACATTTTGAGACGAAAATTCTGCAGCATAACGACTATGTTACATGGTTTTAGAAAACATTAAAAAGAGAGGGGACATGAGTCACCCACTCATAAATGATTCATAACATAGTAGAGGGATAGAATATAATGGATATAAGAACATGTTAATGAAATTTGAAAGACATACCATATGAATTGAAAAAAATGGAAGGAGGAAAAAAATAAGATTTCTCTTATGAAAATTCGGCAGCCTAACGACGTCACTTAAAACATCAAAAAAATGAATTGATGAGGTCAAATAGGGTCTCTCATAATATGAAAATAAAAGATAATTATGATAGATATAGATATCATACCCCAACATTGTAACGTCCCGCGTCCGAAGCCCCTCCACTGGTGCCCCATACTGGGTTTTCCACATGACCTCAAGCGTGTTTCCCCGAACGCCAGAGGCTGCCGACTTGCAGTGAGGGCCTTGGTGAGTCAGTGGGGAAACTATGCCCTCATTCGGTAAGGTGTACGAGGTAAAAAAAAACCACAATAAACAACAGAAGCAGTAAACGACATGCACAACAACAGAAACCAAACAACAGAAGCAATGTAGATATATAACTATGATGAAAATGATGCAGCAGGTACAAGTATCTAAGGAAAACCGAAAACACAACAACGTGTTGAAATAAAACTGAAACCAAGTTAAAAAGAAAAAAAATAATCTCCTCAACATCACGAGCCACGGCTCGGTCCCATGCTCCCCAGCTCCTGATGCAGTCAAGACCCTGAAGTAGAAGGGCTCTTGCCCTTGTCTATACCTGCAGCAACATAGTCTGCTTGGGCCCAAAAGCATGGACCAAACAGGGTGTGAGATACAATCCTAGTAGGTAATCACCCAAAGATTTGTGCCTAATAGTCAATGAATACATGGCAGTACTAAAACAAGAAGCAGTAAATAGAAAATCACAAACAAATTCAATCCACAGCTCTAACAAGCATATCACACTAGTAACTAGTCAGCAACAAGAAGAAAATAGGTAACCCTCTGGGTAGCTCTCACGGTCTAACCCCTATAGTTCAACCTCTAAGTACTAGTAACCCTCTGGGAGGCACACACAGTCTCACCCCTCTGGTTCAGCTATGTAATTAAGCAGACTCTATGGGGAAGCACTCATCGTCAATTCCCCCTATAGCCCGTGTCATAATTAAAAGACACTCTAGAGAAGACCTTCTGTCAATTCTCCCCTTGGTCTTGCATCGTGATTAAAAGACACTCTGGAGAATCCCTTTCGTCAATTCTCCCTTTGGTCTACTACTCTAGGTTCTCACAGTCCTGAGTATAACTAAACATGCTCAGTGCGTGTATATCATCCAAGTAAACCTCAAGAAATACTTGGCTATCAACTAAGGCTCAACAAAAATAGATAAACAATAGTTCCACTATCCTACGACTAGGAATGGAAACTGGAAAAATTCCAAACAGACAGAACAAGCATGGAAAAGCAATCTGATCACAAACAAATTACTCTAATCACAAGCAATAACCTCTACTAAAGAAATAAAGCAAAGCAGGCAAGTAATAAGGGAAAAACAGGAAACACGCAATACCCCGTTCATGGGTATTGGTGGAATTTGCACATAATACTCATCAACTTTCTACAGAAAGGCACAAACCACCTACTTTGATCCTAAGAGATCGATATACGTGAACCTCGACGATAGATTCCCCTTAGAACGATGTATATTTGAGAAAACTCACAAAACGTTCATCCTACAATAACTTTAAAACATGGAGGAATCAAGAAACAAGGCTCAAGAAGATGGAAGAACTCACTGCTGCGATTCCAATTCAATCGACCATGCTCGAATCGGAGAAAGGACGGTGAGGAGGAAGCTCGGAGAAGATTTAGTCGTACAGACGCTCTCGGATGGTCGAAAAATGAATAAGAAGACGAATATGGGGGTTAGGCGTGACCCCGGTCTGTTTAATGAAAAAAAGTACACGGAGTTTACTTCTAGAGTACACGGCGTGTACTTTAATTTTTTCTGTACTCCAAAAAACCGGCCTCCACCTCAGCCTTACACACCATGTGTGTGGCCCGAACACGACCAACACACGGCTTCGATCCGGAACAGAGTACAGGGCATGTACTCAGAAAGTACATGGCGTGTACTCTGAAAAAATTTCCAGAAAAAACCATTTTTCTTAAAAACTCCAGAAAAAAAGAAAAACATACCTGAATGAAGATCCGGGTTCTTACAAACTTCCCCCCTTAAAGAAATTCGTCATCAAATTTCCCTAACGAGGTGGAGAAGAAGAATCCCCGAACAGCTCTGGCCACTACGATCGTACATCGACCTCCCTCTCCCCGGTCTCGTCCTGTACTCGCTTGTGCTGCCATAGCACTCGTACCAGAGGAACAGACCACCCACGGAGAACCTTTGTACCACGATCGACAATCCGGATAGGATGCTCCTCGAATGTCGCATCCACTTTAAGCTCGACTTCCTCAGGCTGAAAGACGTGAGACAGGTCTGAAAAGTAACGTCGGAGCTGAGAGACGTGGAAGACATCGTGCATGGCCTGATACCTCTGAGGTAGCTACAACCGATAGGTGACTGACCCCACTCTCTCCAAAACCTCAAACGGCCCGATGTACCATGGCGAAAGCTTAACCTATCTCTGAATCTTTTTGTGTCCCAACCTTGGTGCGACACGTAGGAAAACCCGATCACCGACCTCGAACTCCAGAGGTCGTCTCTGCTGATCATCTTAAGACTTCTGTCGAGACTGTGCTGTATCCATCCTCTTCTGAATCAGCTCTATCTACTCTGAAGTCTCCTGAACAAGACGAGGTCCCAACAAAGCTGCCTCTTCTGCCTCCAACTAGCATAAGGGTGATTGGCATGGCCTACCGTACAAAGCCTCGTATGGTTCTATCTGGATGGTCTCCTGGAAACTTTTGTTGTAAGCGAACTCCACCAGAGGAATATCTTTCTCCCATCAACCGCCAAAGTCAAGGATGTAAGCTCGAAGCATATCCTCAAGCACCTGGATCGTGCACTCGGACTGGCCATCAGTCTGGGGATGGTATGGTGTACTCAAAAGTACCTGTGTACCCAAGGCCTTCTGATGTCCCTGCCAGAACCGAGAGGTAAAGCGTGCATATCTGTCTGAAACAATAGAGCGCAAAACTCCATGCAGATGAATGATATCCCTGATGTAAAGTCGTCCCAGATCATCAACACTGAAGGTCTCCTTGATTGGAAAGAAGTGAGAAACCTTCGTAAGTCTGTCGATGACAACCCAAACAGCATCGTTCCCTCGAGGTGATCTCGGCAACCTGGTCACAAAGTCCATCGCAACATCGTTCCACTTCCACTCCGGAATGGTTAAATGCTGTAAAAGCCCCGCTGGTCGCTGATGCTCTGCTTTCACCTGCTGACAAGTAGAACATCTCATGACAAAACCAGCAACATCCTTCTTCATACCTGGCCACCAGTATTGGAAATGAAGGTCTCGATACATCTTGGTGACGCCAGGATGAACTGCCCAAACAGAGGATTGAAAATCTCACATCAGCTCCTCGCGTATGTCTGCTGGCACCCATACGCGTCCCTAGAAATGCAAGATCTCATCATCACCCACTGTCCATCCTGGAAGAGGGTCCTCTCTTGACACACTCTCCCGTAGGACTAAGCCTTCCGAGTCTGATAGCTGCCTCAACTGTACCCTATCAAGTAGCATGGAGGTAACAACAATAGAAGATAGAAAATTATATCCCTGTCTTTCGTGCACCTCCAGATGCATCTCAGAGAACAAAGTCATCAACTCCCACTCACTACTGGCCTCCTGAACTACTTTAATCTGAGTTCTATTACTCAACGCATCTGCCACGACGTTGACCTTTCCCGGCGTATAAGCGAGCTCGAAGTCAAAAGACTGAAGGTACTCGACCCACCCGCGCTCCCTCAGATTCAGATCACGTTGAGTGAAGATATACCTGATACTATTGTGTTCAGTGAAAACCACAAAGTGCTCTCCCAGAAGATAGTGTCTCCAACCGCGCAAGGCATGAACAACAGCTGCCAACTCCAGATCGTGCGTAGGGTAGTTCCTCTCATGTGGCCTCAGCTGTCGAGACCCATACACAACGACTCCATCTCCCTGCATAAGCACAGCTCCCAGCCCGATACCCAAAGCATCACAGTAAACATTGTAGCTCTTGCATGGCTCTGGAAAGACTAGTATCAGTGCTGACATCAACCTCCCTTTCAGCTCTTGAAAGGCTGACTCACAAGAATCTGACCATACGAACTTCACCCACTTTTTGGTCAAACATGTCAAAGGCACTGCTAAATGAGAAAAGTCTTGAATGAAGCGTCTATAGTATCTAGCCAGCCCTAGGAAACTCTGTACCTCAAAGATGTTCTTCGGATGCTCCCAGAAAACTACAGCTCTCACTTTCTCTGGGTCCACTGATACTCCTGCTTCTGAGATGACGTGACCCAAGAAGTGAATCTGATCCATCCAGAAGTGGCACTTTGAGAGTTTAGCATAAATCTGATGCTCTCTCAGTGTACTCAGAATGATCTCAAGATGTGTGACATGGTCGTTTCGAGTGTGAGATTACACCAAGATATCATCCACGAAGACCACGACAAAGGAATCCAAGTAAGGATGGAACACTCGAATCATCAGTTCCATGAAAACTGTAGGGGCGTTCGTGAGACCGAACGACATGACTGTATACTCGTAAAGACCGTACCTGCTTTTGAAGGCTGTCAGAGGTATATCTGATGGTCTAACGCGCAACTGATGATAACTGAACCTCAAGTCGATCTTCGAGAACACCTGGGCTCCTCGAAGCTGATCAAAAAGGTCATTAATCCTCTGCAAAGGATATCAGTTCTTGACCGTCAACTGGTTCAACATCCGATAATCTGCACAAAGCCGAAGGGTACCGTCTGCCTTCTTTGCAAATAGAACAGGCGAACCCCAAGGAGAAGTACTGGGTCAGATGAAACCCTTAGCCTGTAACTCCTCCAACTACTTCTTGAGATCCTGCAACTCAGGTGTGGCCATCCTATATGGAGGAATGGACCCCGGTGTTGCTCCTGGCATGAGCTCAATAGAGAAGTCTACCTCACGCTCCAGAGGAAAACCCGAAAAGTCCTCTGGAAAGACATCCCTGAAGCGATCCACCACTGGAGGAAAGTCCAACTGTGGAGTCCCCTGATCATCCAGGTAAAGGCTATCAATCTAGGCTGTCACTCCTCCTAGCCCAAGATGGTCGAGTCCTGCCCGACTCGCCCGAACATCCCATTCACCTCTATGAAGGAAAGATTCACCCTTTGGTGAAATGAAACTAACTCTGCGGTGATAGCAGTCGACGACTGCCCAGAAGGGAATCAACCAATCCATGCCAAGGATGAAATCATATCCTATCATCTCTAGGAAATAGATATCCCATAAGAAGCGATACCCTGCAACCTCGAGAGGGAAATCTCTACACTGGCGTACACTAGATGTCCTTGTTCCCAAGTGTGTGTCTAGTGTCAATGAGTCGGCAGAAGGAAAGATGAATATTCCAAGGCTCTCCACAACAGAAACAGAGATAAAGCTATGTGTAGCACTAGCATCGAAAAGGGATGAAGATAAAACTGAGGCTACTAAAATCGTACCTCGAACAGTAGAAGGGATGAGATCCTATTCATGATAAGTTTGCTCCACGGTGAAAGACTGGCTAACACCGCATCCCTGCACCCCTGGATGACCACTCTAAGATGAACCTCCCTACTGGTGCTGAGGAACTGGTGGCTGACTTCCATGGCCTCGACCTCCACCTCAGCCCGAACGGACAGAAGAACTCCAGTTCCCTAACTGGTGAGAGACTGGTGGGGCTGCTCCTGAATGAGGAGTCATGGAAGAACTCCAGTCACCTGCTGCTGGTGAGAAAACCTGGCAGAAACGCTGAAGGTGACCCATCTTGCCGCAAGATCGACACTCCATGGGGTCTCTCTGGCATTGCGGCCTCGTGTGCCCTGTCCGGCCACACTGATTAAACATCACCTGGCTACCTAATGATGTGTCTCGCTTCCCCGCATCACCGCGCGTAGGCTCCCTACGGCTCTTCTTGCTGTCATCTGAAGGGAAGCTATCTCTCGAAGCAGAACCGCCCTGACCCGCAACTCCAGAGTCTCTCAGATTGCACTCTGTAATCAGTGTCTGGTTGACGATGGAATTAATGGAAGTCAGCTGGAAGATGTTCACCTGCGAGCGGATCTCCCGCCTGAGTCCATCCTCAAACTTCCTCACCAAGAACACACCACTCCCATCCCGAAGGGGTGTAAAATGCTACAGATCAGTGAAACGAGAGGAATACTCCATGACAGATAGAGTACCCTTCTCTAAGCTCATGAACTCCCGGGCTCGATCGGCCCTTAGGGTCTCTAGGTAGAAGTAGTCGTAGAACATGCGCTGGAACTCCTCCCAAGCCATAGCCTGCTGCTGACCCGCTTGTGAGATCACGTCCCACCACCTCTCAGTGGAGTCTCAGAGCATGTAGGTGGCGAGCTTGACCCGCCTCTCTGGAGGCATCTCCAGATGCTCTAATATAGTCAGCATGGCTTCCAGCCATGACTCTGCAGCCTGAGGTCCTCCCTCCCCCGAGAACGTGGGAGGATGCTGTTGCTGAAAACCCGTGTCAAGTCTGCCATAGACGGGGAAGGAGGCAGTGCTCCCTGGAAGGCCTGCATCATCCTCATGAAACCCTCCCTGAACTGCGCATCGATGCCCGCAACTAGTACAACAACCGGTGCCAAGGCTAGCTCGGCTGGGGGATAGACAGGAAGTCCCTGATCAGCCCTATCTGGCGTCTGATCACTGCCTGACGACAGACGTATGACCGGAGGACATCTCAGATGCATAGCTCTGAAAGATAAAAAGCACACCATAGATCATGAAATCAAGGACAAGGAACAGAAGAGTACAAAATGGGAACATGGGAATAAAAACACACAAGATTGCAAAAAACGACTACACGGCGTGTATAAAACTACACAACGTGTCTTCTTAAACCACTGACATGGGTGTGTACTCTCACCCTAAAAGTCTTGTACACTTCAAACTACACGACATGTTGACCCCCACACACAGCGTGTACTTGAAAACTATTCCCCTGCCCGATTCTCCTTACACGGCTAACCCACACGATCCGACTCAACCCGAGACTACACGGCGTGTTCGAAACAAACACGGTGTGCACTAGACAAGGCTTCGGCAGTCCGTGTTGTTGAGTACACGGTTGTCTACATGGATGGACCTTACACGGCGTGCTCCGAACAAGCACAGCGTGCATAGGTGAAGGTGACACCGTCCCGTGTTGTTCGTGACACGACCGGGTACCTGGGAAAGACTACACAGCGTGTTCCGAACAAACACGGCATGTGGAAAGGAAGGTAACGTCGGTCTGTGTTGTTCGTGACATGTCCAGGTACCTGGAAAAGACTACACGGTGTGTTCCCTATGGACACGACGTGTTCTACTAGAGTTTCCCCGGCCCGTGTTGTTAGTGACACGGCCGGGTACACGGCCCCGAACTCACACGGTGTGTACCACTGGTACACGACGTGTTATCAAAGTTACTCCCACGACACCGTGTTCTGCCCACACGGTCAATGACACGGCCTAAAAACTACACATCGTGTATCTAAAAAGTACACGCCGTATATTCTGGGTTTTTCTGGGCAGTAGCTCAGAAACTGCACAGAATTCCAGAAACACTAAAACAAGGGAAAAGGTGCCAAATTCTGATCCGTGAGGGCCCATAACACCTCAAGAACCAAACTTCAGTGTTCATTTTTAAGAAATGAACAAAAAAACAGTTTTCTAACATAACAGCAGAGAATCTATCAAGAATATATCACAATAGCATGCATAATTTTACACAGAGCCTATCACAACAGTATGCAATCGCTAATGCACCCTAGATGGCATGGCAAGAATGCATGACATGTGATTTCTAAAAGTTCTTATATGATACATGAGATGGAATACCCTCATCTCATTAGTTTGCGGCAGAAATAGAACCAAAATATCAAAACAATAACCGCACAAGTCATACGAATCACTCTAGGTGAAAACATACCAACCATAAAATCTCAAAACTAGAAAACTGCAATTAACGAGGTAGTATGGATTTTCCCTGTACACGAGTTAGCTACTCCCGAGCACAGCTTAATGCCAAGTACCGAATCCGTCCTATCCCTGGATAAGGTCTCCAAATAGTAAATCAAGAGAAAAGAACTCCTTTGATACCAATTTGTAACATCCCGAGTCCGGAACCCCTCCACTGGTGCCCCGTACCCGGTTCGACACATGAACTCAAACGCATTTCCCTGAATGCCAGAGGTTACTGACTAGCAGCGAGGGCCTTGGTGAGTCAGTGGGGAAACTATGACCTCATTCGGTAAGGTATACGTGGTAAGAAAACCACAATAAACAACGGAAGCAGTAAATGACATGCACAACAACAGAAACCGAACAACGGAAGTAATGTAGATATATAACTATGATGAAAATGATGCAGCAGGTACAAGTATCTAAGGAAAATAGAAAACACAACAATGTTCTGAAATACAACTGAAACCAAGTGAAAAAGAAAAACAAATAATCTCCTCAGCATCGCGAGCCACGGATCGGTCCCATGTTCCCCAGCTCCTGATGCAGTCAAGACCCTGAAGTAGAAGGGCACTTGCCCTTGTCTATACCTGTGGCAACATAGTCTTCTTGGGCCCAAAAGTATGGCCCAAATAGGGTGTGAGATACAATCCTAGTAGGCAATCACCCAAAGATTTGTGCCTATCAGTCAATGAATACATGGCAGTACTAAAACAAGAAGCAGTAAACAGAAAAGCACAAACACCTACAATCCACAGTTCTAACAAGCATAGCACACAAGTAAGCAGTCAACAACAAGAAGAAAATAGGTAACCCTCTAGGTAACTCTCATGGTCTAACCCCTATGGTTAAACCTCTAAGTACTAGCAACCCTCTGGGAGGCACAAATAGTCTCACCCCTTTGGTTAAACTACGTAATTAAGCAGACTCTCTGGGGAAGCACTCACCGTCAATTCCCCCTATAGTCTCGTATCGTGCTAAAGGCTCTCGGGGGAAGCACTCAATGTCAATTCCCCCTACAGCCCGTGTCTTAATTAAAGACACTCTGGAGAGGCCCTTCCGTCAATTCTCCCCTTGGTATCGCATCGTGATTAAAAGACACTCTGGAGAAGCCCTTCCGTCAATTCTCCCATTGGTCTACTACTCTAGGTTCTCACAGTCTTGAGTATAACTAAACTTTCTCAATTCGCGTATATCGTCCAAGTAAACCTCAAGAACTACTTGGATGTCAACTAAGTCTCAACAACAATAGATAAAAAATTGTTCCACTATCCTACGACTAGGCATGGTAACTGGAAAAACACCAAACAGGCAGAACAAGAATGGAAAAGCAATCTGAGCATAAACAAATTACTCTAATCACAAGAAATAACCTCTACTAAAGCAATCAAGAAAAGCAGGCAAGTAATAAGGGAAAAACAGGAAACACGCAATACCCCGTTCATGGGTATTGGTGGAATTTGCACATAATACTCATCAACTTTCTACAGAAAGGCACAAACCACCTACCTCGATCCTAGGAGATCGATATACGTGAACCTCGATGACAGATTCCCCTTAGAACGACGTAGATATTAGAAAACACACTAAACGTTCATCCCATGATAACATGAAAACAAGGAGGAATCAAGAAACATGGCTCAAGCAGAAGGAAGAACTCACTGCTGCGATTCCAACGCAATCAACCGTGCACGAATCGGAGAACGGACGGATAGGTGGAAGCTCGGAGAAGATTCGGTCGTACGGATGCTCTCAGACGGTCAAAAACTGATGAATAAGACGAATATGGTGGTTAGGCGTGACCCCGGTCCGTTTAATGAAAAAAAAGTACACGACATGTAATTCTAGAGTACACGGCGTATGCTTCAATTTTTTCCATACTCTGAAAATCCGGCCTCCACCTCATCCTTACACACCATGTGTGTGGCCCGGACACAGCCAGCACACGGCTTCGAGCCGGAACAGAGTACACGGCGTGTACTCAAAAAGTACACGACGTGTACTTTGAAAAAATTTCCAGAAAAACCATTTTTCTTAAAAACTCCAGAAAAAAAATTAAAACATACTTGAAAGAAGATCCGGGTTCTTACAAACATAATAAAAAGGAACATGAATGACTTGACATGAAAATAGATCTTGAAAACAAGAAGGGTGAAAGAATCCCTTAAAAATTCGGCCGCCTAACGACGCCACTTAAAACTTCAAAATACTGAATTGAAGAGATAAAATAGGGTCTCTCGTCATATGAACATAAAATATCAGTATGATATATATAGAGATTATACCCCACATAATAAAAAGGAATATGAAATACTTGACATGAAAATAGATCTTGAAAACGAGAAGGGTGAAAGAATCCCTTAAAAATTCGGCAGCCTAAAGACGCCACTTAAAACATCAAAATACGAAATTGAAGAGATAAAATAGGTTCTATCATCATATGAACATAAAATATCAGTATGATAGATATAGAGATCATACCCCAACATAATAAAAATGAATATGAAAGACTTGACATGAATGCAGATCTTGAAAATGAGAAGGGTGAAAGAATCCCTTAAAAATTCGGCAGCCTAATGGTGTCACTTAAACTTTATTAAAATGAATTGATGAGAGAAAGAGGGGGTATCTCATCATATGAACATGAAAAGGGAAGTAAGAGGAATATAAAATAACATCCTCCAACATAAGATCATGGAGCATAAAAGAAATGACATAAAAGAGATTACTTGAAAAGAAAGAGAGAGGTAGGATCCCTTCCCTTAAAACATATCTCTTAAAACTCAAAGGTTGGGACCTTGACGGCTTGTGGGAACCTTGAGAGGACTCCATGGGAGGTAATGAGACCAGATATTAGTTGGGGGAGAGTTGGGAGTGAAAACTAAAGGAGGAAAGGGTGGGTATTTATAGGGAATGTGAGGGGACAAGGCATTAATGGCCAAGGGACACGTCACAAGTGGTTTTCTCAAAACCATGGGCTCTCCCATGGTATTTACCATGGAGATAGTCCACATGGGGCCCCCATACAATAATTCATCACCTTTGGTCGGCCAACACTTAAAATATCTCATGGTATAATCATGACACAGTTATGATGTCATTAAACATACCGAACCCTAAAACTGTATTTTTACTATTCACTGAAAATTCAACTTTCTCAGAAAAATCCCAAAATTTTACCTTAACCAAATAGCAGTGCTCTGATTTCAAAAATGAACTCCATTTTATGAAAATAATTTTCTAAATATTTTTAATTTAATTTTTAAATAAATACACTATTCACCGAAAATTCATTTTTTTCAGAAAAATACCCAAAAATTACCTTAACATAATATCGATGCTCTGAGTTCAAAAATGATATCTATTTTACAAAAATAATTTTTTAAATATTTTTAATTTAATTTTTAAATAAAAAACACTATTCACCGGAAAAAACTAATACTTGACTAATAATTAATAAAACAGTTATTTACCTATTTTATTGAATCACTTTACTTAATCAAGGTGCCTAGATTATATTAATACTTTCTTTAAGTGAGATTACTAATCCATTTGGTCACATTACTAATCCTAAGCATAAAATCACTATTCATAATTTACTATTCATCAAAAATTAAGTTGATCTTATTAGACTCTAAATTTCGTACTGAAAATAATTGTAGAAGACCATTTTTTGAAAATAATTACACATAATTAGTTATCTAAGGTTTACATAAATATTTTCACAAATTCTTTTTCTAGAACTCATCAAAAATATGCATACTATATTTATCCGGACATTTAAAAATTCACAAACTTCATCACAAGAAGAAATCACACTTTTTATTTAAATCAAAGGATTACACAAGGCTGTTACGATCTCATTACATAGCCTCTTATAACACCAGTATAAGACCTAAGGGTAATGTGTGATAGGGTGATAGAATCTTGGGGTGGCTCGGCCAACATTGCACGAGTAGTAATTTCTATCAGTTTGAACTTCTCGTGAAGGCGATTCCGTTCTAGCTTCACATGATGAAGTTCGGCTTGGGTTTGGTCCAGAGAAAAGCCCAGTGGTGCTACCTCCTTCCCAAGTTCCATTAGATGGGATTCGATTGGCCCGAGACTACTGGATGAGGCCATCAAATCTTCTTTCTATATTAATTAACCAAGACCACTTGTATTTAGAGATAGTAATCGAAACGTTTAGTTTCCAACGGTCATATTGACCAATGATCATATAACAATCAAAACCCAAAAGCCTCATTTTAATTATACTCATGTTATCAAATGAAATAGTTTTGTTTAGTATAAAATAACACACAAAATTAAGAAACAATATTTATTCAAAATTTTGGGTCATTACAATCTTCCCCCCTTATGAAATTGCGTCCTCGCAATTTTTAAAATCGGGATTGGAAATTTCATTGAAAGTCCCACATCGGAAAAAGTGTCAGTAACACAGTTACTTTAAAAGAAAGAAAGGGAAGTAAAAAGGTCACCTGAGTTAACCCATACTAGGATTCCATGTAGGAAAACATGGACATGGAGGAGAAAACAAAGGGTCATGTTCTGAGGGAGAGTGATAGAAAACATGATTAGGAGAAAGTTAACAACATGAAAATCACAAACTTATGATGGGTTAAATGGTATTTGATTTCCCAATAGGAAACTTTAACAGACAAAAAAAAATTTACGTTCCTTTTCATAGTTTTGAGGAATTAATTTACTACATAGAATAAAACACAGGAAAATATACCTACCTTCATGTAGAGTTTCATCCTTTAATAAGTCTCTACCAAAACTAATCATTTCTCCAAACGATGAGCATTAAAAACTACTTGGTCTCATCAAAGCAAAAGAATCATCTTCTAGGGATTCACATAATCCACCAATGATTAACTATCTATTGCTTATATTATCCCAAAAATAGAAAGGGTAAGATAAAACAACTCTTCAAAAAGAAAGAATCCCATAGGAAGGGAAACTTCTTTAAATATTCAAAATTCCACGGTACTGCCCAAATTCATCATAGACCATTCCATAAATAACTATCCTTAAAATTCCTCAAAATAAACCAAACTAATATTGAAACCCAAATACAATAAGGATTTGATAACATAGTCTTCAAAAATAAACTTCATCGTTCATCTCCAAACAACATCAACCACTCCTAACATCTTATAACAAAAGTAGCTAACCTAAACATATTTTCCCCAAGATAGGTTAATAATTTACATAAGTAACCTAAATTACTATAATTCCACCTTAAATTCATCAATTCTTTAAAATATAAGCCAACATTTACTCCTCAAAGAAAATACCATAGTAATCTATTTACCTCGATCAAATAGGGTTCCCAAAATAGTGAACATCTTCCAAAATAATAATCATCTTTTAATCCCCTAATCATCTCCGTCGTATTAATATAGCAATCGTCACATTCCCTATCACATTGGTTGTTGGGACATGTTCTTCCATTTCCCGCCATTAACTAAGAAAAGAAAGTACAATTAAAGGCTTAAATACTTAGCCAATAATCATGAAAAGTAACTTAAAGCATATAAGGATAACTTGTAGAAGAAAAGTATACCCTAACTTGTGACCCCCTAGGTTCCAAACTAGGTTATCCATGATCATATATTCTTATGTGAATCTTTAGTTTATTTTATCTTTGTTTCTTTAATAATGGTTCATACTAAGCTTATGAATTTACCAAAGCATATCCCCTGGGAGTGTCATAACCAAAAGTGCAGCAAGACCCATTGTCGTGTACCAGTTCCCATTCAAGTCTAGCTCAAAGCGGTGTTTTCGAGTTTTATCCCTATGTACATCTGTGCCAGATCCACCTCTACCTGCTCTTATCCATATAGGGGTGTATTTTCTTGGCAACCCCTTACTCAATACTCACCAAAATACCAGGAAGATTCCCTATATTTAAACTTTTCTATAAGCTTCTTCCTAAAGTTTTCATATCCTAATTTCCAAAAATAACTAAACCATCCTTTGATACAAACTATAGCATCCCACCTTTTTATCACATAAACATTCATTACATTATACAAAACTGAGGATCTTTAAGGTTTAGTGTCTTGGAAATGAGGAACTTATTACATGAGAAAAAAAAAACAGTCTTCTTAAACACTTGAAAGGCTTATTAATTTTTTCATCCTAAGTTGATTATAACATCTCATAACCTGGGAGCATGCATAAAAGGAAAGGGTGAGCAAAAGGCCTAGAAACGGAAACAAGGGAAACAAGGGAAACATTTTACATGAGAACTTGAGATACATCAAAAGTCATGAAAAATAACTTTAAGGCATGAGAAAGAGATCATGAGGCATATCATAATAAAAATAACGTTTTTAATAACTTGAAGTTGTGGCTACAACATTTAATATTGACAATCATTTCCATTTCACCAAGGTCCATCCCCAAGGTGTCAATAAAAATTACCAAGGTTATTCACCAAGGCGTCGTTAAAAATGGTCATCTCTAGAGATTAAGTCTTTACCCAATGCATTGGAGCGCTATCAGGGTGCACCCTTAAATTTTTCTTTATTATCATGTGATCCACATATATCATCATAAAACATTTCATAAAAACCCATATAGCATAAAATAAATGGATTTACTTTCATAATCATAACGTTTTAAAATTTTCTTTAAATACATGATATTTATGTCACTTTAAACCCATGAAAAAGGAAAGCGGGTTTTGTGTATGTAAATCCCAGAATTAAAATAGAACATTTTTATATATATGTGAACACCCCTGTAGAAAAAGATATCTGAGTATACACTTGATAAATTAAAATAATTTGAGAAAATGAGAGAGACATTTTGAGACGAAAATTCTGCAGCATAACGGCTATGTTACAGGGTTTTAGAAAACATTTAAAAAAGAGGAGACATGAGTCACCCACTCATAAATGATTCATAATACAGTATAGGTACAAAATTTAATTGATATAATAACATTGTAATGAAATTTTAAAGACATACCATATGAATTGAAAAACATGGAAGGAGGACAAAAATAAGATTTCTCTTATGAAAATTCGACAGCCTAACAACGTCACTTAAAACTTAAAAAAATGAATTGCTGAGGTCAAATAGGGTCTCTCATCATATGAAAATAAAAGATCAGTATGATTGATATAGATATCATACCCCAACATACTAAAAAGGAACATGAAATACTTGACATGAAAATAGATCTTGAAAACGAAAAGGGTTAAAGAATCCCTTAAAAATTTGCCAGCCTAACGACGCCACTTAAAACATCAAAATACTGAATTGAAGAGATAAAATAGGGTCTCTCATCATATGAACATAAAATATCAGTATGATAGATATAGAGATAATACCCCACATAATAAAAAGGAACATGAAAGACTTGACATGAAAATAGATCTTGAAAATGAGAAGGGTGAAAGAATCCCTTAAAAATTCGGCAGCCTAACGGTGCCACTTAAAACTTCAAAATACTAAATTGAAGAGATCAAATAGCTTCTCTCATAATATGAACAGAAAATATCAGTATGATAGATATAGAGATCATACCCCAGCATAATAAAAAAGAACATGAAAGACTTGACATGAAAATAGATCTTGAAAATGAGAAGGGTGAAAGAATCCCTTAAAAATTCGGCAGCCTAATGACGCCACTTAAACTTTCTTAAAATGAATTAAAGAGAGAAATATGGGGTCTCTCATAATATAAACATTAAAAGGGAAGTAAGAGGAATATAAAAGAACATCCTCCAACATAAGAGCATGGAGCATAAAAGAAATGACATAAAAGAGCTTACTTGAAAAGAAAGAGAGAGGTAGGATCCCTTACCTTAAAACGTATCTCTTAAAACTCAAAGGTTGGGACCATGAGGGCTTGGGGAAACCTTGAGAGGACTCCTTGGGAGGTAATGAGACCAGAGCTTCGTTGGCTGAGAGTTGGGAGTGAAAACTAAAGGAGGAAAGGGTGGGTATTTATAGGGAATATGAGGGGACAAGGCATTAATGGCCAAGGGACACCTCACAAGTGGTTTTCTCAAAACCATGGGCTCTCCCATGGTATTTCCCATGGAGTTAGGCCACATGGGCCCCCATAAAATAATTCATCACCTTTGGTCAGCAAACCCTTAAAATATCACATGACATCATCATGACACAGTTATGATGTCATTAAACATACCAAAACCCTAAAACTGTATTTTTACTATTCACTGAAAATTCAACATTCTCAGAAAAATACCAAAATTTTACCTTAAAAAAAATCAATGCTTTGGTTTCAAAAATGAACTCCATTTTATAAAAATAATTTTCTAAATATTTCTAATTTAATTTTTAAATAAATACACTATTCACCGAAAATTCATTTTTTTCAGAAAAAATCCCCAAAAATTACCTTAACATAATATCGATGCTCTGACTTCAAAAATGAAATCCAATTTATGAAAATTATTTTCTAAATATTTTTAATTTAATTTTTAATTAAAAACACGATTCACCCTAAAAAACTAATACTTGACTAATAATTAATGAAACAATTATTTACCTATTTTATTGAATCACATTACTTAATCAAGGTTCCTAGATTATATTAATACTTTCTTTAAGTGAGATTACTAATCCATTTGGTCAAATTACTAATCCCAAGCATAAAATCACTATTCATAATTTACTATTCATCAAAAATTATGTTGATCTTATTATACTCTAAATTTCGTAATGAACATAATTGTAGAAGACCATTTTTTGAAAATAATTACACATAATTAGTTTATCTAAGGTTTACATAAATATTTTCAAATATTATTTTTCTAGGACTCATCAAAAATATGCATACTATATTTATCCAGACATTTGAAAATTCACAAACTTCATCACAAGAAGAAATCACAATTTTTATTTAAATCAAATGATTACACAAGGCTGTTATGGAATCATTACATAGCCCCTTATAACACCAGCATAGGACCTAAGAGTAAGGTGTGATAGGGTGATAGAATCTTGGGGTGGCTCAACCAACATTGCACGAGTAGTAGTTTCTATCAGTTTGAACTTCTCGCGAAGGAGATTCCATTCTAGCTTCACACGATGAAGTTCGGCTTGGGTTTGGTCTAGAGCAAAGTCCAGTGGTGCTACCTCCCTCCCAAGTTCCGTTAGATGGGCTTCGATTGGCCTGAGACTACTGGATGAGGCCATCAAATCTTCTTTCTATATTAATTAACCAAGATCACTTGTATTTAGAGACAGTAATTGAAACGTTTAGTTTCCAGCGATCATATTGACCAAGGATCATACAACAGTCAAAACCCAACAGCCTCATTTTAATTATACTCATGTTATCAAATGAAACAGTTATTTTGAGTATAAAATAAAACACAAAATTAGGAAACAATATTTATTCAAAATTTTGGGTCGTTACATGGTGTCCACTAGCTTCTTCAGGGACTGAATGACAAAATCATGTCCTAGAGCTAATGACTCCAAGTCTGAGACTCTACTAGGTTGTTGTTATTCCTCTAGCTCGAAAATATTCCTCTTAGAGGATCATCCATCTTAATTTTTTCTTAGAATTCTTTGGTTGGGGTATCAACAACAAATTGTTTCCCCTTGTTGGTTTTTGGAATAGCCTCTTCATCTGGAGACTCCTGCTCACTCTCAGACAACTGAACAATCCTATCTTCATCAATTTTTTCTTTCTCAGCTCCTGCCTCAATATCTTTAGGGAGAATGAAGTCATTATTATGACTCTCTTCCTCAGATAATTTGTTCACTTCCTCTTAAGACTTTTCATCCATTTCAGGAGTAGAAAGTTTCAAAGATCCGGTTTGAGAAGTCCGGATTGAAAATTTTTTGGAAGCACTTTCCTTCTCATGAAAGTCTTCTAATTACTTTATCAGATCAGCAGTATCTTTAGTGCTTTGAGATTCTTGTACTTCTTCTACAGCTTCCTTTTCTTCGACATCCTTCTCTAGTACTTTTTCTGGAGTCATGAACTTCTTCCCCAGTGTCTCAGGTAATGGTTCTACTAATAAAGTTTTCAGTACGAGAATGTTCTCAGATGAAACTTAAGTATCCTTTAAAAGAGATTGCAAATCTCTGCCTCCGACATCTTCTTTATAAGCTTCTTCTCTTTGGCCTGCTTCTCAAGATCTTTAGCAGCTTTCTCTTTCAATGCTTTGTCCTCTACGGGGTCTAGGACAAATTGTGGCTCCCCTTCCTTCAGATTCTTTTTATCCTCCCTCCATTTGGATATTATCTCATCCAAATAGGATTTATATTTCTTGGGTTTTGGAGGTGTGAATCGAGTTTCATTGGCCTTAGGAGTTTCACCTTCAACTTCTACTTCCTTCAATTTTCTTTTCTTACCAGCCTTCTTCGATGGTCCAGCCTCTTATGTATTTTTCAGAATGGCTTCTGCTTCATCCTCTGGTAAATCATAAAACTCACATGATTCCTTAGAAAAAACTAACTTTCATACTCTTGAGGGTATCATCACTGATTATCATTACTTTTAAATTCCTAGGCTTGCAACTGCAAGGGATCTTGAAAGATTCAATGCACCGAACTATCAATTTGGAGAGTAGGGCAGGATGCATGATTATCTTTTCTCTCAGATTCTCATTCTTGATATTCTCTATCGTAATGAGAATATGCTTCATCAAATTGATTTTCTTTATATTTAACAAAAAATATAAGATATACATATAACTTCTCTTAAGAGTGTCCTTGTCACCCTTTCTTGGTACGATAAGACCCCAAACCCATAACTCTAGAATCCGATTATTGGTAGACAAGTGAGCAATTTTTTAGGTCTTGACTTCTATAAGTCCAAGACATTATAAAGCCTTCACCTTTAAAAAACTTCCTTGCACATCCGGTAATTTGTGGGAACAAAACTCGGCTCTCCCTTCATAGGATAGCCCTACCAAGCTAGCAGCCTTGGTGTAAGAGAGTTTATATGTTTTTCCATAGCTCTTGAAAGAAAATTTGTCTCTACAATCTTCCATGAAAAAGAAACCTAGTTCATAAAATTCAATGAGTAAATCCGGATAGACAACATCCTGATATCCTTTCATTGATATGGATCACTCTCCCATCCATTATGCTTGATATTATTTGAAATAATATAATCATACTTTCTGAAAAAGTTCAGATGCACCAACCTCTCCCGGTATATCTGCCACTCTACAATTGGCTTGACAGGAGACATCTCTTGAGAAGGAACTTCACCAGACATTCGTAATTGAGTAAGCTTTGAAAATCCAGGATGGGGTTTTGAATTTGGGCAGATCTTCGACACACAAAATCTTTGAAAACCGATGTGGGACAACCATCGAGGGTCCCCTTTTTATAGATGTTGAAGCGATGGTTGAACTTCAAATCTGAATCCAATGGCTGAGAAATCTTCTGATCTAATAATACGGTTGAAATGATAGCCACAAGGAAAATTTGGTAGGATATGATCTTTTGAGGTTTTTTTTAAAACAAAATTCAGATTTAAGGAAACTAGAATCTGAGAATTTAAAACATAAAAGAAACTAATAGTAAGTAAAAAGTTATTACCAAAACTCAAGAAATAATCATACCTTTCGGATTGTTAGGAGAATTATTCATATTGAAGAAAATTATTCTTGAAGGACTTTAGATTCCAAAAAAAAAACTTGATTTCGAAAAAGAGTTGAGTACATAGATATTAATTATGAAAATTTTCATTACGAAAATCATAAGTACGAAAAAAAATTACGAAAATTTCCTGTATGAAAAAACATCATTATGAAAATTTCAAGTAAGAAAAATTTCATTACAAAAATTTCAAGTACGAAAAATTTCATTAAGAAAAATATGAAAAACTTCATTATGAAAAATAGAAAAAAATTCATTACGAAAAATATGAAAAACTTCAACATGAAAAAATATGAAAAACTTCATTATGGAAAATATGAAAAATTTCATTATGAAAAATATGAAAAACTTCATTACGAAAAATATGAAAAAATTCATTAAAAAAATATGAAAAACTTCATTATGAAAAATATGAAAATCATCATTATGAAAAATATGAAAAACATGATTATAAAAAATATGACAAACTTGCAAGAAAATGTATTCCCCCTATGAAAAGGAGTTTATTACTGTCAGGATATTGGATCAACAGGAAGTTATTGAGCAACATTACCTTACGGTTATCATTCCTAACTTATTTTTAATGTATTCAAATCTATCGGAGGGTAAATATTTTGTGAAAATATCCGCAAGTTGATCTTGTGTTCTGATAAATTGAAGAATGATATCTCATTTTTGTGTGTGATCCCTAAGAAAGTGATGCCTAATGTCTATGTGCTTTGAACGATAGTGATGTGCAGAGTTTTTACTAAGGGAAATGGCACTTATTATTCTTAAAATTCACAAGGTATCCTTCATCACATAGTTTTCTTATGCTAATGAGGTTGGGCTTAAGACCCTTAAAAAATAAAACATTTTAAATCAAGGTTTTTCCAAGAAGAACGATGTAACATATACCAATAATTTCTCCCTGATCATTATCTCCGAAAGTTACTTTTCCTCCTTTTGTCTTTATAATATTTTCAAAATAGTTTTTGTTACCAGTCATAAGTCGGGAACATCCACTATCCATGTATCATGTATTTCTGTTGGTACCCTCTCTTCTTTCTTGAAAATAAAAGAGTTATAATTTCAGAATCCAGACTTTCTTGGATCTAGAAATTTCAGAAAGAAAAATTCTAGGCACCCACATCTTCTTAGAAAAATAGGTTTATGAAATCCTAAAGGCTAGGTTTTGTTTAGAGAACAATTCTTTGCTCAATGTCCACCACACTGACACTTATTGCAGAATGGAGCACTTTGAGGAACAAGGTAATTGTTACTAAAAATCGTTTTAGAACCAGTATAACCAAAATGAGAACTATTCATTATAGGTCAAATTTGAGAATACATTTTATCAAAAAAAAATTACCTAAGGTAAATTTTGAGAAACACTTCCTCAAGGAAAATATTTCAGATTTGATTTTGAAATACATGTTCTTGTCTTCAAAAATATTTGATTTTGAACTTGAACTAGGCTCAAAAAAAAATTTCTTAGAAATTATGTTTTCTAGATATTTAGAAAGTTTATTCTTATCATAATTTACTTCATAATGATTTTTTGAAATACTTTCAAAATAAACATTTTTATTATCAAGATCTTTAGAAAGATCTGATATTTCTTTAGTAAGCGTAGTATTCTGGGAATTTTCCTTATCAATTTTTTTCATGAGTTTTTAATTCTCAATCTCAGGAAATTTGGAAAACCTAGAATCTTATTCATAGGAAGGTAAAGTATTATCTTCATCAAAAGAAGATTCTCCATCTAAAGAGTTATAATATTTATCATTACTATAATTTTCATTTAAATAAACATTGGTCAATGATTCAGCATTGTGTACCTTAGCCATTAAATAATGATTGTTAATTGGTATTCCGGCTATTAGACCAAGATTCTTTTGTCCAGATGATTCATAATCTGAAGATTAATCTGAAGAGTCCCCACCACTGGCACTCCTAGTGTCATTAGCTTTCAAGACTTTCTTAGCTTTAGCCTTGTAATTCTTCTTTATGATTCTCTCTAAATGCTTTTCCTTTCTTTCTTTTCTCTTAAGCATGGGACAATCAGGTCTTATATGTCCAGCTCTCTTGCATTCATAACATGTAACTTCTGAATCTTTCTTATCTTTCCTTTCCTTTTTCTTATATCTGGATTGAAAGTTCCACTGTACAGCTATCTTGTTCATCCTTCGAGCAAGATTTTCTAACTCATTCTCTGAGGATTCACTTCCACTAGATTCGGATCGGATAATAAATTTATTAGATTTGGATCTAGTAACTCTCCCAGGATTCTTGGATATCATATGATTAGAAGTTGTAGTAAAAGCAACACTTCCATTTCCATTCTTCTTCTTTAAATTATCTGCATCTCTATTCATCCCAGTCTCGTGTTGAAGTAGAGTTCCAAATAGATCATCCCAAAAAATCTGAGTAACCTTCCTGTTCTCATCAATAACAGTCCTCTAGGATTCCCACTAATTGGGCATGAGGTCTATGATCTTATCAACAAGAGCTTCATCGTCTAATCCTTTCTCACCCATAGATTGTAAACTATTCACAATAGTCATGAATATTTGTTTCACCTTACATATGGGTTCTCTATAAGGAAATCAGAAACCATGATATTCATCTTTGATCATGGCTCTTCAATTTTCAATTACTTTGAAAGTTCCAAAGTGATTAAATTCAAGTTTCTTCCATATAAAATTTGCTACTTCACAAGATGAAATTTGTCTATATATGTTTCTAGTCATGGAATAATCAAAAGTATTGTGTACCTTATAATTTAGTTTATATTCATGATTTTCTTGATTGGTAAAGGTACTGGCTTTGTTGATGCTCCTTTTTTGTCACAGAGTCTAAACGAAATGAAAAGGGAAATACCTCAAACAAAGAAGATTCATCCTTTGAATAAACATCAAAAAGAAGAGAAAGGGATGAACACAGAGAACATTTCCCATAGGCCATGCATGCTCCAGCATGGTTGCGCACGTATACTTGCGTGCCGCCCAAATGGTCACACAGGTGAATTGCCCGCCCTCTTTGAAAATCGCCCAGGGTCTTCTCCAGCCTATAAGTACCCCTGGTGGGCCCCCCATTTGAGGATGATTTTTTTTTCCAGAATTCAGATACAGAGCTCTAAACACCCAAGTCTCTTCTTCAAGTCTTCCGAACACTTCTAAGGTAATTCATTACCTAGAATGGAAGGTCTAAACAAGAGGAATAATGTCTAAGTGTTATAATTCACTAACACTTGTGCTCCTAAGTGTTTTACCCTTAAGGGAAATCGACACACTTGCGCGCCTCCTTACCTACTCATTGAAACTTGTGCACCACTCTTCTGGAAGTACCTAGGGATAATTCTAAAGGCTTTGGTCAAGGATCGCCCAAGTATTACCCTACTGGTTTACCGTCACCCAAGTATATAGGTGTCACGCAAGTATACTTGTGCGACCAAGAATTGTGCGCCCATGCAGTACTTGCGCGACCCCCCCCCCCAAGGACTTGCGTGCCCTTCTATTTTTGGGTGCCCTTCCTGCCCATTTCACCCCTCTCACACCTGTCCACCTCTCCTCTTCAGGATTAAGCCTTAAAAACTCTCTCCAAATCCATTTATGGCATGATTTTCCTTATTGACATCCTTATCTGAAAGGAATTCTGTGGAACAACTCTCAAAACCTAGTGATTTACACATCTTTACATCACTAAAGTTAGATAATTCATTCATTAAACCTCATCCTTTAAGGTGAGAGAATTATTAACCTGGGCCCCCTTTTCAGGAGTAATCCCCAATCCAAATTCTCATTAATTTGGGCATCCTCCTTAGGAGTAAGCCCCAATTCCTCCTTAATTTGGGCTTCCTTTTCAGGAGTAAGCCCCAGTCATAATTCATTTAAGCTGGGCTTCCTTTTCATGAGTAAGACCCAGTCTCCAAGTTCCCAAATATGGGAATCCTCCTCAAGAGTAAGCCCCAACCATGGTTCACTTAACCTAGGCTTCCTCTTCAAGAATAATCCCCAGTCTCAAAGTATACAAATATGGGCATCCTCCTTAAGAGTAATCCCCATGTCCCTTAACTTGGGTATCCTCCTTAGGAGTAATCCCCAGTCTTAATTTCTCTTAACAAGTCCTAATTTACTTTTGATATGGGCTTCCTTCTCAGGAGTAAAACCCAGTCATAAGTCCCCTCCTAACTTGGGAATCTTCCTTAAGAGTAAGCCCCAAGATTAGAGTATTCAAATCTCCATAAAGTACATATACCTTTATGGACCATGTTCCTGGATTTCTTCCCTAAAGTAAATATTAATCTTCATCTATTTGGGCAGTCATACATACATAAGCCCCACATCATTTCTTATGATTGCATCTTTCATGGCAGAATTGTCTGGTTTTACCAATACCTCTTGTTTCTCACACTAAGCATGACTCACATGAGCTTAGAGTGTAAAAGTAATTATGAAATATTTATTTGAGCCATCAATCATAAACATCATACTCCCTTAGTCAAACTACGTGGGTTCTGATTCCTTTTATAATAAAGGATATGTAGGTATCCCCTCTTCGGTTACGATCCCAACTCTGAAATAATCTATGTCCTTCTGAATGACAATAAACTTCAAGTGCCCCACTGAGTGGCTTTAAAACCAGTATGGTCATCATAATGACCAAGGGACTTTTATATAATGTATTAAAGGATACAATTGAATAAGAATATCTAACAAATAAATATGATTCTCTATCAATGAAGAACCTTGAATACATATAAAAGATTCTCTAAATTTCTAACATATCAATCATTGATTTTCAGATCTAAAGGAAATATCATTTTATACTTGCTAATGTAATAAGGATTCACGAACATAACTTAAAACTATAAAGAGAGTCCTAGAGTAGACAGTAATTCCCCTCAAAAAGGTGTGATGAGTCCGACCTCCCATTCTCTCGACCAATGCAAATTTCTAAGCCTCATCGGTCCATAACTAATGAGAGCCTACCTTTGGAAAGAAGGTCCAAATGGATATGGAATCATTGAATGTTTTCGGTTCTATGAACAAACCCGTTTGAAACCGTTTGGAATGTTTGAACCTTAAATCAATGAGGTCATCCCTAATTCCATAGGAAACAAAAAATGGTGAACCTGACGTGAATCCTTTACCAAATTAAAATGATGCTTTGCTTATTTGTTAGGCCCATACTTAAAACTCAATGAGAAGGACAACAAAGCAATCATTGACATATTTTCTCATCCAAAAGATGTAGTGGACGGACTTATCTTGATTAGGTCTGTTATATAAAACAGGCACACTTTTCCAAGATCTTCTACATTACCAAAATGGATTCTCTCATATTCACACCTGTGAATACCACTGCTGTAAATGCCACTGCTGCTACTCCTGCTGGATCATCGTCCGCTCTAAGGACGACATCACCTACTCAGTGTCTTCAACGTTGGGTATCAAATGCACTGGTTAAGGAGTACTGTAAAAAAGGTACCATTCCAACTCTGGAGGCTTCTCGACAGGCCCTCCAAGTGAACAACTCACACCGGTCGTCCGGATAGCGACGACTAGTGATCAAGAAGCAGGTGGTGCCAACCACCGTTTTCAATCGTTTCGGGTCGTTATCCCCATAACGCAATCACCAGTCCCTCCCATATTCTGGGGAGGTAAATGAGAAGGCCCCTGAAGGACTTAATTCAAAGAGAAAGGAGTCCTTCCTGAGGGCTCCCATCAACAATCGCCGCTAGACTCGTGTGGCAGTGCACCCTCAATATGATGAGGGTATCATCTCCAAGCGTTCGGATCAGGTTCCTCAAACCCGAGCAGGCAAGAAGAATCGCCAGAGGCGAAATCCGGTCAATAGTGATCAGGTTCTCATCTTTTCCATCTCCGGAGAAGTCCACCAACCTAACTTGGTGGCAAGAAATGAGTGAGAACATACACCCGTCCGTTTTAATCCCTCTTTCTAGTAGACTCGTCTATCTGCAGCACGCCAATCCTGCCAGGAAATTCTGGCAGAGTACTATAGACAGGAACACACACCTGTTTATGAATCATCATCTATTCAGCTGGCTCGTCTGACTACATATGAGGGAGCCCGCTTACCCAATGTGTTGACCATTGGTAAACAAGCACATACACCTGCTTACACTCATCAATCCTGCTAGAATCCTCGTCCGTCAGTGTTGAAGGAAGTTCATCAACCATGTTTGGCGGAGTTTAATCAGCAGGCACATACACCTACTAGTATTGATCAAGCCTACCAATAGTCTCGTTTGGTAGTACCAGGAGAGTTCAGTCGGAAATCTCCGGTGACAAACAGGAGGCAGACTCAATTCTCTACCCCCACACTTGAGTACCATCAGGATTCCCGGACAGGAAAAGGAGGACAAGAGAAATAACACACACCTACTCCAAGCACAGAATGGATGTATATCCCCGTTCTGGCAGCTAAAGTCACCAAGCACATTCTGTAAATGGTGAAAGAGCAGAAGCAAATCCCTGCTCATATTCTGGATGCCTGCCAGGATATTATAACAACTTCAACAACATCACAGGGAAATAAATGAAAATCTATCCCTACCAGTGGAGTGACTCATCAACAGATAACTCCGGAGCATATACACACCTCTGTTCTAGTTCAAGAGGGTTGTGGGGCGTACTCCCCCATATCATACAGACAACCAAGTCAGGCATATACACCTTATTTCAGTGGAGATCGTCAGCCTAACATGGCCATATCTCATGATCATGCACATATACCTGCTTAGAGTGGCCACTTTCGTCAACAATTGGTTTCCAAGGTGAGTAAGAAGGCATCTAGGAAGAAGACTCGCCCAGCACAGTCAAGAAATCAAGAGCCAATCTGTAACAAGGCCTTGCTCGATGCTGGAGTTCTTGAAGCCCTCAGACAGTTATCTGTTGGAATCCAAGATTCTACTACCACATTTCCCAATAGTGGGAACATTAATTTCAAAGGTTTTCAACATAAAATTCCTCATGAAGGCTTGATTCATGACAGTTTGGTCGATCTTGAAGTTTCATCTTCAGATGAGAGCTACAACAACCCTCTGTGTGGCCAGAAGACCAAGGAGCAAGAGATCTCATCTTTTGTTGTAACCCACCATGGTGGTCCTCCCCATGATGATGAATTTCGCTACGAAAGTCCTCTCCACAGTAGTGATGCACATTGCCCGGAAAATGCTCTAGTGGAAAATGTAGTGCTGAGAAATCCCTCTTATCTTGAGGCACTTGATAATGAGAAATCAGTCATGTCTGATGCTTAATTTCTAGTAGGTGAAATAATTTCTTGATTAGAAGATAGCCCGGGGTGTAGGTCATTCTTCGAACCACCCCCGGTTCATTCATCTTCTAGTTTGATCAGTGAATTCTCTACCAATCTTGTTGAATCCGATGAAGCAACAAGGAAGCACCAGCTCTGTTCAAATCAGGTAGAAGAATCTTCATTGAATGATAAATATGAAGTGCTGAATATGAGAAAACAACTGGCGAAAGGTGAAGTGCCAGTCATGTTTTGGCCTTTGGATGACTCTCAGTATGACATTCCAGAGATGTTGACGGAAGATGGGATTGAAGAAATTCGTCTCAACATATGGAAAACTATTTGTTAGTTGAAAAAGAAAATATTTTCTTATGATGAATATGAAAATCATGTTAAGATAATAGAAGGGTTACAACGTCAAATTGACTTGGCATCTCTATCAGTCTCTCGATATCCGAAGGATGAAAAGCAATAGAGATCCCTTCAACGTTCATGCCTTGGCACACTAAGAATATTGCACTAGTTAATTGAAAATTCCCCATCTAGTATTCATGTCAGAGGATGGGGTGTTCATGGAGCACTACATTTCACTGTGCTCTCCAGTCAACAAGGCCTGCCGAAAAGGGTTTCATGCAATGTTATTGCCCATGGCCGGCCACAATCAATAGGTTTTGTTTTTAATCAAAAGCTTGCCCAAGAACAGGATTCAACTAGTTACTCTCAAAATAAAGAATACAGAGAACAAGTTATTTAATTACTCCTGTATTAAGCAAACGATAATATTGAACAGGCCTCTCGTATAGAGCAAGCACATCATGAAGTGACAGAAGTGTCAGAAATCATCCAACGGTATTTTGAACTGGGTGATAAAAGTGGTTACAGGTTGATGCATCCAGCTAATTTCTGGACCAAGGTCCACAAGATCAGGAGATCTTTTAAGAAAGTCTTAGACATATAATGTCAAAAGCCACCCCAGCTTGCCCGACTGGGCACTGTTTTAAACTAACCCTCAGAATCAACAAATAGGATTTGAGGAGTTGAGCGGGAACGATAGGAACGGCCCCAGTCCACCGGACTGGGGACTTTTTCAAATCATCAATCCCCCCCTCAGAGAAGGCCAGTCTTCTCTCGATTGGGGAAGAAGCCTCAAGAAGAACGAAGAGCCAAATTATCAGGAGATTCCCTCCAAATTTCGGTTCATCAAGAAGTTCCTAAGGAATCAAATCAACAAAAGGAAATGTCTCATCAAAGACATGGAAGAAGACAATATCGCAGAAATTCCAATAGAAGGGATGCAATGCATTATAAATCAATCAATTTCATCAATGCTGTTTTTGCAGATCCACCAGATGAGGTTCACTCAGAGGGATCAGATGAAGAGGTTCCTTCTCAAGAAGTTGTATGCACAGACACAAATGAAGAAGGTATGCGTACACAAAATCAAAGGATTACTCATAACCTAGGTAATCCTTGAAGTAAAAAACTTCCCCATCTCCGAAAGGTGTCCAATAAGGGGGAAGGAAAGAACCTGGTTACATACCCTTCCTCTGTAGAAGGACAATCGCTCTCACTAGAGAAAAGATTTGCAGAACAAGAGGAAGAAATGAAGGAATTGAGGAGGTTGAATGCAGAACTACTTCAAGGTAGTCTTCCTCCTAATCATGATGGAGTCAGTTAGCCAAGGGAATTTGTTGTAGCTACTGAGATTGATCAAGAATATCCTCCTTTATTAGTACACCCTTAGAGGTCTAATCCTATGGGTCATGTCCAACAACAATTGGCAGTGCTTCCATTGGTTGTAGTACCAGCTGCCATATCTGTACCAGCTCCAGTCATTGCACCTGTTCAGGTCCAAGCTCAACCAGATGTTTCTCAAAAGTTAATAACTACTATTGAGTCATTAACAGCTCGGTTTGAGACTATGGAAGGGAAGCGTGCGCAAGTTCAACCAGAAAAGAAACCTTACCCTAAATGGGTAGATTCAATCCCTCCCCCATCACGTTTTGGGAACCCTGTATTCCCTATTTTTAATGGATCAGGCGATCCTGAACAGCATTTGACACATTATGTGTCCTGTTGCGATCCTATGATGGGAACTCCAGATCAACAAGAAGTAATAAAAATCAGATGCTTCATGCGATCCTTGCAAGGACCAGTTTTTGTTTGGTATACAAGCTTGTAATCCTGGTCAATTACCAGATGGGAAGATCTCGGTCAATAATTCCTTCTTCAGTTCAGCTCAACTTTGACAAAGACAACAGTTTTTGATCTTACAAACTGTAAGAAAAGGGAGAATGAAATGGTTTTAGATTTCATTGCTCGCAGGAAGGGATTAACATATTCCCTAAGCTTAGAACTCTCTCAAGAAGAACCATTTCCAATATATGTGGAAAATCTTTGTGACGAGTTACGCACGCCGTTGATCCCTGTGAAATACACAGGAAGGTTTCAAGACCTTATTTCAATCGCTCAGCAGATTGAAGATTCCCTTATACAGAATAAGGCTAAATCTCGTGTAATTCCATCAGTTCCAGGAAGAAGAATGGGTAAAGCAGAGACTGCTACAGTTATGCTTAAGCAAACACCTATACCTAATTCTACTTCAAAACCTTTATCTTCCCGAAGGGCTCCACCTCCTGAGCGTCAACAACAAAGGCTGTTTCATTAATATGATCAAAGAGATCAAAGATGGAAACAATTTGAGGATATAAAGAGCAAAGTTTACTCTTTCTAAAATGAACAAGTTCCTGGCTACATTATTTCGTCTTTGGAAAATAATTTGGTTTAGTTTCCAAGGCCCAAAAGGCCGAACAAGGAAGGAGATGAAGACCGTCCCAATTATTACCCATTTCAACAGATGTTGGGGCATCCCATTCAAGAGTGTTTTGTCTTCAAGGACCTCCTATAAAAAATAGTTGACTCAGGACAAGTCAAACTAAAAGGCTCTTTAGCCTAGGTAGCATGTGTTACTGCTACAGTTCCAGAGGAAAAAGGCGAATGGAAAGAAGTCAAAAGAAAAAATGCGCATAAATATGATGATTGAATGGTCATGAAAACAATCAACCAAACTCATGCCATTTTGAGAATCCAATTGAAGAAACCAATTGTGCCTTCTACTATGAATGCCATAACAAAATCATCTTCATAGGGAAAATCCTCAAAAGGGAGGCATAGTTCGAAGAAGGAAGAAGAATCAGAAGAAGATGATTATGTGTCAAAGCCTAAGCTATCTTTGACTCTGGAAGATTTCATGCCATCTACTTTGAATCCATGAGTACTGTCCCACCAAACAGCACAACCTAAATTGGCTAGTTAGGTAGAGTCTTCATCAGATAAATAACTGATCTTCGGTTCTGTTAATATGATCCACTTAATAGATCCTTATGCCAGTCGTAGTTTCAATTTCGATGAGCCTAAATTCCCTGTATCAAATAGAAGAATTAGAGGGAGTTCCAGGGGTCTGGGATACAAAGGAAGACGTGGATATCTTAGAAGCCACTATTCCAATTCTACCCCTGCTAGAACTATTTATGCAGTAGAAACTCGTGGAAGAGCCCTTCAGCGAGCTCAACAAGAACTATCAAGTTCTTCCACCAATAGCAAGTTCAGTCCTGGCATAGTTATTCTGGAGGATCAGTTGGGGGTTCAATATTCATCCTCTCAATAAGTAAATGGATTTAATCAGTCTAATATTCCAAAGCCAAGAATATTTCCAACTCCTATCCCGATACAAGATGCATAAACTTTCAAAGCATCAACTTCCAAGGAACCTGCTAAACCACATGTTCCTATTGGGAAACGCAGACCTCTGGATCAAAACTATGATGTATTGAAACACCTGGCCCAAGTACTGGGCAAGTTATCAATTCTAGATGCTTTGAATCTGTCAAAAGATCTTCGGGAGGCACTCATCAAGGCAATGTCAAGTCCTCAAGAGTTTGAAATTGAAATTGCTGCAGCTGAAGTCTATCACATAGAGAGTAATCCAATGGAATGCCATGTAGTGTTATCTTTCATAGATGAAGATGAAGATGATGTCGTACATGGGAATATTAGACCTTTGTACTTATCTAGAAAGGTCAGTGGTGTAGAAATCCGACGAGATTTCATTGATAATGGTTCAGGAGTCAACCTCATGCCCATTCATAAACTTCGTCAATTGGGCCTCACAGAATCTGATTTATCTCCTTCTACTATGATGTTACAAGGATATGATAAAAATGAACAAGATTCACTGGGTAATGTTACACTCAGAACTCATTTTTGATATCTTGTATCCAATTTAGATTTCATGGTTGTTGATCAAGACTCATCCTTCAACATCTTTCTTGGAAGACCCTGGCTACATCAACATGCGGCTATCCATTCATCATACCATCAATGTCTCAAATATTGTTTCGATGGTCAAGTTGGGACATTGTATGGTGATAAGGACCAGTTCAAGACATGTTAATCTCAATACATTGAGGTGTAATTTTACCACATGAAGGGAAAGGAGGAATCTACAGCAAAGGAGATTACCAAAGTTAATGCTCTGTATGGTTTGGAAAAGATTCCAGTAAACCCATTACCACATGTGAGTACAAATTATGTGTTGCCTATCAATCAAATTGACAGGATAGACCCAAATCGAAATACTCTTATGGAAACATCCATAATGTCAATCACGGTAATCAAGCTAGACAACATGGGAGAAAGTGGTGATCCACCAAGCAATGATGAAAGCTCAAATGGTGATGTCTTTATTTCATCTGCTGAAATCCAGCAAGTCTATACTTCGCCAACAAGGCTAGAAGAAGTGATATCAACGTCATAAGTGAATATTGATGTCAATTCTCAATCCATCATCTCCTCTTTATTACCCATGGAAGACCCTTCGTCATCAATTGGGTCAGAAATGGAAGCTTCTTCTTCAATATGTTCAAATTTTAACATCTCTTCTGATCATGGAAATTTTGCTTCATCATCTACTATGCAAGTAGATATGGAAGAAATAACACATGTTGAAGAAGAAGAGGAAGATCTAAGAGATGCTCCTCCAACATTTGAAGAGAGTATCTCTACCACTGTGGATGAACTCAGAGAAATCAATCTGGGTACAAAAGAAGATCCATGCCCCACTTTAATCAGTGCGGCCATGACTCTTGAAGAACAAGATATGTATATTTACTTTTTAAAGAAAAATCGAGACATATTTTCTTGGAACTATACATAGATTCCTGGTCTTGGTCCTGATGTTTCTACCCATAATTTGGGTTTACTAGAAGAACATCGAGGATTTAAGCAAGCCACAAGAAGAACACACCCAACTTATGCTTCCAAAATTGAAGTTGAAGTGGATAAGATTATCAAAGATAAGTTTGTTAGAGAAGTTCAATATCCCAAGTGGTTGGCTAATATTGTCTCTGTAAGGAATAAGAACAGAAAAATTAGAGTTTTCATCGATTTCAGAGATCTTAATCGGAATTTTCTTAAGGATGATTTTCTAGTTCCAATTACAGAACTTTTAATTGATGCAACAGCTGTCCATGAAGCACTTTCCTTCATGGATGGATATTCCAGATATAATCAAATCCAAATGGCTCCAAAATATGCGGAATCCATAGCTTTCATAGCCCCTCAGGGTGTGTGTTTCTATCGGGTAATGCCCTTTGGATTAAAGAATGCAGGTGCAGCATATCAGCATGCCATGCATCATATCTTCAAACCCTTTTTAGGGAAGTTTGTTGAATGTTATGTGGATGATTTGGTGGTCAAATACAAAAAACATTCTAATCACTTGCCTGATTTTGAAGTCATATTCCGCAAGCATCGACAACATAATTTGAAGATGAACCCCTTAAAATGTGCTTTTGGGGTAACCTCAGGAAAATTTCTCAGCTTTGTTGTACGCCATCGTGGTATTGAAGTCGATCCTGAGAAAACGGAGTCAATCCTTGGTATGTCACCTCCTATAAATTTGAAATAATTAAGAGGAATTCAAGGACACTTAGCCTATATTCGGCGTTTCATCACCAATTTGATAGGAAAAAGTTTACCCTTCACCAAATTGATGAAGAAGGGAGTCACTTACCAGTGGACTGAAAAATGTCAAGAAGCATTCGATATTCTCATGAAATACCTATTGAGTACACCGGTACTTATGCCACCTGTTGAAGGAAGGCCACTTATCCTCTACGTGACAGCCTTAGAGTGATCATTGGGTGCCTTTCTTGCTCATAAGAATGATTTTGGGAATGAAAACAGCCTCTACTATCTCAGTCAGACTATGCTTGAAGAAAAAACCCGGTATTCAAATAATAAGAAGTGCTGCCTAGCATTAATCTTTGCAGTTCAGAAGTTGAGACACTACCTGCAACATCACGAGGTCCAATTGGTATCTCGCAATAACCCGCTCCAATTCATCCTTAGTTGTCCAATTCTTACAAGACGTCTTGCAAGGTGGGCAGTTATTTTCCAGCAATTTGACATTCATTATGTGTCTCAAAAGGCAATAAAGGGACAAGATCTGGCTGATTTCCTTGCTGAACATCCTTCAGTGGAAGATACATATTCAGATTTTGAACTCCCTGATGAGGAAGTCTTCTCTATTCAGGACAGTCCTCAGGTATGGGAAATGTATTTTGATGGTGCTTCCAAAAGTCCAACAGGGAAGAAAATGGAAGATCCTAAATTCAATAAGGTTGGATTAGGAGTTATTATTATTTCCCCGAAAAAGGTAGTGTTACCTTATTCCTTCTTATTTTGGGAAGTTGGTACCAATAATGAAGTAGAATACCAGGCCCTCATCGTAGGATTAGATTTGGCGCTTCAAGCACAAGTGAATCACTAAACGGTGAAAGGTGATTCAAACCTAGTAATCAAACAAGTCAATGGGGAAATATGTAATCAGAAAAGAAGAATTGATCCCTTTGTATGATTATGTTAGAGAGTTAATGGAAGAATTTCCTACGGAACTGACATTTTCTTATGTCCCGCGATCACAAAATGCTCAAGCTGATGCACTGGATAATATAGCCACAGCTCTGGAAGATCCTAATCGGGAAAAAACAACCATTAGTATTGCCCACCGTCATAAAATTTCACCTTATGTTCAAACCAGAATAGAAGAGATCAATGAAATTAGTCCCATTCCTAAACCGTATGGTCATACTATAGGATGGATGAAACCTATCAGGTAACACCTTCAAAATGGAACAATTCCACCTGATAGAGTCGGGAAAGAACAAATCTAGCGATGTGTGGTCAATTTTACTCTTTATGATAGCCCATATTACCCAGAGAAAATTCTCTACAAGTGTGGTTTTGATGGAGTTATCTTCAGATGCATTAATGGTGAAGAGACAATGGCCGTTATGAAAGAAGTGCATGCAGGAGTCTGTGGTGCCCACCAGTCAGGACATAGACTGTCTGATCAGATTCGAAGGCTTGGATACTTTTGGCCTTTAATGATACAAGATTGTGTTGATTTCACAAAGAAGTTTCATTCATGCCAAGTACATTCCAACTTCATTCATCAAACTCCAGAGTTGTTTCATACAGAAAAATACTGGTGGCCATTTTCTACATGGGGAATGGATGTGGTGGGACCTTACCCTTCTGCTACAGCCAAGCAGTTTAAGTATATTCTTACTCCTACTGACTTCTTTTCCAAATGGGCAGAGGTAATACCTCTCAAAGAGGTTAGTTCTAAAAGAATTGTTAGCTTCATTAAGTCTAACATCATTACCATATTTGGTGTCCCTCATACCATATTGACAGACAATGGCACCAACTTCTGTTCATCCTAGATGAAGAAGTTGTATCAAGAATAAAACATCAAATCCAGTCATTCATCTCGGTATCATGCAGCGGCCAATGGCCAGATAGAAGCCTTCAACAAGAATCTGTCACATATACTACAAAAGATGGTGGATAAGGATAAGAGGTCATGGCATGATAAACTCTTTCATGCTTTATGGGCTTATCGGACCACCACCCGCACTACAACGCAGTCAAATCCATATTCACTGGTATATGGAACAGAATCAGTCTTACCAATTGAGGTTCAATTACCCTCACTCAGAGTAGCTATTTGTGATCAGTCATCTACAGATGAACAATCTCAAAAGTGATTGGATGAATTGGAATGGTTAAATGAGAAAATATTGTGCACACTACACCACTTGGAAGTTTATCAGAATCGAATAGCACGAGCTTTCAACAAAAAAGTTAGTCTTCGTTCATTCATTCAGGGAGAACTGGTATTGGTTCTCAAAACTCCAATGATACTAGGAAAGAAACCTCCCAAGCTTGAACCCAAATTGGAAGGACCTTATTCAATACATAAGGTCTACTCCAATGGAGCATATTCATTAATCACAATGGATGGAGAACTCATCACTATTCCAACCAATGCCAGATTTTTGAAGAAGTATTTTGTATAAACACAAAATGCATTTTAGAGGTCCAAGAATATGACCATAAACTTTTTGCATGTCCCTTACGTCCAGCACGATGTTAAACTGCACCATCTTAGGTCCATACATATGACCTTAAACTATTTGTATTACTTTCATCCCACATGATGTTAAACTGTGAAAAAGTCCCTAATACGTCCAACATGACGTTAAACTGTGTCCTCTTTTGTCTTTACTTCATGACATTAAACTGCACAGTCCTCTTTTTTTCCAACATGACATTAAACTGTATTGTCCACATCGTCCAAACTACATGATGCTAAACTGTATAGAAATGCCTTAATACGTCCTACATGATGTTAAACTATATTATGTCCCTGGTACATGACACTAAACTGTGCAACACCAATAGTCCTAACTGCAAGACTTTAAACTGCACTGTCCCTTCATATGTCCTACATGACATTAAACTGTGCATCGTTAAGGTTGTTGGTACCTCTTGCTTCTCACACTGAGTATGAATCATGTGAGCTTAGAGGAAACATCAACCATAACAATATCTCTGGGCCGCTAACCATGCATAAGTCCCAACACCATTTTTTAGGTCGTTGTCCCCAAGAACAACATGATCACTAATTCATTCTTTAATTGAACTACGCAGACTTTGATCCTTGCCTTCCAGGATGGGTACGTAGGCAACCTCCCGAGATTCAAGCCCCAAATTAATCTCTTCACATTGGTTCACCTCCATCTCGTACGATGTTGATTTGTGAAACCACCCCCAGAATCAATATCTTTACATTGGTTCAACTTCGTCCTTGCTATATGACGTTAAACTGTACAACATTTTTTGTCCGGTATGACAATAAACTTCAACATTCTTTGATACCCTCACCTGAGAGGAAATCATTATTTATATTGATCTCCAATCATGTTTTATTCCAAAGACTACGTGCATACATGGCAATTCCCAAACCTTTTATTTTGGGTCAAACAATCATTGCACTAAAGTCCCCTTTCACCCTTCACATGTACAAACCAAATATCAATAGAGGGTATTTCTAGAACTAAGTGGGCTTGATTTCCATCCTTATGGGATACATAGGAACGTTCGAGTGTCCCTCAAATCCAGCCCCAAGTCTTTGGGCCTAACCACAAATTACACTTTCAGTCCCTTGGCTGAAAAGTCCCCATGAAAACACACACTGTGTACTTCTTATAATGGTCCGAGCTCTATAACCCTAAACTAAGATATCCCATACTTTAGTCCCACACGACATTAAACTGTATTTCAAGAACTATGTATGGATTGGTTCCCATCATTATGGGATACATAGTGAAGTCTAATATTTCAATTCAAGACCCAGCCACAACGTGATTATGGTTAGCATTGATCTATGTATCCTTACATACATTGAACAATACCCATTTTTTATGTGTCATAATCATAACCTTAACTTTTTTCAGATCTTCATAACCCTTTTTCCTAACTTCTAATCACAAAATGTCTAAATTCTGAGAATTCTTTTGTCTGGCCATGCAGCACGTGCCCTTAGGCAGCCCTGTATAAACAGTCTACATAACAGACCTGTCTGCCAAAAGATACTATTATTTGACTATGTAGCCAATGCCCTTAGGCGGCCCTACATAATTCAACCCCCTAACGAGTTTGTTAAATAATTTTAACTTCATTCTTAGGACGAAAACCTCTTTTTGTCCTTAGTTGTCTTAATGACGATATGTAGGGATCCGCAAAAATAGCCATTCTTTACATATTTGTCTCATACTCTTTTTCATGATCTGAAAATATTCAAGTATATGGTTTATATTTTCCCTTCCCTACATTAGGGTCAGACCTTCATAGGAGTGACATTTATCCAGTTCTTAAACAATCTTGTTTGGAAATATCTTCTCCATATTCAAGTACCTCTTTCCATACAGCAAACTCTAAACTTTGGAAAATTTGAATCTCCATAAACTTTCACTGGCTTTTTAGCAGTAGAAAAGTAACATTCTGAGAGTTATTTTGCCTGAATATGCAGCACGTTCCCTTAGGCAGCCTTGCATAAACAAGTCTACATAACGGATCTGTCAGCCAAAAGATGCTATTATTTGACTATGCAGCCAATGCCCTTAGGTGGCCCTGCATAAGTCAACCCCCTGACGGGTTTTTTAAATAATGGTAATTTCATTATTGGAAAATACTTCTTCTAATGCCTCTTAGCCCTTTTTCATATCATTTCTCTGATTCAAGATTTCTTAAGTCATAGTTTACATATTTTCACTCATACTTGGGTGTGGTAATATGTTTCCAAATGAATTATTAAGGAATTGAGTCAATTCAAATTCACTCGGTCAAAGATACTTTCGAACTTAAACATTAGCCTTTGTATGTCCGATGTGCATGACTTTAAACTACCCACAAAAGAAAAGGGAAATCTGAATAAAATTCAAGTTCCAGCTCACTAAACATACATTTTGTATGATTTAGGTAATATTGAGCAATTAAAAGATTCAAAGTTTGTTGGGTTATTTATAATAATCCTAGTAAAAAAATTAAACTATGCTTACTAGGCCCATTGGCTTAGGTAAATATCTAAAGCAGGTAGCAAAGGAAATACATGCACAAATGATTGTAGATGAAAAAGTTTTTTCATTTGGTGTACAAGAGATTAGAAGGACATCCACAGATTGGAGTATCTTCTCTTTTCGAGGAAATTACAAGAGGTTTTCAACACAAGTCTTCACATGATGAACAACATCTCAAGCTTCATCAGCAGCCACTTGAAGCTCATGCACTCGACCAACTTCGCTCTTTTCAGCCTGATGGAGAGATTTCTTGGCATTTGCAATGGCTTTCATACCATTTGTTTGAGCTCCCTCCAGTGAATTATTGAGTTGGTCAAGTTTCCCAGTAACAACGTATAACTATTTCTAAAGGTGCATCTGCTAGATGACTTTATCTTTGATCTTATGCTTCAGCTCCTTCATCTTGGCAGCATAATCAGCCTCAGCTCGGGATACCGCAACCTCAAATTCGCTGATATTGACTGATAGACTCACCTTGGTCAGATCTTAACGACACTTTTTCTCTTGCTCCCTTCTTAAGATGACCTTTTTCACCGCAGTATGGATCTCTTGATATCAAAAACCGCCAAGTCCAAGCATAACGAACAGGGACGACAATCGAGAAATCTTTGATGACATCTCTTCAAGAGGCACTTCAAATATTATTTTCCATATGTTGTTCCATGCCTTGGTTCGTGAAAAGCTTAGCGCCTTAAGCACCTCCAGGTCTGATTCGACATCATCATCACAGGGGGGCATGTAATCAAGGATTAATGCACTTAAGGAAGTGCCTTGTTCGGCTCCTTCCCCCCTAACCCTGGTTGCTTTGCCTTCTACTACTGTTTGGGTGGAAATTGAGACTTCACCTCTAGATCTATCCATTGAAGTTGATAGCCCTTTTTGATCAATTAAAAGTACAGTTAGTTTCATAGAACAATGAAAGTTGGTTGTCTATCTTTAAAACTCAGTACAATCATTACCTAACAGTAGATCAACAACTTGAGAAGACTCCTCCCCATCTTTCCCAGTTTCAACACGATCTTCAAGATGGGTCTCAGGAGGGTTTACCGGGTTTAGCTCCACTTGAGCTAATGTTTCTGCAATGGTAGGGTTGACATCAATGTCCACACCCTCTTCAGGAATTGGTAGTTCAGCAGCTTCTTTGGATGGAACTTCATATTATTTTCAGTCATGATTAAAAGTGAAAATTATAAGAAAATTTACCGGACGAAGGATAACACTCACGCCCAAGATATTCTAAATAACATGATAACTTAGCATGATCAAAAAATTCTTCAAAAGACATGCCAAGATTCATCATTTCATCCAATGATATTTCAGAATCCTGGTTAGTCTCACAAGTGGAAGCATTTGATGTGTCTTCTTGGCAACCCTCATTCTGTGGCCCCAAACCCTGGACAGATTCTTCAGGAAGGATGGTAGATTCAGTTTCTGTGGCCGCCAATGATTCTGGTGCAGGTCTTATACCTAAAATATCACATAACAGAAGTTAGTTGATGTTTTCATTCATCATTTAATGAAGCATTGTATGAATCACTGTTAAATTACTAGAAGCAGGTTCTTCTCTACTTGTAGCAGTAGTAGGAGCAGTACTAGGAATAGATGTTGTCTCTTTTTCAGAAGCAGCCACGTCAGCCTAAATTTGCATTTGTTCCACATCACCCTCCTTGGTCCTCAATGGAGGATTAATCCTCTCCCTCATAGGGGAAATTGAATAATCCTCTGCAAATCCCAAGGAAAATGAGCAATCTTTTCATGGTTTAAGACTCATTATTATCCAAAGGACATACCACTACTGATGAAGCATCTAGCTATGGACTTCTTCCTTCGATGCCTTTGTCTCTTTGGTTTTTTGGGAGTGTCGGTTGTCTCCCTTATAGGCACTTGAATTGGAGAATGGAAGGAAATTTCTAACTCCTCATTCATGGCCTGCTGGCCTGGAGATACCTCTCCCGATTCACGAGGAGATTCAGCAGTAGCCCCAAAGGCATTACCACCAGGGCTATACTGTGGTGAAGGAACTTCAGTAGTTCCTTTCCTTGCAAGCTGTAGGATAATGAAATTAATTTCCTTGAGTAACAAATATTTGACTGAAATCGAGTTGAAAAGTAAATAAGGAAAGAAAACTTACATCTTCAGGAGCCACTCCTCATCAGTGGTGTCGTGATCCATCATTTCTTTAACCCACTTGGTGATAGGGATAGAATCATCAGTGGCATGTATATAGGTCCTCAAATCTTTTACATAAGCTCTTACTTCATTAGGGTTATCATTGAAATGAATAATTTCAGGAGCCTAAAGAGTCCCTATTCTAGGAAGATATAGCCCTTCAAATAGCTCCAGCCAGATAGTTTCAGTATCGTAGTACACATCCCACCATGTCTGGATGGCCTCTGGTCATAGATATGCAGGTGTACTAGAAGGCTATGAAGAGGGTCCTACAACCTTGGATTTTAATTTCTTTCTAGCTTCTGCAACTATAAAAATAGAATGAAAACTTGTTACTCTGTAAAGTTACTAGAAAATAAATTGCCTCAATAAAGTAACTCACAAGGAGTTGATGGATTAGTTCTCTTGATTCTGAAAGGAGGATTATATATGTCACGTGGCCACTTTGACACATGTTGTATCTCCTGAGAATCTGATGAATCAGCCTCGGTTGAAGAACTCATTGAACCAGCTTCAGGAGTGGAAGAATCACCTGCCACCTGAATTGTTTCATTCTCAATGGTTCTCTTCTTCTTCCCCACCCGATAAATAGGTTTATTCAATATTGCCTCAGGATATGACGCTATCCAGTTTTTAGCATACCATATGGCCAAATTTCTTACCACTTCAGCATCTGGTAATTCAAAAACTTCCCCAGTCCTTTCCATACCCATTAGCAACCATAGTTGTCGGGAAACCATTGGATGCAGCTCTGACCTGATGTGTACTGGAGGAGATACAACAGTTGTCTGTAGACATTTGAATTTGCGTACAAATCGATATGGAGCATAGGCCTCACATATAATTTCCCCATCAATTCTGGTGGCCAGTACACCATCTCTGCAGGTCAGCATGTAAGACCTTTATTCCAAGTTGGCTGATCCATCATCAACAAATCTCCTTATCGGCGGATTCCCATTGGGAAAGAAGTGGAATTCATTATGCATACCCATCCTTGGACAAATATCATAGGTATTGAGGAACAAAGGAAAAAACACCAGAGAAGGCCTGAACAGATGGCCTGAAAGAACTTCCAGAAATCTGTATTCCATTCTAAATAGCATATGTCCGGAAGTGAGTGGCTATCCATCCACATAAAACATGGAATGGTCCCACTAATCTCAAAGGATACTTACCCATATAGACATGGAGTAAGCTCCTGTGAATCTTTTCCAAAACTGGGGTATCCAACCCCACCATCTTCCTCCCAGCCAACTTGGCCGCAATAACGAAGGTCCCTGGCCTGACGCCTCCCTTCGAATCTATGACTGGAAAAAGATAGACACTAAGCCATAAGGATAAAAAGCCTGCCATACGGGTCTTCTCCGAGATTTTATGATTCACTTAATACCCCCATTTCTCAAACTCTCCTACTTCCAGAGTCGGCCAGAATGTGCCAGGAGCACCTCTCTTATCTGCTCTGGGGAAGCTAGTAGGACGAGTACAGGTGGGCCCCTTTTCCCTCTTCTTCTTGAGAAACACATCCATCCATTAATTTTGATGAATATCCCTTCTAGAATGAGTCTTTTAAGTCTTTGAGATTTTGAGCTTATGATAAATCTTCAATAACTCTCGAACCAAATCCGGAGTCTTTTCCGGATCATTCAAGATTGCCTTTGGTGGGATGAATTCATCATACATATCACCCAAAATTGGAACCCCTGAGATCTTGTAGACATACCACAAACTAATTCCTACTTCTCCATGGGTCAGATGGAAAGAATTAGTTTCTGGGCTCTAGCGGCTAAGAAACTCCGGTGTAAAATTATCATTCCTATAAACATACGTCTACCCAGCCCAGACGGCTTCATAAATTGCAACTCCCTTCATATCCTCGACAAACTCTTTGCAAGTTTGTCACACCCAATAAGCCCACATACAAGTTGGCTTCACCCCTCCTCCAGAATAGAATTCTCATTTCTCCTTCCAGCCTTTGGATTGATCCCTCTGAGAATTTCGAAAGATTGAGGGATAACAATGTGGTTGCAGCTCCAGTTTGTGAGGTTTCAGATCTTGTGAACTCGGGCTATGATGCATTATATAGGATTTATTTACTGTTCTAGCATTAGAAAATGTTCCTGCGATTGAAACATTTGCTGAAGAAAAGTTGGTATATGACTGAAACTGGGAATGCGGGAGATAGTTCTTTGCCTCTGGAATATTGACATCTTGCAGATGACCATGGACATATAGAGGCAGATAGATACTATGCGGGAAATTAATATGATGCTTCTTCATGTACTTGGATAATTTTTGGAGAGTACATTCGTATGTGGAATAGTAATCATGGCCAACGATGTCCATCATATCATCAATTATTTTGCTTTCCAGTTCATCAATCGTTCTGATTCTTTTGGTATCCATTGGATCTGCACAAAATTTGAATAATTAACTCTTAAAGTAAGTTAATTTTTCATAAAATTTGAAATGGAATTTGAAAAATTGGCTAAGGCATTTAGGCGCGCAAGTCCCATAGTTGGCGCGCAAGTCTCCTTCGGCCACACAAGTATTGGGTGCGCATGTATCACCGCGCAAGTCCAAATACCTTAACAGAAGTGCGACGCAAGAAACAAGAAGCACGAATGAGCGAAAGCCGGGAGTCCACATGCGCGCTGAGAACAAAAAAACAAGCGAGAGTTGGGTGCTTTGCGCAAAGTGAGGCCATCTATTTATAGACAAGGCCGTACCACTGCGCACCGGACCCTGTGCTCCCGAATCCCATTTGCGCGCCATACCCTGCGCACCCTAATTTAATTTTGTTTCTCGTTTTCCTCAGAGTCAAATCCTCATTCCTTTTTGGATCCAACTCTGAGGGGGGACTTTTTTTACGCTCCTTTTTTGTCACAGAGTCTAAAAGAAATGAAAAGGGAAATACCTCAAACAAATAAGATTCATCCTTTGAATAAACATCCAAAAAAAGAGAAAGGGATGAACACAGAGAACATTGCCCATAGGCCGCGCAAGTTCCAGCATGGTCGTGCAAGTATACTTGCGCACAACCCAAATGGTCATGCAGGTGACTTGCACGCCCTCTTTAAAAATTGCCCAGGGTCTTCTCTAGCCTTTAAATACCCCCAGTGGGCCCCCCATTTGAGGAGTATTTTCTTTCCAGAATTCAGATACAGAGCTCTCAATTCCCAAGTCTCTTCTTCAAGTCTTCCGAACACTTCTAAGGTAATTCTTTACCTATAATGGAAGGTCTAAACAGGAGGAATAAGGTCTGAGTGTTAGAATTCACTAACACTTGCGTGCCTAAGTGTTTTACCCTTAAGGAAAATGGACACACTTGCGCGCCTCCTTACCTACTCATTAAAACTTGCGCGCCACTCTTCTGGAAGTACCTCAGGATAATTCTAAAGGCTTTGGTCAAGGATCACTCAAGTATTACCCTACTGGTTAACCATTGCCCAAGTATATAGGTGTCGCAAAAGTATACTTGCACGACCAAGACTTGCGCGCCCATGCAGTACTTGCGTGACCCCACAGGGCTTGCATGCCCTTCTATTTTTGGGTGCCCTTCCTGCCCATTTCACCTCTCTCACACATGTCCACCTCTCCTCTTCAAGATTAAGCCTTCAAAACTCTCTCCAAATCCATTTATGGCATGATTTTCCTTATTGGATTCCTTATCTGAAAGGAATTCTGTGGAACATCTCCCAAAACCTAGTGATTTACACATCTTTACATCACTAAAGTTAGGGAATTCATTCATTCAACCTGGTCCTTTATGGTGAGAGAATCCTTAACCTGGGCATCCTTTTCAGGAGTAAGCTCCATTCCAAATTCTCATTAATTTGGGAATCCTCCTTAGGAGTAAGCCGCAAGTCCACATTAATTTGGGATTCCTTTTCAAGAGTAAGCCCCCGTAATAATTCCTTTAACCTACGCTTCCTTCTCGAGAGTAAGCCCCAGTCTCCAAGTTCCCAAATATAGGCATCCTCCTCAGGAGTAAACCCCAACCATGGTTCTCTTAACATGGGCTTCCTCTTCAGGAATAAGCTCCAATATCAAAGTATACAAATATGGGAATCCTCCTTAGGAGTAAGCCCCAAGTCCCTTAACATGGGCATCCTCCTTAAGAGTAAGCCCCTGTCTTAATTTCTCTTAACCAGTCCTAATTTACTTTTGATCTAGGCTTCCTTCTCATGAGTAAAACCCAATCATAAGTCCCCTCCTAATGTGGGCATCTTCCGTAGGAGTAAGCCCGAAGATTATAGTATTCAAATCTCTATAAATCACATATACCTTTATGGACCATGTTCCTGGATTTCTTCCCTGAAGTAAATCTTAATCTTCATCTGTTTAGGCAGTCATACATATATAATCCCCACATCATTTCTTATTATTGCATATTTCAAGGCACAATTGTCTGGTTTTACCAATACCTATTGTTTCTCACACCGAGCATGACTCACGTGAGCTTAGAGTGTAAAAGTAATTATGAAGTATTTCTTTGATCCATCAATCATAAACATCATACTCCCTTACTCGAACTACGTGGGTTCTTATTCCTTTTCTAAATAAAGGATACGTAGGTAGACCTTCTGCAGGTAGGATCCCAACTCTTAAATAAATTATGTCCTTCTGAATGAAAATAAACTTCAAGTGCCTTACTGAGTGGCTTTAAAACCAGTATGGTCATCATAATGACCAAGGTACTTTTATATAATGTATTAAAGGATACCATTGACTAAGAATCTCTAACAAATAAATATGATTCTCTATTGATTAATAACCTAGAATACATATAAAAGATTCTCTAAATTTCCAACATATCAATCATTGAATGTTAGATATAAAGGAAATCTCATTTTATACATGGTAATGTAATAAGGATTCACGAACATAACTTAAATCTATAAAGAGAGTCCCGTAGTAGACAATAATTCCCCTAAAAAGGTGTGATGAGTCCGACCTCCCATCCTCTCGACCAATGCAAATTCCTAATCCTCATCGGTCCACAACTAATGAGCACCTACCTTTGGAAAGTAGGTACAAATGAATATGGAATCATTGGATGTTTCCGGTTCTATGAACAAACCCGTTAGAAACTGTTTGGAATATTTGAACCTCAAATCAATGAGGTCATCCCCAATTCCATAGGAAATAAACTTCTATGTCAGGTATTTTATATCCTCCAGTAAGCATAAAAAAATTACCAACACCAGTATTAATAATGAATGTATTCATTCTATATCTCCAATATTTGTAATCATTTCCATAAAAGATAGGTGGTATAGTTGGATTGAGATTGTCTATGGACCAACATTGATTCCTACCATCTTAAAGAAGATTCGTTCCAAAAAAAAATTGTTAGTAGAAAAATTTTGTAAACAAGGAGAATATTCCTAACCAAGTAAAATATAAAAAAAAGAGTGTCTCTAAGAAAAAATGAATCCAAACTATACAAGTCTGAAAAATTGATTCAGAAAAAGTATGAATTTGGAAATTTAATTCCGAAAGTAATGAGAATAATAATTGTCTTTTGAATCTAATCGTGAGATTAATTCCAAGGTCACCTGCCCTGATACCAATTGTTGGATTGAATATGTAAAAATGAGATGCTCAAATACAAGGGGGCAGGTGAATTTTATGCTTTTAAAAATTCCTTTGGAACTTTTAAATATAGATATGTTTAACAAAGTTAAAAAAGGTAATTCACAAAACCTCTCGTTCTACACACTTTCTTGATTCCAGAAATATGATTCCAAGAATGTGGATCCAGAAAGATGATTCCAGAAAATGAAACTTAATGAAAGTTTACAAAGATAAAGATTCTACCTTAAAGCGTACAGAATCATACTAAATCAGAGTACAAGTATAAGGTAGTATAAGATAGTTATACTTTCCTTGAAAATACAAATGCAGCAGAAAAACTTGTAACAAAACAAGTAACAGTAGTAAATATTTTAACTCAAGGAGAAGGGTATCCAAAAACCTTTGATAAAGGTCCCTTGATTTATACATTCAAGAAATTCTATCTTACCTATACCAGGGTAAGTCCTCGATACGAAGATCGGAGCCTGTCTTGCCATCCCCGCAAGCCCTCAACTTTCAGGTAGTTGGCACCTCTGTCTTCCTAAGCAAGGAAGCCATCAACTTTAAGGTAGTCGGAACATCTATTTTCCTATCCCTAGAAGCCCTAAAATGTAATAAGCAACATTCAGAGTCGCACAAAGAAAATCTGAACAACAAGTTCAGTACGCACAAAGCAATTGAAGTCTCTCTCTAGAAATCACTTCAATAGCATGTAATCTCTAGAGTCATCGAACAGTGTTGAGCTATTTCGAATGAGCTCTTATTTAAAGGAATGAATTCAATGGTCGGCTCCCTCCTCCAATGGTCATATTTTTCCTTGAATCTCGAAGGGACATATACACGTGTCACTCAAACAATAGTTAGTCAGTAACTAAAAGCATGAAATCATTTTATAACAAAACAATTATTAGGATAAATATGGTTACATAACTAGAAATCCAATATTAGAAATGTAAAAAAATTAATGTTTGGAGTCTAACCAAAATTGAATTCAGAGTCTTTAATTCAAGGATATTCGGTTTCTATTTTCTAAGAATTCATAACCTGAACTCCAAAGAATTCCAGAGTCTGAATTTCAAGGAAATTCAGAATCTGGATTCACTAGAATTTGTAACCTGAACATACAAAGTTCGGAGTCGGAGTTCATGAGAAATCAGAGTCAGAAATCATAATAGTTCGGAGTCTGAAGTCAGAGAACTCGGATTCAAAACTCAGAGAAGTTTGTATCTAGAATTTTTAGTCAGAATTTGGAGTCAGAACTCTCAGGAGTTCGTATAGAGATTTCGTATTCAGAATTCAGAGTCAGAACTCAGAAGAATTCGTAACCAGAATTCTGATTTAGAATTTGAAGTCAGAAATGTGAAGAGTTCTTATCCATAATTTGTATTCAGAATTCAGAGTTAGAACTCAGAAGAGTTCGTAACCATAATTCTGATTCAGAATTCGGAGTCAGAACTCTGAAGAGTTCGTATCCAGAATTCGTATTCAGAATTCGAAGTCATAACTCAGAAGAGTTCATAACCAGAATTCTAATTGAGAATTTAGATCCTAAAACAAAATGATTCATATCTAGGTAATTATAGTATTCTGAGGTTTTTGTTTCAAACCGAATTTTATAATTAGAAAAATTATGATATGAACAATGAAAAACATGAAAAAGATAAATTTCCTTGGGGAAGAAAATTTTCCTTAAAGAAGTAAAACAAGAGTAAAAAGACATTTCCCTTGAGATAAGGTGTTTGTGATTTTTAAAACAAGAAGAAATGGTAATGTCATAAGGAATCCTAATTGACTTAACAATCTCCCCTAAGTATGAAGGAATGGAAAAGTCATAATGAAAACCTTATTGACTCAACATAGAGGACCCAACCCTCTATATGATAAGGGGGTTTCATGTAGAAGATGGGTAGAGAAAGCATGACCTTCTGCACTAGGGGGGTTCCAATCATTTGTCAGAGGACCAACTCCCTAGATTTTTAGGGCGGTTTAACTCAATATGTAGAGGACTCATTCAATAGTCAATTTGGGGATACCACCAAATAGGTATAGGACCCAAGTCATATTCCTTCAGGGGGTTCTACTTAGTATCAATAGAACCCATGCCATTGTATTTTAGGGGGATCCATGCATTTGGTTGAGGACCCACACCCTACTTAGTCAAGAGGTTCCACTTAGGTGGTAAATGACACATGCCCCAATCCATCAGGTCGAGGTCCACTCATTATGTATATAACCCATTCCCTATCCATTTAGGGGATTTCACTTAGACTAGTACAAGAAGTATGTGTTACACACAACCTTATACGATTGGGGGGTTTTTAACATCAGAATATCTTCAGTGATATTTCCAAATCAATGCCATATTCAAGCATCTCATAAAGAAGAATCATGATTGAAACATCTATCATCATAACTCAAAATATAATATCAAGGATACAATCATGTTTATTATAATTAAAAACTCTATATATTCTACTATCATACCAAAATCTATGTCCAAATGGGGAAAATATGATAGAATGAAGTTTCTTGGAATAATATGTGGCATGTATCTAGGGTCACATGGCATGTAAACACACCTAGCCTCATGAAAATTTCCTCTATAACACATAGATCACTAGACATGTTGTACTATAGAGTGTGAAATGGTATGGAAAGGTAATTATTGGAATCCGATGTTTGATTCATGTGCTCCTGTATATTTTTTATCCTTCTGGTCATGTCCATGTACCATGTAGTGTACCTATTCGTATTCTATCCTAGGTATTTGGTCATATACCTACCCATTTCCTTGCCCATGTACCTATCCATGTTTAGGCCTATGTAGTTGGGTTGTGTCTGTGTGTTTTCCAATGTTTGTGTGTCTAGACATATTCGTGTTCATGTACTCTTGGAGTACATGTCCTACCACCAGCCCTGGGTTACACACCATGTGTAGGTCCCATATGACATGTGATACTTATGTCCACCTAGAAACATTATACATTATATCCAGTGGACTACACATAATGTGTTCATTAAATTATAAATCATGTAGTTGGGATTTTCATATAAGGTTAGATATTTTATGTGGCATCAATATTATTTAGTCTCATCTATGAATCCACTATTTGACCACCCACAATTGGTGGAAATCACCTCCATTTATCAATTCCATCCCTCTAGTTGCTGAAAATAGGAAATCATCTTATCACATGAAGGTCCTCCATGAATTACACTTTACCTCATGTCACCCATCATTGCTCTAGATCCCACATCCACATAGTATCACACATGATCCATCTTGATCCATATAAAAATCACTTATTTAGTCATTTTTCACACATCCACCATGAATCTAGGGATCTAATGGTACTTGAAACCACCGAGAAATGTTTAACTATGGCCTTGTGGCCAATGATGAAGAACAAAAAGATAATTTGTGGGAAATACATAATAAAAAAGGTGTATCTATCGTTATCTAAGTTTTCTTGGGAAAAATCATGCATCAATTATATTCTTGGTGAGAAACATGTCATAATCATGTATAAATAGAATAAAAAATTTAATTCAAAACATAGGCTCATTTCAAGGATTAAATTAATTTCATACCAAATAATTTCATATAATAAAATGATAATATTTTAATCAAGTGAGGAAACCAAAATTGTTGATTCCTCCTCAAAATTAGGTTAATCTTTGGTAAATAATGTGTTCCCCATTAATGATGATAATCTTCCATATATTGTGCCTTTTGATTCTCCTCCATTTAATCACTTATCGTCATTCAATCTCAATGTATCTAAATAATTGATGAAACCTCGTCTCAATAATCCTAGTTTTATACAGCCAACAATAGTGATTTTCCATAATATGATACTTATAGAGGGAAATATATTTTGGGAATTTAAATAATTAATTAATTAATTAATCACTAATCTTACCATCAAATGGATGACTCGTCAAAATGTTCAGCACCAAAAAACATTAGGTCATTCCAAGGGTAAACCCCAAGATATAGATTCAACTGTGATCTCGTAATTCATATTTGAGACTCCACTCAAGTGAAATTTCATTATATTTTAAGAAAAAATGAGTGTGTTATGTAAATATATTTACTATTTTTATAAAATTAATTCTGAACTCATCAGGCCATAGAATCCCATGTCATCTCACCATGAGGCTCAAAAAATATTCCATGACATATTTCAAAGTCATAGTAGAAAAAATAGAGTCTCTATATTATTACCACTTAAAAATATTTTTATCCCCAAAAAGAAAAATATAATAAAAAAATTAATGATACTAAGCCCACATCTGGCTCTCCCTCTCTTTGGAAATATCTTGCATGATCTAATACTTCCCCAACCCACCAAACAAGGGGATGTACTATCCATGCAGGATCCTATACATCCAATTGTTGATCAGTAATAGGTACTTCGTAATGGTGGCTCCATCCTTGATGAAAAACTTTCCCTAGTCAGTAATGTGCATAGTATCATGCATGTGTTGCCTCAGCTATGACACATTGGAGATAGAAGGCACCTGATCCAACTTTATGGGTATGACTAGGAAGTAAGAAAACACACCAACCCTCTGTGGTATTTAAAAACCCCTGATAAAACTAGAGGGTATCTCTCTTCATCATCCAATTCTCCATAATCCCCTTTATGGGGATACTCATAGAAAAACATGGTATCCCTGCTTGAATTACAAGTTCCAATGATACTGATCTAGTTAATATTTCTACCTACTCTGGTTGGTCCTCAACCATTTACAGATCCTTTGGACCTTCACCATTATCTCCTACACCGTCAATTTACAATCACAAGATGCCTCATAGATCTCATTCAAACATAAGTGTGACCTATATGGTCTCTTTTAGAGGTCCTTAAAAGGTGTCAGGTGGATAGTATAGTGATAGTTAGTATTATAATCAATCTCTACCAAAGATAAGAGTCCCTCCCAACTCTAGATGAAGTTTAACATGAAATCCTTCAATATATCCTCCAACACCTTGATAGTGTTCATGGTCCTCTCATCTATCTGGGGTAAAATGATGTTCTCATCCTGAACATGGTCCTAAATTCCTTCAACAGGACTCTCCATAACTGTGAAATGAATCACACATCATGGTTAGATACAATAATCTAGGTCACCCCATGTAGTTTTATGATCTCTCATGCATAAACCATACCCAAATTCTCCACTAAACTACACTCCCTACTAAAAAAGATGTGGGCCAACTTGGTATGTCATTCAACTATCACCCTGACAACATTGTGGCCTCTCATGGTCTGCAGAATCCCTGTCACCAATTCTATGGATGTTTCATCCCATTTATACTTTGTGATCTCAATATGCTACATCAAAACTACTAGATATTGGTTTTTAGCCGACACATAATAACATGTGATACATTATTATATGAACTCATAAATTATTCAAATCAATCCATCCCTCGAAAATTTATAAAAAAATTCCATGTACATCATCCCTAAAATGGGATGTATAGCCAAAGGGGAGGATTTTAGCATCTACATCACCTCCTCTCACATCACAATCGGAACAATAATTCATCCTTGGAAAATGATGATGTGATTCCCTCTTTTATAGAATCTATCTGGTTAATCTACTAAGGTTATTTGGTCATATAGTACCTCATTGTTTATTTCTATTAACTAAGCCTCTATCATATTCTTGAGAATTAGAGGAGTCAACACCGTCAATTGAAGATAAGATGAACACCTCTTATCCATTATATTCAATTTTAAGGTATAAAAATTCTCATATGCATCCTCTACCAAATGAAAATGGGGCATCCTATTGAGGGAATCTACCACCATGTTTCCCATCCCATGAGTATGTAATATATCAAATTCATAGTCTTACAGGAACTCCAACCAGCCCCTCTCTCTTATGATTATATTTCTGTACATGATGACATACTTAAGACAATTATGGTCTGACTATGTAACAAAGTGATCTCATAGAAGATAGTGACTTCACATCCTCATAGAGAATACAACATCTACAAACTCCAGGTAGTAAGTCATGTAATCATTTTTAGGGGGTATCAACTACCTTGACCCAGATATTATAACTACTAACCACCACATCAATATGTATATTATCCTAGATAAATATGCATCGTAATAAACTACATACTTAAAACCCTCCACCGATATTCTAAAACATGAGAAATATTTATCCTCAACCTGAAATCCCCAATGGATATCTAACACTACTCAATTTAGGAAAACAAAATCCCTTCCACTTTTAGGGTGGTCATAGGGGTTGAAATCTTGTATAATTATACTATAAACATGTTGGAGTACCCCACCAATATAATAAAACTCCTCAACTTTGACATGGTCATGGGTGTCTCCTAAGAAAGAATTGAATAAATATTTTTTGGATCCAAAGATAATATATTCTCAAAAATGAAATGACCTATAACGTAAACCTCAAATATCCAGCATTGTCTCTTTGAGAGATTACTATAAAGCTTGTTCCCTTGAAACAAGTTTATGACCATTTTTAATTGATAATCATGATCCTCATCAAACAGAGAGTAGATGATTATTTTATAAATGAGGACAACCACAAATTATTCCATGTATGGATGGAAGATCTAGATCATCATAGCCATAAAAACAGTGGGGGAATACTTCACACTAAAATGTATCACTAGGAAATCATAGTGTCTATGGAGGCATATGAATGAAAAATTTGGTATATATGTATCCTGAACCATCAAATGGTGGTATCCATGCATGATATCAATCTTTGAGAACCATCCCATTATATTTAATTAAACATAGAGTTCATTAATCCTAATCAATTTTTTATTGGTATACGATAGTTTTTTGGTATATGATATTTTTTTGAACAAGGTTGAGCCTTGTTCAAAAGACCAAAGCTGTAATGGCCCGGGTTTTGTGGGGATCCTTTACTTTGTGAAAATCTCATGTTGGGTTTTCTGGGCTGGGAATCACGGTGGTGTAGGCTTATCGGTAGCCTTAGCCTACCGGTAGCAGGCCTACCAGTATCTCAGTCTATCAGTAGCCTTAGCCTACCGGTATCAGGCCTACCGGTAGCTCGGTCTACCGCTAGCTGGCCTACCGGTGCCCTTGGCCTACCGGTCACCTTCGCCTACCGGTAGCCTTATCCTACCAGTAGCCGTCACCAACCTGTGGCCTTCAGCCACCGCTGGCTCTGGCCTACCCCCGCGGGTTTTTTCCAGTGGCATTCCTTCTTGCGAAATTAAGGTTTTAAACCCTATTTTGACCTATTTGAGCATGTTTTAAAGACCCATAACCCCATAAGAGTTTTAATTAAATACTTAATGAATTAACGAGTCAGTTTAAACCACCTGACCCCCTTAATGACGAGTGGGGCTGCATGGTCAACCCACGACCCCCACTCCTTACGCAGTTTCACGTTCTTATCTCAACCATCCGAGACCCTTATAAACAAAAGGGTTAGGCATGGTTTATTCTTTCCTCGATCGCGGCTTTTCACGAACAGCTTATAGTGCATCGGGCGAGCCACATCGTTATGCATAGAGTTCCGTGCCTGGCCTAAAAATTGATAGACGAAGCGATTTTCGTTCAGGTGAGCCACATTGCTATCCATAAAGTTCCTCCCCCGGCCTCAGTGTAGATCGTTGATCCAACAGGTAAGGAATTTCTTCATCGCATCTCCCTTTGGTGTATCATGCAGGGTGGGAATGCTTTTGTTTCTGTAGAATTGGATAAATCAGACCTAATTAAAGATAATGAACAGATTCTATAAAGAAAGAGGGGGGGGGGGGTTGTGATTGTTGATGCAGTTTTATATTATGATCATCTTTCTAAGTTATGATGGCTTACACCTTCTGAAAATCGAGGCCGTTGGTGGTCATTGTCTGTGCACTAATGAACCCCTCATATTGTTTTAAATGGATTTTTTGTAATTTTAAACTCATGATATGAAAAGTAAATTGGTTAATCACGTATACGGGGCTGAATAAATTGAAAGCAACAGGATCAACCCTTCTGTGATAACTCCCGGTTAAAACACACAAAATTGAAATCGTGGAGTGTGCTAAATCTTTTAAATCTGAAAATACCCGCATGTGCCTATTTTGCTGGTAGTGGTTTGATTGTTCTTCTTCCTCGGGCTGGTTGCTGGGATGTGGGAGGGGATGGGATACCCTTTTTTTACGCTTTCGGCGGTTGTGAGTTTTACTACCGAGTGGTTACCTCGTTAATATCACGAATTGGGGTGGGATCCTCTGTTGATGAAAAAACTTATTGGGGATGGGACAGGGGACAGTGTGTCGGGGTTGTCTTTGGTTCCATTACTTCGGGGGATCTCACTTATTCCTTATTGTTGTAACATTACAAGAGAACTGAGTGTGAATGTTTAAATTGACGTTTGGATGTATTGTCTTCATTGGTTATGCTTATGGTGTTAGTTTCCCAGTAGTGCATGAACTTATTTGAACGTTATCACTAAACATGAAACAATAATGCGACAAATGGGTTTTGTTGGCGAGAGTCGTGACTCGGACTTGAGTGTTGTTGTGATCTGTAGGCTGTCTGTAGAAAAACCTAGCTTTGGGTGAGTGCTTGTTACCTATATATATACTTGTAGATTTTTGTTTCTTATTCGTGCCCCACCCAAGTTGATCACTTAGTTCCGAACACCCCCATTTCATAGGGGAGGGTGTTTTTCCCAATGCTATTCTTAGTGGCTAGTTATTAGCTCCTTTTATGCTCCCTTTCCCGGATAGCCAAAGTATCTTCGGGCAGGCTGTGATGGCCTGAGGTCCATTATTAGCCCAAGAACCTTCGGGCGGGGTAGTGTGGTGGTTGGCCAGGTGTGTGCGGCAGGTGTTTTCCCAAGTGTCTTCGGGATGAGGCTCGGTGTCTTCGAGCGTGGCAGTGGATCTTGAGGCCCGGGTGTCTTCGGGTGTGGCAGTGGATCTTCTAGCCCAGGTGTCTTTGGGCGTGGTGGTGGTTGTTCTGGCTTAGGTGTTTGCAGGCGTGGTTACGTGTGACAGTTGTGGCCCAGGTGTTTGCGGGTGTGATTCGGCAGTGGGACTGCGTGTGGTTGTGGCCTAGGTGTGTGCGGGCGGGTGTGGCAGTGGGACTGCAGTGAGAATGGCGGGATTGGTTCGATGCGCAGGATGTCTCAATAACCAGTGGGAAAGTGGCGTGGGGTACCCAAACATCGATGTGCTCTTATTATATATATTACTTGACTTGCGTTATTTGGGGAGTGTGTCTTGGTGAGGCTTGGGTGGATAGTTTACCTTGATAGGTGTTTGGTTTACTCGTTTTCTCACGAGACTTTAGTACGTTCCCCCACTTGTGCACGAGAGTCTTTGGTTTTCCCTACTGAGTGTACTTGTATGCTCACCCTACTGAGTGTACTTGTATGCTCACCCTACGTATATAAAATTTCTTTCAGGTTTCCAGGAGGACTTCGGGGATCGCGCAGGACCATACTAGCTCGGACCTTTGGGGCAGTTGCAGTTGCTGTTTTTTTTTCTTTGGTACTTACCTTGTATTCACCTTTTGTACTTTGTGGCTCTTACTTTTGGAACATGATTGTGGGAATGGTTTAATTTTGGCTTTACTTTTCTTTTACCTTGGTGTTGTTTGGTTTCATATTCTCATCTCCTGATCTTATAAAACAAAAAGAGTAGTGCCTTCCATTTGTGTGTAATTTCTATACCCTTGGTGCAAGTCACCACTCCAGGACCTATTGAAGGCGGGTTTCGGGGGTTATTATCTCTCCTTCAACTTAAAGAAGGAAGGGCCTGGCAATCTGCTGACCCTTCCCTCCTTTTGGTGAAGGCGGGTCGTGATAGAATGGTATCAGAGGTGAGGTTGAGAGATAGGGTGGATTCTGGAGTTAGGCACAATGAGGATTGCATGGGATGGTAAGGAAACTGTGTTGGGTGACCTTGGTGCATGAATTAGGCCAGGGAAGACCAGATAGGACTCGGGATTTTAAGGCCCCCCGTGATCCGACGCAAGGACTCTGGACCTACCGAATGACCAAGTGATGCCATGCTGATTGCAGGGTAGAGACCCTAGGAAAGGTAAATGCATCATAATGACTTATGTTCTCATGTTTCTGGGGTTTTTTGGGAATTAATAATAAACAAAAAGTTTAAGAAGTTTTAAGGACAATAATTTTCACTACTTGGGCTTAGGCATTCCTTTTTTACCTTACAGTTATGGCACCTCGAAGGCGACCGCGTGTGGTACAGATGATCGAGGCCCCGCAGACTACTTTGGCTGATCGGTAGAGAGATGATCGAGAGGAAGAGGACGACCAGTGGAAAAAGACTCTTCAGGCCTTCCAGCGACAGACCCTCGAGAAGTACGAGGGCAGCACCTCTGAAATGAAGACGGAAGGCTGGCTAGAGGAGCTAGTGATAGATTTCGGCCTGATTCGGGCCCCGAATGAGTACTGCGTTCCTCTGGCCATCAGTCAGATGTGGGGAGCAGTGCGTCAGTGATGGACTCTTTACCTAGGGGAGAGGAGAGAGGCCGAGGTTTCTTGGTCGGATTTCGAGAGGGAGTTCCGGGCGGAATTCCTCTCTTCGATGATGAAGGCGGAAAAGAGACAGGATCTACTCACCCTCCCATAGGGGAGTATGTCCGTGAGGGATCTAGGTATCAAGTTCAAGGACCCCCTACATTTTGCTCCAGACCTCTTTCTCGACGAGGATTCTCAGGTGAGATGTTTGGAGGAGGCGCTCTGACCCTCCCTCATATACGCTGTTACCCCCTTTACCCTGTCGACGTACTTGGAGGTCCAGAAGAAGGCCGAAGTGGTGGAGAGAATGCATGCTCTAGGAGGTGTGTCACGAGAGGGGATCTAGCTGGGACCATTGAAGGGGAAGGCCGTCAGCACCAGGCCTCCAGCGTCAGGACCCTCTAGGTTCCAACCCGTAGGGAGCAGGCCGCAACAGTTTCAGTTTCGATCCCCTGGTCCTCACCCCTTTTCTTTGGGACCAGGGCCACAGTGATTCATCTGTGGGAGCCATGGACATCTCCGGAGTTAGTGCCCAAACCGGGTACAGTACGGTGGTGGTAGACATCCCCATCACCTGCCCCAACAACAGCTTCCATCTAGGCCTTTCCAGCAGCAGCAGCAGGGAGAGCGAGATCCCGCTCCTCCGAGGGAAGACGTAGGAAGAGGAGGCCGACCTCAGGGCGCTCCTCAGGGACCTCGAACAAGGCTTGCTCGGGGAGGTGGCTAATAGCCGAGGGGCAGAGGAGCCGGGCGTGGACAACTACATGCCGCAGAGGCAGCAGTTCCATCAGGGTCGGAGGTTGTTCGAGGTACGATCAGTTTGTTTAGCACTCTTGATTATGCCTTGTTCGATATTGGAGCTTCGCACTCCTTTGTTACACCCAGTCTAGCCCGTTCCTTGGGTATAGATGCCGAGAGACTTCCAGTGCCCCTGGTGTTGACCACACCAGTCGGAGTTCAGACCGACTTGTTGTTTGTTTGTCGAGGATGTAGACTGATGATAGGGCCACATCAGTCGGTTAGGGATCTTCTTCTGCTACAGATACAACTATACGATGTCATCCTAGGAATCGACTGGCTATTATATGTGTGCACCGTCATCGACTATTTCCGAGGAAGGGTTGTGTTCCCAGACTTGGGCAGCCGATGTGTTACCTTCACCGGCGAGCGGGGCGGTCAGAAGGGCAACAGGCGAGAGGAACCCCTCCTCTCCTTGATAGTCGAGCTGTTAGTAGAGTCAGTAGATGCTGAGATGGTGTAGGTGCCATAGGTTGTCCGTGAGTTTATGGGAATATTTCCTGAGGAGGTGACGACTCTACCCCCTCGATGTGGTATCGAGTTCGGGATAGACCTACAGCCCGGCGCTCGTCCGATCTCGATGGCTCTTTACCGGATGGAACCTTCAGAGCTACAGGAGTTGCGGATCCAGATTGATGATCTGATGAAGAGGGGTTATGTTCAGCCAAGTGCGTCACCGTGGGGTGCTCCGGTCTTGTTCTCAAAGAAGGAAGATCGTGGTCTCAGGTTGTGCATAGACTACAAGAGGCTGAATCAGGTGACGATCAAGAATCGCTACCCTCTTCCGAGGATAGACGATCTTTTCGACCATCTGAAAGGGGCAGGATGGTTCTCGAAGATCGACCTGTGGTCTGGGTACCACCAGCTGAGATTGAAGGAGGGAGACATCCTAAAGATGGCGTTAAGGTGCAGTTATGGACACTTTGAGTTCGTAGTCATGCCCTTCAGTGTTACGAACGCCCCGGCTGTGTTCATGGGGCTTATGAACTCCATCTTCTGGGAGTACCTAGATCGGTTCGTAGTTGTGTTCATCGACGATATCCTGGTATACTCAAGATTATAGGAGGACCATGCAGAGCACCTGAGGATGGTTCTGTAGGTCCTCCGACATCATCGTCTCTATGGGAAGTTGTCGAAATGAAAGTTCTGGACACGAGAAGTGCACTTCCTTGGGCACGATGTGTTCTGGACTCAGGGGGATCATGGGTGTGATACTTTCCCCTGGTAGAGTTTTCCTACAATAATAGCTATCCCTCTACCATCGGTATGGCCCCATTTGAAGATTTGTAGGGGAGGCCATGATGTTCGCCTGTGTGTTGGACCGAAGTAGGAGAGGCAGACATCCTTGGCCCGGAGGTGGTGCAGAGCACGACAGAGAAGGTTCAGTTCATATGGGAAAGGATGAAGGCGGCCCAGGACCGACAAAAGTCATATGCTGATACGAGGAGGAGGCCCTTTTAGTTTGAGGTTAGAGACCACATGGTTTTGAAGGTCTCCCCTCGACGTGGGCAGCGGAGGTTCGACAAGGGGAGTAAGCTTTCTCCCAGGTTCATCGGATCCTTCAAAGTGCTACGGCGGGTCGGTGAAGTGGCTTATCAGCTAGCGTTACCACCACCACTACTGAGGATACATGATGTCTTCCATGTGTCCCAGCTCCATCGGTATCTTCACGACGATTCACACGTCTTTGATTGGGGTGATATGGACATCAAGGACGACGTGACTTTTGTGGAGAGACTAGTAATGATCGAGGATCGAAAGGAAAAAGTGCTTCGTGGGCGAACCATTCCCTTGGTTCGTGTGTTGTGGAGACATGGTGGGATTGAGGAGAGTACGTGGGAAAGGGAAGCATAGATGCGTGCCCAGTACCCAGAGTTTTTTTTGAGTTTTGTTCCTTGTTGTACCTATTGTGGTAGAATGTTTTGTCTTGTTGACTATGAAATGTACTAGTTTCTTCCTCTGAATGTGTGTGAAAAGACCTGGCTATGCGGGAGTAGAGAACCCGACCCCTAATCAAGATGCATTAAGGTGGATGCGATTAAACCCGTTCGGGCGAGTTAGTGCCGCCCAAAGCGGATAATATCTTGACATGGGGGAGGAAACTCCCCAACCCACATACTTGGGCAACTTGGCTTGGTATGTTGGAATTGTGCTTGGGTTCACTCCTAAGAGGTATCTTTCGACGTGGTTGTACAGACCCTCTCTTTCCTTTTGGTTTGTTTTGATTCTCGGGGATGAGAATCATTTAAGAGGTATTTGATGTAACGGCCCAGGTTTTGTGGTTATCCTTTACTTTGTGAAAATCTCTTGTTGGGTTTTCTGGTATGGGAATCATGGCGGTGTAGGCCTATCGGTATCCTTAGCCTACCGGTAGCCTTGGCCTACCGGTATCCTTGTCCTACCGGTAGCCTTGGCCTACCGGTCGCCTTGGCCTACCGGTAGCCTTCGCCTACCGGTAGCCTTAGACAACCGGTAGTCGTCACCCACCGGTGGCCTTCATCCACTGGTGGCTCTGGCCTACCCCCGCGGGTTCTTTCCAGTGGCATTCCTTCTTGTGAAATTAGGGTTTTAAACCCTATTTTGACCTGTTTGAGCATATTTTAAAGACCCGTAACTCCATAAGAGTTTTAATTAAATACTTAATGAATTAACAAGTCAGTTTAAACCACTCGACTCCCTTAATGACAAGTGGGGCCTCATGGTCAACCCACGACCCCCGCTCCTTACGGGGTTTCACGTTATTATCTCAACCGTCTGCGGCCCTTATAAACTAAAGGGTTAGGCATGGTTTCTTCTTTCCTCGATCGCGGATTTTCACAAACAGCTTCTGGTGCATCGGGTGAGCCGCATCATCATGCGTAGAGTTCCGCGCCTGGCTTAAGCATTGATAGACGAAGTGATTTTCGTTTAGGCGAGCCGCATCGCTATCCGTGAAGTTCCTCCCCCGTCCTCAGCGTAGATCGTTGATCCAACGGGTAAGGAATTTCCTCATCGTATCTCCCTTTGGTGTATCATGCGTGGTAGGCGTGCTTTTGTTTATGTAGAATTCGATAAACCAGACCAAATTAAAGATAATGAACAGATTCTATAAAGAAAGAGGGGGGGGGGGGGCTGTGATCGTCGATGTTGTTTTATATTATGATCATCTTTCTGAGTTATGCTGGCTTACGCCTCCTGAAAATTGAGGCCATTGGTGGTCATTGTCTGTGCTCTAATGAACCCCCCATAGTGTTTTAAATGGCTGTTTTGTAATTTTAAACTCCTTCTGTGAAAAGTAAATTTGTTAATCATGTATACGGGGCTGAATAAATTGAAAGCACCAGGATCAACCCATATGTGATAACTCCCAGTTAAAACAAACGGAATTGAAATCATGGAGTGTGCTAAATCTTTTAAATCCGCAAATACCCTCATGGGCTTGTTTTGCTGGTAGTGGTTTGATTGTTCTTCTTCCTTGGGCCGGTTGTTGGGATGTGGGAGGGGATGGGATCCCCTATTTTTACGCTTTCGGCGGTTGTGAGTTTTACGTCCGGGTGGTTACCTCATTTATATCACGAATTGGGGTGGGATCCTCTGTTGATGAAAAACCTTTTTGGGGAAGGGACACGGGGCAGTGTCTTGGGGTTTTCTTTGGTTCCAATACTTCGGGGGATCTCACTTATTCCTTGTTGTTGTAACATTACAAGAGAACCGAGTGTGAATGTTTAAATTGATGTTTGGATCGATTCTCTTCCTTGGTTATACTGATGTTGTTAGTTTCCCAATAGTGCATGAACGTATTTGAACGTTATCACTGTACATGAAACAAGAATGGGACAAATGGGTTTTGTTGGCGAGATTCGTGACTTGTACTTGAGTGTTGTTGTGATCTGTAGGTTGTCTGAAGAAAAAACTAGCTTTGGGTGAGTGCTTGGTACATATATATATACTTGTATCTTTGTGTTTCTTATTCGTGCCCCACCCAAGTTGAGCACTTACATCCGAACACCCCCATTTCATAGGGGAGGGTGTTTTTACCAACGCTATTCTTAGTGGATGGTTATTAGATCCTTTTCTGCTCCCTTTCCCGGATAGCCCAAGTATCTTTGGGTAGGCTGTGATGGCCTGAGGTCCATTATTAGCCCAAGAACCTTCGGGCGGGGTAGTGCGGTAGGTGTTTTCCCAAGTGTCTTCGGGATGAGGCCCAGGTGTCTTCGGGCGTGGCAGTGGATCTTGAGGCCCAGGTGTCTTCGGGCATGGCAGTGGATCTTCTAGCCCAGGTGTCTTCGGGCGTGGTGGTGGTTGTTCTGGCCTAGGTGTTTGTAGGCGTGGTTACGTGTGACAGTTGTGGCCCAGGTGTTTTCGGGCGTGATTCGGCAGTGGGAGTGCATGTGGTTGTGGCTCAGGTGTGTGCAGGCGGGTGTGGTAGTGGGACTACGGTGAGAATGGCGGGATTGGTTCGATGCGTAGGATGTCTCATCAACCAGTGGGAAAGTGGCGTGAGGTACCCAAACATCGATGTGATATTATTATATATATTACTTGACTTGCATTATTTGGGGAGTGTGCCTTGGTGAGGCTTGGGTGGATAGTTTACCTTGATAGGTGTTTGGTTTACTCCTTTTCTCATGGGACTTTAGTACGTTCCCCCACTTGTGCACGAGAGTCTTTGGTTTTCCCTACTGAGTGTACTTGTATGCACACCCTACGTATATAAAACTACTTTCAGGTTTCTAGGAGGACTTCAGGGATCGCGCAGGACCATACTAGCTCAGACCTTTTGGGGCAGTTGCAGTTGCTGTTTTTTTTCTTTCTTTGGTACTTACCTTATAGTAACCTTTTGTACTTTGTGGCTCTTTCTTTTGGAACATTCATATGGGAATGGTTTACTTTTGGATTTACTTTTCTTTTACCTTGGTTTTGTTGGGTTTCATCTTCTCATCTCCCGATCCTATAAAACAAAAAGGGTAATGCCTTCCATTTGTGTGTAATTTCTATACCCTTGGTGCTAGTCGCCACTCCGGGACCTATTGAAGGCAGGTTTCGGGGGTCATTATCTCTCCTTCAACTTAAAGAAGGAAGGTCCTAGAAATATGCTAACCCTTCCCTCCTTTTGGTGAAGGCGGGTCATGAAAAAAGCAAGATTTATTAAAAGGAGTATAAAAGATGGGATCATATTAAAATCTTTGACATGAAGAGGAAAAAGGATTTCTGGAATATCCTTCAGCCAGGTTATATCATGTGCGACTCCTTTATTGGTGAGACCATCAACAAACCATATTCGCCACATGGTAGGTATGGGTTACAATGAAATTGGATCCTTCAAGAGAATAGAGACTATTCATCCAACGCGTAGTAAGCGGTCAAGATAGGTGAGTCAAACCATTCCAAATGGCTTGCACCATAGTTATAGAATCACTTTCAATCCACAAGTTTTCCAACCGAGATGTATGGAAAAGGAGACTGCATGAATCACCCTGAGAATTTCAGCTTCCAAATAGGATGCAATACCACAACCTCCATAAAATCACCCAATGATTTGAGCAAAATTATCATGCACCCTCCATCATTTTTCATGAAAAAAACTGGATCTTCTTAGGAGAACACAATGGGTTTGATAAAACCCTTCTCTTTAAGGTCCCTAATTGCACCCTTAACTCTAAGATATTAGTATGGGCCATCTGATACACCACATAAGATATCAGAGTGGTATCAGGGTGAATGTTGAGGAAAAAAATTATCTCTCACCTTGGAGGAAGTTCTAAAACGTCCTTAGGGAATACATACATATAATTATCAATGACTGAAGTATCCCAAGTTCATGAAGATTCCAATATTCCAAGGGCTATACTCACCAACTGATGGGTGATGGGATGTATTTTTTTCTCACAAAGACTACTCAATCTTCCTTAAGATCACTCTCACCCAAAAAATATAATCTCGTCACATCGGTCAAAATACATCTAGCTCATCTGCAGTGTAAGTTGATCTAGGCTCAGAATGTGGTCAACCTGTATATAACCTAGATTAAATAATAGGATCTCATCAGGATTACCAATAGGTCCCATGGGAAAATCTATCTACCAAGATACATATCAAAATGATGGAAGATAAGAGATATCAAATAAATTTTCCTCATAGAAATCACATGCCAAAATTGTTGGGGTAAAGTCTCAAATGGGACCTTCAGAGATCATATAATGAGTAAGGAGATAAATAAATAACTCACACATGTTGTAATTCCCCAAAAAAATTCTCATGTATTGATAACAATATGGTTTTATTTAATTTTATATCTATTTCGATCTGAATGAAGAATAAAAATGGACACAAGGATTTTTCTTTAAATAAGAAAATAGAGTTTTTACAATACACCAGATCACAAGAAGCCATACTACCCAAAAATATCTATTTAAAGCCCTATCAAAATTACAGGAAGACCACCCAAAACAATGAGAACACCAAGAAGATAATATGGGTCCTTAGGATCTATCATAATGAACATTAGTATAGACAAAGCCATAGTAGCCTCACCAAGCACCAATGGAATGATGTGAACCATTTTCTTCAATTTCCTTGAAATTGGGACACCCTAAGTCATGGTTTTATAAGGTATCAACTCGATCATTGACTTGGGTGACTGTTGAATTCCAATGGTAATAATTATATTCATTAGCCTTTTGGTGAATTAATTAAAAGAATTTATGTATAATTTAGTTTTTCAAATATTTAAGATATGGATTGAAAATTATAAAACAATCTCTAATTATGATGTTTAAAAAGGACATGGTATAATATTTTTAACAACACATAAATGATTTTGAAATAAGATGAGGAATTCAAAAGCCTTCAAAATATTTCAAATATGTTGTAAATATTTTCATTGCTAACGCTTAAAAAATGTTATAATTAAACTATGTTTGATGTATTTTAAATAAACTATTTTTTCATACTAGTATAATAGTTTTCTTGTGAATATATTAAATTTCAATTTATAAACTTTGTATATTAAACTTTTGGGTTTATAAAATTTTTAGTAATACTCTTAGTTAAGACAAGGTATAATTTAATTTGTGTTATTTAATCAATCAACGTTCAAATAGAAAGTCACATTTTATAAGATATTTTCCTTTATAGTTAAAATGAATGTATCAATTTCCTTGTGACTTTATAATTTTGATAGTTGGTGTTTATAAAAAATAAGCCCACTTGGGCCAGCCTTTTAGCCGGACCAAGGGAGGCAACTCGCACTAGGCAGATGAGCCTTGCCCTCACCCTTAGCTTAGGCTGGCCCGAGCGTGGGCATAGTTTCTTCAAAGGGAACATATGAGCACAGTAGTCCATGAGCACGCCACCGAGGGCACGAGGCCACAACAAGGCAGGGGTAGGCTGAGGCCTGTGGGGGGATCCAGGAGCCCGTGTATAAGCCCCCCTAGTGTGATGTGATTTCTAAACACAATCCAGGAGTCTCAGGATTATAAAGAGGTTGTGATCATCAAGTCGTTTCGATGTGGGATGAGGATTTTCAGGTGATACAAGAATTGGCCTATTGGATCACGTCACGCGCGATCTTGGTTGTCGATCTCAATCTAGTTCTCGACCCTCATCAACCGTGGAATACATCCGCATTTTCATACACTAACCGATCTGATGTGGATCTAATCTCGATCATCTGAGATTTTTAAAACGTCGCGTCGAACTAAGGCCACATGATCTAGCCATGGATCAGTCTGAGTCATCCATCACTTTTAAATCCCACAGATCCACCCCAACCATTGGATCAAGTCCAGATCAAATCCGGACTGTCAGTTCAACTTCTGATATTCCTCTTCCCACAACATCTTCTTCCTCTTCTATTCCTTATTTGAACTAGTAACCCCAATCCCTATTTCCATCATTTTATTCTCCCATGACAGCCACTTGACCCCCCTCCTTTCACATGGTTTCTACAATGACCTTTCCCCAGTCTTTTAATATACTGAAGAGGTCTCAGATCATATGCAAGTGTCCTTAAAATATTCTGTAAAAGTATAGTGTATTATATCATATAAACAATCCGATTGCACCCCCAAGAATCCCTCGACTTTCTCGCACCTTCTTCAATAACCTACAAGCTTCTCTTGACCCTCCTCCTCCTCCATAAAATAAGGTAACGATTTATTTTATTTCTATAAAACATCTCTTATTTTTTACTAAGGGTTATATATATATATACACACATATACATAACTATCTATTTGCATCATATATGAAACTTGTTATTGTATTAAAATTTTATTTCTAAATCATAAGGTTTGTCAGTGATTTAATAGTTTCAATTGATTTTGTAAACTTATTTATATATTTGTAATATATATATATATATAAGTAATAACACATATTTCAAATTCAATTAGCATATTATAAATGATTTTCGTGGTTCAACGGATCTATTTTCTAAACCTTTTTTTGTAAGGGTTTTAAATTTTATTTATCTTGTTTTAGGGTATATATAGATATGCCTATAAAATCATATTTATAACTTGCGGTATGGTTTGAAGGATTCTATTTTTTTTGAAAACCGTGAATACACAACCATAAGTTTTCGGTTTTTTGGTTTAGGAGGTTTTATGAACATAAAAGAGTATGTTATACATGAAAAACATAAGTAGTTACCTTATATATATATATATGAAATTGGTCATATAAACGGTTTATGAATATATAAATTCATGTATGATCATATGGTTTTGGGTGGAAACCCTCAAACACCCAACCCAAGGTCTTAAAAATATTGGGTTATGCAAACTTTTTAATCTTGAAAGAATATTTTCTTTCCACATTCAAGGTGAGTATCCGATTATATTTATAAACATATTTTCATAGTTTTATATAAATCTTTATTAAATCTAGTTTGAGACTTTTTAAACATTGGTTGTCATGTTTAGGTAGAATTTTAAAACATAAGGAATTATGTGTTTTACAAATTTATATATATATATGTGTGTGTGGTTATATGTATGCACATATAATCTTTGACCATAACCCGAATTGAATTGGCCTAAAACAAACTTCGGTGGTAAAAGCATGTTTATGATATGAATGCATGCATTACATAAAACAATTGTTTTACTACAAATCAATTGGCCTTATATGCTATAAAGCATAAGGCATGGCCGTTTATTAAGACATGACCATTTATCAGTGCATGCTTGTGTACAAATGACATCTGTCTTAATTTAAAATTAGTTATTTTAAACTATAACTATTCATTTCCATGAATCAAGGATTTTCAAAATTAAGGAACTATCATTTTATGTGGTAACCACATCCATTCATTACTTGTGTGTTTTAAATTATCATAACTAGTTTATCCATGTCGTTGGGAAAAATTATTATTCTAAATAATAACTGACATACTATGATTTAGTTCATTGTCATTTCCATTTATCATTTCATTAATTGGGCATGAATAATACATATCTGATCTTCTAAAAATGAATTCTAATGCATTGAAAGCTTATGTAAGAGTTGTAATGTAATTAATTTATGTGATAAATCAAAAAAATTATTATTTGTAACTTATGATAATTTATAAAATAAGAATTTAATTATTCAAGGTGGTATGGGACACTTTGAATAATTTGAAATAATAAAATAGGAAATATGTGACACTTAAAATGATAAGTAATAAGTAATTTACTAAATCAGAGTGGTATGTGCACTTTGATTTAGAGAGATGAGGAATGCATTGGACTTAGGATGTGGCGGGTGTTGCCTGATATAGCCCCTCGATGCATCAGTAGGTCTCATGAGACAAACTATGGTCTTGGCACAAGGCCTTGACAAAAATTTTATGTATGGTCCTGGTACAAGGCCTAGACAATATGGTTATGATGTCCAACATATGCACTTTCCTCATTATGGCTATGAAATTTAATTAACCAGAAGAATATATGACTAGTATAATATTATTGGTTAAAGAGCTTATGTTTATGAAAATCAGAAGAAGTAAATGTTATGACATAGTATTTATTCAGTACTCAAAGTCTTTATCCTGTGTATTTTTCTCATGAAATTGAAGTTTTTATTTAAGTGAAACTCTAATCATGTAATACTCTTAGTAATCAATTTTGTACTTGAATTTTCACATGGGATTTATTTTACTTCATACCTTGTTTGAGCATGCCTATAATTGATTCATGTGTCCTTGTATGTCTATTAGTATGTTCTTATTTGAGCACTTATATTTCTTAGATAGTTGTTATTGTATGTTTCATGTGTTACAACATTATTTTTTTAAAGGAAATGTTTTATGGAAATTTTAAATAATGTTTTCAAAAGTTATATTGGTTTAATAAGTTATTTTAAAACCCCATTACTGGGCATTTGTATTCTCATTCTACGTTTTAGAAAGAAAATTTTCAAGTATCAGTTTTTAGTAGAAGAAGCTTCACAGATGTTCTTGGTTTCCCAGAACCTAAACCTAATTTGATCCTCTATATGGGACATGATGTGTAGTTTATCAGTTCTTGTTTTTGTAAAGATTACACATCATTATTAAAGGCACTGACTCTGGGTATTTTACGGTCGGATCCTCGCAGTTGGTATCATAGGATTCAGTTTAGATAACTCTAGAAAAATATAATTGAAACTATGAAAAAAATTACTTAAGAATTACTAAATATGCAGTTGTTCGTTATTTTTAGAAGGAAAACGAAGGTACTAGTCTTCTATCTCTTCCCAATGAGGACCTAGAAACTATAATTTCCATAGTCAGCCATGAAAATGTTGTATACTATTCCCATATCTATATGACATGAAAACACCTATATAACGTATCCAACTCTACCTGAGTACTTCAACTCCACCGACGAGCGGGTTTGGACTACATATTAATGATGAAAACCCAATTTCCATTCTACACATGATAAGGAAAGTACTACAAGGGAGTTTTTAGATGCTTCACCATAGAGAAAGGCATCTAGTACCTTATAGATTTCTAATAATTTGAAGCAGTGGGAGACCTCCGCACACCATATATGTTCCAAGTCTTGTCTTATGCCCATTTTGGTCAAGTAATGGACTTTGTCATTCTTGAATTTAAAGCCTCTAATTCTATGTATATACAACAGGTACATACTGACATCTCTCAATTACACACCCCTAATGTCACACTCTAGAGTTACCATAAGTGAACCCACGAGATCGAACCAGATTGCTCGGCTTGCATTTGGTTTAGGGAAATTGAGAGTTTCGAACTTGTTTTGGGAATTTGTGTAAACAGGGGCTAGGGGAACCATTAGCATTTTTATGTATCAGTGGTTATATGAGAATATAACTTTTTATCTCTTCTTACTGCTATCTTTTCATCATTTATACTTTTGGGTGGATTTCACTAAGTGAACCTTCATAATTAAGTTTCAGATGGAAGGACACACCCAAATTTTATCCCTTCCCATTGAGATACTGGAGGTTATTATGGTCAAAAACTATGAAGAAGTGTACCTACTATTCTCTAACTTGTGATGAACATGCAATAAACTTTATGAAATATCAAACAGTCCAGAAATTCTCTTCTCCTTCCAGGGGAATTTTTACTTTTACCACTACACAGCCACAGTCCAACTGGCTGAGTACAAGCGAATGGGAAAATACTACGAAGGGCTTTTCTTACGCTTCACTCTAGACTGAAACATCCCATCTAGAGTAAGATTTCAAGAGGATGATTTGGAGGGAAACCTTTTGTGCATCCTTCGTGTACCAAATCCTTAGTTTCATCTTATATGACCACATCTATAACATAGATGTTCTCAATCGGGAGATAGTTCGGCAAGTCCTTAGAGACTTTGTCTATTCAGACATGTCTGCACTTTCCACCATCCGAGCCTCACTCTAGAATCTAAAATGCACTATGATTGATTTCAACCCATTCTACCCGGGGTGTGTCTAGGCCAGGGAAGCCATGGAGTTGAACACCGATCTAGGAATTCACCTGGCCACATCAAAGGACCCTCCACAATGGAGGATGTTGTGAATATTGTGAGTGATTCTGTTTAATATGGTTATTTAGAATGAATTTCAAGGAAGAAATTATATGCAGGGGAGTTAATGTAATGCCCCAAAACTTTTTCTCATGTAATGATAACAATATGGTTTTATTATATTTTATTTCTATTGCGATCTGAATGAAACATACAAATGGACACAAGGTGTTTTATTTAAATAAGACACTGAAGTGTTTACAATACACCGGATCACAAGAATCCATACTACCCAAAAATACCTATTATAATCCCAATGAAAATAATAGAAAGACCACCCAAAAAATGAGAACTCCAAAAATATAACATGAGTCCTTAGGATCCGTCATAATGAACATTATTATGGACTAAGATACATCAGCCGCACCAAGCACCAATGGAATGATGCGAACCATTTTCTTCAATTTCATTGAAATGAGGACACCCTAAGGCATGGTTTTATAAGGTATCAACTCGACCATTTCCTTGGGTGACTGTTGAATTTAAATGGCAATAATTATAGTCGTTGGCCTTTTGGTGAATTAATTAAAATCATTTAAGTATAATTTTGATTTTAAAATATTTATATTATTGATTGAAAATTATAAGCAACCTCTAATTATGAACTTTAAAAGGACATGGTATAAAATTTTGAACTACACAAAATGATTTTGAAATAAGATGAGGAATTCAAATTCCTTGAAAATATTTCAAAAATGTTGTAAATATTTTCATTGCTAAAGCTTAAACAATTTTTTAATTAAACTATGTTTGAAGTATTTTAAATAAACTATGTTTTGATACTAGTATAAAATCTTTCATGTTAATATATTAAATTTCAATTTATCAACTTTTTATATTACAACTTTAGTGTTTCTAAAATTTTTAGTAATACACTTTGTTAAGATAAGGTATAATTTAATTTGTGTTATTTAATCTATCAAAGTTTAAATAGAAATTCACATTTTATAAAATATTTTCCATTATATTTAAAATTAATGTATCAATTTCCTTGTGACTGTAAAATTTTGAGAGTTGCTATTTAAAACAAATAATCCCACTAGGGCCTGCCCTTTAGCCAGACCAAGGGAGGCAGCTCGCACTAGGTGGTCGAGCCTAGATATCAGCCTCAGCTTAAGTTGGCCCAATCCTGGGAATAGTTTCCCCGAAGGGAACACAAGAGTACAGAAGCGCATGAGTGCGCCATTGGGGGCACGAGGCCACGGTGAGGAAGGGTTTGGCTGGCGCCTGCCGGGGGAGGCAGGAGCCTGTGTATAAGGCCCCTTGGTGTGTGTTTTGATTTCTGAACACATGTTGGGAGTCTCAGGCTTATAAAGAGGCCGTGAACATCCATCTATTTTGATGAGGGACGAGGATTTTCCAGAAAATGGGATCTGGGTTGTTGGATCATGTCGCCTGCGATCTGGTCCCTCGATATTGATCCAGCGCTCGACTCTCAGCAATAGCAGAATACATCCGCATTTTCATACATAGTCTAATCCGACACAGATCTAATCTCAGTTGTCTGAGAATTTTAAAACATTGCGTTGAACCAGGGACATTTGATATAGCTGCAGATCAATTTGAGTCATCCATCATTTTTAAATCTCATGGATGTACCCCGACAATTAGATCAACACCAGATCAAATCCTGATCATCCGTTCAATTTTTGATCTTCCTCTTCCCATGATGTCTTCTTCCTCTTCTTTGCATTCTTTTAACCAGTAACCCTACTACCTATTTTCACTATTTTATTCTCCTTTGACAACCACAAGACCACCCTCCTTTCATGCGGTTTCCAAAAAGTCCTTTCCCCGATCCTTTAACATACTGAAGAGGCCTCATATCCTATGCATGTGTCCTTAAAATATTCTATAAAAGTCTAGTGTAGTATAGCATATAAGCAACCTGATTGCACCCCCAAGAATCCCTTGGCTTTCTCGCACCTTCTTCAAGAACCTCCATGATTCTCCCGAGCCTCCTCCTCCTCCACGAACTAAAGTAAGGGTTTATTTGATTTCTTTAAAACATATCCTTTTTTTACTAAGGGTTATATATATATATACATAACTATCTATTTGCTGGATATATGAAATATGTTCTTGTATTTAAATTTTATTTCTAAATCATAAGGTTTTTGAGGGATTTAATAGTTTTAATTGATTTTGTAAACCTATTTATATATATGGAATATATATGTATATATACATGTAATAACACATATTTCAAATTCAATTAGAATATGAGAAATGATTTTCTTGGTTCAACGAAACTATTTTCTAATCCTTTTTGCTGTAAGGGTTTTAAATTTTCCTTTTCCTATTTCAGGGTATGTATATATATATATACTGATAAAAGTATATTTATAACTTGTGGTATGGTTTGAAAGATTCTTTTTTTCTTTTGAAAACCACAAATACCTGACCCTAAATTTTCTATTTTTTGGGTCCAGGGGGTTTTATGGAAATAAAAGAGTATTTTATACATGAAAAACGTTATTAGGTACCTTATATATATTTTTTATTGTTTTTATAAATAGTTTATGAATATATAAACGCATGTACGATCATACGGTTTTTGGTGGAAACCCTTAAACACCCGACCCAAGGTCTTAATGATTTTGGGTTATGAAAACTTTTTAATCTTGATAGAATATTTTATTTCCACATGCAAGGTAAGTATCAGATTATATTTGTACACATATTTTCATGGTTTTATTTAAATATTTATTAAATCCATTTTGAGTGTTTTTAAACATTGGGTGTCAAGTTTAGGTAGAATTTTAAAACACAGGGAATTATGTGTTGTACAAATTTATATATATATATATGGTTATATGATTGCACCTATAAGCTTTAACCATAACCCGAATTGAATTGGCTTAAAAAAACATTGGTGGTTAAAGTATGTTTATGATATGAATGCAGGCATTACATAAAACAAGTGTTGCACTACAAATCATTTGGATTTATATGCTAAGAAGAATAAGGAACGACCATTTATTAAGACATGACCATTTATCAGCGCATGACTGTGTACAAATGACTTTTATCTGAATTTAAAATCAATCATTTTAAACTATAAATATTCATTTCCCTGAATCAAGGATTTTAAAAATTAAGGAACTATTATTTAATGTGGTAACCCCATGTGTTCATTAATTTTTTGTTTTAAATTAATATCACATGCACAAAGATTGTTTACTAGTTTATGCATGTCCTTGTGAAAAATTATTATCTAAATAATAACTGACATATTATGATTTAGTTCATTGTTATTTCCATTTATCAGCGCATTAATTGATCATGAATAATACCTATACAAAGTATAAATATGTATTATAATGCATTAAAAGTTTATGGAAGAGTTGTAAATTTATTAATTAATGTGATAAATCAAACAATTTATTATTTATCACTTAGGATAAATTATAAAATAAGAATTTAATTATTCAAGGTGGTATGAGACACTTTGAATAATTTTAAATGTTAAATTAAATCATTCAAGGTGGTATGTGACACTTTGAATAATGTGAAATAAAGAAATAGGAAATATGTGACACTTAAAATGATAAGTAATAAGTAATTTACTAAATAAGAGTGGTATGTGCACTTTGATATAGAGAGATGAGGAATACATTGGACTTAGTATGTGGAGGGTGGGGCCCACTATAGACCCTCATATAATAAGACATCCATCAACAAATCCATCATTTGAACATTATCATATGTGGTAATGTGCAAAGGCAACACACTGTAAGGGATTTATATATGAAGACCCTTCTAGATATTCTATTCCTAGAAGTAAATATCATGAATAATTTCAAGGGAGTAACACATAGGAATAATGAACCTTGAAAAATACTCAAAAACCATAATCCATCCCTACTACTGCTCCAAAATCTTCTGAATAAAAAATTGTCATAAGTATGAGGGGTTGTACTCCTCAAGAAACCGCTTTTGAAAGTTAGACCAAGAGAGTGATGACTCATCAAATGTCTATGTGACTAGACTCCCCCAATTCCCAACATATCGATGGAAAATAAGGGATTTTAGTGAAACCATCTGATCAGTTAGGGTTAAAAAATTCTAATAAAGTAGATCATCAACCCAATTAAATCCTATGATTCCATTGGATATAGCTCACCAAGGATCCACTAAGGCCTATGACATTGGAATTCACAAAATTATCTAAGTATGCATGCATACTCAGAATTATCTATTAGTATTATTTTTTTCTTGATTGGTGGGGGTTCTGTTACCTTCCCACCTAGAATAAAGTTCACATGAAAATTCCACTTAATTGAGGCCTCATCACTCATCATATTGTTGCCACAATCCTAAATCAGTATCCTGGATGGTTTTATTCACAGAGGTATCCTAAACATTAATCAAGAAGTTCCATGGTCATATGAAAATATATATATATATATAGAGTTGAATAAAGAGGGATTTTAAAAGAACTCAATCTAATATGATGCATGTACCAATGTTCCATGGAACCAATATCTTATTATTTAGAGTCAACAAGAATGTAGCCAGTGTTTTGGTGAATTTATATGTTAGTTGTTTCTCCAACAATAGGTTACCTAGCCCAAAATTCACTCTTGATAAGACTTGACACTATTTCCCTAAATTCCAAACAAAAATTTGTAAGGGAAAAACTTCAGACACTATCCCATGGGTGATACACCTTTGATACGAATATTCAATGAACCAAACCATCAGGGAATGCCTGAACAACAAAATATTAGGGCCCCATAACCATAATCCTGCCTCCATAGGCCAGGGGATGGAGACAAGAACTTAGAAGGCTTAACTAAAATTGGAGGCTACTGACTAAATTACCTGTATACATACATCCTACCATCTCCATGAAAAATTTATAGGAACAATAATAAAATACAGTTAAATCTACAGTAATAACAATGCATGTTATAACCTACTGGGAATACAAAATAGTTCAACGGAGTAATCCAAAATTTAAAGGTTAAAATACACACCCACCATGAAATGATTTCCCAACCTGAAAAAAACTACAAATGGAATTCTATGATACCCTATCTCTGGATCTCCAAGACCAACCACAATACGTCTTCATTGCACAAGAGTATCCCTATGCTCCTATGAAATCACATTTGACCTATACAACATCTTCATATAGCGCAACATGTGTAGGAAAGCCCCATTTAGTAGTGAGTATATACATACCCATTAGGATTCCCCAAATATTGAAGGGGTGAAATAAGAGACATGATAGAAGTAGTCAGCTCAACCTAATGAATGTGGGAAATGAAACCCAACAATAAAGATATTTTCCCATTTGGGAAAACCATATGAGAGGGGAAAAGGATCTCCATATCAATTTCAAGACTATGATTATGAGCCTTTATATAGTCCCAAATGGCCATCATTGATTCTTAGCATCTCCTATGTCATAAAAAATAATGGTATTGAGGAATCACACCATGCCACTATGGAGAAAAATTGAGGGTATAGAATCTATGAGTAGAGGACCCACACCTTTGTATGATAAAGGGGTACTAATCAATATATAGATAGTGGACCAATGCCTTATTGTGTTAGGGGTTATAGTTTGTAGGTAGAGGACCCATGTCCTACTCTTTATGGGGGATGGCACTCAATAGGTAGGGTACTCTGACGCTAGTTCGTAAGGGGGTTCCATTCAATAAGTATATGATCTATGCCCTAGTCCATCTAGGGGTTCCACTTGGTCAGTTGAGGACCCATACCATATTCTATTAGGGGCACACTCATTATGTATAGGACCTACATCCTACTCTACCATGGGGTTCCATTGATTAAGTAGAGGACCCACACCCCAGTCCATCTGTGGGGGTCCACTCAGTAGGTTGGTGACCTAATCCCTATTCTATCATGGGGTTACACTCAAAATAATATGAGGAGTATAGGGGACCCACACCCTGGAGTGACACCTAGGTTTACAACCTCGGCCTCCCACTGATGATCTTTTTAGATCTTTGTCATCATTAGGAATCATCTAAGGAAGCATCATTCAGGAATAATCTCTCATCATATCTTAAAATATTCTACAAAGGATATCATCATATTATAACATGAAAAATACCCATGATAGGCTAATCTATGACAAATATATAAGTCCAAACAAAATATATAAAATAGAAATTTTATCCCAAGAATAATACATAGTTTTTACCAAGGGTCACATAACTTGTGACCTCACTCGACATCCTAGCTAAGTCCTCTCCAGTACACAACTCATGGTCCAAGTAATGCTACATGATGTGTTAGGGTACTACACAGTGTGTATCAGTCTCCTGGGGCCAAGATGTGTTCTCCTAGATATTCCCATTTTTTTCAAGTCATGTATGTGTACCTTTCCATGTCCTTCAGGCCTTTCCCTAGCCTGGGTAGCTGGTCATGTACCTATTTGTGTCCCATCCTAGGTTCCTACCCTTGTCTAATACTCTATAATCTGGACATCTTCATGTGTCTAGTAGTGTCCATTTCCATGTAAAATTTGAGTACACACTGGGTCTCCATGACTAGGTCATATATCATGTGGGTGTCCCAAATTGTGTGTGATACTTATTTTCACTATGAATACCTATCCTTCATAGAAATGGGACTACACGACATGTGTTCATCCAAATACATGAATTGTTGTCTTGTTTTTTAGAGAAAATTATATATGTCAATGGACATCCAGATATGTGAATCCCTCTTCCAAATCATCCATTTGAACACCCATAATAGGTGGAAATAACTTTTGTTGGTCGATTATGGCCCTCTAGTGGCAATAAATTGGGATCAAAAAAATCAAACAAAGATCTTAGATGTGTTTCTCCCCACATCATGTCTCCCATCGCAGATCTGAATCTGACATCCATTGATTGTTTCCCATTTTCCATCCAAATATATCCACAAATCACTGATCTGGTTGTTTTTTCCACATCCACTATGAATCCTAGGGTCCCATCACACTCAGACTCACCTAAAAGTTTTTTGAACTATGGCCCCATAGCCTATGATGAACAACACAGATATGATGTGGGAGAAAGGAACAAGAAAAAATGTGCATCAATCATTATCCAAGACTTCCTAGAAAAATAACATGGATTATGGATATTTATTATCAGAAAAATGTCATGATCAAGAATTAATCAAATAAAAAATTTAATCGAATACATGGGCTCATTCAAAGGATTAAATTAATTAGAGATCAATGAATAGCTGATAGGAATAATATCAATATTTTAATAATGGGGGTAAAATTAAATTGATGATACCTACCTCAATATTGGATGAATTTTTGGTGAATAACATGTTATACAGTGATGATTATGATCTAATTCATCTACTACCTGTTGATTAACCTTGATATGATCATCGATCGTTGCCTGATCTCGATATGCTAATGAATAATGATGAACTCTCCACTCAATGATCTCATGGTTATGTGGATAACTCTCATGATTTTCCATATCAAGATACATATAGATGGAAGTATAATTTCAGTATTTCCTGAATTAATTAAATAAATAATTTAATTAATCTACTTAAGGTACTCACCGATAGCTACCTTGTCCAAAAATCATGTGGCAACCAATGCTAGGTCATTAAAAGGGTAAGATCTATGTTTCAGATTCAACCGTGGTCTAAATTTTTCAATTTGAGACTCTATTTAGGATATATTCCATCATCATTGGAAAATAATGTATGTGTTATATAAATATATATAATATTTTTATAAAATTAATTTCAGGCTCACCGGGCCTCAAAATATCAAGTCATATCAGTTCTTGGCTTTGAAAATATTCCTTGATATATTTTAAATCCTTTCAAGGAAAAAATAGTATCTAGATCTAAAATGATTGAATAAATTATTTTTTAAACATGTTTTAAATTTTTATGAAGGTTTTAAAAATAATCTTTTCAATATCCAAATTGGGTACTTTTTACTAAAGGTGTAAATAAGTTTATTTCATGGATATGATACAAACATATATTCCCACTATCATGACTATACTTTTCTAAGAATATTTCCATTCAATATTCCAAGGTAATTTTAAATGAAAATATATTTTATTATATTATTAAAAAAATAGATATTAAATAACTAATATTATAATGAAATGGTTATTCTTATAAATATATGTTCTAGTGATATTTTAATGGTATTTTCATCTATGATAACATCGGTTTATGTTACTTCTGCTTCACTAGGGATATGAGCTAATATTCAATATTAATTATTTTTATGTATGGTTCATGATTATGATGATGAAATATTGATGAAACTCATTTTATTTTCTATATGATAATCATTGAAGAACTTATAAATGTTTTCTCGATCTTTTGGAATACATTTGGTTGGATTGTAGTTATGTAATGGGTGTATCAATTATAGCCCTCCAATTCATGGGGTAATGAATAATGTTTTAAGATATTAAAGGGTACATGTGTGGTTTTACCAAGCTAAAAAGAGGGTACAATGATTGTTAATTGAATCCCAACAAGGGAAACAAGATTCTA